>CAXIVR010000011.1:7197717-7797717 GCA_964035755.1 Teleogryllus oceanicus | reverse complement strand
GCCCTCGCCCTCGCCCTCGCCCTCGCCCTCGCCCTCGCCCTCGCCCTCGCCCTCGCCCTCGCCCTCGCCCTCGCCCTCGCCCTCGCCCTCGCCCTCGCCCTCGCCCTCGCCCTCGCCCTCGCCCTCGCCCTCGCCCACGTCCTTGCTCTCGCTCTCGCCTTCTCCCTTGCTCTTGCCCACGTCGACACCCACACCCACGCCTCCTCCCGTTCGCTCGGTGCCGACGGAAACAGACGCTGTGGAGCAGCCACCTCGGGCGGGGAGCGCGCGTGCCGAATGTGGAAGGAGGAAGAAGCGGTGTGCCGGAGAACGGAGGGCGGTGGCGGCGACGCCACAGTCGGAACACGAAGCTGCGGCGGGCAGGGCGGAGAATCGCGTTGGCGATGACAGAAGTCTATTGGAACGCGATCTCGCGGTGGGCGAGACCCGCGGAAGAACAAAGCAACAAGAAAAATGCAGCAGTTTAAAACTGGTGGAGGAGACGAAAATAGGAGAGCCAAGATGTGCTGGAGGAGGAGGACGAGTGAAGAAGGGGAATGTCAGGACGAAGTTAATGCATTGAGGGTTACAACAATGTAGAAATAAGTTACGAAATGAGTTTTAAGACGTAGTACACTAATATCATTGCTCATCCGTGTCTACTTACTAGTACTTTGTACTCGCCGACACATTTCATGCTTTTAAAAAGACAGTGATTATCCACTAGTCAATGTTTAATAGTACCCGATCGAAATTTTATGTCGAACATTTCTTAGGGCCGGAGTGTGGGGATGGGACGGCAGTGAAATAGAGTAGTTCAGACAGCAGAGGACGGTATAGAGTGGAGACAGAGCATGGGCTACAGTTGATCGAGGTTTGCACGGGGTTAACTGCACGACGTGGTCGGAGAGGTCCGGGGCTGCCAGAGACGAAACGGGGTAAAGGGGCGGCGCCGGAGGCGGCGGAATGGAAGACGAGCCACCGATTGCGCAGGTCGCCGCGAGAGCGCGGGGTGCCGCCATATCCTTCACCTCCGCCGCGGCACGCCCTCTCGGCCCCACCCCCTCCACAACCCCCTTCGCCGTAAGAGTTGCAACCGGCACAAGCGCTGCTTCCGCTGCCGCCGCCAACGGCGCCACTGCCACCGCCACCACTGCTACTGCCACCACTGCTACTGCCACTGCCACCGCCACTACTGCCACCGCCATTGCCACTGCCACTGCCACCACTACCACCGCCACTGCCACTGCCACTGCCACTGCCACTGCCACTGCCACCACTACCACCGCCTCCACTACACCGCCACCACTGCCACTGCCACACTGCCCACTGCCACTGCCCCACCACTATCACCGCCACCACTGCCACTGCCCACTGTCACTGCCACTGTCACTGCTACTGCCACTGCCACAGCCACTGCCACTACCTTCACCTTCACCTCCTTACCATCACCCCTTTACCATCACCTCCTTTACCATCACCTCCTTTACCATCACCTCCTTTACCTCACCTCCTTACCCCCTCCACCGTCACTGTCACCACCATCACCACCTTCTCCATAACCACACCACTGCCACGCCACCGCCACCGCCGGGCTGCCCGAGACAAGCTCTGGGGTCGAGTGCGCTCTAGATTTGCCGACAGGACAGGCACGAGTGACTTACTGTGTGCGACCCACTCGTGTTGTCTTTTCCAGTTGGTTTCATTCTGAGCTCTGAAAGTAAGGTTGCGCATCTTAATTGTAAAAAAGGCTTTCGGGTTTCATTTGATTATTTTCGACGCAGGTCTCCGTAAAACTTGTCGCATTAAATGTGCTCACGTGGGATTTATTCGAAATTGAATTGGTAATTGTATACGGAAGCCGTATAGGTTTCTGCAAATATTAATGTTTATATGAGATACAGCTGTTATGAACCGATGGTAATATTGAAATGAAAATTCGGAGTGGTTTCAGAGCTTTAATCACAAATACGTATATTGCAAATTTTAGCGAGTTTTAAACGAGTACTATTTCATTAAAATGTTTTTTACCCTGCCTTTCCAGCGCTCAAAACATTTATCTCCGCCTGAGTAACAAATCGAGCGACCTCTAGGCAGGTCCTCATATCGCACTTTAATTCCTGGAGAAAAAATCTTTCTGGGACTCCCATTACTTCTCTCGGTTATCTCCTTTTGTTGTAAATTCTCCAAGTTAATTTCTAGTTCCTTATCCCGGAGAAAAATAAAGTTTCGGAAGCGGGCGCAATCGAAGAAAAAAGCGGGTTTGCACTCGCATATCTTTCTCCATTCCTTCATTTAGTAACATTTCCTGGCGCCGCGGCATAAATTCTATGGCACCGCACGGACGCTGTGGTCGAGGGAGCCATTCTCGACTAACGTAGGACCTAAATCCAAACTTCCAAAATTCCGACTGTCCGAGGAAATTGTATGAGCTCTAGATAACTAGTGGCGAACTGAACTAACATAGAAGTAATGAAATGAAGGAAAGATAAGTTATTTTGAATATTATAATTTAATTCCCTCACCCTGAATGTTTGAGGTGACTTAAAAGCAAGTAACGACTCGTAGTCTGGGTCGCGAGTTTGAGTTTCCTGGAATTTGTTTCTTGTTTTGTGGCTTCGATAGTATAACGATTAGCACATCGGACTGTTATAACCAAGTTTGCGGGGTCAAACTCGATAGAAGCTGTGAACTGGGTTAAAGGCGAAAAGCATCTTTGTACACCTTCCTTCAGCTGGAAAGTAAAGCCGGCTGTCCCATGTTGTAAATTTACAACATGTAAAAGGTTCTCAGCCCTAAAGAGAGCATCTTGGCAAAATAGAAGAATAAAAAAATCTCTAATTCGTAGCCCGAGTGACACCTCCTTTCTCTATTAAACGAATTTTGTTGATCAGGCGGAAGTACAGGCCTAATGGCCAAAACTTCGCTACGGAAAATAAATCGTTAATTGTATTTCATGCGGGTTGTGTCACTAACGATCTGGCATTTTGGTGATCCTAACCAGGCCCGAGGAACCTCCAAGTACTCGTACATGCGTGTCCAGTGTCGTTCCTTGTACACTCCTTTGGTCTATAAAGCGCTTGGAAATAACCATACAAAAAGGAAGCACTTCAATTAACCACTTTAATGCTATTTGATTATGCCAAAATTTTAAATTATCCAGCTTTAATACCGCCAGTTTTCCCGCAGCTTTCGAGAACCTATCTACACGAACGAGCTACAGCTGTAATACTATTTCTAAATAAAACGTTCGCAGGATTCTCATTCTCCAGAGAACCGCTGCGTTCGATGGAAACCGAACACCCGATCTTGAATTCATGAAGCAATCTACCTCCATGCTGACAGAACTGCCACCGCCGATGAAACCCCCGCCCCCGCCAAACGGAAAGAGCCGCAATGTGAGCCCGGCTAATTTGGGGCGTCCGACGGTCTGAAGCTCTATTTCCGCCCACGGCAGTAGCGGTTCAAAGCGGGAAGGGGCAGGGTGGGATACGGAGGGAGGATGGGGCGGGATAGCGGGTTTGGGACGGGGTGGGGATGGCGGGAGTGGGATGGGGTCCGGGCTAGATGGCGACAGGGTGGAAGGACAGGGCGATGGGGGGGGGGGGGGGATGGGCGGAGGCGGGCGGAGGCGGGGCGATCTGAGCAACGCACGCAGGCTGGGGAGGCGCCGGCGATTGTTCGCGTGAACAAAGGAGATTACTGCCGCCGCCGCCGTCGCCACGGCTAGGGGGTGGGATGGCGGGCGTCGTGCGGGGAGAGGGATCCGGGGCGGGAGAAATCAGGCACGGAGGCACCTGAGCATTATCACCGGCACATACGGCGGCGCTACCGAGGGGAGGCGGTACAGGGGGTCTTGCAGTATGGCAATTATGGCGACTGTCTCTAATAATTGAAGCCCATAAAATGTCTGTGTATTTTCAACGAGTGCTACTATTGTAGTCTGATTTCCAGAATTCATATTTTAAAATTATTTCCTGGCTAACGAATGAGAATAGCCGTACTGTGAAGTACCAAATAGTTTTTCAAGTCCCTAGGTTTCATACTAGATATTATTCGTCATGTGATGAGTGTCGTGACCCTTTATTATTATTATTATTATTATTATTATTATTATTATTATTATTATTAGCGTATCAGCCATTTCTAACCACGCTACACGTTCTCTTCTGAAGCCCAGTCAGATTCTATCCTGGAGAGTGACGTGGGTAATTATAGGGATCATCTTTTAGACTGTATTCTTTGGTAAGATAGGATTGTTAAGCCTTAAATTATGAATTATGAGGTGATAGGAGGATGATGATAGATGATCGTGACCTTTTCGAACCATCCCAGCATTCGCCTGTGAGACAGAGGGAAAGTACGAAAACCTCGGTCAGAACGGCAGGCCCCGAGATCGAACCCGGGTTTCCCGACTACAAAGTCAGAGCGCTGCGCACTGAGTCACTTCGCTAGGTGGTATAATAATAATAATAATAATAATAATAATAATAATAATAATAATAATAATAATAATAAAATGATAATATAATAATAATAATAATAATAATAATGAAAACATACCTTGCGCAATTTTCGTCAAAACCTGGCAAAAACCTATGTAGTAGCGCTCTCTTTTTTTTAAGGTTGGCATATTTTTTATGAGCTCATCCCTTGAAATCACCATTCATAGAATTCAATCTGCACTGAAATTCGTTCCGCAAATGGTACATTACTCCTTATCTTTCTCGTGATGATTGTTTTTGTAAAAAGCTTTTCCAACTTTCGCCCATTTCCTTTTATTTTTATGGATTCTCTTTCATCTTATCTGTTTTCCTGTCTTCCGCGCAAACTTTTTCTGTTACCTACTCCTCCCTTTTTTTAGAGAAATGCTTTCTTGGAATTTAGTTGTCGAATCACTCACTTATGTCCTTTAATTTAAATTTAATTGTATAATTTAAATCAAAGTATTAAGTAAACAAAGTAATAATCAACCGTTTTCCTGCATTTAGAATTAATTTTTTTTAAATGTAACCAAGATAGTTTTGTTTTTCTTAATTTCTTCGTATCTTTCACTATTTTTCTAAAACCAGTGCAGTTGTTGACATCGCTTTAATGCTAAGCTGAATCATGCTACCTAGCTTATTAACCCAACTTTCTTCACCTTCTTTTCTCGTTATTCCACATCACGAATCAGGCTTAAATTTCCTGAACAATCCTCTTTCATTCATCCTTTCTTTTTCCTTCATGGATCATGTAGTCGCACCGTTCGTCTTCAATTATCTTAATAACTTCTGTAGTCTTGCTATGCGAGAATTCCCTCACACTTTCCCTTATTATGCAATTTTTTTCGATTTACGACCTCTTACATTTTCCGACTCTGCCTAAATAACGTAATGTATCATCTTCCTATTTTGGTAAATCTTACACTAACTACCCTCTTCTTAAGACTGGTTAAATTTCAAAATTGTTTTCCTTAGCCTGCAAATATTTATGGAAATATGTATTGCAATCCCATTACCGTTCTGAGTATCTTCCTTTCAATACTTCTCAAATTCTTGTTTTTGGAGCTTTAGATTCCATTAGTGCCTTTAGATGAGATTAGGTTAGATTAGATAAAATTAGTGCCCGCCATCAATCAAGTGTGGCCAATTTCTTCAGAAGTTCTATTTTTGTCAGCCCCATCCACAATATGCAGAAGAAAAACGACCAAAATATTAACTGTCCAGCGCGGCTTTCCGGGCAGCGCAGAAGAGTTTGACGTGGTGTCACTGACAAGGCGCAGCCCGTGCCGGAGGCGACTTCTAATCTTCCCGACTCCCCTCTCTCTCCGGCGGCCTCACGTGGGTCCTCCCGGAGGTCTCCTCCGAACCACCGCGCCGCGCCGCCTTTGTGGGCGTGGCGTCCCCCCCCCCGCCCCCCGCCCCGCCCGCCCCTTCTCCACCGCCGGCAGCGCGCGCGCTTTTGTCGATGTTCTGTCAATGCACGGCCAATGTTTCATCGTTCCCGGCACGCCACGGTCTGGCGCTCGTTTGAGGGTCGTTACTAAAGTGCTCCCTGTGGTTGCTTTTGTTTAGGTTGCACGGTTGAACAACCCTCTGATAATCGTAAACTATTTTATAATATGTTAGAAATATATATTCTTGTTTTAATGACATGCAATGCTCAAGATATTGCAGCAATGTGGATATATGTGAAATCCTTTTGAAACCGAAGAATGCCCAACTGGCGTTCCCTCCGGTATTTGGTGCCCTCCCAGGTATTACAACAAGCTCTTGGTTCTTGCCTCTATTTCTGCCTTTAATGCCTTTACTCTTTCGTCCTACGCTTCAACATAGAGCCTTCGGTGCGGCAACCATTGGTGAAGGGTTTGGACGAACGCTGCGCGGAGTCCCGAGTGGAATACCAATTTTCTGTCTTCGTCTGACACTAGCTGTAACTTGATTTTATGAATTTCGCGTTTTATTGAAAGTACACAAGTTCAGTCAATTACTGACGATATTGAATGCATTATTTATGATGTTTGGAGAATTCATTTTCTTTTGATGTTGGGTTTTTGATTCAAAATGTATATTTGATTATGTGTCCTTTGTGTAAAGTTAGCCGTTCTGGAAGAAGTCCCTTTCTGTCTCTCACGGTGGGTGCGTATTTTCGGCTGCAGTTGCAGCTGAGTTACAGTCTGCGAGCGATGTTGTGAGTGTGAAATGTGTTTATAACAAGATATACCAGCGTAGTAAAATTTTCGAAATAAAATAATTTTGTGAAAAACGTGTCAAACCAATAGTGTTTGTTGCAAAGTGATGGGGTGCGATCACCGTATTTGATACATTTTGGTCTGTTGTTTCACACATGCAATTTGTAGTAATTAAAATATAAAGTTTTAACTATAAATAAAAAAAATTGGAAAAAATGTAATAGGATGCTGGCATAACACACGCCCTAAAAGGAAAACTAAAATTCTATAAAATAATAACCGCTCTTGTCTAAGTATATAACCATGAATCGTGAGCTCTGGCAGTGAATGAGCAACAAAGAGCAATACAAACAGCAATAATGAAATTCCCAAGAAACATTAAAAGTCAATATTATCTCAAATAAGAAACGAAGTTAAGATTTGAATCTCTGCCGTAAGAATGAGAGCTAGATAAGAAATGAAAGGTGAAATCAATATTAAATTCTTTTCAAAGTGGGAAATGAGAAATAGGATGGCCAAAAATATGGCGGACGTCACGTAGTTTTAAACAGCTAAATGAGGTCTCCTCATTAACAGCACAATAAAGTAAAAATCTCTCCGTTTCTCGGTTATAGTTTCATCTAAATGCAGTATACTTGCAAATGCATTTCATCAATCATTCACTCCGAACCAAAAGATAATAAAATCAAAAGCTCTACTCGTAACTATATACTTTTATATAGCTCCGACCATAAAATGATTCCCGGGAAGAACGGGAACTCTCAACGACTGATACGAAAGAAGACAAAATTTAGTATATGAACCAAATGTTCAAGATGAATAATGACTGTAAATAAAAACATTGGTTTATCCTTCGAAATATTCCTTTAGTAGCAATCATTACTTTTTAGGCGTAAATAAATCGAATATTTTCATACCATGAATCACCTATAAATGTTGCATCTAAAATGTGACTAAAACAATGTTTAGGTTAAGCGAAGTAAAATATTTGAATAATAATATATTGAAGATGGCAGATTCATACAGAAAAACAATTTTTGAGCACACAATAAAAAGTTCTGCTCAGGATAAAACAATACTGCCAAAATACAATTTTTAAATGTCTCTTTCTGTGTTACTCGTCGATATGGACCACTAGCTGAAGTATACTGGCGACGGGCAGTTTCGAGGGTCATACAAAAAGTACTGCCTCCTATTTTTTTCTACTTAAAATTAATTAAATGAGAAAGTTGAGTTTGGCATTATTCCTCAAATCATCTCTTCAATCCACTGCAGTAGCAACTTTCTGCGTCAACATGTGACCGCACAGACTTACAAAATAGCCGACCTGGGATGAGATTGTGTTGTGCGATTGAATTTTAAGATGCAGAAGGTGAAATATTCAAATTCATGAAAGACTGAAAAATGTGTACGGCGATGGAACAGTGGATGTCAGCACTGTTAAACGATGGGTTCGTCGCCGCAACGAAGCTGAAAGATAAGCACAATTGGTTGACGAAAACCAGCACGGCAGGTCAGTGTCGCCCGTTGCGCTTGGCTACTTCGCCGAAAATTTGTGGCTTCGGTGGTATAACGGTTTGCGTATCAGTTGTTGTGCGCAAGATTGTGTGTTCAAACCCGACCGAATCCATGAATTTTTAAGGATGAAACAAATATAAACATCCTTCGTACGCCTTCCTTCGGAGGGGAAGTAAAACCGGGTGTCCCATGTTGTAGATTTACGGCATGTAAAAGATCCTCGAACAAAAGCCAAATTAAATCGCCAGTTTCGTCGCCCGAGTGATGCCGTATTTCTTTGCTAGATAGTGAGAGCATATGGAAATTTGCGTGTTCAGACGAAACTTTATGGCACGAGTCTCGCCACGTAAAATAAGGCATTATTGAATTGAACAGAGAATTCGAACGCGCTCAAATGGGACTTGGGCTGCTCCGGCCCGTGGCTGTCCACCCGCCGGATGGGTTGCGGCGCCGCCGCCGCCACCGTGCTTCCGCCCTGGGGACGAGGCGGGCGGCGGCGGCGGCGGCGGCGGCAGGCCCGCTTGTATTGACCGCCCGCGACCGGGCGGGGCGGGAACTTTTCAGGCCGCGGCGCCGGGACTTGTCAGGTGGTGGCCGAACTTGAACGGCGCCCAGTAATTTCATTTCGCATTACTTTTCGGTTTAAATATGCATGCCATGCAGCGGCTTGAGCCTCGTTGTTCCTCTTCTTCCAGGGTCCTTTGGGAGGTTGGGGGGGGCGGCGAGGAAATGCGGCGGCAGTGTGCTGTCGCCACCTGCTGCCGGTGCCGTCGCCACTTTCACAGCCGCAGTGGTTAGGCTCGTGTCGCAGTGATTAGACTCGCGGTGCGAGTAGACGGGAATAGCACTGCGCATCTCCTGGTATTGCAGCTAATTAACACGCAAGCATTGCGTCTTAGAGAAAGAGTTAAAAGTGATTGAGCTCCTATTGTTAGTTAGTTAGTTAATGCCTTATTTTACGTGGCGAGACTCGGGCCATCAGGCCCGCTCTTCCGTCTAACCACGCAAATTTCGTTACGCTCCTTTCACCACCTAGCGGAGAAAGGAGGTATTATCTTGGGCGACGAAACAGGCGGATCTCAATTTTGCTCAGAGGCTTCTTTTAGGCTTGAGGATCTTTTACATGCAGTAAATCTACTAACATGGGACAGCCGGCTTTACTTCCCCTCCGAATGAAGACGTACAAAGGATTTTTCGCCAATCCACGGCTTCGATCGGGTTTGAAACACGCAAACTCGGGTATAACAGTCCAGTACGCTGACCGTTATACCACCGATCCGCAAACGTTATTATAACATAATGTACAGATTGTGGGTCATCCATTTTACACACACGTCAGGCATTTCAGGTAAAGAAAGCGCAGTCTGTCTTCTTTTCAATTTGATGAACAAATGGTTCATTTGTCATTTTGCTGACAAACGCTTATATACTGCCGATTAAAAATATTTTTTTTCGGATGCATACGACAAAAAGTAAAATTTATGAATGATCGGAATTGGGGTGCATAATACAATAGCACTGTTGTGCGCGGTCTGGCGATTCCGGCCGTCAAAATTGCAGTGAACTTGCTGTTCTCTAAAGAACAAATGGCGTCGCGAATATACAACAGCGCTTTGAATCTTGGAATTGCATACAAAGCTTTGTGTAAATACGACGAAATTAGAAAATTAGTAAATCATTTCCTACGGAAATGTAAGCTTTTTTATAAAAACCGATCGTTAATATTAATAGCAACACGTAGGTGTTTTTTACGACCTGGAATGGCTGTCGCTGTAAAACTAGCTGATTACCCAAAGTTGCACGAGTATTTATTTAGCACAGTCATTTTTGCTGCAGCCTCGTTCGCTAGGGGCGCTCCGTTCTATTCTTCTCCCATCCCGCCAGCTCCTTCCGCCCCGCGTACTCTATTCTTCCGTCCGGTCAGCTCGACCGTTCACCGCCCCTCGCCGTCGTTACCTGTTCTGCCTGGTCCATCTACTTTGCCTGCCGTGCTCGTTCCCGCGCCGCGACACCGGCAACAGTGTCGCTAGATGCATTGCGAGTTGCATTGCATTGCATTGCATTGCGAAGGGATTGAAATACCTTTTGTAAAAAATGTAGGTAATGTATTGATATCGTATTGGATTTTTTTCGGTTTCTCAAAAGTCCTTGTTCTAAAGCCGAATTGTCCAGCTGGCGGCCCGCGGTGCCATTTATTGTGGTCCACCAAACGTCATTAGTCAAACGTGAAAGTGCCTTGCATCCACGTCGGACGAGAACATTGCGCGCCTAACACACGCGCCCTGTTGAGGTCAACACCCCGTTAATGTAAAAAAGGTTGATTTTACGTATAAGGAAATATTTTCTATTAAATTCATAAACTCAAAATCCAAATATGTTTCACTGTGTAATGGATGGTTCGGCCTGTTATCATTCATGATTTAATCCCCGATTCCCGTTTCAGAGCAGCCGAGATCAACAAAATGGGCTCACGTGTAGATCGCCCGAGTAATGAATATATGACCCTAAGCCATATTAAAGCACTTGGGACCTTGAAAGTTGGATATTCCTGTTCTAAAGAATCTGTGGAACATCCCTACGTGCACTTATATCTCCACATTAATGTAATAAATTCAAAATCTCCTTCGATATAAAATCCGTTAAATGCACAACTGCTGGATAGAGAAATACATACCAAAGGTGTGCATAAAACAGATTTATGACGAAAAATGTTGATGTTTTAAATTTGTGATGACGAATTCAGTAGATGCACAGGAAACCCGCACAGCACACCGCACGCAAAAACGATCAGGAATAACTCTAAAACGGTGTGTTCTAGTCACAAAAAACTCTGCTTACGGATCTTGGTCGTTTCTGAGATTTAAATTCACAAAATGAGAAATTTTTGATCTTCAGTTACATTATGGAAGGCTTCGCTTTTCCAGTTACTTGCACTTCCTAGCACTAACGGACAGAGACGTGTGTAATTTCCAGATCTGAGTATTATTAAATAGAATTTTTGATATTGTAAGTAATGTAAACGCTGGGAGCTAATCAACATAATTGTTTGTTAATAAATGATTAGTAATATTATGTGTACCCACGCAGAGTACTAGCCCTGTGTTGCAACGCGAAGGTTAGGGACTGCGTTTGGTCGAAGTTAGATTCTAATAGGTTGCTACTTTGACTTTTAAAACAGTGATTTACAAAGTGCGGAATGTTTGCACACGTAGTCAAATATATAAAAATGAATGTTTGTTTGTTGTCTTTTATGCGCTGCCTTGCCGTCCATCCGATTGCGACAAAACTTTGTCACATGCTTGCACTTGCTTGAAGAAAATAGGCACAGTACAATGGGAATGTGCGTATGCCTGTCGTATATAGATGTTAACTTTTATGCGTTTATGTTGACTCAAGCGCCCCTGAGCAGACGCTCTACGCAACCCGCCGCACTCTCGAGTATTAAGTACATCTTTGCTGCATATTCTGCCCCTGCGCTTCTGAAACATTGGCCGGAATTATTACTTGAACGTGATCAAATTACTGCAAGTCAACGTCATAGCAAATGTATGATCGAACTCAAGGGAAATATTTTAACAAGAGGATTCTTGACAGCCATTTTCAAATCAGGATATAGAACAAACCCATATTCGCGAGAAAGTGTATTAAAATTTTGCAGAACATAGTGTAAAACGTGATTGACAATCATGTGACCAGTAGCACATGAAGTGAAATACATTGCAATAGCGAAGCCTTGTTGGGTCCACTCATTTTGTAATAAATTCCTCTATAGGTCTTTGTTCTTCATTAGTGAATTTAATATTTATCATTGCACTGTTTCGCTTCTCGAATTATTGACAGATAAATTTGGGTTCGTGACAATCTGCCATTTTTGGCACATTACTATTGGTGTATTTGCTATTGTGGAAACTAGTGGAAATTTTCCCCTTCGAGTGAAAAAACTTTGCATGTCAATTTTAACATTGGCTTTCCGTTTTCAAAACGGCGGTGCAAATTTCTAGACGCCTATTTCGAGTGTGTGCTACAGCCGTGCCGTGATGCCTCTGTTCAGCCATACATTTGACCGTAACGTGGTCATTCGCATCATAAAACCAATAACTCGATGCATGTCCAAAGGGTTCTGCTGAAGAGACATGCACAAAAATTTGTAGCAGTTATCGCGAATATGCAGGCGCAGTGAGCGCCTGTCATGGCCAAATATTTGCATAAGCTAATGAATAGCTGATTGGAAGCCGAAAATCATCCGTCTGGACACGGTGAAGGTAAGATAATAGCTGTTCTTGATATTTACAAATCGACACAATTTATCAAGGGAGTTAATAAAAATATGTAGTTTATACATTTTTGGTAAATTGTTTCTCCGACGAAAGAGTAAAGGTCTCAAAACCAATTTCCATTTGGATTTTATTTTTAATATAATGGGAAAAATGCTTTCTGAACTAAACAATTCCATACAGTTTGAGTATCAAATTAAAACTGTATGCAATTACTGTGTTTTTGAACAGTGTTCATGTCGATACCAATGAAAAATATTTATCAATCATGTCATGATAAATAATGGAAACTATAATTAGTCATAATACAAAACTGATCACATCTTTGAATGGCATCAATTAATTTCAGAATTATTATTAACGACTGCGGTAATATATTGCCATTGGATTTGAATTTGGCGTTTTACATGTTTCTTAACAGAAGAAACAATTACCGAGGGGACGTTTTCGTTCTGTTGAATGAAAATATAAAATATTTTTCTCCAAGAACGTACACGAATGTCGATCAACGATCTCTGATGTTTCAAATAACACGACCAGGCGTTCACTGTTATTGCTGTACAGATATTTTGCAAAACAGAAAATGTTATTACTTATTTTATTGAAACAAATCAATAACTTATTTACTTTAAAAATTTACATGTGTACAAGAAAATACCACAGTAATCTGGATGAACTATAAAATAATGCGTTCTAAAGGTTGTACGTGATTGAATATTCTGATATGTTACCGTTATCATGCAGTTTTTCATTAAAATAGTAATGTTATACATAAAAAATCAAAGCAGGATTACATTGAATGAAGTTGATTCAGTGTGGTTATATTACTTCTCTGATAGGAGACTAAAATATTATGTGTAAGTTTGTTGATTATTCCCGAGAGCTGTGGTGCCAATGCATAGTGGATAACAAGCTCATAATGATCGTTTTGCCACGTTCAATATTCATATCTTACCATTAGGGTTTTTATGATTTTGATATATTTTGTAATAATGCGCATAAGTGATTAATAATATTATATTGATATCAGCAGTACCATTTATTACCCCGAATATAATAATGAACTATTTTATACACGGCAGGAAGCTTTATTACTTTGGTTAAAATAAAGAACCATTTAATCAACTTCGAAAACGCAAGTAAACAGCATATAAAGGTGATCAAATAAAATGTAATACAATATCTAAAAGAAATGTATAATTTATATAATAGTACATAAGTAAAATAATTCGCTTCAGTATGATGATTTCATTAATACATTAATTGTTAATTTGTTTATCTTCTATGTGACCAATTACGGTAATATCTTTTCAAATCTCTCTTCAAAAATTATCTTTTCAAAATTCTCTTCTAAAAATGTTCGTTTATATTTTTTAAAAATTTCGGAAGATAATATTTTTGTGATAAATTTCTATCAGAAATATGATACGAAATGATGTGCACAAAGAATATACAATGCTAAACTTTTTTATTTGATAAATACTCTAATATGGAAAAAGTAGGGTTATATGTGAAAAATGAAAATTAGTTTAAAAATTCTAATCATAATTAATAACATTATTATGCATGTATAATCATCACTAATGCATATATAATTCATAACAATATAACAGTTAAATTGCCAATTAAATAGTATAGTTAAACCCCAACGTTTCTAGGAATTACTAGTTTCACTACTTTGATCCGAAAAGCGACAAAAAAACTTTATTCATCATTGAGGATCGTCAACGTCGCAGGAAAATTTTAAGATTTTTTGCTGCCTCCGTCGGCAGACGCTCATCTCCACTTAGTGCGTATCCTCCTGTCGCCGCCACATCGCGGTGTCTGTATTTTCGCAACCTCCCTCGCTGTCCCAACCGCTCCTGACCCATCAACTCCGCCACGCCCCCAACCATGCTCGCCCCCGCCAACTGCCACTAACTCTATGTACATTTATTTGAACTGCAATTGGGTATGACCCGGTGGCAGTTAAATAACAATAATTACAATAATAACAATATTGATATGAATGATAATAATAATAATAATAATAATAATTAATAATAATAATAAAGGAGTACAGTACAAGCCGAACATGCAATAATCATACTATCACTAATATTAAGTATTGTCACAAATATTTCATCTCTGTCATGATATCCAATAATTATATGTGGATGATGCTAAAATTTAATACAAGCTACATAAGTTTGGCTAAGTTTTTTAATTCATTGATCGCGTTCACTACACTTAACTGCACTGCACTGCATTGTTTTTGCTTTGCATTACACTTCACAGCACTTACTCATTTCATGTCTATTACTCTCATATTGTTCTAACTTATTTCTAAAGCTTCGGACACTTAGAGGAAAAGCTTTGAAAATTGCTGCGGGTAAACTGTCAGCCCCACCAGTATCTCAATGCGTCACAAGTAGAGACCGGATTTCTATGTAATTACATATTTTTTCTTTCTACTTACAGAGCTCAAAACTGAAATCTTGCCATCAAACCAATTTTTTTACATTTTTGTACTATATTCTTATTTTACATATTTTCCTATCTTCACAAAATATTTTTAATCTATCAACTTTTTTCAATTTTATTACATATTTTTTTATGAAAAAAGATTTTTATTAAAAAAATCAGAATTTTTCCTACATAAATCGCATTTCGTGACCTTAACCTTAATTCGCGGGGGAAGATCACCGCCATCTCCCGAGAAAAAAACATGCACTACACTAACGGGACTAATGACCGAAGCAGTTGACGCGCCCGGAAACACGAAAAAGTCAATCAATGAATCAACCTCTGCCAACACGTTAACCCTATCACTCCATCTTCAGTCCACTCCCATTAATCACCTCCAAAAGCCTCCCACACCTTCACCAAGCCTCGTCTTCGCTTACGGTCGTCCCCACCGCCTCCGCCGTCACCGCCGTTACCGTCGCCCCCTCCGCCCCTCCGCCCCTCCGCCCCGCCGCCCCGCCGCCCGCCGCCCCCGCCGCCCCCTCCGCCCCCTCCGCCCCGTCCGCCACCACCGCCCCCTCCGCCCCCGCCGCGCGCCGCCGAAGTGGCGCCCGCTCCTTGGCCGGCCCCCGCTCTTGAGACGCGGCGAAGCAGCCTCCAGCCGAGGCCTTTCGCCGGCGGGGGAGCTGGAGTGGAGTCGCGCTTAAAGGGCTTTCCGTCCGGGGCCACGACTTCGTCGCGCTCGACCGCGAATATCTCAAAACGGATCAAACTTATTCGTGGGAGCCGAGTTTTATAAAGTTTTCCTGCAAACACACGGGTTTGTTTCGTTTTGTTCGCGCAACTTCCGTTTTTCTTCGGCTTGGCGGTGGGCAGTAGAGCTGCGCGGGATGGGTATCTTGTTTCAGCACCAAGGGACTTGGCAAGTCGGTACCTCTGTCGTTGTCATTGGTTCTGGAGCGGCGGAACAGATCTTTTGTCATTTTCTATTTACGGCTGATGTGTTGTAAATACAAATACCGTTTTCTATTATTGGCATTGCTTTAGTAAAGTTATTAGTACGTACGGTTTTTAATTCGGTAATGAGATGAATCTTTGAGTCACAGAGTAGCGGCTCAGTTTTTTTTTCTGGAATTACGTAAGTACCAATGCTATGCAGTATCCTTGATAATTCACGACCAGCCTTCTGATATAACTACTTCCTAATTCATCCCTGATTAGGGATGTAATCATAGAAGGAACACGTGAAAACGGTTTGGTTCACTATAGTAGCACGGGCTAGTTTTAATTTTTTGAGAACATTATTTTTTGAGAACATAGAGGGCGGAATTCTATGACCTAAAACTGTATGAAATATGTATGCATTTATGACTTTAAAAACAAAAATATGGTCTATAAAATTCAAAATATGACTTAATGAATAGCATTATTTATTACTTTATTTTTTGAAGAAACACTTTTATTGCGATTGTTGTAGGCTGCAATTAACGTACAAAAAGTTCAAAAAGTTTTAATTCTTCGAAATCCTGAACCTAAACATGAACTTATAAAACAACGAATACGCAAAACAAACGCGTTCGAATTTTACAGGTATTTGTTAATTTATACAAAACTGTTGATGGAAATTGGTGATTAAACAGAAAGCCAAAATATGCGTTTACGTATAAAAATATGATTTGTAATAGAAATCTGCCCCATAGTCTCTATTTTAATGAAATATGCTAAATATGTGCCTATAATTGTATCAATATGAACCCTTGGAAAAAAGCAGCCAAATATGCAACATCAAATTCTGAATGATCTCGGCTGTCCGGGTGACGCCGCGTTGAAGGCTGCTTTGCCAACGTTTCGACCATGTTTTTGTGGTCTTCCTCAATGAGTAAGACCACCTCAATGAGGACATCACTGTCCTCAATGAGGACATCGAGAATTTGATGCTATATACATGAATATGTTAGTGCATATTTGTGCATATTTGACGTTTCGACCATCTTTTCGTGGTCCTCCTCAATGAGAACTTAATCGGGACCATCTAAAAGTATATGGTGGAAATCATGCCTGTCTACGGCTCTGTTCTAACATAATTGCCTTCAATACGGAGTCTATTTTCATCTCAAGTACAAGTTATAAATTACAATGCAAGTTAAAATGATACCCTTGAATTCTATGCAATACAAAAATCGCACAATTATCATTAGTAAGTTCCCGCATCCCCATTAGTAAATTATTACCCAGCCTTGATTGAAATAATATTCGTACCGTCCGGGTCGGTTGCTGTCTAGAATGTGATCATTTGGGCTGTCTTTTAGAACCCCGACTTTCTAAGCAGCCTTGCCATTTTCGGCATATCATGTCCCGGGTCCATGCTTCGCAAAAGAACAGTTCTCCCACATTAAGCATACAATCCCGTACTTGTTGATCGGGCGTATTCTTTGACTTTCAACGTTCTGTAAGCGTACAACCCCATCGTAACTACAACGCTTGATGCCGATTTTCCTATACAAAGCACAGTGATGTTTTCTGGCTTATCAAATACTGGTTTAGGAAACAATCGAAAATGGTTCCTTCTATTTGCAAAAAGTTTGTAGTATGTTTTTTAATCCATATCCGAGCAATTATTATTTGTAGGAACTCACATCAATGAGTCAATATTTTCTTATTTTAGAAAACTTAATGCTTCATCTCGTACTTTTTAACTTCTTTCATAAAATATTTTTCAATTTAGAATTACTTCAAAATCAACAATTAACGTTGAACAACAAACTAAAATGTTAATGTTGTGGGCAGATGTGTTTATTGGAAAACAGTGTTTTGTGACATTTCGGTGAACTGGGAGTTCAATTTATTGCCTTGTCAATCAGTTACACACTATGGTCTTTGATGTATTGAACGGTAAATAGTCAATATTAGTCCTATCATTCCCCGTTTGACTGTTGCTTCTACTGACGAGTGGCGTATTTCCCATTGTATGTGTTTTTGCCAGTAACCCCTCCAGGCATCTAACCCCAGGGGGCATGTTCCCTTAGCGAGGACAGCTGACCTGAACAACAGGGAAAGTTAGAACGATTCATGTTCAGAATTATTGTTGGCCATTATGGAGCTTGTTTTCAAAAGGCACCAAATGCATCTCCACACATTTTACATTTAAATTTTACGTTTACAATTTTCATTTTACCTGTACAATTTTCATTTTACCTGTACAATTTTCATTTTACCTGTACAATTTTCATTTTACCTGTACAATTTTCATTTTACCAAAAAAAACTGAGTAAACATGATTGAAGTATTTACTTCCAATTCTTTCATCGCTTATTCCTTTAGTGCTAACAATTATATTTAATTAATTTATGAGACGTTTCCATCCAAACTATTACAATATTTGCAAAAGTTGACTGGATTTGGGTCTTTTTGGACACCAATTGGTATGCGCTACTTTTTGGGACAAATTTGTATTTCGGAAACCCTTCAAAAGGAATGAAACTCGAAGCACATTCCGGTACAAACAATACGTTTTTAAACAGGTGAACTTTACTAATCTTCGGAAAGTAGTTGTCTGTAATAAAACATCAATATTTCCATTAGTATTTCCTTTCACGTCATTGTTGTTTGCCCCAACAACGCCCTTTTAAAAGGCTATTGCGTCATTTACCTTGACTCAATATTTTTTATTTTTTTCGTCATGCATGTAGCACTTATTATAATAAATAACGTAATATAGAGATCACTTCGCATATTTTTTTCATTTTATGTTTTTTTATTTGATAAGATATAAGAAAATTTAAACCGTAGTATATATTTTACTTACCATAAGTTTAATCATACTCCCCTCCCACTGCAAAACAAATTTAAATATTCCTTGTATGGAAAATATTTAAGTAATAGTTTGTGAGTTTGTGACGGTTAATGGTCTAATCTCTTTCTAATTCTCTTCAAATAAAATAAATTGAAGTCTTTTGTCTCTTGGGCTTTGCAAAGCGTTTTCCATGTTGACATATCACCCAATGGGACCTTGGTATTACATCTTCAATTTTGATTGAAGCACAACATTTGAAGAACAGTATCTTTAAATTTTATTGTTGTGAACTTATACGGGTGTTTTGAGGCAGTTCTGGTATTGATATCATCAATATCTAAACTAGGGCTGACCATGTTTTCGCTTCCTGGAGCCATGACCAGTTGCTCCCGGCTCTCAGCTGACGGCAGAACCAGCGAGAGTGATATGAGAAATTGAAAGGCCAAATTCTTCAAAACCGAGAATTCGTCAGACAATCCTCGAGGCCGCTACTCGCTTCATTCTTTGATAATGTTTCAAACCTAGATGCCTATGAGCTGAGATAGCAAAATTTCAATTCTTATTGGTGGTTATGCTCGCTTGTTCTGACACTAGATAACAAACATTAAAAAAAAACTGTTATATCAAGGAAGGTATTTCAACTGATAACTGCGGCAAAAAGATCTGGAATGGAAAACCTGATTTGTTGTTAATGGGTAAATATATTTTTTGTCTAATAGCACTATAAACGACCTGTTCTGTTGCAATAAATGATTCATAAAAGGGTACCGGCACAAATTATTGCGTTATCACACATTCAGACAATTTTAGCAAAAGAATCATGGGAGGTAGGGGCAAACGGAGCAGCCGAGCACAGTTTTCTCGCACAGATGTCAAATATCCGAGACGCCACAAGAATGATGTTTCGCAAAATTAAGTTTGATTCTATCTTAAATTCTCATATAATGAGCTTTTACAAAAATAATAGCGTATGCAACTCATTTATAATGTCGTTTAATTGCATTCGCCAAATTAAAACTCGCTAATTTGCTAGTTTACAAAACGTGTACTCTGCAATAAAGTTTAACAATATAAATAATTGCATAAGCTACTCTATCTAAGAGCTGTATTGCAACCTATCTAAAAGTACATAGTTGTTGGCACGTAAGGGGTCAAAATTAATTCCAATTTGACGCCGTACATGAAATTCTATCATTTATAACAATTCCTTGGCGCTAATTAACAGGAAAGGGCATGCATGGAGGAGGGGGAGAGGGAGAGAGAGAAGCCAGTTTAAAGATTGTCCAGAGTCCTAAGCCAGATTCAAATTGTCACCGTGAAAGATCTCTTCAGAGCATCAACTGATGTTATTGGAATCCCTCTGATAGGGAGGTCCTAGGATCGGTTCCTGATGGTGGCAGGATTTTCGACACAAGTTTGTCACCTAGTCGAGTTATAACGTCTGTAGAGAATTATAGCGACCGACTGTTCTGATTGATAGTTTTCAAGGTTTCTCCGGTCAACACGAGGCGAAATCGTAGCAGGACCCTAACAAACAGGCCACGGACCGCGCGCGATTTTCCTATCTTTTCCTTGTCCTATCCTCACCTCTTACAAACACTTACATGCACTACACTACCACACGTGCCGGGAGGCCGGCCGGTCGGGAATTATCAGCTTGCACTGACCGAGGCGGTGCCGCGCTGATAGGAGATATCTGGTTAGTGAAAACCCCTCTAGCCAACAGGAGGTCGGCGCCGGATCTCGCCATACCTCCGCCACCTCCGAGCAAATACACGCACTACACGTACGGGACTAGTGTCCATGGTATTAACGCGCCAGGGATCAGTAATAATCAATCATCAATCAATTTCAAATTTAGAACGTGATTTACAAAGGTTGAAGGCATTGCTACATTCAAAGGTCAAACAATATTTCTCTGCTTTTTAGAAAATATGTACTACATAGTAAATGAAGGAACAAAATTATGATGAGCGTGTGATTATATAGCCGTATTTATTTTACGTGTATTATGGAAAAGAACAGAATCAAATAAGCAGCAGAGAGTAATTTCCATGTCTGAATATGGACGTATGGTGTTTACATTAAAATACGTTTCGTTGTTATTTACTGTGGATAAAACACACGTAATGAAGAAACGTCATGATCGCAATTATTTGTTAAATATTCGATTCGAAAAGCAAAACGAGGCGTTCATAGCAATGTACAGAGCCAGTCACAGAATACTCTCTCGATTGTTTTATATTACCATTTGAAAATAGCAAACACTGTTGTATTTGTATGATCGGTGGTCGCGCTCAACAAATGTGCCAACTGCGTGTTGGAGATGCCTCCTATTTGGCCGATCGATATCAGTGGGGTTTGGGGGCACTTGTTTCTCTCAAAGTAAATTCGTGACCTCTTCGCTTTGTGGCAACCATCCGAATCAACGTAGCTGCACCGAAACATTGCAGAAAAAACACATTGAGATCATATTCAGCTTTGAATACGAGAGGGTTGAAAAAAGTGAGTCTCGAAGAGGGAGAGAGAGAGAGGGGGGGGGAAGGAGTAAAAGAGAAAGAGTGAAAGAAAGAGAAAAAAATAAAAGAGAGAGATGAGGGAAAAGAGAAAGAGAGAGAGATGAGGGAAAAGAAAGAGGGAGAGAGATGAGGGAAAAGAGAAAGAGAGAGAGATGAGGGAAAATTCTATTCTGGAATAGGGTTGTTGACTTTCTGACTGGAATAGGATTGGTATGCTACTGTTAGTTAACGTAAACTTCTTTTTTTTTCATTTGGAAGCTTCTTTTCATACGACAAGTTAATTTGAATAACTCGTTCAAACTTGACAAAAACATTGTACAAGAGTACGTTAAAAAAGTATTAGCGGTATGTATAAATGACTCATAAATACACTCTTTAAAAAGAAATGAACATAACGAAAAGGGTCATATATAATTCCATGCGGTTTAAGTAGGACCCTTTGCTCTCTTATTATTCCTCTGTGAATTGTTAATAGTACGTATTACCTAAATATGGGAGAGTGTCTCAACCTTCAAAATATTAAAGCAATTAAACCCATTTTTTACACGAGGCTTCACTGAAAGAGTCGAGTTGGATAACTGATCTGTTAATAAAGTCATGTGCCTTTGGTCTTTTAATAACTGTTTGTTCGTTGTCCTTAAAAACGAGAGAATTTTATAGATTCAAAAGGTCTATAAACGTAATTATGCAGTTACTATTGGATTTTCAAATGTCATAAATATATTAATAGATTTTATGGGCGTATGCTTTGTGCGCAAAGATTAATCTAATGATATGGAAATAATTCACGGCGCATTGAAATTAAATTTCTCTTCGGTTATCATCAATGCTGAAATATAAATAAAGAGGACTACAAAATATGTTAAAAATTTATAAGAGCTTTAGACTCGGGCATGTATTGAATCCAAATTCTATATCAACAACATCATGTATAACCGTCTGATATATTAATGATTTGCCATTTTTCATGCCTATTGGTGTTCAGTTTAGTTCATATCTATTCAATTCACGCAAATATTTCTTAATTAGATGAATTTTTTCTGAAGTTCACGACTCTTTTCAAGCTTATTTCAAAATCTACACTTTTATTTCACAAATATTTACAAAATTCTCCACAGCAATATCGTCTCTTCGCGACTTTATCACCTTGCCCGGAGAAGGCAAAGGTACCAAGAAAATTGCATAGGTATGGAGGGCGCATACTATCAGCGGAAGAATTCACGGCGCAGCGGAGCCAGGCAGAAAATTGCGACGAGGGACCTCTCTTATCCCGCTCGCGCAGCCCACAGAGCGGGATATGAACCGCGAACTCTCGCACACATTGGGGGAGGGACCGCTCCCGCTATACCTCTGTTGGTGGTGGTGGCGTTGGTGGCGGTGGTAGCGTTGGTGGTGGCGTTGGTGGCGGTGGTAGCGTTGGTGGTGGCGTTGGTGGCGGTGTTGGTAGCGGCGTTGGTGGCGTTGGTGGTGGCGGTGGCGTTGGTGGCGGTGGTGGCGTTGGTGGCGTTGGTGGCGTTGGTGGTGGCGGTGGCGTTGGTGGTGGCGGTGGAGGAGGTTGGGGGGGAGGGGGAGCGGCGGCGTCGGTGGCGGGGCCGCGGGCCACGCCGGGGTTGGATATCGTGCAAACCCCTTGGGTGCGGTTTTGCTTTCCGTTTTACACGTCGAACATTCCGCGCGCGTGCTTGGGCGAAGCGGTAGGTCGCGGGGAAGGGGGTGGTAGGAAGGGACCGTGGGAGGGTCGAGGTCGGTGGAGGATGGGCGCGCCTCGTGTAACGTCCACGTTATCTTGCCTTATTAACTGGCCGTTACAACTTTGTATATCCATACAACATCCTTTTTTTATGTTGTATCTTTATCATGTTGTTTATTATATTCTTTGAAGTTCTTCACTTTCAGATATCATATGAGATAGATTCTTTCTTTTAAAATAACAATTTATTTCACCTTTCAGAGGTTACATACAATTCATTCAATTTCAACTTTTGATCAACATCGTTTTCGTCTTTCAATCTCTCAACCTTTTTTTATCAACAACTTTTTCGTTACTATCGTAACATTTAACAATGTTTCCAATTTTTGTTTACATATCATCCGCCAGTGAAGTTGAAACGTTACACTCGTTCGCTGCCCCCTTTTCATTCACCTTTTTCACCACCCGCCCGCCGTGCGCCCTTTGTAAGGGTCAAGAGCACTTTGTCCTCTCTTTCCCCGGAGTCGTATACGAGGTGGCAGCGGCTGCGGCTGCTGCGGCGTCCACCCGCCCGCCGGCGGCGCAAACGAGACCTGGCGCCATTTCCCCGGACCGATACAAATATTCGGGTGCGTGGGTGGGGACCGCGGGGAGTGGATACCGGGGGTCGGCGGGGAACGCGGTGCGGGGGTGAGGGGCGCCGGACGGCGTTCGGGCACCGCTGTATTATTGCGCGGGCTGCGGTATTGTTTGGGTTTCATTTCGCATTGCACCGGCGACTTCATCGCGTTTTATGCGTTTGGGCCGCTCTCGGACAACAAGCCGGTGTTCGCTGTTGACTTCATTGAGAGTGGCGGGGAGGGGCGGGGCGGAAGCCCAGGGTGGCGAGGCGCGGGGATCGCTCGCCCCTGGGACGAGTGTGGGGGCGGGGCGATCACGGGGAAGCGGAAATGGCTGAGTGAGAGGAACAGCAGGTGTTGGAAGGAAAATGGGAACTGGAAGGGGGTGAAAAGTTTGTGCAAGTTGACGTGGTGAAGCCGTGGGGAATGAAAAGTAATTTTTGTGATCAGTGGCGTATGGTGTGAGGAGAGGTGAGGAACATGAAGGTTGTCGGAGTCTAGCTATGATATGAGATACAGAGATATGGATATATTGAAGATAAATATACTGGACTCGAGTAGTTCAGATTGGATGAGATCTCAGCAATTGGAAACAGGACGAAGATGTAAAAATGAGCCTGTTACATGGATGCATTATAATTGGAACGTTTTAGGAATACGTTCGTGACTCTTACGGTGGGGACAACAAAGATAGAAAACCGTAATGAGCGAAAGACATAACGAGAAACCACAGGAAATGAGGTTAACTAGAAGCGCCATTTACACTTACATTAGGGAGAATAGTGTGAAAGGATGCAGTTTGAACAGTGGTTGGCTCCAACAGCGGGTGTGTCATGAGGCACACACACGAGAACAGGACGGAACGTTGTGCCAAGGGAACGTGGAGGGATCAGTGAAAATTGCGAGAATCGCAATCGGAGGATGGGAACGACTCTCAGCGAAAGCAACTGGAACGGCATTCGAGTGGGCGGGATCAACGTGGCAGCGATGATCTAGCAACGTGCGCGACAGCGATGTACAGCGTGGAGTGGAAGCGGGGTTCCACAGGGGCCGAGGACGCGGCACGAAATCATTGGGGCGGGGGTGTTGAAGTTTGGGTCGGCGCAGGGGGAGTGGGGATGGGAGAGAAGTTGATAGCCTGATCCAGGAAATAGGAGAGGGAAGGATTGGAGAGTGAGGCGATGTGGATTGAAAGGGCCTGGGCGGGTTGTATGAAAGGCAGGGCGAACCATAGGGTTAGGGGGCAGGGAAGGGCTAAGGAATGGGATGGGCTTGGCCCGACCCGGGGGCGGGGAGGGTTGGTTTTGTTTAAGTAGACCGCGGGGCTCGGCGGATTGGTTGAGGCGAGGCAGAGCAAACCGTAGGGAAAGATGGGATAGGGATGGGCAGGGGACGAGGTGGGCGGCGAGGTGGGCGGCGAGGTGGGCGGCGAGGTGGGCGGCGAGGTGGGCGGCGAGGTGGGCGGCGAGGTGGGCGGCGAGGTGGGCGGCGAGGTGGGCGGCGAGGTGGGCGGCGAGGTGGGCGGCGAGGTGGGCGTTGAGGGGGCGGCGAGGGGGCGGCGAGGTGGGCGACGAGGTGAGCGGCGAGGTGAGCGGCGAGGTGGGCGGCGAGGTGGGCGGCGAGGTGGGCGGCGAGGTGGGCGGCGAGGTGGGCGGCGAGGTGGGCGGCGAGGTGGGCGGCGAGGTGGGCGGCGAGGTGGGCGGCGAGGTGGGCGGCGAGGTGGGCGGCGAGGTGGGCGTTGAGGGGGCGGCGAGGGGGCGGCGAGGTGGGCGACGAGGTGAGCGGCGAGGTGAGCGGCGAGGTGGGCGGCGAGGTGGGCGGCGAGGGGCGGCGAGGGGGCGGCGAGGGGGCGGCGAGGGGGCGGCGAGGGGCGGCGAGGGGGCGGCGAGGTGGGCGGCGAGGGGGGCGGCGAGGGGGGCGGCGAGGGGGGCGGCGAGGGGGGCGGCGAAGGGGGCCGGCGAGGTGGGCGGCGAGTGTAACGTTTCAACTTCGTTGGCGGATTTGCCAAAGTTAACATGAGATGTAAACAAATATTGGAAACATTGTTAAAGGTTACGATAGTAACAAAAAGTTGTTAATGAAATAGGAATTGTATGAATTATGTAACCTCTGAAAGGTGAAATAAATTGTTATTTTAAAAGAAAGAATCTATCTCATATGATATCTGAAAGTGAAGAACGTCAAAGAATATAATAAACAACATGATAAAGATACAACATAAAAAGTGGTAGACGTGGAAATTGTTGAAGAAGTGGTGGAAAATCGTGGTGTGCCTGGATTTGTAGTTCGCGGGAAAGGGTGTTCAAAGAATCAGAGTCATCAGTCTGAACTGTGAGTGGTTGCTGTGGTTGGTAATCAAGACGTATTAATTGGTGGAGGAACATTTATACGAAGGAGAACTGTGGAATGTTTTAACCATGTCTGGAGATTTTGAAGGAGCCTAGAAACTGTCAGATTGAAACGTGAGTGACAGCTGATGTGTGTGAAACGGGTATTCAGATAGATTAATTTAAGTGTTTCCTTGTCGAACTGGTCAAACAAAGATAATGGCTTTTTTAAGTAAATGTAAGAAAAGTCAATTAATCAGTTTAGCTAGAGAATTGAACTGCGAGGTTTCGAGAAAGAAACTGTTAAGAATATTATAAAAAAATATCGAAACAGAGGATTATGATGAAACTATAGTAAAAGAGATTTTAGAAACAGTAAGGTTGGAAGAAGAGGATAGAAAGAGGAACAAGAAAGGGAGGATAGGATACAAAGGAGAAACACGAAATTGAACTGGCAAAAATTGAGTTGGAAAATGTAAGGTGATGTCGAGAAATACTTCTGAAACAAACAATATAAATAATGAAGGTCAATTAACTCAGGGATTACAAAGTAAAATTCATTGAAACTCACAAGTGCATGAAACATTTTCAATCAAATGAAAATGATATTTCTTTATACCTTCAACAATTTGAAAATTTTGCTTCTGCTGATGACATTTCTAAAGACCAATGGGACCTTTGTTAATGACACATTTGCCAGGACATGATGCGGAATATATAACGAGAGAAATGGTAGGGGAAGTAAAAGATTATGATGAAATAGTGAAAATATTATTGAGTAAATACAAAGTAACCGCAGAAAAATTACGACAGAGATTCCTTTCGATCAGAAAAACACCAGATAAAACGTGGAAAGATATTGCTTATGAGCTAAAATAAGTCTTAATGGTTGGTTAGAAGGCGTAAATGTATACTCATTTGAGGAAATAAAGGAATTACTAATAACGGAACAAATAAACGATGCGTTCCATTTGTAGTTAAAGAGCATCTAGTTAGCAAATGGACTAAATATACAAAACCTCGTGACATAGTTGAAGAATTAGAAAATTATGACATCACTAGAGAAAATTTTAAATTGAAGACTTGTGATCAATATTTACTAGAACAAAAAAATAAGATTTATAAATCGGCTGATACTACCAAATTCTATGAGAAATCCAAAATTCAAAAAGAAAGTAATAAAAAAGTTGATACAAAACAGGAAATTGAGGAAGGATTCGAAGAAAGGAAAGAAGTACATTGTTATTTTGTTACGGTATGGGAATATAAAACCATTTTGCCCAAAATAAAAAAAAATGGTTGAAAAGAATATAGGATCTGAGCACGTTAATTGTTTAAAAACTTCCAGTAAAGATTTATTAGCACTTTATACGTTGAAGCTTATATAAATGGAAAAAATTGAAAATTTTGGTGATTCTGGTGCTTCTATAGATTTAATAGGAAGAAAAAATGTTAGACAAGAACATTATATTGAGAAAGTGTCTGGTATGTACTCCCTTAACAGAAAATCCCATATGTTTGCCTGTAGCAGAAGTAGAAATCTGTGGCCAATTTGGAAAGGTTTATGGAAAAGCGGTAGTAGTTTCAGATAAGTTAGACAGAGATGAGTATATATTAGGAAATAAAACTGCAAAATTGATAAAAGAATTGGATAGAGATCTTAGAGATGAAATTAACGTATTAAACGTTAATGAAGGAGAGAATAAAATAAAATGAAAAAATTGAATTGAATTTACTTGAAGAGAAGTCAAATCTGGAGAAGAACAAATTATCTGAAACAATCAATACGTTTCAAAAGATAACTTGATAATGAATGCAAGATATTGTATTTGCAAAATGAATTGGAAAATCTTCAGAAATCAATTAATAGAACGTGAGTCTTTCAGGAAAGAAATTGAGAGAAAGATGCGAAACTTCTAGATACTGAGAGTAAAGTGATTTTTTAAAAGAAGAAATAATTTTGAAAGATGAAGAACTTTCGTCAAAGTGGCAGTAGTTTCCGCTCACTGGTACAAGTGATGATAATTCTGAATTGCAGAAAACATTAATTCCTTGCAGGGGAAATTGAATTTGTCAATAAAGTTTATAATACTGAATTGAATCTCTTCAGAAGCTAGTTGCAGATAAAGATAGTCTTCTGTGTCATAAATTGGAGAAAGAGTTAACTCTCAAATATATAAAAGAAAAAACAAATGCAAATTGTAAAATTTTAAGATGGAGTTTGATATTTCAAGCATATAACGTTCAGATTCAGCATAGACATGGAAAGGCACATGGAAATGCCGATTGTTTAAGTAAAGGTTCCGCAAATTCATTTCCGGACTAATCTAGTTGTCATAAAATAAAAGTTATTATTGTATATTAAATTTTAGACTTTGATTATAAGATTTATAAATTTTGGCACCAAGGTGACCAAAATTTTGAAAGAGGGAGGTGTTTGTAACGTTTCAACTTCGTTGGCGGATTTGCCAAAGTTAACATGAGATGTAAACAAATATTGGAAACATTGTTAAAGGTTACGATAGTAACAAAAAGTTGTTGATATGATATGATATAAAAAAGGTTGAGAGATTGAAAGACGAAAACGATGTTGATAAAAAGTTGAAATTAGGAATTGTATGAATTGTATGTAACCTCTGAAAGGTGAAATAAATTGTTATTTTAAAAGAAAGAATCTATCTCATATGATATCTGAAAGTGAAGAACGTCAAAGAATATAATAAACAACATGATAAAGATACAACATAAAAAAAGGATGTTGTATGGATATATAAAGTTGTAACGGCCAGTTATAAAGGCAAGGTAACGTGGACGTTACACGAGGGAGTCGAGGGGCGGCGAGGGGTGACGAGGGGGCGAGGGGGCGGCGAGGGGGGCGGCGAGGGGGCGGTGAGGGGCGGCGAGGGGCCGGCGAGGGGGCCGGCGAGGGGCGGCGAAGGGGGCCGGCGAGGTGGGCGGCGAGGGTGGTCGAGGGGGCGGCGAGGGTTGACGAGGGGGGCGAGGGGGGCGGCGAGGGGCCGAGCGCGGCGAGGGGCGGGGCGCGGTGTCGGGGCGTGGCGCGGCGGCGGCGGGCAAAGTAGAGCGGTGCGCGCACAACGGGCCGGGGTGGGAACCACTTATTGGCGGCCACACACGTGCGTGCCCCTCTGTTCCGCCCGGCCGGCCTCCGCCGCTGCCAACGACATCCTCGTACGCGGTGCATCCCGGCCTTTCTGCCCCGGGGCGGCGCGGAGAGATATGTCCCGCTCAACGCACGATACCCACAATGAGGCGCGGCTGCAGGCGCTCCGGCGACGAAAATGGACCTTCATAACGAATGCACCCCTCAGAAAATGAACTAACGCAGTGTCGAGGAGGGAAAAAAGCGGTGTTTTTTGTGAATACGTTGTATGAAACATGATATTGTATTCCATTGTTATAAAAGGAATTTACAAATGCACTGTGTTGTTCATAATACGAAGCAAATAGTATAAATGCGGTTGTTAACCAAATTTGTTTCATTTTTGTTATTTAATTAATGTGATGAGAAAATTTATTTACAATAATACTTTAATATTCGTTTGTGGCAAGCCCGTAAAACTTTGGATGGTGCACCAAGAGAAAGGAGAATGTTCGTATTAGTGGCAATTTTACTCTCTTCATGCTTTTTAATTTTGTTCATATTCTTAAATCTCGGTTATATTAGTTCATTTTGTCCCGGTTGGCAAATTTCGGGGAAATTCCGTCTGTGAAATATAAGAGTCTGAGTACTTTTTTCTCACCGTCTCTCCCTCTCTCCCTCTCTCTCTCTCTCCCTCTCTCTCTCTCTCTTTCTCTCTCTCTCTCTTTCTCTCTCTACCTCTCTTGAGAAATTTCCCTTCCTCCGGATTTGCTATTTCTGTCTCCCTTTCTAGGGCTCAAATCCTTTCTTTATGGTGGACTCCTTGCTGCTCCAGAGCCATTCCTTTGAGGCAGGTAGACGCTTACTTTGCAATGGCGCTTCCTTGTCGTCTCCATGGTAAACTTGCCGTGAGCCCCTCGTCGCTTTTATACTGTTGCATTTTCCGGTTGTGTCCGTCGATTCTCTTTTCTGACCTAGTTCAGCACTAGAGGTCTGCGTTTTGTTTGTCTCGTTGTCTCTTGTCTCGCTGTCCCCGTTGCGGTCAATTTCGGGGATACTGGCTGGTTTAACTTCTCCTCTCTTATTGTGCTTCTTTTCAGTCTCCTTCCTATTATTCTGTGTTGTTTTTTTTTCTCACGTCCACTTACTAGTCCCTCAGCACCTATTAGTTCAACTCCGTACTCCGCTCGTTTTCCTGCAAATTAGTCGCTGTGGGACTTAATCTGCGAGACCTCCCTCCACCAATGACTTTGGTCTCTAATTTTCCCCTCGACTATTCTCGTTGCTAACATCTATTTTATCCTTTAACCATTCCGTGCAGTCTCTAACTTTCATTTGCTTGCTCCCCGCGATCTTCCGCTCTCAAACAATACTAAACCCACCGTTTTACATGTCAATTATTTCACTCATTCTTAATTTTACATTTAGCGACCGTTTAACCTAGGTTACTTTATTTTCCGTTTTCTTCTTTTTTTTTTTACTTGTATCGCAACCTTACTCATTGCTTTCATTCTCTCCCACATTCGACTTAGCTTGTCCAACCTTACGCTCTTAATCCCTTTTTAATCAACTGAACACTACTTTCTAGGTGTACGTGTACTGCTCTATTCTTTCTGCATTTTATTTTTTCTACGGCTCTCCTTGCCTGTTCTCGACAAGACTGCACTTTCTTAGGCGCGCGAATTCTCTCGCGAACATTGCACCTCGCCACGTCTTCCCATTCATTTTTCACTATATACTCTTCTTGCCATTCCATTACCTTATCTGCCTTCTTAATCTGTCTGTCATTACTTTTATCGCCTATCATTCCTGATCCACCCTGTATTTTAATTTTTCTACAGCTCTCGTGGCCTATTTTCACGTCGCTGTTGCTGTCTCGGCGATTGTTTTTACTCGCTTCTTCTTTATGCCGCCATGTGTTTCCGTAACTTTTGGTTGATTGATTAATTGATTAGTGATTCCGGGCGCGTCAAATGCTATGGTCATTAGTCTCGTAAGTGCATGTTCTTATTGCGATGGTGGCGGTCATCTTCCCCGCTGGATGGTGAGATCCCACGCCGTCCTTGACGTCAGCCAACGGGGTTTTCGCCCACCCGGTGTTTCCCACCATCGCCGCAGTCAGCCAAACCCTAACCCCCGACTGGTCTCCCGACATGTGTGGTAGTGTAGTGCGTGTAAGTCTGTGTGTAAGTGAGGGATGAAGATAGGCCAAGGAAGACGAAAGAATGATCGCGTGCCATCCGTGGCCCATTCTGCTCCGGCATTCGCCTGGTGTTGATCGGAGAAACCACGGAAAACTACCTATCAAAGCAGCCGGCCGCTGGAACTCTCCTTCAGACAGCGACTGATTTCGACCCAGCTGCCAAGCTAGTGTCTAAAATCCTTGCGCAGTCGGGACTTGAACCTTAGGACCTCTGACAGTGACATCATATATACACTGAGCCACATAAGCCGGTTTACATTCTGGATTATCTACTCTTCTAACCTTTCCATTTGTTTAGCCACCGCCTTAATCTCCGGGTTTTATATTGCCTCTCCTCCCTGGCCCATTCTGCATTTTCTTTTCTCTACCTCTCTCGCGGCTTCTTCTCCGTGCCGCTGCCGTTTCTTCGCGCCGCGCGCGCCTCTGGCGTGCCCCCGCGGTGTCCCTCTGCGTCGCCAGCGCGGGCGCGGGCGCCTCTTTGCCTCGCGCCCTCCGCCGCCGCATACTGCTCTTTACTGCCCTATAACGTTCCGATCGTAAAAATTTATAGACTGTTGTCCATTACCGGTGGCCCGACGGCCGGCGGGTGCGGCGCGGCGCGGGGGCTCGGCGGAAGCGGCGCAATCTCTGTAGCAGAAGCAAGGGCCCCGGAGGGCGGGGCGGGGCGACGGCGCACTTTGAGTCTGCGCGAGGAGGGACGGGGGGGAGCGGGCGAGGGCGAAGGGGGGGGCTGCGGAAGCGGGGGGGGGGAGCGGGGAGGGCGCGGGTGTAAAGGGGTGGGGTGTGCGCGGACGGGGGATGAGAGCGGGCGGAGCGGCACGGGTGGCGTGGGTGGGGGGGGGGCGGTGGTCGGGAAGCGGAATGGGCATGATGGAATTGGACGGACTTGCACCTTTTTGAAGTGTGTGATGACTGAGATGACGAAGGAGCTACGAGTGTGAGGGAACGTTTGCGTGATAATACTAGGGTGTATGATGGTGGATGAAACCGTGGCTACCGGGGACTGAAGTGAACATGAAACTTCAGGAAGGCATACAATATGGGTAAGATGGGATGTTGTGGTGTTACGAGAGATCTGACGGTGCCTTGTGGTTTGGTACATGATGTCGGTAATGAAGAAGAAGCGGGGTGGAAAGAAGTAATGGTGAGATGAAGGGTTGGAAGACGATTTGAGGGCACCCAGAGGAACAACCAATGTTAATGAAATGATGCGTAAGATGGAATGAAGTGTATTTCGAAACCTGAGAAAGGCACAAGTGAACTGGCGTGTTGGTGGATGGAGTCGGCACATAGTGGGAGCGAGAATTGAATGTTGTAGGTGGGGCGGGGCGTGGTGGAGGGACTTGAGTGATACGAGCGAAAGAGAGGAAAGAAAATACGGCGATGAAACCTTGAGAAAGTGAAATAAGTAGTTTCCCTATCCAACCGTGAGGGAGCTTGAGCAAATAGCAGGACGAGTCCTAAAAGTGCGTAGGAGATAGTGTCCCACGATTGATCGGGTAGAAAGTTTGATGGCATTGCTGAGTTCAAACTCGAGTGTGAGTTCAGGTGATGAGTCGGATACAGTGGTAAAGAATTGATTTCATGTTTAATAGGAAGCGATGTGGAATGTCCGTGATGAATTCAATGTCAGAATAAAGAGAGCGATCTCCTGGAATATGTGGTAGTGTAGTGCATGTTAGTGTAAGGGGAGAGGATAAGACAAGGAAGAGGAAGGACAGATCGCGCGCGGTCCGTGGCCCGTATGATAGGGTACTGCTCCGTCATTCGCCTGGTGCTGATCGGAGAAACCACGGAAAACTACCGATCAGAGCAGCCGGCCGCTAGTGTTCTCCTCCAGACAGCGATTGAATTCGACCTAGCTGGAAAGCTAGTGTTGAAAATCCTGCCGCCGTCAGGACTCGAACCTAGGACCTCCCGTTCTGAAGAGCTGCAATGACATCAGTTGATGCACTGAGCTACCGCTCCCGGTAATACGCTGGAATAAACTGCAGATGATCTGAGGGAAGCGAATGAGAAACAAGCAGATCTGAGATATCTAATCTACAGTGAAAGCACATGTCAGTCATGAGAGACTACAGTGAAGGGAATTGAACTTGAAGGAAAACAGTGAGGTCATGCGCGGAGTCGGGCGCACATTGCCAACGAAGTGGACACGCAGGATCAGCGGCGGTTGCATCGGATTTTGTGGCCGAGTCAGATGCAGTTGCAGAGAGCTGAGGCCGTGGCTGCGAGCGAGCGGTTTGGGTCGTAGGGTGTGTAGTGTAGTGTTGTAGAGAGTGTAGCATGGTGGCTTGATTAAAGCGCACGAAGAGATGATTTTATCAGCAGTACGGTGGGAGAAACGGGCGGAAAATTTGAGAAAGTCGTGGAGCATGGGCTTGAGACTTTCGAAAATCAGTGATGACGGCAGGAAAATTGCAGGACGCATGTACGTCACGTGGTGGAGTCGCGTGATGAAGGGCGGTTATCAGATTTTGTGGTGAGGTCCGATGCAGGTGCAGACAGTGAGACGGTTGCTGACAGCTGATTCGATTGAATATTAGTGGCTTCGGGCGCGTCAACTACTATGATCATAACTCCCGTGCGTATGGTGCGTGTTTTTGCTAGGATGTGGAGGTGATCTTTCCCCGCTGGATGCGAAATCAGGCGCCGACCAACCATCGGCTAACGGGGTTTTCCCACGATTGGGTATCTCCCACCAGGGGGCACCGCTCCAGCCGGGACAAGCTCTAAGCTCCTGACTGGTCTCTCGGCGTGTAGTACGGTAGTGCATGTTAGTGTGTGTGTGTGTGTGTGTGTGTGTGTGTGTGTGTGTGTTAAGGGGTGAGGATAGGAAAGGGAAGGAAATAATGCGCGCGGTCCGAGGATCGTTTGTTAGGGCACTGCTGTGGCATTCGCCTGGTGTAGATCGGAGAAACCTCGGAAAACTACCGATCAGAGCAGCCGATCACTAGACTTCTTCTCCAGACAGCGAGTGAATTCGACCTAGCTAACAACCTTGTGTCGAAAGTTTGCCACTGTCGGAACTCGAACCTAGGACCTCCGGTGAGAGGCTCTGCAGTGACATCAGCTGATGTACTGAGCCACCTCTCCCAGTGACAGTTGATGGTGTATGGTGTAGTTCATGTAGTATATGTAGGAATAAGGGAACAGTTATGGGGGGTGTTGAAGGATGGCCTAAACAATGCGCACGAAGAGACAGTGTGGTTGATTAATTCCAATCCTCGTACTGGGAGAGCTGACTCCCTGATGTCCCTACAGTGCATCTGACCGGGATGTCCTAAGTTCGAGTCCTGACGGTGGCAGGATTTTTGCCACGAACTTGTCAGCTATATCGAATTGAGCCGGTGTCCGGAGGAGAATTCTAGCGGCCAGCTGCTCTGGTTGGTAGTTTTCCGTGCTTTCTCCGATCAGCACCAGGAGAATGCTGGGCACGTACCACGCGCGATCTTTCCTTCCTTTTCTTTGTCTTACCTTCACCGCTCACTTACAGATTCTTACATGCACTACACTACCACACATGCCACGATACCGGCTGGGAGCTTAGAACTTGTCCCGGCTGGGGCGGTTTCTCACTGGTGGGAGATACCTGGTTCAGGGAAACCCCGCTATCCGGCGGTAGGTTGGCGCCGTATCTTACCATCCACCGGGGGAAGATCACTGCCACCTCCCAAGGCAAAACACATGCACTACGCTTAACGGACTTAGTGTTGGGTTGACGCACCCGGATTCTCTCACAAACATCCAACCAGTTCCAGGCACTCCGTACCTCTTCCTTCATGCCCTCCTCCCTCCCGCACTACGTCCATCCTCCCGCAGGGCCAGTCACGAGCAGGCGAGGGATCTCAGAAAGTCATACGCCGGGGTGGAGGGCGGGCGGGGCGCACGTCTGCAGCCAAGTGGAGTCGCGTGGTCAGCGGCGGTTGCGCGGGCGCCGGCGAAGGACTCCGGGGGCGGCGCGGAGCGAGGCGGGGGCGGCGAAGCGGTAACAAAAAGGGGCCGGGGCGCCGCGCCGCGCCGGCCGTCCAAGTGCCGGGGCGGGACGAGCCCCCCCCCCCTCTCCTCCGGGCTCGTGAGTTGTGGAGAGACAGTTGGTGACCGGAAAGTGGCCGGCGCGTCGACGCTGCGGTGAGGAGAGGCCGTCGCTTGTGGAGAGTGAGTGGGCGGAGGCGGAGGTGACTCGGAAGTTGCGGAGGAAAAGTGGCGAGAGCGCCTCTGGCGGCGAAGGGGAGAAGTGCAGTGGCGGCGGAGGCGGAGGCAGCGGTGTTGGCCCGAGCGCCGAGGTGAGGTCGAAGGAAGTGTTCGGCAGATCTTTCCCCATTAATTATAGTTGAGGGAATTCGAGAGTTTTTTCTGCTGCTTTCCGTTGGTAGTTGGATCTCGAATGTAAGCAGCAGTGATATGGTCGTTTTAGGCTAGGTAAACTACCCTTGTTATTGATACACGAGTTAGTTAGTGGATAAATACTTTTTATAGCTGTTATGCCGCAATTAGAAAATTCGAAGGAAATCAGGTATTATTTCAGAAATTTAATGAAATTCGTAATTTGTGGCACAATTAAGTTTGATATTTCTGGAGAAAATGTCAGATTAGTGGATATTTCTGGAGATTCTTTCAGATTAGTGAACATATTGTCAATTCCTTACATGTGATACCTAAATGCAGTTATTTCTTTACTTCTCATTTCTCTTTACTTCTCATTTTCAAAAACGTGCTTTTAGTAGCTAAGCCTTTGTACTGGTTGCATCTTGAATGACTAAATTCACTTGTAATTAGTCACCAACTCCGTTGTAGAAACTCATAAATATTCCTATCAGCATTATATTATTTTAAGAGTTATTAGGAACGCAGATTTGCAGCAATATGAATACTCTAGCTTACCTAGAAATTTCAAAAACAATAAAGTACATGAGCCGTATTTATCCTCAGAAACAGATTTACATTAAACAGTATCAATAGATGTACTTAAAAAATCGTTTTTCATTACATTAGTAGATTTAACTGTCTCTAATGTAATGAAAAACTGTTGCAATATATTCAATCATGACCTGAGGATTCATGTTAAGCCGGAAAAGCATTGTAGTGTCTCATAACGTTTCACCTATATGAGAGCCTTAATACTGCCCCAAACGAGTTTTGTTTTGGAATTCTTCCAAAATATTCCGGGAAAAATTTGGTTAGAAATAGATGCAATCCGTTGTTTTGTTCGAGAGCTATCGAATATGATCTCATGTGCGAGTGTAAGTAATACTCCCCAATGTGTTCTCGATAATTGATAAGAAAATTAGATTCAATTAACGCCAATGTGATGAATCAAATCATGACGATTGATGTAAATGTCAGAATGAGAGAATCTACAGCGTTTCACCAATGTTCTCGTAGGTGCATTAAAACCTTTAAAAACCTTTAAAAACGTTGGAATTTTCTAGAAATATTTCAGAATATCCTAGAGAAAATAGAAAAACTGATCGATTTTTCTTGGGTAAAGAATGACCATATCTCTACAGGAGCCGCAAGTAACCCAAACACTCTTTAGTTTGTAAAAAACATTAGAAAATTTTCTTAGAATCTTTTGAATGAATAGGTTAAAAATGAACAGCTCCACACACAAGGAGAAAGATGCTTTGAGTGTCACCTCATTTGTCTAGCTTTGTTTGGCCGAAAGTTCACGGATGGAGCACGGACGTTTCGGCGCAGATTACCCGTTGTGTATAAGGATTTACGAATATATAATTACAAACTAATAACGATGTTATTAATATTTTATTTCGATTCGATGAAGAAGATTAACAAAGTGGATTGACTGCCATTTTATGGGTTAACAGTTGTATCCGACGGTTTGTTTGGAAAAATAATTGTTCCTATTTACATTAATATTTTATTTAGTTTTTTAACATTGTGTGTATTAATACACTTAATGCTGTTTGAAAGGCGAAACTTCCTAGTACTTTAATAATAAACTACACAAATATTATAATTTATTCTAATAAACTGAAAGTAATTTTTATAAATTAAGTTATATATTTTATGGAAAAAAATAATAATGATATGGGAATTTGAAATGCTTGTTTTTTTAATCTTAAAATTTCAGCGTTACTTTCTGGTTTTGTTTACGCTCCAATTATTGTAATTACTAATTTAAAACAATCCCTCACTGCCAAGTATTTATAAATCGACCTTACGGCAATAACAGCGGGAGCATTTTGCGTTAATTGGCTGGGTGAATTCGCCGGAAAGGATGAAATTGAATGAGGCAGCACCGCGAGGACTTCAAAGGCGCAGGGTGCTGCCAATTGTGTGCGGTGAAATACAAGTGAAGGAAATGTTGCAGCAGTTCTTGCAATTTTGTGGTTGTGAGGCTGAGTTTGAAAACGTAGCCCGAGTGGAAGCGAAAACAACGTTGGTAGTGAGCAGCGGTATCGAGGTACCAAATGGGTAAACTGCGTATTAAGGAAATTATCGATACGCGAGATCTATGGTTAGTGACAAATGATAATGAATGCATAAAAGAGCAATTTCGATTCAACAGAGAAAGAATATAATGCAAGAAGCGAGGCAGAGAAATGGAATTTGTAAAGGTTGCAGATAGTGGTTTCAGTTTGGGCGAATGTTAACATATTTTGTAACAAATAATGCTAGTAATAACAAACATCGTCTATTTCAACTTTTTTACCTTGGGCTTCTAGAAATAAGGTGGAGAGAGGTGTTATATTAGCGGTAGTTGCACCTTACTCTTTTTACTGGAAATAATAGAAAGCGGAAGGAGGAGTAAAGTGACAATAAAGATGTTTTACATATCATAATAGTCTATATATTTTGAAATGCAACTGTGATATTAGAAATATATTAAATTACACTGGCCTGAAGATGAAAATATCATTTCGGAATGTTCATAAAATTATTAATAGACATATTATTATTAAGTTGAATAAAAATTGGTGTAATCCATAGACTGTCAAAACTGAGAAAATATAGGATTAACAACTGTTGTAAAAGGAGTATATCGCCAGAACTTCGCGCAAATCCGATTTACTTATCACACGAGAATTGTAGCTACGGTTCTCCGAGGTGGAGCTTTAGCGTGCCGGCCGCAAGTCGTCCCAAGCAGCGGTGCAGTAATGAAAGGCGGTGGCGGCGGGGAAGTGCACGTGAGCGGTGGAATCGGAAGGAAGGAGGCCGCCGCACCGCAAGCGCAGTGCTCTGCATGCCGCGCACGTGCCTCCATTCCGACTATCTCCTCCCTCCCCCTGCCGCTGCACCTCGCCGCGTCCGCCCGCCCCGCCCCCTTACATCACCCGCACAACGCTCCTCCCCGCCCTCCACGATCCTTTTCGCCTTCTCTGCTTTCCCGCCCCGCCCTGCTCCTCTTTCGCTGCTCTTGCCACGGTCGTCCCCGCCCCGCCACACTCCTTCCTGCCCCGTCTCACTCTCCCGCCCCCCTCCCCTCCCCGCCCTTCCCAGCCATCCCCGCCTTTTCCCCCGGACCCGTCCCTCTCCATCGATCGCTCCCCACCGTCCCCGTGCCTTCAACTGCCCCCGTCCCTTCCCACCGTCTCCGCGCTTCCCAGCCAGCCCCACCCCTTCGCGCCGACCACGCCCCTCCCCACCAGGTTCGGTCGCTGTGCCCTCCGCCCGCCGTGCGCACGCAGAGTATTTGCTTTTGTGAATCTGCGGCCGCTGGAACCAGCGCTCGCCTTCCGGCCGCCCCGCGCGCCGATTGAATCTGTTTATTGCAACTTTCCAGAGGAATTCGCTTTCCGCGCTCGCCGAAATTAAACGGAGAAACTCGAATATGAGTTCCGCTCCATCGGAGTTCGCCATCTGGAGAACTTTCCCCAAGTTATTGTATGTTTTATCCAGCTATTTGATATTCCGGCTGACTTACGTATTTCCCCGCCGTTTATCTTTCGACACACGTCATTTGATTTCTTCGGTTACTCTTTTCGGAGCGGAGGAAAGCGGTAGGAATTACCACAGTCGTCTTGAATATTTTTCTTTTTAACGTCTCGAGAGAAGCTGAAATAATTTTCAGTAAAGTACGAGTCGAATTTTGTCGCTTTCTAATTAGATTTATTACGTGGGAGATGATGAGAAAAGGAGTCTTTCCTGAATTATTTTGTGTAACTTCGTGACTTTGCGGTAGGAATCAAGGAACGAATGAAAATCACAGAAACGACACAATTATCTTGACATTATACTTTGGATTTAAGAACATGTCTGAGCATTTCTTAAACCGGCCATTTTTAAATTATCTAAATCGTTCTCATGATTAATAGTTGAGGGTAAGGAATTCACTCTGTAATTTTCAATTCAATATTATTTCGCCCGTTTCTATGTAGCAGATGTCGATATAATTATGTACATGTGAAGATATCGATTTTCGCTGAGGGGATTAGGTTTTCCAGAAAATGAAATATTACTTCAGAGGAAAACGATACGGTAGATTTCAAGTTGTCGTATTCGTGCCATGTAAAATTAATCTACAGAGAATATATGTATGGTAATAAAATATAAACCTAATTACCATAGAAAATTTTCAATCAAGTACGTAAGTAGAAAAAGCCAGAAGTCTGGTAGGGAGAGGATTCACCAGCAGCTGAAAATAGTACACTTCGGAAATGATACTGGAGTACGTAGGTCACACCGCAATTCATCGCGGTCATCCCGGAGAAATACGAGGATCTAATTAGTCGCAGGACGCACTATTTAACCTCATAGCTATCGTCATCATTACCGTCATCGCCTGCCGACCGTTAGCTGCGCGGGAAGCAGGTCGCTTCATAATCGTAACCGAGGGACGGCCGTAAATCTGCATCGCCTCTGGCCGCGCTGTCCGGTGGCCGGAGCGAACTGCCAGGGCACGAGCTCGGACCGCCGTCCAACAGAGCTGCAAGCACTTGCAGGCGCTCTTTCGCGAAATGAGCGACCGCCACTGTATTAGCATGTCTACAAAGACCCTCGTGTACGCTTTCCTGACGGAAAAGTGAATCTCAGGTGGATATCAATTGTCTATGCCACTGAGGTCTGAGTCTAAATCAATCTGGGGCGAAATGAATTTTCACGTTCAAACAGATGAAAAGTTTTAACGATGAAGTGAAAAGACTAGCGATTAAATTTATTTATTGTGGTAAAATGCGTTAAAACGTTTATTAACTTCTCTGTTCATTTATGGATAATAAAATTCATATCACGCCATGATTTAGTCCTACGTTTCATGGCCACCTCTCATCAAGTTTGATATTCTCCAATCAATCAGGATGACGTCGCGTACTCTTGAATTTGAAAGGTATAATTTAATTTTTGGAGATGACTGCCCAAAAACATTGTCGAAATGTTCTAAAAAATGGCTCCGTTTTTAATTTGTTGTCAAATATTTTAAGTACGCTTATATAAAAAAGGTTAGTCCGATTTTCGTTGAAATCTTTTGACCTAAAATTTAAAAGCGAACCATTTATACCAGTAATATGACTCTTGCTTCTGATATATTAGTTCTGTGGGTAAAAACGTCGCCTTTGGAACTTGACTACTTAAGTTAGCTGGAACTTAACTAGCTTAAGTTATCTAGTTAAGTTAGCTAAGTAAGCATTGCCAATTTTCATAATGTTTCGTGAGATGGTAGCCAATTCATAGCTCCATGTATCGCATACCTCTGAGCTAAATCACTCTCATCATTTCTCTTCCTTAGTGTTTAGGAGTGACAAGCCACCTCCACACAGTGAGATGGACCAAGGAGCTTTCTCGGCGCCATAGGGGGCCGGCGAGGCCTTTAGATGAGCTCCAGGTAGAGATACGCCAGGGGGTGAGTACGAAGTTTTTCCCTAGATGTCAAAGAGTAGCTGGTAGAGGATTGTGAATGGACGTAAAAGACGGGCACAAGTTAAAATACATGGAATGGAGAAATGTGAAATTATGAGACGGAAATATGTACTGAATTTGAATGAAGGAAAATATAGACCTGCCCTATCCTGAGTGTCTGCTACAGATCAGCGACCAAGGTGGCTCGGCCACCACCCGAAGGGTGGATGTCTGGGTTGGAACGAAGTGAATAGATTCAACTCGAATGTAAGCACCGGGAACGGTAGCTCAGTGCATCAACTGATGTCACTGCAGCGCTTCTGAGGTCCTAGGTTCGAGTCCTGACGGCAGCAGGATTTTCAACACTAGCTTTTCAGCTAGGTCGAATTCAGTTGCTGCCTGGAGGAGAATTCTAGCAGCCGGCTGCTCTGATCGGTAGTTTTCCGTGGTTTCTCCGATCAACACCAGGCGAATGCCGGAGAAGTACCCTAATAAACGGGCCACGGACCGCACGCTATCTTTCCTTCCTCTTCCTTGTCCTATCCTCTCCTCCTTACACACACACTTACACTAAGATGCAGTACACTACCACATATTCCGGGTGACCGGTCAGGAGCTTAGAGCTTGTCCCGGCTGGGGTGGTGCCCCGCTGGTGAGAGAGTCCTGGTTAGGGGGAAACCCCACTAGCCGACGGTAGGTCAGCGCCGGATCTCGCCATCCAGCGGTGGAAGATCACTATCATCTCCCGAGAAAAATAATGCACTACACTAACGGGACTAATGACCAAAGCAGTTGACGCGCCCGGAAACACGAAAAAAACAAAACCAAACCAATCGAATGTAAGGAGGGTATATATTTTAACATAAAAGTGGATGGATTGCAAATGCATCGCAGTCTGTTGGTCTCAAGAGACTCATTGTACAGTATTACCAATCCTTTCCAATTCTGGGTATCATGGTTGAAATCCTTGTCACTTCATGAGGAATTTGCGGTGCGCGAATAGGGTTCGCCGTAGGTTTTCTTCGGGTTCTCCCTTTCCTCCTGCTTCTTATTCAACCATTGTCTTATCAACAACATTCATTTATCAAACCATTCACCCGTTCCAAGTACGACCATAAGACACAGGCATTATAATAAAGATGTGTCTAATATAAGTCGTGTGCTGTTAATATTTACATTATGGACGTTTTTATACCTTGAATTTTTGAGAACAAGTTCTGCAAAGGAGTTCTAAAAAAATTCAAATTTCACTAAACTCAAAGGTTTCTGTGAAAAAGAGCTCAATTGCACATTTTAGAAATCGAATGGTATTGTCTCAAAAATAGATCAAATTTTGTTGTTGAAACTTTTCTTATAAATAACTGAATAAATAACATAGCGCCAATTTATGGTCTTTTATTTTTAAAAATTACAATATGTAATTCGTTTGAAATATCTTTCATTTTAATTAATATTTACACTATGGGCATTTTACACATTATTGCAATGTGTGTAGATCTAATTATTTCTAATTTGAATGTAATTTCTAAGTAGCCCTGAGTCACAATTGGCTGTGAACTGGTGTTATAGCTTCGATTTTCGCATGGGTGCTTTTTACTTTGTGCTTGAGGCGCGGCTGGGCAAGGCAAACCATCACGTAGCGAAGTCGCTAGCCTTTCATCACTGAGGTCCGGGTTCGATTCCCGTCGAATCTCATGTGAAATTTGTTCCAACAAAACGAGTTTGACTGCTTCACAAGGACTAGTCCAACCCTTGTGAAGTGTTCCTCCCTCTATCCTTATTCCTTCCCAATTCTGGCCACTGGGTAGTGACGCAGGAGCGCGTAGCAGGAGGCGCGTACGCTGGCGGTCCTCTTGACAACTGACTGCGACGTGACGCGACATGACAAAGTTAATGGAGGATTACTCCACATTGCGCAATGAATGGAGGATTACTCCCCAGCGCAAAGCGCTCAACGCCCCTTAACGGGCTTGGAGACGCGTTGCGTCAAAATGGTAGACGCAACAAATAAAAAAAACATTCTTTAGATTATAATAGCTAAGGATATACGAGTGTAAGTTTTATAGCGAATTATAAGAAACTGTCGACACCAAAGCCACTATATGTACTAATAATAGGGAATTACTCCCCAGGTCTGCTTGAAGCAGTCTTAAGACGAAAAATGGAATTTTGCAGATTATGACTACCACACATATTACAATCGGGTATAACTCAGATATGATGCTTCCTAGGCCTTAAAACATTTTTCAATCCCCAAAGTGGTCTCAGAGTTTTCTGAGCACAATTGAACTTAGTGGGGACACGAGTTTGACCACTGAGAGCATATGGGAACGGGTGGGGGACAAGTGAACTACTTTGAGTTTTAAAACAATGATTTGCAAAACGCTGAATGATTTCACAGGTCCATCTGGCTATAAAAAAGAACTATATCATTTATCAATCTATAACAGTCCAGAAAAGTTACTGTTCTCAGTACTTGGACGCCAGCATTCCCAATGAATATATAATAGTGACTCAAGTCAATGAATATATAACAGAGAAATAATAAACAAACAAGTAGATAATGGAAGAGTGACTGCCTGAATGTGAGTCTCTGCCTGAAGTCAGAGTCCGCGCTAGTCAAGTACAATCTCTATGTAAGAACTTCCTCAATGCTCGTCAACCTTCCCATATAGATCTGATTCCAGAGGATCAAGTAGAAGATGAGGAAGAAAAGGGAGGAGGAGGAGGAAGAAGAAAAGGGAGGAGGAGGAGGAAGAGGAGAAAAAAAGGGAGGAGGAGGAGGAGGAGAAGAAGAAAAGGGAGGAGGAGGAGGAGGAGGAGAAAAGAAGAAATGAAATGAAGCAGAATGATTGTGACTGATATTTTTTTGCCTCTCCAATTCATTCAAGGTACTCGACGTGTCTTGGAGGAGGCCGCCCTCGTATGCATGGTGCGACGCGCCGCCCGGCCGCGGCCGCAGAGCGCGCTGCAATCTGGCCCCGCATTCCACTGCGGGCGCTACGAGTGCGGCACTGCTGTGTTTTCTTAAAGAGCAATGGCACTGAGGGGCTCGCGCGCACGCTCACAGGCAAATATTTTTAAGCCCACCACTTTTTCGGAACATTCCGTAATTGAATGTGAAGCGCAATAATCAGTGAATTTAACTGCAAACTTGTTTTAAATCTGTCGTTTGAAAATATGCATTTGGGCAAATACGAAGTGCGGAATGCTCGTTTGAATGTTCTTGTAAATTAAATTGTATGCCATTTATTTTCATTGTCTAACTAATACACTCAGGTTATTGAAATAGTTAAATTTAAATTATACTTATTTTTGAGACCTCTAAAATGATTTTTAGTTTTGTTGTAGGTTGTAAGACTATACTATTGTCACGACGAACTTCCTACTTTGAATACTACTACCTAAATTCCTACTTGAAAATCATCGACATTCAGTTATTTAGTCTATTAAAATAAAACAAATAAAAAGAGTTCTAATAGAAACTTGCTTATTAATTAAAAAAGGAAACACTGCTTTATGTTTACAGAGTAACGTACTTGTAATGAGACGTGTTATTATTGAACAGTTTCAACTTCAGCAAACTAAAATAGCAGAGTATGAAGAAAGCGATTTTAGTAGCGAAGGTGGAGTTAGTTGAACGAAAACAAGCTCCTCTTCTGTTGAACTTGCCTTTCACACCACTGCCGATGAAGCAGCCACCCAATGGGACCTTAGGCGAGAGGCCCTTCAACAGCGAGGCGAATTGGCGTGCGATTCTTACGTAAGCGAAACGCGGAGGTGGCGGGAAGCGCGTGTCGCCGGATGGCGCGGCGCCCATTCGGGGGGCCGTTCAATCTGCTGGGGCGCAACACGGCCCCATTAGGACGGGCGCGCTCCATGCGAACGCGCTTCCGATCGCACTCCCCCCCCGCCCCGCCTCCCGCGCCCCGCCTTGGCCTCCGTCCCCGCCTTCACCCGCCCACGCCCCGCCTTCGCCCGCCCACGCCCCCGCCTCCACCGGCCCCCGAAGAATCGCCACGCCTCTATCCGCGTCCGTCCTCCACCGCCCTGCCTCCACCCGCCCCAGCCATGCTTTCAACCGCCACCACGCTCCACCTGACCCGCCGCGCGTCCATCCACCTCCATCAGACCCGCCATACCTCCACCCGCCTCCACCGGCCCCGAAGAATCGCCACGCCTCTATCCGCGTCCGTCCTCCACCGCCCTGCCTCCACCCGCCCCAGCCATGCTTTCAACCGCCACCACGCTCCACCTGACCCGCCGCGCGTCCATCCACCTCCATCAGACCCGCCATACCTCCACCCGCCTCCACCGGCCCCCGAAGAATCGCCACGCCTCTATCCGCGTCCGTCCTCCACCGCCCTGCCTCCACCCGCCCCAGCCATGCTTTCAACCGCCACCACGCTCCACCTGACCCGCCGCGCGTCCATCCACCTCCATCAGACCCGCCATACCTCCACCCGCCTCCACCGGCCCCCGAAGAATCGCCACGCCTCTATCCGCGTCCGTCCTCCACCGCCCTGCCTCCACCCGCCCCAGCCATGCTTTCCCCCGCCTTGACCCACCGCCACGCGCCTTCACCCACCTCCATCCCGTCCTACCCTGCAACCCCCCGCTGCCCTCGTACTGACCCACGGTGGGTCAGGGCATCAACTACGGTACCTCTCACCGGGTGATCCTAGGATTCGAGTCCCCATGGTAGGATTTTCCGCACTAGCTAGGTGTGTAGATGAAATTGAGCCCGTCTGGAAGAGAATTCTTGTGCCCGGCTGCTCCAATTGGTAGATTTCCTCTGTTTCTCCGATCAATACCAGGCGAATGCCGTAGCAGTACCCTTACAAACGGGCCACTGACCGCGCGCGATCTTTCCTTTCATTGCTTGTCCTCTCCTACCCCTTACACACACTTACTTGCATGCACTACATTACCACACATGCCGGGAGACCGGTCGGGAACTTAGGGCTTCTCTCTGTTTGAGCGGTGCCCCCCGATGGAAGATCGGGAAGTTCGGGAAAACCCCGCTAGAGGACGTAGGTCGGCGCCGGATTTCGCCATCCAGTGGGGGAAGATCACCACCACCTCTCGCGATTAATTCACTACACTTATGGGACTAACGACCTTATCAGTAACGTGCCCGGAATCAATAATCAATTTTCCGCGTCCTACCCCATATTCTCCTTCGCCCATGCCTCGTACCACCCCGCTCCGCCCCGCCCCGCGCCAGCCCGCCCCGCACCGCCCCGCACCGCACCGCACCGCCCCACTCCACCCCACTCCACACCACACCACACCACACCACACCCCCCCCGTCCCGTTCCGCGCCGCCCTGCCCTGCCCTCTATATCGCTTGACCCCACACACGCCTCTGCCCTTCCCAACCCACACACTCCCTACTCGTCCCGCTCCTTATAAGACCCCTTCACCTTCTGTTTTCGTCTCCGCTAGTCGTTCCGCTCCCAGAGTGCCATTTCGCTCTTCAGTCCTTCCTTGACCTCCTTTACCGCTGCCCTTCTCACTGCACTAACGATCAACCGCTGAATCGAATCCACCAAACGCTCTTATCATTATCCACTGTCTACCCTCCCGCCGCTGGTCACCCTTCCCGCTTCCGCACTTAAGACACCGTGAACAACAACGGAGAGTACATTTGCACATCTGTGATATTCTTGGATTTCACAATTCAATGTCAATTTACAGGACGAGAACGATTCGCATTGCAAATACGCGTACACATCACATTTAACCTTTTATACTGACTTTCTTTTGTTTTTCTACGTATAGTATTGCTTCTCCCATTTTTTTCCTGTACTGTTCTTATCCTGGTATTTTTCTCTTTTCTTTCCTATCATTACCTCCCTCTTTTTCCTTGGACCTTATTCGTCAAAGTATCATGACTTGTTCAGCTACCACAATCACCACACCTACACAATTGTCATAGGTAAAACCATAAGTGGTTTGGAAATTGTCGATAAATCTCAGACTTGCTTCGCGACATCAACACACCGATCAATACGTACCGCCTTCTAAGATAGAAGAGTCTCAGCTTATTATTGACCAGTAGGGAGGGCCGGTAAGGAAAATCGAACAGAAAAAGCAATACATTTTTTAAATACACCGCGCTGATTTTGACATTCTATCTGTATAGTTAAACACTATTGGTTTTAATTTCACGAGTGGAATAGCCTGCGCAATTATTACAACTATCTGCCCAACCGGGCTTAAACAGAAATGTTTATGCCAGGGATTACTACATTACCAACAATACCTTCTTTCTCATTTAATTGTTCTATATAATAGGTAAGTTCTTCCCTTTGTTTCCTATCTAGGCATCTTCCTTGTGCACGCTTCACTCGTCAAAGCAGTCGCGTTCCCTCTTTCGTTCAGGTTCTCCCTGCCTCGTCCTCCCTCGATGAACCTTCGCTTACTTGCGGTAAACATGCAACGGGACCGTGGGGACCGCGGTGCCTCGCGCGCTGGAAATTTAGACATCGCAGCGCTTCCTCCTTTTGTTTCGGCGAAACCGAAAGCTCCGCCCGGACCGGAACGGGAGCGCGGGGGGAGGGAGGGGGGCTGCGGAGCCGATAGCGACGAGGGTGGGAGATAAGCCCGAGGGGGCGGCCGCCGCCCGAACGCCGGCGGTGGATGCGGGAGCGGGGGCGGAGGCGGAGGCAAAGCCGCGCCCTGCGAGATAAGCCCATGGGTTCGCACGCGGGCGGCGGAGGCGGTGGCGGCGCCGGGGTCGTGCCCGCGGGGAATCGTAACCTGCGGCGTGGCCGCCCAGCTGCGCCGAAATTGATTTGATGCACGCACGCATCGCCCGAGCGGAGACTTTGCTCCCGCCCACGCGGCTCCGCCCACTTGGCTCCGCTGCCTGAGAGACGTTGCTGCCTTCTCCGACCTTGCGTTCGTGGTCTTCTCCGGCCGCGTCGTACCCGCTGTCCTCCGCCTTGCGCTCGTTGCCTTCTCCTCCCACGTTGAACCTAGCTCTCCGCCTTGCGCTCGTTGCATTCTCCACCCGCGTCGTACCTCGCTCACCGCCTTGCGCTCGCTGTTTGTGTCGTTGTTGCGTTGAACCTAGCTCTCCGCCTTGCGCTCGTTGCATTCTCCACCCGCGTCGTACCTCGCTCACCGCCTTGCGCTCGCTGTTTGTGTCGTTGTTGCGTTGAACCTAGCTCTCCGCCTTGCGCTCGTTGCATTCTCCACCCGCGTCGTACCTCGCTCACCGCCTTGCGCTCGCTGTTTGTGTCGTTGTTGCCTTCTCTGCCGCGTTGGGCCTGGCTCTCCCCCGCATCCGCCCTCCTGCTAAGATATCGTGTCTGCCTTCCTCAGCCGCTTTTTGCTTATCTCTCCATCTTCGTTTGCGCTCGCTGCATTCTGTCGTTGCAACCTTCCCGTCGTCTTGCTTTCCCCCCACTCGCTGTCTCAATGTTGTTGCCTTGTTGCCCACTCTTGTCTCGCTCTGCTCCTTCGCTCGCTGTGTTGGTGTTGCTTTGGTTTCGCTCCGCCCAGTTTGTCTTGCTCTCCTTGGTTCGCGCTCGCTGCCTCGGTGAATTGCTGCCTTCTTCGCTTACGACTATCCTTGCTCTCCTCCTCCCACTCGCTGTCTCATGTGTTGCTATCTTCTTCGTCCCCGTCTTGCTTATTCTCCACCTCATTCGCGCTCGCTGCATTGCTGACGTGTGTTTCTCCTCGCTCTCCTGCTAGTGTGTTTTTCGCTTCCCTGCTCTCCCTCCTCCCCATCGCCGCTCGCGACTTCCCTCGCTGCCTGTGCCCGCTGACCCCAAAGCCTCGGCGGCCGAGCGGCTTCCCCCCCCCCCCCCCCCGCGTTGCGCGATGTAGGTCGCTATTGGCACTCTTGTTTGTGCCCTCCAAGCCGGACACATGGCCGGCTCTCTACGTGTCTTGACCAGCTGCTTTCGACACTTCTCATGGATTACCATCCTTGATTGCTAGTTCCGCTGCTGTCTTTTAACACGTTTCATCGCTTCAATTTTGACATTCCTAGGTTTCATTAATTTGTTTTCTGTGCTCGGTTATGCATCGCATTGGATTTGATGTGGATCGTCTCATATCGATTGGGAGTTTTCGATGAATGTTTCTGGCACCCTGCAAGGGAGCAGTGATTCAAAACTTGCATAAGTAGAAAATATTAGGTCGTTTCCGTTCCTGAATGTTCCGCTCCAGTTTCGGTGAGTATTGAAGCCAAAAGAAAATAATAAAAGAAAACTTTAGAGCTCTCCATAGCGCTACAAGTCATTTCAACTACCCGTTAAAAATGTTCTGAAAATATTTGTTTGGAGGTATCAAATTGATGTTATGTTCATATACTTCATTACTCACCGGCCTCAAATGCCTTCGACATATGTAGTGAAGGTTTATTTCACCAGCACTAAAATTGTATCAACATGTTGTGAGAAATAACATGTTTATCTGAAAGTTAATATTCGCCATTGCAGTCATTTGCAATGCAATGCAAAACTGCCACTCACGGTAAATCTTTAAAAATTTCTACAAATGTATATATTAAGAGTATAAGATATATAAGAGTAAAAATGTTTTTGTGGCTTTCTAAGTTTAAAGTCTGTTTGAAAATTCATCATCAAAATGTATCTGTGGTTTACTACTAAAAGAACAGGCACTTTCGTGATCCGTGTTTCCGAAACCTTTAAATCGCGCATTAAATATCCACATTTTAAAATGTTACCAAAAATTCATATTAAATATTTAATGAATTTAGCAGTTTCGGAATGCTTAGCAAAACACGGGAGAAATATGAAGAATACGCCATAAAATTACATGACTGGTTTGTTATTACTTATTGATTCAGTGGTGAGGTGTAGTTGACATTTACATAATTGAAATGATTGAAGTCGTTGTCATTGTCAACAATACAACAACTATTGTTGACAATGACAACGCCTTCAATCATTCAATTGTTATTACTTAATTACCTGCGTTAGAATTGCGACATGATAAATGAAGATTGAATTATGTTTCTTAAAAAAAATTAAGACCCTATAATTTCTTTAACGTTTATGGAGAGATCGGTAATCAAAAGCAGTCATAATACAGCGACTGGCTATTGGGAGCCAATTATTCTCTCTTTCTATCCCTCTCACTCTCTCACGAATGCTGTAGAATTCTCATTCCCTCTTCTTTTATGTTCATTGTCAGAGCCTTCGCCAACGCCCACTCCATTTTGTCCACGAAACTCGGCTAACGTGTCTAGAAATGCTTTCGGGTAAGTCATGATAGATCATAACGTGAGGTTTAAGTCCTGTAACAAGACGCGTCTAAATCAAAATGATTCAATAGTTATTTTCGTATCTACGGATTGATTGATGTTTTCGCCCCGAGGGCGTTTTGCAAACTCGAGGGTCTCGGGCAAGAGACGAACTTGGGGCAAAACCATCAAGTTTGGCATCTGGTGCATAAAAAATTGTATGGTTTACTCGTTTGTTGTTGAACCAAATGAGAATTCAATAGATATTAACATTTGTCTTGTATCAAAAGTGAAAAGACGTATTGTAATCGTTGTATATTATGGCGTCAGAAGAAAAAGGGCGTATCTACTTACTACTATATAATTGTAGTTGAAGTGGTTTGCTCGTACGAAATGATAGAATATTGTGAAGTTCCTGCGGGAATTCTCGAAAAATCCAATAAAGCTAAGGTCAGTTGTTTCCGGTAAAATCGCGAGACATATGAGAATGGCAGGTGTACCTTCTACACATATTACTACTAATAGCACGATTATTCAAGAAGCGAATGAGTCTCTAAAAATGTGATTCATAACAGTAAAATAAGTGATTGTTGGGGATTATAATTTCACAGGAAATTACGAAAATTGCAATTTTCATATGAATTCACAAAAATCATGTTCATATCGAGTTATTTTTCTTATTTGTGCATTGTGACATTTATTTATTTATTGTATTTTACTGATCCTTAACTTTTATAAATAGAATTCATAAAACGTGTTATTTCTTGGGCTGGAATTTAGCGGAACGGGCACAAAGTATTCGAAACGCCCATTTGGACGTAAAGAATCTGAAAGACTCACAAAGGTATTAAGTATAGCATTACGAGTTTTGTTTCAGGTCTGACAACACACACTAATGAACTAGGAAACCATAAATTTTAAACATGTCAAGAAGTTGGTAACATTTGATTGATACAAAACAGTAATTAAATGTATGTATTGTGGATAAATGCGTAGTGAAGTGGAAGATTTTCTATATACCCACGAATGCTAAATTCATTCAACGCCAACTACTTCTGATAAGAGTCTTGGTATGTAACTGAGCTTTTCTGTTTTTTACGTAAAAGACCAAGCCACGCATGCAGATCAGTGACCTTCACCCTCGCGCAGTTTTCTCTTTCGCGACTGAGCAACGGCGCGGCCGCCACCCTAGCGCCCCGGCATCACCCACTTCGCTCCCGCTACATAAACTGCCCGCGGCACTCCGACCTCCATCCCTGAAGTCGATCCGCCGCCGCAGCCGCCACCCTCTTTCCGCTCGCAGCGCGGCGAGCATCGGGGCTGCAGGGCAGGGCGAGCAAGGGAGAAATCGAGGCAGGGAAGGGCGGGGATGGGTGAATGAGCGTGGGTGAACATGGGAAGAAATTGGCGGGCAAGGGCGGGCAAGTGGCGGGCAAGTGGCGGGCAAGTGGCGGGCAAGTGGCGGGCGAGTGGCGGGCAAGTGGCGGGCAAGTGGCGGGCAAGTGGCGGGCAAGTGGCGGGCAAGTGGCGGGCAAGTGGGGGCAAGGGCAGGGAGGGGCGGGCAAGGGGCGGGCAAGGGGGGCGGGCAAGGGGGCGGGCAAGGGGCGGGCAAGGGGCGGCAAGGGCGGGCAAGGGGGCGGGCAAGGGGGCGGGCAAGGGGGCGGGCAAGGGGGCGGGCAAGGGGGCGGGCAAGGGGGCGGGCAAGGGGGCGGGCAAGGGGCCGGGCAAGGGGGCGGGCAAGGGGGCCGGGCAAGGGGCCGGGCAAGGACCTAGCAAGGCGAGGTGGGAAAGAGCGTGGATTTATCGTTTTCTTCATGCCGCCTTCGCGCTGCCAAGGGAGAGATGAATTGATTTTCCTTCGTTACACGTTTATCGGAGGAAATGGGCTCGGGGACCGGGGCGGCCGCGCAACGAGAATAAATGGAAATACGAGCGGGCCCGCGCCTTCGCGGCGGGCGGGCGCGTGGGGGCGCTTCCGAGAATTTCGGGATGCACAGGGCTCCGCGACAGCGCACACCGCGGCCGACCGCTTGTAAAAGCGTCGTTGCTTGCTTGTCAAATGGCGCGTTCCCTCTTTTTAAGCATTGTTTTATTGATATATCATTCGCTATTAACTCAGGGACCGCCCGTTCTATTCGTGTTTATTTTCCTGTAACGCGACTGGTTATGGAACATAAAAAACGAGGCCCGACCACGAATTTCAACATTACGTTCAATCGTTTCTTTACTGCAGAGAGACTCCGGAGTGAGCCATAAATCCAAATTCATAATCAATTTCCCCTAGTCATTTAGGTTGAACGACCTAGTCCGCGAAACTCGTGAATGAATCTTCCCAATTTAGCCGCTCACACGCGAGAAAGAGTTACGACCGACGCTATGATAATCCCTTATTTACTGACTCTTGATTGAATGTATTTTATCCAGATGGTCCGAATGTTTCCTGGGGATATGGAAATCTAAAGGAAACATTACTCTCGTCAAAAAAAAACGCCTGCTCCTACCGGGTTCTTGGATAAAATATGGATCAAGAAAGCAAGAAAGACATAAGAAGGAATATGGCGGGGAGGTTGATAATTTCCGCGCTGTAGATTTATGCGAGGCCCGGGGCCGCCGGCGCCAAAACACGCCCTTGCTCCCTCCGCCCCCCCCCATGACCCTCTCCCCCCGACGCTCGCAACTTTTCCATTACTTTTTTTTGTTCCTCGCAGCAGCAGAGGCAGAGGCGGAGGCGACGGTCCCCCGGTGTAATTGCTCGGGTTGGCGCGACCAGGGTCGAGCCCTCCCCGCTCGTAACCTCCGTCCCTCCCCTCCCCTCCCCTCCCCGCCCTGCCTTCCTCCCCGCCGCCGCCGCAGCTGCAGCTTCTCCCTCCTCGCGGTCCGCTTCTCGCGCGACCCGCACGCCCCCTGTGGACTCACGCAGAGCCGCTGCGCCGGGCGATGTCCTTCCCTCAAGTTCCCACATGCAGAGGGGAGTACTGGGAGAGGTGGCTCAGTGCATCAACTGATGTTATTGCAGTGCCTCTGACCGGGAGATCCTAGCTTCGATTCCCGCCAGTGGCAGGATTTGCACAATAGTGCTCCGCGAGGTCGACTTCATTCGCTGTATGAAGGAGAATTCTAGAGACCGGCTGATGTGATCGGTAGTTTTCCGTGGTTTCTCCGATTAACACCAGACGAATGCCGGAGCAGTACCCTCGCAAACGGGCCACTGACCGCGCGCGATCTTTCCTTCCTCTTCCTTGTCCTATCCTCACCCCTTACCTACACATACTAACACTAACATGCACTACACTACCACAAATGCCGGGAGACCGGTCGGGAGGTTATCGCGCGTCCCGGCTGGGACGGTGCTCCGCTGGTGGGAGACACCTGGTTAGGGGAAATCCTGTTAGACGCCGATAGGTCGGCCATCTTGCGGAGGAAGATCACCGCCACCTCCCGAGGAGAAAAAACATGCACCACACTCACGGGACTAATGACCTCAGTAGTTGTCGTGCTTGGAATCACTAACAACCAACCAAGCAACCAACCAGAGAGGAGCGCGTTCCTTTGCACTGGTGGCGTAGCTTCAGTAGGGGCCAGTCGGGGCTAACCGAATGGTATCACCCACTCCCAGAATTTAAATATAAAATGTCTATAACTGAATACTAGTTTTGTCAACTGTTCACCCATTGTGATAAAGTAATCGTTGAAATCGAGTCTCTTTGGCCATTGAAGCTTACCACTTATAGTTCCACATTTTGGTGTACATTATTTCTTATTTTCGCTTTCTCAGTATTAGTGATTCAAATGTATAACTATTAATGAAAACTTATATATAGTTTTTTTAATAATTCATTAAGATTATATAATTCCGACTATAAAGTTGTTTAATTGGTGTCACCTGAGTGGACCGCTCTTCTTTAACTTAGCTACTGCTTTATGGCAAAAATTCTGCCATTGTATCTCATTAATTCTCAGCGGAGTGTGGGTTGCGAGCCATCAATTTACGCAAAACATTAATATACCCGAGTTTTGCATAATACCTTAAATTATTATAATTTCTCTTCAACTTCTGTATGTTGTCTGCAGGGAGCTATCGTATAAAAAGATATGAAATTGGAGGGGCCTTTCAGTTAGTGACTTTCTCTATATTCTATCCTTCCCCGCAGCAGCTTCCCATGCCATTCGCAACGCTCTCTTTCTGTGAACACTCGCTTCATCTCTGATGTTTCCATTGCGATTTCTCTCTATTCTTTTCCGTAATCTCTCTTATTATTTCTAGAACCCACGATGGAGTCCGTCCAATTCGGTCTTCACTATTTTAACTAGGGAACTGTTACTGTACGGTATTATTTTAGTTACTCCCCTGAACTTTAATTTCACTTGCCATCAATTCATGCTCCTCAGTTCACTCAGTCATGTGTTGTCAGTCAGTTGCTGTGTTGTCCCACAGCTTTTCTTACTCGTTTCGCTACCTCCTTTCTTGAGCCATGCTCTTCCTTTCTCATGCGTTCTCATGCATTCCTTTTCATTTTAACTGTCTCAATGATTGTTTCATTTAGGATACATGATTCATAATCCTTCCCATTCATTCATGTTTCTATCTAGAAGAGTCCCAATCAAAAATAGCTATCATCTCTTGCCTTCATATTCATTATTACTCGCTTTCTCTTAGAATTGAATGCCTCTCCATTGCTTTGTCACCGCTATGCTGTCCCGTATGAGTTTCCCTTGCTCATCCCGGCGCTCCTCCTTTCCGGAGTACTGCCCTCATTTCATACCCTCCGTCTCTCACGAACCCCTTGCGCATTTTTCGTTGCCTCCGTTTCTCATAAATACATCCTTTGAATATATCTTTCTCTTGTGCTCCCTGATATCTCAATCACCGTTTCTACTACAGTGATATTTCCTGAACTCAAGTTCAAAGGAAAAAGAAGAGGTAAAGATATATCGTATATTTTAAATTATGACCTTCGTTAGACTTACAAAACACGATGCATTTAGAAACAAACGAGAATGAAAACATACGAGATATAATTAATTAGCTATCTTATTAATTTGATGTTCGAGTTGCGGAGGCGCGAGTTGCGGGGAGGCGCGAGTTGCGGAGCTTCTTAAAGAAATGGTTACTATCAGTACAGGCACGCACAAAAAAAATATTACATACCCAAAGACTTGACACATGATTATTTCAACGCGCTGAATCCGGATCTGAAGCCAGAAATCTCTAACATCCTCCAATTTTTTAAATCGGTGAAACAACCCTCAAATTTACAATCTACACTTTAAAGGTGTTTTTTTTTTATTTAAAAAGAATTTGAGTGTAATGGTGCGATTCTGGCTTCAGATTCGGTTTCAGCACGTCGAAGTAGTAAGAGCACGTAGCACGTAGAAAAATATGTGACATGTCCTTGAGTCTGACTTTTGTGTAAGCCTGTGTAATTTTCACGGATAGTGTTGATGCTGAACTACTTACGCCCCCAATATACTATTACATTATACTATTGCTATTACTGCATTATGCACCGCCTACCCTACTTCAGACCATGCATTCTCCTCTCATCGCTACCCCTCTTTCCTTTTCCTTTCCCTCGCGACAGGATTTTCGACACTCAGCTAGGTCGAATTCAGTCGCTGCCTGGATGAGAGTTCTAGCGGCTCTGATCGGTAGTTTTCCGTGGTTTCTCCGATCAACACCAGGCGAATGCGGGAGCAGTCCTCTAACAAACGGGCCACGAACCGCGCGCGATATTTCCTTCCTCTTCCTTGCCCTATCCTCGCCCCCCTTACACTAACAAACTTACATTAACAATCATTACACTACCACATATTCCGGGAGCTTGGAGCTTGTCCCGTTGGATCGGTTGGGAGCTTGGAGCGTGTCCCCGCTGGTGGGAGAGTCCTGGTTAAGAGGAAACCCCGCTAGTTGACGAGTAGGTCGACGCCGGATCTCGCCATCCAGCGGGGGAAGATCTCCGCCATCTCCCGAGGTAAAACATACACTACACTAACGACCTAAGCTGTTGACGCGCCCACCAACGTTTCCTGTGCTCGCGTCCTGCATCTCCGCCGGTGGTCGGCGCCAACGAGGCTGGCGCCCGGCGCTGACCTCTCACGCGCCCCCGGGCGCGCGCTGGCTTCTGACCCTTGCGGCCCAACTCGGCCCTTCTGACTCCCGACGCGACCCCGGGCGGTTTGGGCGCCGCCGCGTCGCGTTGCCGCTGCGCCGCCCCCCCCCCCCCCCCGCGCCGGCCCTCGCTGCCGCTCGGTTAGAGCGCCGTAAACGAGGGCACTCCGCTTACGCCCTCCTGATTCTCGTTAAAGACAGTACTTTACCCACTGAATCCTGGGATAATGCTGGGGACCTAGTAGGTAATTAAATCGTATTCATTGTTCGTAATTAAATTACGATTTTTTGGTGATTTGTGTAAATTGCCATGAATTACTCCTCTGTTGGTGAGATTGTATGATCTAACGATGGCAATTATTAACTGAGCATATATTTAAGTCATTCAACTGCTCTATTAAACTTGTTTTCAATCATGAAACCCATTTCGTATTAAAAACAGGAATACAAGGCATGAAACAATTCTCTAGTGTTTTGCCAAGGTGTTGATTAAAACAGAAATAAGACTAACAATTTCTCTGAAAAAAAATCTTTATTGTTTTGAACGATTGAATATATGAAATGCGACTGGAAAAGGAACATAATTACGAATATTTTGAACATATGTTTATCAAAATGTTACCATGATGATGACACAAACGAAATTATTTCATTAAAATTTCATTTTATATTAATTCTGTAAAATCATATCCCACAAATGCTAAATATGAAAATGACATTTTCCCTTATTCAACTGGGTGCAGTGGCTCATGCCATATAAATGGTTAAAGAGATTTTGTGACTTCACAATCCAGTGCCAGTTTTGTAATGTAAATTCGTAATGAACTACCAATGTTAAAGCGACGCATTTCAAAAATTCCGCATTCCGAAGCATCTATATTTGTTTATAAAGAGAATTATGTAAACTAAATATATGAAATATTCTGCTGGCATCTCCCTTTGATTGATCACTCGAACTGGGCGATACGGTTAATCTACTCTGAATGCATTCTTTGGAATTAAATTATCTTCATTGAACGAATTTCAAAATGTTGCATTTATCCCGGATTATAATTTTTGTAATACATTAGGCCACACATTCACTGTCATAATGTTCATCATTGGTTAATTTGCAAGATACAATTCACGTAGAGTTAAAGGAAATATAATGGGAGACATTTTACAGCTCCGTTCTGCGGATCTCTATTCATTTGCACGAAAATCCACGGAATTCTGCGAACCGTAAATTTCGTGTCAGCGCTTAAACTGATTATCGCGGAGTGAAAATGTGTGTGAGAATCAACGTAACGTGTTTCTCTGTTATAAATGTAATTGCTACACCCTGACTAGATGCGGCAAGCTATTCAAGAAAATCAGTTTACGCAGCGTAGATTTAGGCGGCACGGGAGGTCTTTTAGCCGAATCATTAAACACGGGTTTTAAATGAACGAAATCCGATCGTTTATCGGGTTTCCGGTCGCATGTTTATGTGAGTTAACATGTCTGGACCCGAGTCCCTCTGGTAATTCCGTCGCGCAAAATTTAGATTGCGGATCACTGCGCTTCGTCCGACTCAGCAACGGCCCGCACACCCTAATCCAGCTCGGGCCTCTGTTGGCACGCATCCTCTCTGGTGCCGCCGCCGCCCCCACCGCCGCCGCCACCGCCGCCGCCACCGCCGCCGCCACCGCCGCACCGCCGCCGCCACCCCGCCACCGCCGCCACCGCCGCCACCGCCGCCACCGCCGCCACCGCCGCCACCGCCGCCACCGCCGCCACCGCCGCCACCGCCGCCACCGCCTCCGCGTCCGTCGCCGCCTCCGCCGCCGCCGGTTACTCAATCCTTGCTACCCTCCGCCGCTCAGTAAACGACTCCACGATTCATCACCGTTAGCATACTTTTTTTATTATTGAATTTTGTTTTACAATGACAGCACAGTCGGTCTGGTTAGCATACTTTTTTATTATTGAGTTCTGTTTTTCAATAACAGCACAGCCAACATGGACAACTTAGTTTTTTTTTATTATTTAACTATGTTTTACAATGACACTACAGCCGGTCTGGATAGCGTAATTTTTTATTATTGAATTGTATTTCTCAATGGCAGTACAGCCAACCTGGATAGAATAGTTTTTTTATTATTGCATTTTGTTTTACAATGGCACTGCAGCCCATCTGGATAGCATACTTTTTTCATATTGAATTTTGTTTTTCGATGACAGTACAGCGTAATGCCTGTTTCGTGATTACGTCGGTCGAAGGGTCGCGGGTTCGAATCCTCAGCATGAATGTGTGTGGGTGTTCCTGTTGTTCTCGTATTTTCGTTCCCCTTACAGTTACCCCAACCCCAATTCACATTGGTCCCTACATGACGAATCAGTACACGGCGACCTTAAAAAGACAGTGCAATGTTCAGTTACCAGGCTCAGTTGATTGATCCAGTAATATTTTACCAGTGAAGTGTGAAGGGGGTTATTTATTGTCACTGCCCTGCCGGTAATTTTGTTAGCTGAAACCTTCAACCATGGTTATTGAGAGGATAAGTTTGGAAATATAAACGGAGGACGATGTCAAGGATTTAGAAAAGAGTGGAGTTTAGAAAAGAATAGAGTAGGTGAGAAACATAAAAGTCACAAATGTTCTAGTCTCATGTAATGTCAGAGAGATATTGAAGAAAAATATGAAATGGGAGTCTGTTTCTTAGGCGGGAAAGTGGGGATTGATCAGTTCCTATTTCGTAACTGATTCTTGTTCGTGATTTAAAGTACCAAATATCTTGTGTCAGTTTCGTAATAATGAAATTAGTAAGCGTAGATGTTAGACGTTAGTTACGTCTTTTCCCCCATTTACTTTCTGAATATTTTCTACACGTCCTCCCTATTTTACTGTGTCACATTTATTAAAGATGCATTCTCCACATTTGATGTTCGCTTCTTTATTTTATTGCAACGCCCCACTGTTCTCTTTAAAGGCTGCAAACTGTTCAGTGATTAACTATTTTTCTTATTATTTTCTTCTCCCCTTTCTCTTGTACGACTACTTTTTACATATGACTATTGCAATGCTATGGAAATCGTCAGTCCTCCCCCGCTCCGCGGCCGCTGTATAACTTGTGACGTGAAGGCACTTGGTGCCTTCACGACACTCGCTGTCCAACAGTCGACACACTCTTCTTCAGCACTAGCATCCATTTTTACTTCAATAAATGATTTTATTCTACGGACTCCCTATGTTGCGATCCCCTTTTAATATTAATTAAAGTTAAAGTTAGCCTTAGTTAAAGTTTATGTCATATTATGAATCGCTCCATTACGTTCACCAGAAGCTATGACAACTTTTACCCTTGAAATACAGTTCTACAACATCCACAGTAACATAAATAAAACGTCACGCCAACATTCCCTTTGTGCCGCCGCCAGTGACGTTCCATCCTTGCTGTCTCTGTATGCCGCTCTGTGCTCACACATCGACATTTAGAGTCGTATTTGTAAAGTTCTGCCAGTAGAGCTCTTAGGAACCTGCCATCTGGGGGCTTGCTAGGAGGACAATGGGCTACTGGAATTGGGTGGGGGCCGTTCATAAATCTCAAAACTGAACACTGGCAGCCTTCTAGGCCTGGCAGGCGTCTGGTTGAGGTTTATAAATACTGCCCTTATTCTCTATCCTCTACGCTGTACACTAGATTATCAATTTTTTTGTATTAGCTCCTTTTTTCCTGGTAATTTTATTCTAACGCTTTGACACCAATAGTTTCCACTCCATGTCATCGCGTCTTTAATAAGGTACAACGTTTCTCTATTCTATGTCAGTCTATGGCACTTACTACCCAGCAGTCGACATTTCTGTTTTTTTTCTTTAGATTCACGCAATTTTCTCGGTTTTTGTTTCTTACTTTCCTCACTATTTCTCTGTCACGTTTTTATCATAAATCACTTCCTCCCCATTTAACGTTCCCTTCTTCTATAAATCAGACTTTACCACTGCTTTCTCCAGATGCTTGCAACTTTTCACCTATTCGTTAATTTTCTCTCACAAGTTCCTTTTATCATTTAGCCTAAACTAAAAGGTAGTTTTGATGACTCTTCAATATCATAAAGCTCGCTTTAATATGCTTGTTTCACAAGATTATTTCTCTTCTGCCACTCTTACTTTTTCATCCGTTTACAAGTTTGCTCTGATCTTCCGTGACCACTAATTTTTCTGCACAATTTCTTCTATTCTGATGTCACTTGCAATTGTACGCGAGTAACATCACACTCTACTTTCTGCTGTACTCTTGCCGCATATTCACAATCCCCAATGCCCAACAATGCAGTGAACCTTCCTTGGATTCGAACATCTCTTTCCTACCCTATACGGTATTATGTCCATATCTCGGCATTTGCTACTTCTTTATTCCCATCTCATACATTTAATTCGAAACCGTTTGTAGCCCGGTTCTCTATTACATAATTTCTTCGCGATTATTCTCTTGTCACTCACACAGTTTCATTCATACACTAATTTGCACTCACCTCCTACGTCTATTTCTTATTTCTTTTCCATTTATAATTCTCACGATCCTCTCTGCAAAATTGCCTACTGCCAAGTCTCCAAACCTTCATTTTAACCGTGAATTGTTTAATGTTCTGTGCTGCCCGCATGTCCGCACCTGCTATAGTAGCTGCTTCAGACTTTTCTCCGCCATTGCCATGTTAGGTCGAGGTCATTATTCATGCAGCGGTGACACTGCGGCTCAAGCTCTGCCTCGCCATTTTGTAGTCCTTCCGTTCAATCTTCTCTGCGTAAAAAGACTCGTACTTCTCAGCTTATTGTCGACAAACCCTTATTTCTCCGTGGCGAATTTCTCTTTGTGTCCGTTAAAATATTAAAAGCTTGTGCATTCGACAATTAGGAATTCTAATGTTTTAATGCTTGGGTTAGTCACGTATTTTTGGATAAACACAGAACATATCTTGCTAATAAGGTCGCACGTTGACGCTGTGTTCAGGAACTTGACAGGAGCAAAATTAGATCCCTGAAAAGAAATGAATTGGATTTGCATTAACGATCCTGAGGAATCGCGAAATTAATTCCAGAAGGTCGCAAAAAAAAGCGATTCGCAATTCCTTAGCCTACATGTCAGAGCCAAGTGTTACAGCAACGAAATTGAAATCACGGTGCGTCGATAAAATTTACGTACTATACAACAAGACGAAATTAGTTGAGATAGATTCACGTGAAATCAAATAATGTGCGCTCCTTATCTGCTATCAGGAAACGCGGAAAGCCAGCACTTGTGCCGTCGTTGAAAATCGTCGTTGTCTCCGATGCAGTGCGTACGTTGCGCAGTCTCTCAAGCGTAGAAAGTCTGGTTACTGCACCAGCGGCTGCCGTTGACCCTGGCTTTCCCGTGCCCCGCCTCCCCCCTCGTCTTCCTCGCTCTGCGTGCCCGCTCCGCCTGCTTCTGCCCTGGCGTGGCGGCAGCCGCCGCCTCCGCCGCCCCGCCGCCTCCGCCCCGCCCCCCCTCCGCCCCGCCGCCCGCCGCCGCCCGCCGCCGCCCGCCGCGGCCGCCGCCCCGCGCGCCGCCGCCGTGGCCGCCTCGCGAAGCCAGAAGAGCACCGCCACTGCTGGGAGCGGTGGGCGGGGCCGGGCCGGGCCGGGGTCGGGGGTCGCCCCGGAAGACGGCGACGCGCAAGTCGGCCGAGCGAGTTAAGAACAAGTGCAAGGCGGCGACAGCGACACGGCCAGGCGCGGCGCGGCGCTGCGCGTTGCGCCCGTCTTTCCCCTCCCCGCTGCTCCCCTAGCTCCACCGCCTTGCGCTGCCAACTCGCGCGGAAGCGAACGAGCGAGGAGGCTTCTTTTATGGAGCATTAGCGCCGCCCCGCACCGCCTGCAGGCCACCCCTACACCGCCCTTGCTCCGCCCACGCAACTCCCGTGCCTCGCCCCTGCACCGCCCTTCCCCCTGCACCGCCTGCATGCGGCCTCCTTCGCCCCCACCACTACAGCTCATAGTACCGCCCCCAGGCTGTCTCAGAACCACTCCCGTGCCGCCCCCTGCCGCCCCCTGCCGCCCCCGTGCCACCCCCATACCGCCCCCGTACCTCCACCATCCCTACACCCCGTAGTGTCGCTTCTGCTCCATCCCCCTGCCGAAAACGGTTTAAACAACTCTACTCCCATCGCCGCCTCTGCCGAGTAAGTGTTTTGTTGCCCCCCTCCCATCGCGTGCTACCCACCGACATCACACCACCAACCTTGCACCCCCACAGATTGCTCCTTTTCTGCCTCCGCTTCGTCACCGCTTTGCTCCCTCACCGCCTGTGTGCAACCTGCTCACAAATTCCACACTGCCTCTATCACCGCAACCGTTTGGCTCCGACGTTGCCCCTGCACCCACTCTCTTTGACCCTTCGCCGGTCCCGCGCCGCTCCTGCCCCCCCCCCCCCATCGCCCACCGCTTTGCTCCTGCGCCCCCCCACTAGGGCTCTTAAACGCCGCTGTGCTCTCCCCGCCAAGCGTTGCGCTCTGCTCGCAATCTGCAGTCCGCCCCCGCTGCCGGAGACATGCTCTTTTCTGGTGCCTTCCACGCTTCGTCGCCGCCCCCCCCCCGCCCCCACCCCGCGCTCGGGACCACCTCTGCCGCCCTCGTGCGTTACACGCTCCGCTCGCCCTCGCGCCGGCCGTCAGCGCCACGCCCCTCCCACCCCCTCGCCCCAACCCCCCTCCCGTGTTTGGGGTGTCGTCTTACTTCGCCAGAAACAGGGCGCCCCCGGCCCTTTTGGCTGGCATTTCCACTTCTCTTTTTCTGCCTCGCCTTTCGTCAGTGTGCTTTCCGCAAGTGCTTCCGCATTGCCCTTCTCCGAGTCATTAAGTCCTCTCTGGGCTTTGTGTTACTGTTATTACTGTGCTGGGTTCTTCGAGGAAAATCGTGAGTAGATTTAGGTCCTGTTATGATCGTTATTTTACAGGTAATTTGTGTTCAATAATAATCATTGAAGGGATGGTTATCGAATAATAAAATCTGTTGAAATTTTTCAGTCATAGCCGTCACACGTTAAGTCGAATCATTGAAGATCAGAGAAAAATGACTTCCACAGGAAAACTCTTTTATTTCACAGCGTTGGTACATGTTGAAGGAGAACAGCCAATATTTTTTTTGAGTGCTTTTATGCCTCTGGGAGAAAGTATTATCTTACGCGCGCGAGAAATAAAATGACCTGGTTAAAACCAGTTGTCCTTAACTATTAGCAATTTAATTAAAGAATATATAATAACTACCATTGCAAATTATTTTACAGCCATGCAACTTAAATACGGTTTCCCTATGTTTTTCAACTTGACTGTCACACGATTAACATGGTTAGATAAATTTGTCAATATGTATATTTTACATTTGGTTATTTTTGTGCAAGAATTACCCTACTAAAGAACTGATGATATGAAATATAAAATTCACGTATGTCATATTGTTCAAATGCGTTATTTTAAATTTTTTAAGTATCACCTTTGATTCGACTTATTAAGACACTTTATTAATTCAGACATTTTGTCAGATATTGTATTCCTTTAAAAAAAACTTGTATGAAAACAGAACAAGCAATGTAATTATGTATCAAATAAAAATTTGACTGTTACCGTATATCTCTACGAAATTACTAATGAAAACAGGCTAGTGTAAATCACATAGAAAGAAGTTAAAATAAGTTTAAATATGTCGTGTATTCCTCAAATAAATAAAAAAATAAAGTTCCTATAAATAACGTCAACCACTTAATTACCAAACAATTAGTGAAATAAAATGTAACGATAAGTGTGGTTAAAATGATCTTGGACACAATACTCTTTGGTTAAGCGGTTTGTTACGCAGTTCCCGAATGTGTAGAACTCCACTAGAATTACGCCTTGAATCTGTTATTTGAATTATATGTAACGTTACGTTACTTTATTTGCTCTTTCTCAGAGCACTTCTTATTATTAATAAGTGATCTGGAATAGCACACTTTTATCTTATCTTCAATAAGGCTGTAAATTTTTGTTTGTATTTGATAAAATCTCGCGGATGAAGTATTTGTTTTACAAGATCTAGGTAGTTTTTGCTCTGACCAGAGTGCAAAAACTGATTTCGGCCATAAAATGAATTGTAAGTTTTGAAGTATATGTGTAGTAGAAAAAGCGTTAAAAACTTGTTCAGTAAGCGTGAAATAAGTGAATACTCTTTGAAATAAATTAGTTCGTCAATTTCGATATGAATTGTGGGTTCTGCTGCCTGCGCCCTCCAATATTTCAAAACCTTAATTGTAGGCTCTGGCTCCTATCATCCCATATTTCACCCCACGCGTCGTGAATGCTCCTTTGTCAATGGCGCCGTGTTAACCCCCCCCCCCCCCCCCCCCGCCTAGCTGGCGTCTACACGCCCAGGCAACACCCCTGAGCTCCATCCGGCGCCTCCTCGGTTGCCGGCCCTGGTCCGCCTTCCGTCGCCGCCCTCTCCCCTCCCCTCCTCGCCTCGCCCCACCCCTTCCCGCTAAGCCCCGCAACCCCCTCCACCCGCCGCTCGCAATTTCCGCTACCCGCGGGCGGGCGCTCCCTGGCGCCAGCGTTGCGTCTCCGCGCGCCCACGGGCGCCGCGCTGCTCCGCTCGCCCGCCGCACCGCCAGCGCCAGCCGGTTCGCGCAGCTCGGGCGACGCACAGTGGGGCCAGAAAGGGGAAACGTCGGGCAAAAGGTATTTCTAAGCGTTTTTCGGTTTTGGTTTGGTTTTCTCGTGTTTCCGGGCGCGTCAACTGCTTTGGTCATTAGTCCCGTTAGTGTAGTGCATGTTCGTTTCTCGGGAGATGGCGGTGGTCTTCTCCAGCTGAATGGCGAGATCCGGCGCCGACCTACCGTCGGCTAGTGGAGTTTCCCTTAACCAGGACTCTCCCACCAGCGGGGCACCGCCCCAGCTGGGATAAGCTCTAAGCTTCCGACCGGTCTTCCGGAATATGTGGTAGTGTAGTGCATGTTAGTGTAAGTGTGTGTGTGTAAGGGGAGAGGATAGGACAGGGAAGAGGAAGGACAGATCGCGCGCGGTCCGTGGCCCGTTTCGTAGGGTGCTGCTCCGGTATTCGCCTGGTGTTGATCCACGGAAAACTACGGAAAACTACCGTTGATCCGAGAAACCACGGAAAACTACCGATCAGAGCAGCCGGCCAAACCGGCAAAAGAGGGCAAACAAGGCAAACTTTTATTAATGCTTTGAAACTTAGATAAATCCTCAATCAGATTCAATTAATATCATAGCCTGGAAATGCTTGGAAGGTAACCAAAAGACAATATGAGAAACCGGATTGAAAATTTTATTCCATTGTGACACGTGAAGTTTCAGCTTGAATCATTACTAAATTATTATTCAAGAAATATATTTTTTATAAATATAGATTTAAATTACATATTTCCAGATATCGTATCCATAGCACGTACCATTCTGCTACTCGAGAGAGCAAAAATATTTTCATCGAAAAACACACCTCTCTTCTTCCTGCGAGAGCGAAGAAGTGCGATGCGCATCGTTTGTGCAAGTTCAAACTTGCACTGCAAGGAGTAGCGTGAATACCTCTTCCTTTTCTGACCGGGGCACGATGAAGGGGCATTTTGATATCCCATTTTTGTGAAATAGAGCTTCTCAAGTATTTAATTTTGAACTTTTTGCCAACTTTCCCCTCCCCTGGCCCCACTGTGCGACGCTCAGCTCCACCGTCTCTCTCAGATTTAGCCGAAACACTCCTCCCTTTCGTATCTCCTACCCTTTGCCTTCTCCCTGTACGTAACGACCCTTCCTGCTACTTCTGTACCTCGTGCCCCTGGCGTATATCTTTCGTATCCCCCACCACTTTTGTACCTCTTGCCTCTTTCGTATCTCGTACGTCTTTCATGTCTACCCATCCTTTTCGTACTCTCAGCCCCTGCTCCATTGCCTCTCCTTGTTACCCCTCTTGTCTTTTTACATCCTTGTTCTTCCCTATCGTTCCTCCCCTTCCACTCCTCGCCCCCCTCTCCCCGTCTCTCCACCTTAGATCGCCTTTCCCCACCGTCGTTCTCCCTCACTTACTATCACTTCGCCCTCCAGACTATGGAGCTATGAATATAGGGGGATGGCATGACGTCACAAACTTGAAGCCACCTCCGCCATATTGGTGAGTCCAGAAAGCTTGTTGTATAGGCAAATTGCGTATGAGTGCTCTGTAGCTGTGCTCGTCTTTATCTGTGTTGTTTGTCATCGTTTTTAATATTTAAAAACCTTGTTCGAAATAGCTAGCTTTTTGTAACAGTTTGTTATAGTTACTTGTGTGACTAACGGCTGCACAAACCGTAGGGGAAAACCGGAAATTACTTTCCACAAGTAAGTAGCTACTCCATGTAATTTGGAACATTTAGTAACTTCGTAAGTTATCGGTGAATTTTCTTGAATTTTTTTAAGATTTCCTGCAGATTCAAAGTGGAGAGCATTGCGGATTAGAGTTGTACGAAGAAACAATTGGCAGTCTAGCAATTACAGCAGGTTATGTTCGGGTGTATGTATGTTTGCAAGAACATGATTTTGACAGAACTTTTTTAACGTGTGTACTATTGCGGGAATTCTCAGTTCCATTAAATTTTCCGACTAATGAATTAATTAATTAAGTAGCAAAGGACGTATTGTTAGGCCTGTAGTAACAGAAGGTATTGGTTTGACAAACGTCTTTTCAACCCACGAATATGGCGGACTGGCTGCACTTGCTGAACACGGAAGAGGTTGGTAAGGGCATCTTCATGTATTCATAGCTCCATGGTCTAGACGCACTTGATTCTCTAGCGCCTCGTTCCCCCTCCTGCTGCGCACTCGCCCCTGCCTTTCCCTCGCAGAGCATCCCGCCTCCTCACCTCTTTGCATCCCGCTATCCGCGCAATCTGCGCCGCCGGCGGAGCGCTCCGCATCGCAGGGCGAGCGCCGACCTCCTTCCCCCCCGCGCCCCCTTCCCCGGCGCGGCCCTCCACCGGCAGCGGAGTGGGGGCGGTGGTGGCGACAGTGGCTGTGGTGGGCGGTGTGTGGGGTGGGGGATGGCGGATGGTCTGCGGGGTAAGGGTGGAAGGGAATGTGGCGGAGGGTGTGTGGGTGGCGGAGGGTGTGTGGGTTGGTGGAGTGTATGGGGTTTTGGAGGGTGTGTGAGGTGACGGAAGATGTGTACGATGACGGAGGGCATGTGGGGTAGTGGAGGGTGTGAGGGGGGTGGCGAAGGTTGGGGGGAAGGGGGGTGGGGGGTGTGGGGTGCGGAGGTGGAAGGGTGCGGGGTTGGTTCTACATCAACCGCGGGGGCGGTGAGGTTGAGCAGGAAGGCGAAGGCGGCAGCTTCCAGCTCGCCTTTCCACGCCGCCCGCACAATCTCCCTCACTGCCCTACATCAACCGCCCATTCCCCAGCGACTTCCCCTTGCGCCCATTTCTTTCTGCAATCTCCCACTGCCCGTCTTCGTCCTCTGAGCTACGAGTCCCCCACCCTAGTCCTGCCTTGGACGTTTATCGCTGTCCTCGCCAGCAATAAAGTGTATGATTTAGTTTTAATACCTGTCAGTGCTAGAACATCCCCTGACTGTATATTTATGGCACATCAAAATAACACTGTCCTTTCAAGAGTGCAATCGAAAACCATTGAAAGATACAATTTGAACGAGCATTCTTGTTTTAACTCCAACAACGTATCATTAGTCCAATTCAAAACAATCAATTGTGCTTATGTAATATACGTATGTGTAACATGAAAATGTATTTTAGTTACGAGATATTCTCTGGTGACTGACTCTCCTCTTTACTTTCCTTATTTACCATCCTGAGTTATTATTTACTATATATTTAAAGCTTAAGACACTGAAATAAAAAAGGGTTTTGCTAGTTACTGCCTTCGAAATTCAAAACCGCAGAGTTCGTCTTGCTATGATGTGCTCGGTCCATTTTTTTACCACCGTATGCGGGTCAGTACTAAACTTAAAGTTCACGACGTTTTCGTACATTTTCCTTGCTGTCATTTAAATGAAACTGTGGTTTTGATTAGTTTTCACCATTGCTTCTTGTAAATGTATTCTCCCCCCAGAGCTAAACCGGGAGAGGAGACTCAGTGCATCAATTGATGTCACTGCAGTGTCTCTGACCGTGAAGTTATAGGTTCGAGTTCCAAGATGGGCAGCAGTTCCGAGATTCCAGTGGCAAGATTATCGACACTAGCTTCTCGGATAGATCGAATTCAATCGTGTGGAGGAGAATTGTAGCGACCTGTTGCTATGATCGGTAGTTTTCCGTAGTTTCTCTGATCAACTCGAGGCGAATGCCGGTGCTGCACTCGCGGTGCACCGCTGGTGGGAGATACGTGATTAGAGAAACCGCGCTAGCCGACGGTAGGTCGGCGGCGGATCTCGCCATCCAGAGGGGGAAGATCACCGCCCCTTCCCGATAAAAACATATCCTACACTTACGGGACTAATAACCTCTATAGTTGACATGCCCGGAATCATTAATAACTAACCAACCCAGAGCCAACCTCCATCCGCCTACGTCCTCACTAAGGACTTTAATCTCCTCAGTGTTCGCCAATCCACTGCTTTACTCGCGTTCGCGGTAATGCCTGAGCTTCCTGAATCAATGATGGTCTCAGGCTTCCCGGACCTTCGTGTTTCGTCATGTTTAGGCAAGCAAGCCCGCGCTACCCCGCCACCTCCGCCATTTTTTCCTCCTCATCCAACATGTGACCTCCACCAATTCACCACCTGGCGAATTCGCCATCCCGCCAATTCGCCATCCCGCCAATTCGCCATCTCACCCTTAAGCTACGCCGTTCTTCTCTACTAACTCGTTTAACCCCCCAAGTCCCACGGATTCATCACTCCGCCAATTTACCGAATAGGCTATTTACCTCCTTTTTGGCACTTAACCAACTCTCCTTCTGCCAATTCCTTACCTAGCAAATTTATCTCTTCGCCAACTCTGCGCCCTGCCATTTCGCCATCCCGCCATTTCGCCATTCCGCCATTTCGCCATCCCGCCATTTCGCCATCCCGCCATTTCACCATCCCGCCATTTCGCCATCCATCCATATCGTCACCACGCCTTTTTGCCCCAACGCCAATTCGCGACTCCGCCAACAAACTATCCCACCAACTTGCCATCTCGCTATTCTACTATCATCAACCCTTCATCCTCTTTAACCCGGGATCCTGCAAACTTGCCTCGCCAACCCTCCTCATCCCGCCATCCAACCACTTCGCTACTCTGCCACACAAACTAACGCGCCTCCCTCCACCACTCGTCGGATCCCCCCTCCTTCGTTTAGGGCAAATGGCGAATCGCGGCAGGAATGAGAGCTTTTATTATACATGGGGCCCTGATGACTATGTGTACTCAAAGCTCGTCGTCCGGGTCGACGACTGAAATTTTGCAAAGGGCAATTTTACGTGATTTCAAATAAACTCTCCCATGACGAGAGAAGGAGGCAATTTTTGTAATGGGAAAAATGTGTTTACTGAGCATATTTTATCGGGATTATCAATATAACAAAAATGTTGTTTGTGTGAAAAACATTTTTAGAACGAACTGTTTATTTTCTTGCAAAATAAACACATTCGCAAAATGAAAGCATGTTCAGGAATATCATTCACGGTTGCCGCCATAATATGCACAAGCAACCCTGTATCGCAAAAAACTTTTCCAACAACGACACGTGTATTTCATCACTCTGTAATGCAACTGTATTTACAAAGATGCGTTACCCACCTACGTAAGAAACTCCAGCGCTGCCGGGCCACTAATGAGGTACCTTTTTGTCCTTTCGTTGATTACAGAGGCGGTGGCACCGAGTTAATTAGAGCAACACGTCAGCAGTTCGTCTCTTGTGCGCGGCGGCGATCGATATGAAAATCTCCCTCGAAAACACTTCCCGCGGAAACTCCCGCATTACGCGGCGCCGGCAAACCCCAGCGAGTGTCAAGTTTTGTTCTCGCATGCGCCCTTGGAGGTCGGCGCTCAACTTGCTGCCTTCTCTTTCTGCACGACTCCCTACGACGATAAGTTCGGAACGGCCTAATAAACTAGGGTTGCTCTAAAGCAGCTTTGTAAAAACAAGTTACTTATGGCGGATTACGGAGGCCTCGCCGCGCTGGCGGTGCTGGCGGGGGCGGCGGCGGCGGTGGCTGCGGGCCCGCGCCGAAAAACACGTCGATATTTCAGGCGGGCGAGCGGGCGGCCCTGGGGTACGCCGGGCGTCGCAGCGCTGAAGTGCTGAAGCCCGAAGCCTGAGCGATCGGTCGCTCATGATGAGATGTGAGCTGAGAGCCGCGCTACCACCGGCTTGGGTAGCTCGGGGCATCAGCTGATGTCACTGCAGTGCCTATGGCCGCGGTATCCTAGGGTTCGAGTCCCGGCGGCGGCAGGATTTTTTACACTAGCCCCATAGCTAAGTCGAAACTGCTGTCTGGAGGAGAATTCTAGCGACCGACTGCTCTGGTCGGTAGTTTTCTGTAGTTTTCTCAATCAACTCCAGGCGGATGCCGGAGCAGTGCCCTAAATAAACGGGCTGACAGCGTGCGATCTCTCGTTCTCCTATCCCTACCTCCTTACTTATACTGACATGCACCTTACTACCACACAGTTTGGGAGACAAGTCGGGAGCTTAGAGTTTGTCCCGGTTGGGGCGGTTCCCTGCTGGTGGGAGATACCTGGTTACATCCATTTCGGTTTTTTTATTGTCTTAGCCGGCTAGACTCTTTTCTTATGACGAACGACAATCACAACACAAAATTTGTATGCTTTTTGTTAACTCTAAAATTACTTTTGAAAAATTATATAATTTAATAAAGGATACTATGAAATACCAACACGTTTGTTGAGCCCAATTCGTAGGTTCCTCTCGCTGGGAACATTTTTCACAGGTTTGCATGCGCCAGACCGTTCTGATGGTCACTCGTCTACAGTGTTATTTTTCTCCCCCCATAAGGGGCCATCTATAAATTATGTGAGGTCTTCAGAGGGTAGGGGGCAAGCGAATATCACCTAATCTTACGTGGGGGAGAGGGGGTCTCGGCAAATGACACGTAAGTTTTTGGCTAAAAACAGTGCTAAATTGCGAGAAAACTGACAAAATTTAAAACACGTTTGTACACTAAAATATGACTAAATATTGCCCAATAATTTGTGTCGTGGTTATGTGAATGCTACAATAAATAGCATAGTATACTAAGAAAAATAATATAACAAAAATTGCCGAACTTTTTATCTTTAATGAGATAAATCTCATTCTCTGTATTTTTACAGAAAATTTAAAGTAAAGTTAACGAGCCTTTTTATAACTGATATAATATTACTTGTAATCAGTCACACTATTTTCTAAATACTAATCATATCTAGTCTTAAATGAATATAATTAAGAAAATTATGTTTTTTTTAAAAAATCGTAATACAATCGGTCGCAAATTAACTTATTTACATTAAAAATACGCATTTTGAAAATGTCACGTGAGATTAGAAGGAGGAAGGGGGTCGAGCCAAATCTCACGTCATCTCATCAAGGTGGGTGGGGGAGTCGAAAAATCGCCAAAATCGCCTCACGTTATTTATGGACGACCCCTAACCGTCCCCTCTGTCTCTCCTACCCTTCGGGCTCGACGTGCAGTCCCATCCTGCAGTGAGCGCCCGCGCTCATCTATGACCAGTTGAGCATGCATGTTTTAGCTGGTCTCTTTAGTTTTCGCAACTCTCATAACTGCCACGCTGATATCCCATGTGCGTTTTATTTCTGGTCTCGTCTCGCGTTTGGTTTCTGGTGCGTTTTGTTATTCATAAAAACACGAATATAAGCACCGGGAGCGGTAGCTCAGTGCATCAACTGATGTCACTGCAGCGTCTCTAACCGAGAGGTCCTAGGTTCGAGTCCTGATGGCGGCAGGATTTTCGACACTAGCTTCTCAGCTAGGTCGAATTCAGTCGCTGTCTGGAGGAGAATTCTAGCGGCCGGCTGCTCTGATCGGTAGTTTTCCGTGGTTTCTCCGATCAACACCAGGCGAATGCCGGAGCAGACGGGCCACGGAGCGCGCGCGATCTTTCCTTCCCCTGCCTTGTCCTATCCTCTCCCCTTACACACACACACACACACACACACACACACACTAACATGCACTACACTACCACATATTCCGGGAGATCGGCCAGGAGCTTAGAGCTTGTCCCGGCTGGGGTGGTGCCCTGCTTGTGGGAGAGTCCTGGTTAGGGGGAAACCTCACTAGCCGACGGAAGGTCGGCGCCGGATCTCACCATCCAGCGGGGGAAGATCACCGGCATCTCCCGCGAGAAACATGCACTACACTAACGGGACTAATGACCAAAGCAGTTGACGCGCCCGGAAACACGAAAAAATCCATCAATCAAACGAATATAAGCTTTCTAGTTGGTCGTCTGATCGCGCGCTGTCGTCCTTGTCGCAACGCAATTGTCATCTTTGTCTCCAGTGGTCGTTTTAAGGTGTGAAAAAGCGCTTTTCTTACACATGCTTCGTTAAATTTCTCCCCATCAAATGATTTGTATTAAGTCTCCTTAGCTTGTGTCTAGATATTGCGTTACCGTCACGAACGAAGTGCTTTCGTTGCTTTTGTCTTATCGAGCGTTTCGAAGAATTACTACCCTCTCTTCTCTCAGAGATTGTTTCTATTTCTCTAGTTTCGCTAGTTCACTGTTATACTGATATTACGTATGGATTGATTGCTGACGATACAACATAGTGATTACAGTAGTACATGATCTTGCGACCAATATTTGCTCTCCCCAATATGTTTTCTTCCTTATTCTTTCATAACCCATAACATATTTCGTTATTGCATGTTTCTTTCGTTTTGGTTTCGTATTTTCTCTCTACGTACAAGCGATTAAATCCGTTACCTGTTTAAATTTTTCTCCTGTTCGCTTTCCTTCTTAATATTTTTTGTCCTTAAAGGACTAAGTTTTCTCCTCCTGTTTCCAAACTTTAATTTTTTATTCTCCCGAGAATTCCTACATTTCTACCTCTCGTAATTTACCTTTACTGCTGTCTTCTTCTGAGTGTGTCGATGAGATGTATAGCTTCCAGAATACAAACGAAAAAGTTTCATATTGTTCGAATCCACAAGAATCGAGTTCTGTAACAACCCAGTAAAAGAGGTAACGACAAAAAAGTAATATGGCTTCTGTTTGTTTTTTGTTTGTTCAGTCTGTATGTACTTCTTCGTATTCACGAAATTACCTCCGTGTTGGCAAACTACATTTCGTGAAAGGAGTTCAGTTCTTATGCCAAAGGAAGGCAAAAACTAAGAAAACCGACATGAAATCAGTAGTGTCCGGAAAGAAAAGAGAACCACAGGGAGAACCGATAATTTTTTGTCTCTATTTCAGCAAACATTAACAAAATGTTATTTCGTCTAAAGTACAGCACGCGAGATACACCGATATGAAAAAAGTTTTCAAAAGAGCCCAGAACTCCGAATCCGCTAAAAAAAAAATAAAAGCTGGAACGGAGGAAGAAAGAAAGAAAGCGCTAAATATTATTAACCGGCTTTAATTCGCATTCGATTGCGAGCTGCTCCCAACGGACTTCGACCTCAAAACTCGAGATGGAATTGCGGAAGCCGGCGAGATCGCTTCGTGTCCTCAATCGGATGAAGGAGGCGGTGGTGGAGGCAGCTCGGCTCTCCAACATAATCAGTCGTCTCCAACGGGTGCCCCGGGAACCGACAGGCGCGGCGCGGAGGGGGGAGGGGAGGGGCGGCAGAGGGCAAGGTGAGCGCAGCGAGGGGTGACGCTCACACTGAAAGCGGGGAGGAGCGCGGCTGCGGAGGCTATACAAGAAGTTGCACGCAGTCGACGACGACGACGGCGAGGGGCGAGGAGGAGGAGGGGGGAAGGGGCGAAAACAGGGGTTTGCCAATGAGGACGCGACGGAGTACACGGAACGAGGAGCGTGGATGAGTAGGCGAGGGAGATAAAAGATGACGCAGAGGAAAGGTGGATGGGATGGAGAAGGGGAGGTAGAGACAGAGAGACATTGAAGAGGGGAGCGCGCGGTGACGAAGGGGTCGACGTGGAGGGGTTAATGACGAGCGAGGGGGCGGGGCCACTGCTGGCGGAATTTGGGCCTGCGGCGCCGCCGTCGGGCTCGAGGCGCCCCGGGGGGGGCTTCAGGGCAGGAAGGTTGAACCAGAGCGGTGGGGTCGGGAAAGGGGGAGCGACGAGGTCGGGAAAGGGGTGCAAGGCGGAGGGGGCGCCGGAGAAATTTGGGCATGCGGACGCCGCGTCGTCCGCGGACGAGCAAGCGAAGCGCGCGGGCCAGGGAGCACCGCAAGGTGGCGCCCGGGAACAATGCCGTCTGCGGATTGGCTCTGATGAGGAGCCGGCCAAGGGACACGCGCAGAGCGAGGGATGGACGGAGACGAGCCTTGTGTAGCGGAAACAGCGAACTGCCAAGAAAGAGAAGGAAGTGTCAAAAATATTAAAGAAGATGGAAAATTAACCTTGAAGACATTTACAGTATAGAGGAGGTTTCACGCAAAGTCTGATAGAGCAGTGTGTACCATCAACATCTTCACTTCTTCCATCGTCGTTAACATTGACATTACAATCACCATTTCACTCTATCAGTAACACACCATTATCTCTCCATTCCCGCCATTATCAACCATCAGTAACACTTGAAGTAATATTCACCATAATCATCTCCATAATCTGCGATCGCATCAGCATGACTACTAGTATTACAACCAGTAAAATTCATACAGCGCCAACGCACACTCAGACGCTCGCAACTCAATTCACACCTAACTGACAAAAGCAGGCAAATACAAATTATACATTTGACACAGAGTGAGGTGTGAAACACAAGATTCAGGAGAAGGTGGGACCCAGGAATACGTAATGTGGGAAGGTGGGTGGGTTGGAGGAGTGTAGGTCGCAGACAACGGCGTGGGAACGCAGAGGCGCGGCGGCGGAGCCGGGACGGCTGCGACGGGCGCGGGGGCGAGGGGACGGCGCGAGGGTGCTGGCGGAGGGGCGGCGGCGAATTTCGGAGGCTGCGGACGCTCCGCGCCGGAGGGGGCGGGTCCGCCGCCACCGCCGCCGCGCTCCCACGCGCCGTGATCTCATTAGGCGGAGGCCCGCGGGGCCCCGAGAACAGTGCGCAGCGGCGCGGCGCAGCACCGCCACCGCCCCTTGTCCCCGCCCCCGCCGCCACTGCCGCCGTCGCTGCCGCGTGCGCGCTGCAGCAACCGCCGCTGCCGCGGCGTCGCCGGTACTCACCGTGCCGAAATGCGACAGGCCCCCGAGGTTCGGCAGCCGCCCGGGCTCATCCATTATGGAGCAGTCTGCCCTAACACACACACATCATCAGCAAGGCTCGCCGCTCGGACTGCGCCCCGCGCGCTGCGGCGACGCTCGCACGCACGCACGCGCACGCGTACGCGACGCACGCGGCTGGAGGGGCTCGCAGGGCGTTTGACCATGGCCCTGCTGGGCGAGGGGCACCTCGGGTTTGGGGCTGGCGGTTGTAAGAGGGAGGGCTAAAATGCGTTTACCCTGCAGTTTAATACACACGAGTGAAGTCGTAGGCTTCCGCGGCCAGAGTCGTGTAAATGATCTTGGCTGTCCGGGTGACGCCGCGTCGAAGGCTGTGTTGCCGACGTTTCGACCGTCTTTTTTTGGTCTTCCTCTGGCCTTCAGGCAGACCGGCCCTCAGGAAGACCTTGAAAAGATGGTCTAAACATCGGCAACAGAGCCTTTAACGCGGCGTCACCCGGACAGCCAAGATCATTTAATACACGAGTCTACGCGATATAGAGGAACACGCACAGATTGTAAAGATAATTGTAGATAATCAAAATTTTCACGAGATCATTAGATTTTCAAAACTAAATCATTAAAATATTGCGTCTTTGGCAATGAGTATGTGGTATTTTCGAGCGCTTCTAATTGCAAAATTTTGTGGGACTACTAACAAAAAGTAGGGAAATGACAAGAAAGACATTTTTAGAAAATTGCTTTTGTAGTTAAATATTCAATAAAAATTACAGAATAGGTTTTTTTCAATAATAAATTTTATTTGTATTTAATTGCTGGACAGGGATAACTAAGCTGATTTTCTCTTAGTAAAACTTATTATCAAAATGTTCAAATATATTTAACAGCAGGGAGAGCTATCACAAATAGCATTATCTCATTTTTTAAGAAAATATCACTTAATTAATATCTGTTCTCAGCTCCTAATTCCAATTAAACATGGAAACCAAAATTTAGAAAATCAAAAAACAATTAAAAAAACCTTTTAATTTTTCCCACAATTTCCTCGTTCAGTGGGAATAAAATTGTGCAGGTCTACATTAGTTCGCGCTCCCCAGCAGTTTGCGCGTACCAATGCCACGCGTTTATTTTTCCTTTGTGGCCCCCTGCGCCATGGTCCGGGGCCCTGCGTGCCTGCGCGTGGGTGCGTGCGGCAGCCGCAGCCAACGGAAGGGTGTGTGCTGCGCGCGCAGAGCGTGCGTGGGGGTGGGGAGGGAGCAGCTGGGGCCGCACCGCTCGGCAAAGCTCCGCTGGTGGCGCCCGCTCACGCGAATAACGTCTCTGATGGAGGGCCGCCCGCGCCAAACGTTTCGGCGAATTCATATTCTCGCCGCTCTTTCATTATTGAGAATGACTCGCCTGAATTTCATGAATTTTGATATGTTCGATTCTTTGAATCGTGAGGAGGCATATATTTTTTTTTCCAATTTCATATTTTGTTGCGCATTCTGCTTCGTGTTTGAGTTACAGACCTGCAGCGTTCTGGTATTCGCTAGAATGTATCGTTGTTTTACATACTTTGTGTTTCGAAGAATATCGCCACTGACGTTTGATGTATCGAGTTTTCGAAGTGTCATTTATCGTGTTTGTGTTGTGAAACGCACGTCGCGTATAATTATGTTTATAAAATGTAATTCCACCTCAAAAAGCGACGAGTGTGCCTGTCGCAAAGTTGTGACTCGCCGTTCCAACTATGATGGTTCTGTCACTGGAATGCGGAGCTCTATCCCACTTGCCACAAAATGTATTTTGTTTCGCCACCGCTAGTTTTGTTTCCCGGACAAAAGACCGGTGCGTTGATTTCAGCGATTGCAGCCGTAATTTGTTTCCTGAATGATTACGAACAAATTACCCCCGAATAAAGAGTAATACAATCAGCCATGCTGCACTTTGACAAAATTGCGTTTACACGAGATTCGTGCAGCGAATGCACTCAGACCGTCTCTCAGCATCTCTCTGCGGACTTTCGATAAACACGCGTAATAGGAGATAACACTCACGAACTAGTGGGTATTTGCTCAGGTGTGATTGTAGTTTTCAATAAAAACGATGCAATTTGTCGGCGCGAATGCTAAAAAGGTCAGATTTTTACTTTCATTTGAGAGTAAAAAGAATGTATTGTTATATCTGGGACAAATTTTGTCACAGAACAATATTTCTGTAGTTTTTTGTGCACAAATTAAATAATTATCTCTTTTATAGAGTAACTTTAAAAGTAAAGAAGAGTTTTTCGACTTGGCGAAGTAGGAAACGTTTCTACTAAAATGAAATTTTGCACTCTGCTTCAAGCCATTTCATTTACTTTCAAATTTCTGAAAGTAATCTCCAATATAATTGAGGTATTTCTAGAATATTTTACTAGTTCCCAGTTTCTAGAAAGCAATTACTTGCACACAACATATGAAGAAGTTTAAATATATGCGTAATTTTACTGCAGCCTCTTCTTTCCGAATACATCAGTGTTACTGTAAAGTAACATTGATTTTGGAAGTTTGTGTAAGTGCTAATACACATAATTTAGGGATGATATTTAATATCTTTGAAATGTGAAAAGAATGAATAGAAATGTATACGGTCATTGGAAAACAACAGAATTCGAATTTACGAGCCCCTGACTAACCATCGTTAAAATAAACTAATAACTGATATTTCAACGAGTTTCATCGAATATTGAGCGTTAAGCGATAATATGACATTTTTTATATCTTTACTCCTATTGCTATTATTATATTTCAACTTATTCGAAGTCTGTAATAATACATATAGCGTGGCAATTATAGATTTTCTCTAGGAGATTATAGGTGTCATGTCTAACCAACTTGTTTTCTTATAAAGCATTTCTCATTTATGCTGAAATGAAAGTGAATTTTTATTTCTTAATTTATGTTTATTATGGCATATTCAATTCATATGATGAATGTCTTTCGTTTCTAGAAAGTAATTTCTAAAAACCACTCATATTCATTTGCCTTTCAATATCAATAAACTTGTAGATAAACCCTTACGATTACATCGCAGAAAAGGACGAACACTATTCGGAAAATCGAAACTCACTCAGACATTTCTTCATGATATTCAGTGTTTATTCTCTAATATTAATGAACTGTGGAAGGCTTTCAAATTCTAAAACAACACAACCACTATTCACTGTCAACACAGATTTAAACCTTTAAAGGAAATGTTTTATTATTACTAAGATCTGGATACACATATTGCGAAGTGCACTGCAATAGGAAATTTTACTATCCACCTTAATATAAAACAGTGCATCACATATATTTATTTTCACTGACTTTTTTGAAAGGATACATGCTTCAAACGATTTTTTGACATTGCATTTATACACAAGCATTAATCTTTGAATTAAAAATCAATCAACCTTCGAATTAAAAAAATAAAATAAAATTATCTGCCTTCGGCACAATCTAGAACTTCATACCCACACTTGCTCGCGCTAGATCAAAATCTTCCTGAAGGTCTTGAACGAACCAAACAACATAATGAACTAATAACGGCAGATAAGCGTTCTTTCTATTAATTTTACGATTTTACTAAAATTTACTAACCGATTGTTAGCCAGCGTCGACACATCTGAGACTCACTATTTTTCATATAAAGCAAAAATCACAAAAGTGGGTGTGTATAAAGCTCACATTTCCTTCTAAACGAAAAGAGTGTTTTTAGTATAAAGACAATCGTATTTTCTTGAAATTGAATAAAACTTCATCTATAGTTCAACATTTCCGTTCCAGGACGAATAAAAGAATGTTAACTGTGACGAAAGTACCGGGAGGGGGGGCTCAGGGCATCAACTAATGTCACTCCAGTGCGTGTTGTGCGTGGGAGGTCCTGGGGTTCGAGTTACGACGATGGCAAGATGTTAGACACTCGCCAGAGAGCTAGGTCGCGTTCTGTCGCTGGTTGGATAAGCATTGTAGTGTGCGGCTACTCGGATATGTAATTTTCTGTAGTTTCTCCGGCGCAATACTCTACCAATCAGGCCAAGGACTGCGTGCGATCTTTCCTTCTCATTCCTTCCACATGTGCCGGGAGACCTATAAGGAACTTAGAGCTTGCCCTGGCTAGGGCGATGCTCCGTTTGGGGGTGATAACTGGTACAGTCACACACATACCCCGCTAGCATTGCGCAAAACATGCACTGCACTTGCGGAACTAATGACCTTAGCAGTTGACGCGCCCGAATTCAATAGTAATCAATCAATCATTGACGAAAGTGTACAAAATATAGCGCCTTAATTTATGTTAGCTAAAACTATGATCTGTATTTTTCTCGTAAATATACTTTTCAATTGATTATTATTCCTTAAATATGTGTTAAACATTTCATACAGTTTTTGATTCATTTAACTCGATATGTTATTTTTGGCTGAACTTCTCAGTAAAGATCTTTGTCCCTTAAACTCACAAGCAAAAGCAAAATTCGGTCAAGAAATTTAAATTCCTTTATTGTCTACCCTACGGCTTCCCCTGACCCGCATCAAATCATGCGTCCTCTTCAACTCTCGGTACATCAGTGTGCGTGAATTGGATTTAAAAAATCTAATATACGGCCAATGAGGGGTATCAACGAGAACAGTCCTGGGAATGCCATACCTCGTTTCACAACATGTGCGGACAGGCGCTCGGAGGCTGCTTTGGCGCCATTTCGAACTGCAATTCGCTATCGTTGATTTAGTGGAAAAACACAATTTTACGACGCAAACGGAGCATTTCACACATCAATAAATGAAATGCTGTCTCGCCCCCATACAGCGAATTTGTGATGCATTAGTCGGAGGGCAATCAAGTAAACAGTAGTTCTTCACTGTTATTTTCATTCTGATTTTCTAAACATTATTTTGATCACTGTCATATCATATGGCACGTTTAGACTAATAAAAAAAGTTTGTTGACAGATTCTAAAGCAGTTTGCGGAAGATCGCATCGCAAAACACATCACTTAGGATGGCAAATGTGCAAATGTATCGCACTGTATTGTTCCTCCGCCGTATAGGCTGGATTGATTGGTAATTCTGGGCATATCAACTGCTCAGATCATTAGTCACGTAAGTGTAGAGTATTATTTTTATCGCGGGGGGTAGCAATGATCTTCCCCGGCAGGTTGGCGATATCCGGCGCCCACCTATCGGCTTGCGGAGAACTAGATATCTCCCACCAGCGGTGCACCGCCCCAGCCGGGACAACCTGTAAGCTCCCGACCGGTCTCCCGGAATATGTGGTAGTGTAGTACGTGTTAGAGTAACTGTGTGTATATAAGGGGAAGGAAAGAGTGCGCGCAGTCCGTGGCATGTTTGTTAGGGTACTGCTCTGGCATTCGCCTGGTGTTGATCGGAGTAACCACGGAAAACTGCTAATTTTTAATTTTGTTTAAACAATTTTTTCTAAAAAGCGGAACCAACATTTCTGATTAAATTTTGACCTCGGATAGCGTATAGGACGCATATGAGAATGGTGCAGGTCTTACGCTCGTTGAAAATTGCAAAAATTCAAAATTTCTTTCAGCGTTTTCCTACAAGAACAATTATGTAAAATTTTTAAATTAAAAAAATAAAAAATGTCATTTTAAATTTCCCGAAAATGACTATTTTTCTAACATAGGCAATTTTTATTTTCTTTAAACAAAGTTTTCGTAAACAACCGTTAAAATTTTTGATTAAATTTGGACCTTAAGTATCTTAAAGGATGCATAAGAGAATGGTGGAGGTCTAATGTTCCTTAAAATGTCTGATTTTTTAAAAAATGAAAAAAAAAATCAGCGCCTTCCTACAGCTACAATTGTAAAGATGCAATTTTTTACAATGGAATACGTGTATCAAAAACAGATCTTCAAATACGATCATGTTGAAGTTTTCGAAAATATGAGTACTTTTTTGTAATATGGCGCCAGACATAGTCGCCCGCTCCGAATTTCTTGCTCGTCATGAACATAATATGAGAGTGATTCCAGGCAGTTTGATGCTACGTAAGTTAAAATTTGTATATTATTTCATATTTCTTGGTTCGTTTCTTACATTCAAACCTTTGTTATACGTTTACAAATTAATCCTGTAGAAATTATTTAAAACCTATTTAAATTATATGATATAACAATTGCTAGCCTTCACGGAATATTATATTGGAATGCAACAATTGCATTCCGCGCCTCGAGACTGCAGATGAATTTTTGTGAATAACGTCATTATTGAGACATAATTTACCTGTATGAAAAGGAGCTATAATTGTCAAATCTGTGTTGATATTTTCTTGGAAATATTTAGTTTTCGCACCAAATGTTCTACGTTTGTAATGAGTTTTACAAAAAAAAAATGGCAGAGATATATTGATTCGGAGATAAATTATGGTACAAATAGTGATTAGTAATAATCATTACTAAGGGCGAAAAAGTACGCGCTGTTTTAGCACTACTAGTAGAGTTTGAAAATTGGAGAATGTTCAATCTCGCGATCAAATTTTCGATCTCGCCACCAAGGCGCAGCCCCTAAAAGCTTTCTTCCCGCGCGGCCACCCACTATTAAGAGCGTACTCTCACCAACCTCTCACAAGTCGCTCTCTGTGCATGCCAGCACGCTGCGGCAATAAAAGCATTTGCAATACAATGTTTTTTGCAAGGATGGCTAACAAAAGTATTCGCTCCGATGTAATAAAATCTATTTTCAAGGGCAAATCAGCAGTAAATTTGTGCTCTTATCCATCATCATGTCCTCCGTCAAGGAATAATACTTCCTGTCGCGACAACATGGAGAACGATAATTTGAATAACTATATTTCCCACTGAATTCTAGAAGACGTGCACAGATAATGAAGCTAGGTATAAAAGTTCGGTATAAAAGGTTGACAACGGGGTGGAAATTGAACTAGTTTCGTTTGGAGTATTTACTTTTAGCATAAACTGTTTACCACTTTTTAGTGAAAAACTTTTTTAACGTGTTGTGCTGTTTTCAAATGTCACTTGGAAACGAGTATCCGCATTTATATTTTTTTCACACGCAACACAAAATAACACGATCCCATCAGTAGTTAGCACACATTCACTTTCATGCACGTACAAACTGAGTTGAGTAGATAATGTTCTTTTCACGGGTGGCATTTTTGCGAAAAAGCGAGCGCCTTTGTTTTAACCACAATACTACCTACGAATCATGATACGACGTGTACGTATCGGAGACAAAAAGTAACACCCGAGCCCTCCATGTCCACACTCAAAACTGAACTGTGATGTAGATGCTACGGTTAATTTCAAATAGTGTACTCTTTTTGTCCGCCCCTTATGCTCGCCCACCGAGGTGCTCTCGAGGAACAGATTCCCATGCCATAAGGCCTCGTCGATCAGTCTGTTTGGAAATCCTTTTCACACTGGGAAAATTTCCAGGCCGAAATTTCAATATCATACTAAAATTATAATCAGTTTCTAATGAACAGTAACTACAGTTATTAACTTCTTAGTTTATTATTATTATTATTATTATTATTATTATTATTATTATTATTTTAATAACACTCAGTAAAAGTAATTAATAATTGGAGTTTTAGACAGTTTCCTTTGAAATTAGCAAAATGTGTATCATTCTAACCATATGCTCTAAACATTATGCAATTATAAAGACTACCAAACTATGTAAAACCCTGCATTATAAAAATTGCATTTTACATCAGAGAAACATTGTTCGGTGAACATATTACAACATGCATATATTTAAATGTAATAGAGAACTTATTGCATAACTATCCTAGCCATATTTATTATAAATATGACGTCTTAGTTTTCTGTATTATCCCTTTAACTTTGAGTTTGGGTATTTGAGGCAAAATGTCCATACTTTACTCTAATTATCTCTCGTATATGGCATTAATGACTCTTATTTCATCACGTTGATAAATCGGGCATGATGTATGATATCACAATGGGATATTAATTGTTTACATAATCCATTAAAACATTCAATACACTATTATAAAACATCAGGCGCTAGAAAACAACTTGTAGCCTGTTTTCAATTTGTGAGATTTGTAATAACAATGTAAATTACTTCAAAATATTAAAAATCAAATACAAATTTCTGTAAGTACAGAAAATGGTTACAATCAGGGTAGATTAAGGTTAAATTATCAATTCAACAAACACGTGATTGATCACAACAATTAGCAAATGAGCCGAAAAAAAACAATGAATGATTTCATTACCTAAATGGAACATGTTAGCTTCTCATCAATCTTTTGGAATAACTGTCATTGAATAATAATGGCGTTATGACGGCCAGATGTATCATCAGTTTGACGTTGAGAACGTATCTTCCCAAATGCTTTCCATATTCAGCAAATTAAATTATATTTCAAATAAAAAAACATTGCACGGTAAACAAAATTACTTACTTTAGCCACAATGCGTTGTCAAACTTTGCAAGTTTTACTGTCGTCAGTTATTAATACTAATTATCAGTTCGATGCAGATCAATACATTCTGAAAGACATGAATTTCCATTTAGGAGATATTTCGCATCAGGAGACGCGAGACATTTTTCAAAACCATTTTATTTTACAGCACAACGAATAGTTCTTTCATCTCGTGCGTATATCTCATTTGATTTTCCTCATGCACGATGGTGAGTACAATCAATATGAGGGATATAGATTGAATGAACACGTATCATTCATCTAAAATGCCACTCTCCGAAATCTTCAATGAGTTGTATGGATAGAATCAACGCTCTTTTTTCATTCTGATAAATTACACAGGAAATAAATCATCAATAAATGTAAAGCGAACGTACAAGCATTTCAGAATTCATCTATCGTACATCCTCTGATTAATTAATAATAGACCTTGACGTGTGGAAATGGGACCTGAAAGCTGATTTTATGCAACTAAACAATTTATTACAGAATGAAATTCCCTGCATGAAAAAAATATCCATTTTATCCTATCTGCGTAAAGATTATGGAACAATTTAATGAAAGATTCGTAAATGATTTGTCACATATCAGTTTCGATTATTGATTTGATGCTGAAATCTAAATATTATAAAATTGATCATTTAGAAAAATAGTACCAAGTAAAAGTGAGTTCATATGGGTGTACTTATCTCTTCAGTAATACTTAATAAGCTACTGTAGAAATGGTAAGGCGTAGCTAGCGATTTGTATTTGGATGAAAATGTAGTATGCGTGATACGAATCCTAACTAAAATTAAACAGGCTTCGGTATGTTTTCCTACTTTTAATACCGTTGTACGTTGCCAGTATTAAACGGTATGTACATTTTATTAAAAGATGTTTAGGTGTTAAAAAAGCTGTTTGATCTGTCAAAAGAGTTAACAAATATATTCATTTATTTTGTAAGAAATAAACAACATACATGTTTCTGAAGTGTTTACATGTTTGTGAAATACAAAATTCTGCATAGAAAACGGCTTTTTTCAAATCAACGTTTGCGTGCTTAATGCGGCTCAACCATTCGAAATATGGAAGGAGTTTATCTGACAAAATGTGCTTAAAATTGACTTCAGAGCTTATTTTCAAAGTTTCATTGTTTCCTCTCTGGACACTCGTATATATGAGGGGGAGAGGAGAGTATGCATGCCTATCGCGAAGAAGACTACGGACTACCAGAGTTTATTTATCGAACCTTGACGACCTCCATGAAACAGATGGGCGTTCAACATTCAGACACAGCAGAGCGGAGCATCCGTGTGACGTTGAGGGTCGGCGTGGGCGTTGGCTTTCGCGTCGTTGCTCCGGGAAACGGTCGGCGCGATGGCGTGAGGAATCGGTTGTGCCCAGGAACAGCTAAATCCTGCCTTTGGTGTCGCTTGCCAGCCGACCGATGGATGGACGCGCCGCTCTGACATTCGTTCGGCGGCCACCCCGCGCGGCTATTGACGCTGCACCGCACGGCGCGGTGGCCCCACAGCTGGGCGGGAGATCAATGGAGATGCGCGGGTGGGAGAGAGTGCAGATGAGCGTGGTGAAGGGGGATGGACGGGACGGATGTGGGATGAGCGGGAAGGAGCGAGAATGGCCAGTTCGGAGCGGGTGTGGGCGGTAGGGGGCAGTAATGGGCAGGAGAGAGCGGATATGGTCGGGAAAAGGATGGGCGGGATGAAGCGGTAATGAACGGGAGGGGGGATGGTAAAAGCGGTAGGGGGCGGGGAGAGCGAGGAGGGTTACCGGGGGGGCAGCGGGAAGGGGCGGCGGATCTGGATTGGGGGAGCCGCCGGCACAGACAGCAGCCGGCGGCGACAGCGACTGACACGTGGAGAATAGGCTGGACGGACGCCCGAAGGACAGAAAAGACGATGCGGCATGGTCAAGAGATCAGCAGTGGGTTGGAATACAGAGGACAAAATCAGGCGGGAGGGAAAAAAAGAGGGTACTCTTCTTAATTGCGACAAGAAGAATGGCAAGAAAAAAACTCTAAGGAAGAAGAAAATGGTCACGGATGGGCGGATTTAAAGACAAGTTGCTGAAAAGGATCAGGAAGTGTATGGTCTCAATGGTATTACGGATTAGAGGGAAAGGGAGAAGTGAATAAGGACGTGAGTAGAATGAAGGAAGAAAAGCCAGAGTATTGTAACAAGACTAGATTCACAAAGAAGTCCTGCCTGATAGCAGTAGGGCCTGAAACGAAGGGCAACCTAAACCGTTGTTGTGTGGAGGGTGATTAAGATAAGAAGGTGAGAACGGGCGCGATAAGACGAGAGACGAAGGGCGCGTCAGGTGACGGCGGGCTCGCAGGGCTTGAGTGGCGGAAAGGGGTAGCTGGCGCGGAAAGCGGCGGGGGCGGGGCCACGTTGATTACGATGCCAATGGGAAGTGGGCGGCTGTGACAAGGGCGTGACATGGCGTAGGCGAGGGCCGGCAGGTGGGCGTGGCGGGGCCCCCGGGTTCCCTTTCGGCGCCTCTGCGAGCCCATTGATAGCGGTGCCGCGATGACGTGGGGTTTTACGCGTCCCGACCGAGTCGGATCCGCTTAACGCGACACGGCTAACCTCCGCGCCGCGCCGCCAGCCGCCGCTCCGTATCACGCAACCCCGCGCCGCCGCCTCTTCCGCGATCCCACGCCATCCTGCTTTGTCCCCACAGCCCGTTTTGTCCCACAGCCCTGTTTTGTCCGCACAGCCCTGTTTTGTCTCGCACAGCCCTGTTTTGTCCCTCACAGCCCTGTTTTGTCCCTCACAGCCCTGTTTTATCCCGCACAGCCCTGTTTTATCCCGCACAGCCCTGTGTTTTATCCCGCACCGCCCTGCTTTATCCCGCACCGCCCTGCTTTATCCCGCACCGCCCTGCTTTATCCCGCACCGCCCTGCTTTATCCCGCACCGCCCTGCTTTATCCCGCACCGCCCTGCTTTATCCCGCACCCCCCTGCTTTATCCTGCACCCCTGCTTTATCCCGCACCATCGTGCTTTAACTCGCACCACCCTGCTTTATCCCGCATCATTTTGCTTTACCTCGAGTCGCTGTTTTATCTTGCACTCCCTCACGACATCATGTTTAAGCCGCACCATCCCGAACCGTTCTGCATTATCCTGCACCTTCCGCGGTTTCTAACAGCATCTTGCAGTTGTGCTGTGCTATCTCGCTTCATTGCTCTCCACCGGTAGCGGTAGATTAGCGCATCAACAGATGTCACTGCAGCGCCTCTGACAGGGAGGTCCTATGTTCGAGTCCTGATGACAGCAGGATTTTCGACACTAGCTTTTCAGCTAGGTCGAATTTAGTCGCTGTGTGGAGAAGAATTCTAACGGCCGGCTGCTCTGATCGGTAGTTTTCCGTGGTTTCTCCGATCAACACCAGGCGAATGCCGGAGCAGTACCCTAACAAACGGGCCACGGACCGCGCGCGATCTATCCTTCCTCTTCCTTGTCCTATCCTCTCCTCTTACACACACACTTACACTAACATTCACTACACTGCCAGATATTCCGGGAGACCGGTCGGGAGCTTAGAGCTTGTCCCGGCAGGGGCGGTGCCCCGCTGGTGGGAGAGTCCTGGTTAGGGAGAAACCTCACTAGCAGACGGTAGGTCGGCGCCAGATCTCGCCATCCAGCGGGGGAAGACCACCGCCATCTCCCGAAAAAGAAATACACTACACTAACGGGACCAATGACCGAAGCAGTTGACGCGCCCGGAAACACGAAAAAATTCAGTCAATAAAATTCATTACTCTCCATCTCACTTCATCCTCTCTCACCACATGTTGCTTCGCTCGGCGCAAACCGTCTCGAACGTAAATCGGTTCGTATTTACTAATTACAACGTCTTTCTTGATGGACCCTCTGTCCTACTTTCGACGTATAATGCTTTCTCTACGCCTTTCGATCTTCGTCATTTTGTAACTCACCCCTTCTGCTCTTCATCTCCACTTTTATGTACTTCTTCGTCGTTGCAATGCTCTGATCCACTCTCCATAGCCTCCATCCCCTGCCGTTGAATCTCTACGAGTTCTCCCCACTGCTTAACTCCATTTTTTCTCCACCAATCCTGCCCACCCACTACTCTTCACTTCTTCCTCCGCCCACTATCGCGTTGATCTGGGCTGTCCGGGTGACGCCGCGTCGAAGGCTGGGGTGCCGACGTTTCGACCGACATATCGCGGTTCTCTTCAGGGCTATACTGTCTGAAGTACACTTACAGTACTGCCTGAAGTACACCTACAGTACAGCCCTGAAGGGGACCGCGATATGTCGGTCGAATCGTAGGCACCCCAGCCTTCGACGCGGCGTCACCCGGACAGCCCAGATCATGACTTCGGCCGCGAAAGCCTACGATACCACTTTTGCGTTATTCCTCCATTTTATTTTCTATCTTCCCTCTTCGTCTGCCTCATTCTGAACTCCCTCCCTCTCTCTTTCTCCACTTCCTCCCGTTTTCGCAGCCTTGTCCTAGGCGTGACTGGCTGAGCCTTGTGGCCTGCTCCTCCATTCCCGCCCTGCTTTTTCCTCACGTATCCTGCCGTTCCCAGTTGCTGCCTCCCACAGCGCAACGGTCGTCGGAGACCCGACTTATCACTGCGAAAATGCGGTGTCCGCCCGCTGGGCGATATTGGATTGCGCCGAGGGTAAAGCAATAACGGAATCTGTAAATTGATTAGTGAAAGGAAACTAACACGTCGCGACGCAACGCGGCGCGGCGCGGTACAAAAAAATATAAAAAACAATTCCCGACAACGTGCGTGTAGACCAATTCGATAACCTGCCGCTCATGCTATTTCCGACGCGTGACTTTCTCGTATTTTTTTCTGCTTTATGACTTTACCGCTTCAATATGTGAAGTAATTTCTCTTGGAATGTATTTGTATTTTCATTCTGTGATATTGAAATAATAATATTATTCTGTTTGGTTTGAAATATTTTCCTTCATTTGATACTTTTCGCGTGACGTATCTTTGATTTCACGCGCGCGCCAGAGAACTTCGCTCTCCATTTGCTGTTTGGAAAATTCCTGTATTCTTTTTTTTTCTTTTAAGGAAACAATGTGTGGATCATGCTTTGGCAAAACGTCTGTGTTTCAGGCGCATAGTAATAAAAAGCATTTTTTTACGTGTATTTTATATATTGTTTACACGGCGAAAAATTTATTTGTATGACCCCTTCATAATCTATAAGATATTCTATTCTGATTTCTTCAGTATCTGTATATACTAGTAATATCAATGAATGAACATTGGCTAGATAAGTTTAGTTAGCGCGTCATTTTCAGAGTTGAACGAACTCCAGAAATTGTGAATTGTCCTGTTTTATTCTTCTGTTTTGTATAAGTTCATGCTTCATTAACGATTATAATGCGATGTTTTTAGAAATCCAATTCACTTTCTATGCTATGGATTTTTAATTGTTTCGTAATTGCATACCAAACTTTGTATTGGTCCGAATCCATGAAAAGTTTCGTGCGTTTCAATGAAAGTTCGTGCGTCTGCTTTTTTTCAAAACCTAACCCTCCGTAGCTTTCCGGGAAACAATTATGTGAAAATGTCGGATAAAGAGAAGGCAAATAATGTGCTCAACTGTTTCCCGCGTCCGTCACATACATTGAGAGCCGGTTTGATGGGAACGATTTTGGGACGTTGCCATTTCACCGAAGCCGCGGGGCGGGGCGGGGGCGAGGGTGGCCGCGCGGTGAGGACGGCGGGGAGGAGGAGGGGGAGGGCGAGATGAAACTGGGCGTAAATGAAAAAGTGTGCCGCAATGAAAGCGGCAGTGCGGGCGGCGCGGGCGGCCGTGGGAGTTGTTTCAGAAGGCGGGCAGGGGGTGGCGAGTGGGGACGGGGGATATGGAGGCGCCGGCCTGGCCTGGCCTGGCGTGGCCTGCCTTTGAAGCGGACGATGCGTTTGATCGGCGCGCGCTCGGTGCGAAGGTCGTTTCGACGCTGATAACGAATTTCGTGTTAAAAATTGAATCAGTTTCCAAATTGGAAATGATGGCTTAGTTGGTTTTGTAGTCGTTGCTTACAATTAAATTTTGTTGAAAACTCAGTTACGTGAATTGTCTCTTCTCTACACAAGGTAAAGCATGCTAGCTTCATTCTTATACGTTAGCGAGTAAATGCTCCGCTTTAAAAACCAACAATATTATTACTAAGAGAAGATTTTTGAGTGAAGATCTATGAAAAAATACTATACCGAATAGGTTTGGTGCGAGGGTTTTGACTCTGCATAGATACTTCTTTCAGAAGTTCATTATTCAATATTAGATAATAATTTTACTCATTTTTTATTGCACGCAGTCTTCAACTGAAACTTCGCAGTATTACTACAGACCCACGAATAGAATTATTTTGTATTATTAATATTATTTTTTTAAGAGGATGTATACTCAAGTGAAATTAAGATAACAAATGTCGGGGAATAATTTCTATAAATTCAGAAAACCTCACTTAAGAGAAATTTTATATTATTTTCTAATGTTAAAATACAATTTTCAGTGTAGTGCACAGTGTAAATGGAAAGAACACAATCACATTTATACACACAGTGTATTGATTTTCACGTTGTTATCGCATTTGTCTATATAACCGTTCTGAAAATGAATTGTACTGCTTTGGCATAATTTTGAATGTACTTTATTTGTAGTGTTGAGGGTGAATCCATGCACTCTCAAAGTGTCAAGACCAAATAAAATATCTATGTACACATCATTCATTTAATGAATTTGTTGAATAGGTAAGAGACAAAACTCCCAACTAAGAGCTTCATAAAGTTAACATTACTTTCATGGTTTTTCAAATGTATTTCAATTTAATTGTTCCATTTAACATACGCATGCCAATGCCATTCCGGTATCCGAAGGACATTAATGGTAGGGGAGGACCTACGCGGGACTCTAGAGTAACTTGAAATATAACTGAAGAATCGCCTCCTATGGTATTTCAGTAGTATACATACCTTTCGCGGCTCCTACACGCAACCAATCTTTATAAAGGAGGTTTTTAAAGAAAGAGAATTTCACAGAGACGTCCCAAATTGCACTTTGACTTCAAAAATATGAAGGATTTGTTTAAAAAAGGTACGTAAATATTCAACCTAAATACCTAAATGCAACCCACAACACGGCTGAATTGTTGAATCTATATCGTTAGATCGACTCCTTAAAGAAGCGTTTTTAGAGCTTAAAAACTAAAATATTGATGCCAAAGGCCTCAAATAAACGTTGCTCACTTGCCATAGTCTACAGGATGAGTTCTTTTTAAATATTCTATAGCATTTTTGCTGGTTCGACGCTTCTCGATTCTACCCCACATGTTCAAAATCTGTAGAATCTGCAACTGAATGTGAAATTAAACTTTACAATTAAAATTTTATATTTAAGGGCAAATCCCTAAGGGCATAATTCCCATATAGTATTGGAGTAACTACGAATGTGTGCGCGCGCTCGTTCGTCCGAGTCCGTCACTCTCGGTTCGACCACTTTCCGTCCACCAATAGAGACATATAGGATGTCATTCGACGCGTTCTGATTTCCTGGTGGGGAACGGATAATATAGTTTTTGGATCGGGACAGCAGATTCTAAGACATTTCCAAAAACAGGTTTTTCCGTGTTTTAGAGCTGCGATCTTAGTAGGTAGATTTTAGTTGTGGTTAGAATTAAACCAACGCTACATAAATACTAGATTTATGTAGGTGATGCTCTGCCTCAGTATCCAGAGACAATTGTTGCTCCACGTCGCCACAATTTTCTTCTACGAGGATGGCAAAACTGATTGTTCGGAAACATGTGAAACACGCGGCAGAACTTTAAATAGTGATGCTACTTTTAACATAAGAAGTGAAGTGTTTCGTCCGTATTACTGTATTTTTAATAATAGATTTGCAAACTCATACGTACAGTATTAACTTGGAACGTATTAAATTTGAAGAACGACAAGTAAATACGGAGAAAACCAGAACTGTGAATAATGTTAGAGAACGGATGCTCATGCGTAATAGACTTTACACATTTACGTTCTTAAGCGTGCAAATACGGAGAAAAATCAAATGCAATTGTAGAAGATTTTGTGACAGAATTTTTGAAACTATTGAGAATGATCTTATATTAGAATTATATAATATCGCTGAATAACAGCTTACATGTAATTTTTTTTTTAAATTAACATTGGCATCATTCATACTTGATAGTATTTTTTTTACAGCGATTACAATTTTGAAATTAAATTGGGGGGGGAATTTTTGAACGGGAGTATAACATTATGGGATTCTACGATTCATTGGTATGTCCAATGCCATAGGCTGTAAGAATTATTTGAAACTATGCATTACATTTAGAAACGTTCATCACATAAAAAACTTTTTAAACAATTTTCAGCGTCCGTCTCCTGGTTAGAGAATCAAAAGTACTTGTCCAATCTATCACGAAATGCTACTTCCTTAACACTTCCAATGGATCAAGGTGTTAATTCCTGTTTGAATCGAAGTACAATTTTTTTCTCCGTGTTCTTTTACACACAAAATATCTTCGATTGAAAGAATGAACTGAAAAGTGTGGCCTGTAAAGATGCCAAAGACTTTCACATACATGCAGGTACGTAGCATTCTATCTTACATAGTTTGATTTTCTATAAAATATTTATATCATAAAACGTTACTTACAGGAATTTCACTTTAAAGTTTGGCAGTGACTACTCAAAATCTCTTATTAGTCATCAATCCATGGATGCTAAAATGTTAACACGGAGCAAACAAGAAAACATCGCAACATGCTGCTGGCGCCAGACTTAGTAGGGCTTGCAAAAAATTTATTCCATCGAAAATTCTTGAGTAGAATAAGAAAAAATGCAACAAATTTTGAAATTGGAAAGGAGTGAGGCACCTTGATTCACACTTCTTAAAATACGTTTTAAAAATGTTAACAAAATTCATATTAAACAAACATAATTTTTGTTAAGAAAATTTGCAGAATTATGTTTATATAAAATTGAAAAATCATTTTTTTTAATATTCACGTATTACAAGTGTCCTTATATTACCCCAAAAATAAACGTTACAAATATTTGTCTCGTTGTTTGTTGAGTTTCACATCTTGAGAATCTATCTCAGTAACACGATCATGCTCCAGAAAACGCAAAACGATATGCACAATATTCCGTACGAAGATCAAAGGAGCTGGGAAACAGACGGAACTTCATCGTCGTTCACATCCGAAAGCGAATACCTCGGCTGACGACTCCTAGCAATGTTGAAAGCAAAGACTCTCGCGTCCACTGGCGCATGCGGGAGAGAATGAGGACGGGCGAACACTTTCTGAAGGCGAACTGCCGCTGCGAAGTGAAACGCGAGCAATGCCCTGGCGCGGCGGAACACACTGCATGAACAGACTCGCCTTGGAGAACCGCCCGGGACGTGCGGCGTGACGAGATGAGGAAACGCGAACCCGCACGGGGAGTTGAAAAAGCTCGTATGTGCACATGAGGCAAACTTCGCAAAGATAAATGAAGGCAGCGTGAGGCCTGCTTTTGATGGGTGAAGCGACTGAAATACGCTAGCGACGGCTGAAAGGGGCAGAACTGCCAGAAAGAGCATCAATGATTGGTGAACGGGGACATACCATGCGGAGAAAGATTGAAGAAGGAAGTGAAGTTAGAGTGGAAGCACGATGAAGTATCCCAGAAATCGAGTGGAAGAGGAACGCAGGATGATTCAGAATAAATCTAGCAAATTTCTACGGCATACAGCCGTGTCGAAGATGATCACTTTTTGCCAAATATATACGTAGTGGTTAAATATCATGTAATGAAGTTGCACATCACCCTTTTTGACGCGCCCGTGATTGGTGGGAAACTCATGATGAACTGACGTTGGGCTGGTATACGAACTCTCTCGGGACATTTGCCCATTGCCAATGACCAGTTGGAATTTTTTTTGTTTTGTTTCCTGTTTTTGTATTTTTGTCGCTTTGATTACAGAAATTTCTCGTTTTGACGGCAATCAGGTTTCATGCATGCGTGGAAACGGCGATGCATAAACCAGATGCATCCCAAGCAGAACATTAAAGATAAAAACTCGATTTTGTCATTATCAAAAGGCAGTTCTTCCCTCGAGACTTCAAGTACCCTTGAAACACCAATGCCGGATGAGTTGCAAATCAATCACCGTCGTCATGTAAAAATTGGTTGAGGTGAAACTTCGGTATAAAGATTTTCCATCACATATTCTTTGGCAAAAAGTAATCATCTTTGACGTCGTACATGTCCTAGATTTTATACGACTGTGGTAAGTAAAAAAATATCGAATCATAAAACACAAACTTTCATGAGAAGCAAGAAAGTGTTTACTTTCACCATTACATAAAGAAGCTAATTGGAAATAGCTCTAGTAACGTATTAACCCGATTCACTTATTGGTATTTTCCCCTACCGGAAGAGGTTGCTCAGAGCATCATCTTGTCACTACAGTGCCTCTGACCGAATTCAGTCTCTGTCTTGGAGGAGAATTCTGACGGCCGGCCGCACTAATCAGTAGTTTCCCGTGGTTTCTCCGTTCAACATCAGGCGAATGCCAAAACAGTACCCTAACAAATGGGCCAGGGACCACGCGCAATCTTTCCTTCCTCTTCCTTGTCCTATCCTCACCCCTTCCTTACACACATTTACACTAACAACACTACACTACCAAATGCGTCGGGAGATCGGTTGGGAGCTTACAGCTTGTCCCGGCTGGGGCGGTGCCTCGCTGGTGAGAGATATCTGGATGGGGAGAACCCCCGCTAGTCGACGGTAGGTCGGCGACGGGTATCACCATCCAGCGGCGACGGGTATCACCATCACCGCTACCTCTTGATGGGAAAACATGCACTACACTTACTGGACCTGGAGCGGTAGCTCATTGCATCAACTGATGTCACTGCAGCGCCTCTGACCGGGAGGTCCTAGGTTCGAGTCCTGATGGCGGCAGGATTTTCGACACTAGCTTTTCAGCTTTCGAATTCAGTCGCTGTCTGGAGGAGAATTATAGCGGCCGGCTGCTCTGATCGGTAGTTTTCCGTGGTTTCTCCGATCAACACAGGCGAATGCCGGAGCAGTACCCTAACAAACGGGCCACGGACCGCGCGCGATCTTTCCTTCCTCTTCCTTGTCCTATTCTCTTCCCTTACACACACACACACAACATGCACTACATACCACATTTCCGGGAGACCGGTCGGGAGCTTGCCGGTTGGGGGAACCCCCACGGGTCCCCCGGGAAGATCATTGCGCATATCCCGAGAAAGAACATGCACTACACTAACGGGACTAATGACCAAAGCTGTTGACGTGCCCGGAAACACGAAAAAATCAAATCAATCTTACTGGACTAATGACCTTAGCAATTGACGTCCCCTGAATCATCAATCGACAATTGGTATTGTACCTAATTCTCCTGTTTTCAATGTGTATGCCCGAGGGCGAAGCGGCATGGGCGTGGCAGCGCGAGAGGGCGCTCGGCGGGCAGCGCTGTCGGGCGCCCGCGAGAGCGCAGCGGGGCGTGCGTAGGGGGGGGGGGGGGGGGGGGGGGGGCGACCGGCGGCGCACGCGCAGGCGACGCGGCTCCCGAACGGCGGCGGGAGGAGGGCGCGGGCGGGGACGGGGGGGGGAGGCGGGGGGGGGGAGTACCGGGGCGGCGCGCGGCGGGGGAGCGCGCGATGTGGGACGCGCCCGTGGGGAGAGGAACTGCCGCGCTCAGCTGAGATGTGACAGAGAGGCGGGGGGGGGGGCGGCGGACAGGCCCGCCGTGTCCTCTGGGATCACGCGACGCGGGAAGCGCCCGTCGGGAGAGGAAGATCCGTGCGGAGCCGAGAGGTGACATAGAGAGCTGTGGCTCAGTCAGATTTAGGGGCGGGGCGTTGGGAGCGGCATCGGACACGGGCAAAGAGCGGCCGCGCGTTAAAGGGGGGGGGGGGGGACGTAGAGCGGGCAGGTAGCCCGGTCGGGGGGGAGCGGCGCGGGGTGGGGTGGGAGACAGCGGCACAGCGGAGACAGCGGCACAGCGGAGACAGCGGCACAGCGGAGACAGCGGCACAGCGGAGACAGCGGCACAGTGGAGACAGTGGCACGGCGGGGGCAGCACGGCACGGCGGGCGGCGCGGCACGGCGGGGCGGCACGGCGGGGGCGGCGTGGCACGGCGGGGCGGCGCGGTACGGCGGGGACGGCGCGGCATGGACCGGGGTGGGGCGGCACGGTGGGGCGGCACGGCGGGGCGGCGCGGCACGGCGGGGCGGCGCGGCACGGCGGGGGAACGTTGGGAGCGGCGCGGCGGGGGCGGCGTGGCACGGCGGGGCGGCGCGGCACGGCGGGCGGCACGGCGGGGCGGCGTGGCACGGCGGGGCGGCGCGGTACGGCGGGGACGGCGCGGCATGGACCGGGGTGGGGCGGCACGGTGGGGGCGGCACGGCGGGGCGGCGCGGCACGGCGGGGCGGCGCGGCACGGCGGGGAACGTTGGGAGCGGCGCGGCGGGGCGGCGTGGCACGGCGGGGGCGCGGCACGGCGGGGCGGCACGGCGGGGCGGCGTGGCACGGCGGGGCGGCGCGGCACAGCGGGGCGGCGCGGCACGGCGGGGCGGCGCGGTACGGCGGGGACGGCGCGGCATGGACCGGGGTGGGGCGGCACGGTGGGGGCGGCACGGCGGGGCGGCGCGGCACGGCGGGGCGGCGCGGCACGGGGGGGAACGTTGGGAGCGGCGCGGCGGGGGTGGCACGGCGGGGGCGGCGCAGCACGCGGGGGCGGCGCGGCGTGGGCCTGCGCGACTGTGGGACGGCGGGGCAGGTCTGGGGGGAACGGCGATGAGGCACGGGAAGCGGGCGGCTGCTAGCGCAGAGGTGCGTGGGCTGCCGGGTTAAAGCCCTCAGCGCCACCTGTGCACTCTCATAATCGCTCGCCGTTCAACTGGCTGCAGTCACGGTGCAGGAGTGGATGGAGTTCATTCAAATTTCGGGACCTCTTTGCTCCAGTTTGCTTACGAAGACCTGTTATGCACAGCTGCACGGGCTCTCCGGTCACTTTTTGGTCTGTCTATGTTGGTAGAGTGACTTCCAAGGGAGTGCACATTCGGGAAGTTCTCTCGTGGACTTTGCTGCGAAGAGGACCCCGGAGTATTGATCGTATCGAAGTTCTGAAGCACGGGGATAACATAAAGTCTTTGTAATTATGTATCCTGCCCGAAAACTTTCATGACCTAAATTAACTAAAAGACTGGAGGTTCCGATGAAATCGCAAGTCATCCGTTCTGAATTTTATGAGTTTCTAGGTTTCAGCTCGTGATAATGGCGTCATAGGTTTTCAGTTCCAACTCGGAAGAGAAGTTTCACGCGTTACTCTAGTTGAAATTATACTCGAGGATTTATTTTAAAAAAAGTGTTCTGTCTTATTGATACAGTGTATATATTAAGATCTTTAGAACAGACAGTGAAGGAATAATATATAATTTCTTTGCATATTTTCCTCGTATTTTCGCAGCAAATAACACATTCAGAGTCTACAATTTCTTCTTCTTGTAGAAATGGAAGTCTTATCTTTCTTCTTGTAGAAAAAGAAGACTTGCACAATGAATGTAACTTACGCTTATTTATGAAGTCTTCTTTGATGTTTGAATTTCTTCGTCGAGTTCTTAATGAATGTTCTACGCCCATCCTCCTGTTGAAAGTGCTTTGTAAAGCTAAAGTAGTAGTAAGAAAACAAAAACTGATGAATGACAAATTAGCCAAAGGCATTCCTGTTCCCCGTTAGCAATTAGAGCGTCGCAATTTTCTCTTCATCCCAGATTTTTTTCTAAACCCTTCGCGAAACCTCCAACAGTTTAGCGTCCGAGCATTGAGCAGTCTGTGCGGAGCGGATAATCCGGGCTTGGGCGCGGGAGATCCCAGGCGATGCCGGGCGGCAGGATGAGTTTCGGGCTGACCCCGGGACGTACGAGCGTAGGGCGAAAGGTGTGAGGTGAAGGGATGAACGAGACGGTGAGGAGACGGGCGCTGCGGGGGCACGGGCGGGCGGGGGGGGGACGTGCGGAGGGATGATGAGGGCGTGGGGCAGGGATGGGGGAGCAGAGATTGGGATGAGAGGGGCAGGGATGGGATTTGCAGGGCGGGGATCGGATGTGTGGATATGTGATGGGGTGGAGGTGGTGGGATATGAGTGGCGGGGGTGGGGGGAATACGAGCGGGGGTGGTGGGAGGTGAGTGGGTCGGGCATGGTATATGTGGAACGGGGAGGAGTGGGGCGAATATGGGATCTGAGAGACTGGGATTGGATATCGGATTGGATATATTGGATATGGGACAATTTGCAAGGAGGTAATGGGTGGGAGGGGAGGTACTGAGAGGATAGGGAGGAGTTGAGTAAAAAAGGGGGGGGGGGGGGGGGGGGAGGAAGGAAGGGAGAAGTGGTGGGCGGAGAGATGCAGAAGCGTGGGTCATGAGGTAGGGGGTGGCAGGGGGGGACGGGGGGGACCGCTCGCGCCTGAACAATTTTCTGCGCGGCGTCAGGCGTCAGGACAGGGAAGGGGCGCCCGCCGCGGCCGTAGCGGGGAAACAGAGTGGAAAACGCGGAGTAAGCCCAGAGGCGGAGGCCGGGCAGTGTTATTGAGAGAAAACGGCTTATGTTGTGGAGAAGAGTCGACGCGTTGGAAGAGGATGGCGCGGCGCGGGAGTGCTACAGGGAGTGGTGCGCAGTATAGCAGCAGATAATGAGGGAGGAGCACGAGGAGAGGCGGCGGGTTGCACGGGCAGGTGCGGCGCGTTCTCATAACCGCGTGCGATGGGGCGAGTGGGGAATGAAGTGACGAAGTGGTGTGGGCGGATACGGGAGGGTCGAGGCTGGGTGGAACACAGCGAAACCGGGACGAGATCTCTAATGGATCCATAGAGGGCCAGGGGAGCCATGCCCCCTCCGAAAGGTCTAGAGTTTTCGTTTACCTTTCTTTATTTCGCCAAATTTATTTCAATATTTATGTTCGAATTATGTAAATATGTAAACAATAATATGGTACAGAACGGTATCTACAGTACATAAATAATATACAATGTAATAACAAATATGTTTAATATTTAATATATTTGACAAAAATATACGATGGCCCCTCCCCCAAAAAATGATCGGCCCCTGGACGACATATGAGGGGGGGGGGAGATGGTCCAGGTTAGGGGAAGGTGGATTATGGTGGTGGACAAGGGCGGTGCCATAGGTAGATGCGAGGGGGGGGGGGGTAGGATGGCGTCTGGAGCAGGAGCACGGGAGGGCCCATAGCAGAGGCGAAGAGGCTGTGTCGGAGGCGGGCGGGCGGGGACAAGGCGGGGCGAGGCGGGGCGAGGCGGGCGAGGCGGGGCGAGGCGGGCGAGGCGGGGCGAGGCGGGGCGAGGCGGGGCGAGGCGAGGCGGGGCGAGGCGAGGCGGGCGAGGCGGGCGAGGCGGGGCGAGGCGGGGCGAGGCGGGGCGAGGCGGGGCGAGGCGGGGCGAGGCGGGGCGGGGCGGGGCGAGGCGGGGCGAGGCGGGCGAGGCGGCAGGCGGGCGAGGCGGGGCGAGGCGGGGCGAGGCGGGCGAGGCGGGGCGAGGCGGGGCGAGGCAGGGTCGAGGCGGGGAGGCAGGGCGGGCGGGGGCAGGGGCGAGGCGCGGGCGGGGCGTGGAACGAGACGGGGGCAGGGCACGGGCGGGGGCGGGCCCTGGGATCAGCGGGCGACGCGCCGTGTGCGCCGGCCGAGGCGTGAAACGCGCGTGGGCGTGGCGAGCGGAAAACGCGAACTGAGGGGAGGGCGCAGCGCATGCAGGCCCTGGCCGGCGCTGCGTTCTGTGAGCAGCGCTACCCCGAAACTACAGGTCGCCCTTTTTAGTGTATGTCTCTCGTCGGGCGGAGGAGAAGGATCTCTCGAGAAATCATCGCCGAGAATACGTCATGTCAGCTTGTTAGAAACACGAAGAAAATATTTTATGCGATCTCAAATTATTAATTAAGATATTGATACTTATTTATTGATTGCTTTAGTTTATTATTCATGATTAAAATTGTTTACTTCATTATAATGTTTAGTTACTCTCATCGTTTTATTATTTTTCAATTAATTTATTCTCTTCAGTTGTTATTTTTGCTGAACGCTTAAAAATATCTAATCCAACAAACTATTTTTCTTGGTTCATTTCATATCATACAGTGAAATCCAATTATCTTTCTATTGGAGGAGTATCTAATTATTCGGGATGTTTCATAAAATTATTAAATTAATTAAATAGAATATCATTAATCGATAACCTAATGATGAACATTAATATAAGATTATTACGATAAGCGCGAAGAAATAGCGAGTATCGTAAACTTTATATGAGTGTTTTACTACCCATTTCGAGTGTCACAGAACTTTTTAATTTTCCTTTCTATACGAAAGATTAGGGAGAGAAAGTATTGAAATGACCTTAACAATACGATCTCCAAGTTTTGGTCGTAAAATCTGTGTTTAATGTTCTTTTCCGCTGTAACTCCGCATGCAAGTCAGACAAAATGCCTATTAATGCTGAGTCAAAGATTGTTTGTGGTGGAGAGAAGATACATGTTATTTTGTACCCGAAGATCGAGATGTAAATATGCTGGTGGGGATGGATGTAAAAAATCTAATGCAAAACTCTGTCAAATTAGAAGCTTTCGAACTTAGACTATGTAAATACTTCAAGAATAATATACTGTTGTGCCGTTCAGAAGACCATTAGAATATTTTAATTTTGGGGGCACTTTACCGTGCCCCTACGATAGTTTCAACATTTCCTGGTAGATAGCTTAATTTTTTCTTGAAAATTTTGCTCGTGTATAAGAAAATGTGTTTATAGTTAGGGTAGACTTTCCCTTTTCAATCGATACCTTTGACATTTAAAAAAATTGAAAGTACCTTTATATTTGAAACCCTGAGGGTTTTCGTTTAACAAGTAATTTTAACTTTCCACTTCATAAAATATCGTGATTTTTGCTTTAAATGAAAGGTAGTAGGCCCCCAGATGTTTCATTGTTTCTTAACCGGTTTCGTAGTGTAAAAATAAGTATTAGTAAAATATATGAACTAAGACACACTAGTTACATGTAGTGCATTACATGTCTAAGGTAAGATGTACAACAGGATTTCTTTGCAATGTTTCCCTACAGAACAGATCTTAATAATATGAAATATTACCATTAGTTCATTTTCAGAAAAATGAATTTTGATCATGAGAAATAAAAAATTTTAAAAAATGTAATTTTATTTTTAATTTTTCTTAATTTACATTTAAGAAAGACATTATAGTAAAAATAATTTTTATTATCCCAGGTTTTCGCTTTTTCGTGAATATGCTTCCCCACCATTACCCACAGTATCTATTGTATTGGATTTCGTTGTAACTGTTCAGCACTGCTTTTAATGAGCGATTTTGAAAAAAGCTAAAATGTATCTCATTACTAGACTCTGGATAATTGGACTCCAAATACTCGTATTTTAAGTGGTGAAAATAGGTTCATTTCAGTCGAATATAAGCATTATAATTACGCAAATAGTCAATATGAGTTAACTTGAATTTTTTATTTTTGTTTTACTGTTGTTTCGAACATCAACTAATTTCATATTTCTCAGCATAATAATGAACGGAGCAGTGACACTAATTCAAAAGATAATTAAATAAAAATTTATACATGTTACCGCGATGGTCTCGGCCGCGGCATTTATAGGCTGCGGGTGGGGGCAGCGGAGGGGGCGCTTCCGCGCGCTAGCTGCTGATTGGCTATCGCTGCGTGAGCTGGCTTGCGATTGGGTATCGACCGAGATGGGAGTGGGGCAGGGAATTTTATTTTTGTAAGGTTTTGCCTTGGTGTTATGGAGTACGGGATGCCAGGCGGAACTAATTTTGACTCCTTCTTCTTTCCTGTTAAAATTGTTTGGGTGTTTGAAAATTTCTATGGCTTCCCGTTGTAAGCGGGCGTGGTAGTGGTTTGTAGTGGATAAACAACGAGATTGTTTATCCACTACAAACCGCCCCCTCCGCTGCCCCCACCCGCAGCCTATAAATGCCGCGGCCGAGACCATCGCGGTAACAGTCGCCAGTCAGCCGCCGTCCCGGACACTTCGCCCGAGACCTCGCCACTGAAGATGCCCGCCGCAGTCGTGGGCGAAACGTTTGGCAGTTCAACGCCAATTGGACCACGGCCCACAAGCCCGGAAGAAAACATGTATATCGACTCCGGCCGTGAAAGCCTTCAATGCTTTATAAATAAAAAATTGTTGGACTCAGGCGGTTTAATGAAATTAATTTATTACGTACAATATCAAATAGATAATTTAATTTTAGATGGATTTCGAGATTCTACCTATTTCTGACCACTCATGTTACGGAATGGGACCCATAAATGCAGAAACTTCAAACTTTTCGTGAAAAAGTCCAAAAATATTCTAGTTTTGTAAATTACAATCTAAAAAACAATAATAGATTTATGTGACGTTGGCATCTTACGAACACGACCAAACCTCAGCATGGGACAGATAATACCCACAATTCAAAAGCTTTGAAAAATTATGTTTAAATCATGCAAGAATTATCCATTTTCACTTAAAATCATTACTGACAAGCTATTAAATTTCTGCTTACACATCATGTATATTTTAAAATACTGTATAAGAACAATTTTATTTAATGTGAGCACATTAAACATGTCTTCCATAAACACAGTTTTTAACACACTATTTGCTGCGGAATAAATAAATAAAACTGATTATCCACCAATATATGACTTCTTGAAAACACTCGTGTACAACATATGTTAGCAACCTCAATATCTTCTGTTCAGTGATTTGAAAATACATTTTCAGTTCTCCTTGAATTCAGTTTAATTGCTTGAGCTAATTTAAGTTCTCTTTTTTCTCGAGTTCATCTTTTTGCCGATAGGGACTTGGGCTCTTCCGAAAACAAGATCATGTTCGTCTAATTTATCACGGGCAATAATGTTGGCACAAAATCAAACGTCGAATCGATAACGGTTTTTGTAAAGCACGAAGCCTAAGAACAGACCTTCACCGTCGAACATTTAAATCCCCCTTTCTCAACATGAAATTTCTGGGGACCCGAACGTGTCACTCACTGTTAGAATACAGGGTCTGAGTTGTAAGATGCAACCTCAGAAGCAAGTGAACAGATACGTTAAGGTTCTTAAAACTATTGTAGAATTATAGGAACCAATTTTTCACAGACTATTTATTCTTTTTAATTTTATACATTAAACAATATTTCGAATCCTGTAAGTTTGGATTTTCCTGAGAAATATTTTGTGTAATAAATGTAAAGAATACTAATAACACTTAAAAGATTTTTACAAAATTATTACAAACGGTTATTATTGAGACAGCTCACAATTAACGCAGTCCTCCATTAACCTTTTCAGTAATTGTTTACAAACATTTATTTTACAAAATACATGTTTTACAAATTTTAAAAATTTAAAATTTTATCCAACACCCTCCAGAACGTCCAGGCAATCCAAAGGCAGGTAATCACATAATAATATTTATATGAATGAGTTTAAGAACGAGTTTCGTCATGAATCATGATGGTTCATAGTCAATTTGAATTTTTTAAAATAAAAATTCAAAATAAGTTTCTTATCCCTGCTACACATATTCCACATTATTTGCCATTTTCGTATAGGGTAAACTTGACGCCACTGTTGAGAGATGATTTTTATAAGGGATTTTGTTTTAGTGATAATTTTTGTACACCTGTACGCAAACACTCAAAACTCCAGAAACATTGAAAGAACCTTCAAGCCTAGATTTTTATTCCCATTTAACATTGAAAACTAATCAGAAGTTCAAATTTGAAAGTGTTTCCGAATATTAAACTTGCACTATGGTAAAAGGCTGGACGCATAATGTCGTACCACGTACGTGTATATAATTTAAGGCGTAATTAGAAAAACTCAATAAATCTTGTTGATTCGAAACATTCTTGATTGTAGACAATAATTCTAACAATCATCGCAAATGAGAAAGTAACTAAACAATCATTGTAACGAAACGTCCACGGTCCAATAGAAAAATAACGTTCGTTTAACGCTATTTGTTGGATTTCTAAATTATTGTATATTGATGTTTCAACGCAAAATAGCAGAAACCATCTGGCCAATCGAAATATCGATTTTTTAATAATAATTATACGGTAACGAATACTTTCACATCAATTCTTGACAAAACACCCTTGTTGCTACATGTATTTATAATTCAACTTAATATGTACACGATCTAGAACAACCCTCTAAGAACTGAATAAACCATGAACATATTACCCCATAGTACGTCAAGAGTTTTAGCTATTTTTGACTTTAAAGAAATAAATAATTGAGCGAGCAAGCATGTAAACTATCCCCCTTTTTTATCGAAATGAAATAATGGAACAGTGATACGAGTTCAATTGTGTTCGTGTCATAACCAATTGAATCGTGCTGAGGGGAAAGGGGACAAATCATTTCTTGCCACTTTTCACGAGGAAGGAAACATTCAATATTACTCACACTTGTTAGATTATCCTGTCCAAGTTTTCTATGTGAATTCACCAACGATAGTCTAAACATTGTTATGACGTGATTGCTTTCTTCACGGTACAATTTGCCTTGCCTTAAAAAGCAACTTTCCAACATAAGAAAAATATTGTTTTATTTTTTGTCATAGTTTCTAAATATACTCACCCCCTTTACTCCCTTCCTTATAAATACAAATAAAATTACCTTGTCTTCCTAATACGGTTGTGATACACTTTCCAATGAATTTATTTATCGTCAGTTCGCGCGAAATGATCATAACAGTTTTTTCATTCCTAATAGGAAAATAATTTATTATCACGGAAATTCTTTTATTTATGAAACATTACATTGCTGCGACGTGTCGTTTCGTATAAATATGTCCTGTTTTTATTTATTTATAATCTTAGTGTATTTTGGGCACAGTTCTTTATAATATCAATCAATTAAAGAAAACATCTTCCACTCATACACATTCACATGTTTTTGTTCTTATTAACATACGAAATTAAGTGTTTTTTTTTAGTTTAAATTTATTTTGGACGCGTCTGATTAGACCTCCACATTTTACTTGTTTCCTTTCTCCCCATGCTACTTCAATTGTAAATCCGTTTTTCGTCGCCGAACGGCACCTGCGGTCGTCCGAATGGAGCGAGCGAGCGCGTGGGCAGCTGCGAGGGGATGTGGGGAAGGGTGGGTGGGTGGGGGGGGGGGCGATCCAGCGCCGGGCGCCACTCACCAAGGCGTGTTGCAGGTGTGCGTGAGCGTCAGGTAGCGCGCGCCCAGCTGGTACAGCATGCGCAGCACGGCCAGGCTGGAGCCCAGCGCGTGCCCGCCCTCCACGCCGATCAGGCTGGCCAGCCGGCCCGCGCTGTGCGCCTGCTCGATCCCTGCAATGCACCACGCAACACACGTGCTCACTCGCGAGGTTTCCTATACAATTACAGGTTTACTTTTCTCTCTCTCTCTTTCTCTCACTCACGCACTCTCTCTCTCTCTCTCTCTCTCTCTCTATATATATATATATATATATATATATATATATATATATATAAAAATATGCACGCATGTTTTCTTGAGCCCCGGAATATCTACCCCCACTCCGTTGCCAACATTGGTTGAATTAAGAATAAATGATACGAACGAGCGTATCTGACTAAATCTGATAACCAGAAATGTTCGCTCGCGTGTAATAGAAAGTATTTTGAATCGAAAAACGAACTACAAATTTGATATAAAATTCTTCTGTGAAAATAGCCAAACTCACCACTCCTCTCTCAACAAGCGCAGCGAGGGCTCAAGAAAATTTGCGTGGATAATACCTCAAATGTTTATTAACGTTTCGTGTCCAATTAACGAATATTGTTCATTTGTTTTGTTACGATGATGGTGATGACGAGAGACATAGAATTTGTGTAAGACAACGATTTGTAATAGTTATTTACGATATAAGTGACGCAAAGCATCTGGTTACAATAAGAGATTGAAAGTGAGGCCGATACGGCGAGTTTGGTATTGGCGAGATCAATTGAGTATTGTAATCAGAAATTACGACACGAATATCGTATGTGTTATCCACTTAAACACACTTGGTGTACACTTTTCGACATGAATGAATTTAGTTCTGATTCGGGAATAGAAATAGCAGTAAATGATGTTATAGAAATATTGCTACCCAACAAATCAAGAACGAAATATAATCGTATTATTAAAGATTGGCGCGAAAAAGGCATTTCATATCGGAAAAAGTTTTATTGTTTACTTTTGTGGCAAGTCAGAGAAGGAGAAACCAAGTAGTGTTTGGACCCACTACTCTGTGTTAGGATACTTTAATATGTTAGGATACTAAATGAGGATACTTTTGTACCTTAAATTATTTACATTTTTGAAAATTGGGTGAAATTTAATGCACGAGTGGTACATCAATCACCATAACATTGGTTACGTATAATTAAACAGTAAATTAATTTGGGAAAAATAAATCTTTTTTGTTATTTACTTAACATAGCTAGTGATTTTATTGCTGTATGCTCCGAGTGTTGACGATAAAGTATGATTCATTACAAAACATGTCATGATGTATCCCTATAAAATTACAATAAATGGCTTTTAAAAACAATTTTTGTGGTGCCGCAAGCACTTATTACAGAGTTAGAGCGCTTGCTGACCTTCCACTTTTTTATATCCACATTAAAATCTATGTCATTTTAGGTAAGACTTTTGGACAAATTTTCAGACAAAATGGTAGTCAAGAACAAATTTGTTTACGGACAAAAAATATTATATTTTGTGAAACATGTGTTCCCGAAAAGAATCTCTACATGGATATTTTACAAGAATAGCATTGAAAATAAGCTAATTGAAAATTTTAATTTTAGTAATGGATGTATAAAATTAATTGATTGTTTTGAAACATAAAAATACAACGTGCGCGTTAATATTATGCTTCCTATGTTTGAACTGTCACTCTTTGTGCTATTACATGAAGCTAAACAAGTTCGATGAAAATACATGAAATCAATATATGCTTATTTGAAGAAATAAAAATTAAAGTGGAGATAAGATGTAGATGAAAGGGAAAAGAAACGAACTTTCAGACAGTTATATCTACCGCAGTTACAGCCGAATTTCAATACTTAATTTTATAATTCGAAAATAGAAATTACTGGCAAATACAGTTTAAACATTCGTTCTTTGTATTATAGTGCCCCACAAGTATGTTTGACGCAACAATTTCAGGGGAGTCGACCACGTGGATATTGCAGAAGCGGATGCTGTAGCACTGATGAATTGCACAAAGAAATGTGAGCGGTTGAAGGTTGAGAATTGCTGGTTACGAAAATTAACAGCTCTTTGAACTTTTTATTATTGCAATCGGAGAAAAGTTTGATGAATTAAAATTCTAAAATTTGAAGATTGATGCAAAAATAAATTCTCAAAATAATTCTTAAAACAAATATACCCTAATATTCTAATACACTTCATTCTTAACTGGAAGTGAATTCCATAAAAAAAATAATTTTTCTTCCGTCACTTGGGAATTTATTTATTAAAATACGAGAGAGAGAGAGAGAGAGAGAGAGAGTCGTATAAAAATGAATAGTGCAATAGTTAACCAGAAGTCACCACTATTGTTATTTACCCTCCGAATATAAATCTGAGTTCGTACTGAAAATGCAGAGGCAAAAACAATTCAGATAATTCGTCCTTTTTCAAAAAGTAGAGTAACTAGCGAATGCATTCTTCACAAAGTTATCAAGATGATCACCCCCCTCTTGTCTTTCTCAAACACGCAGTGGATCTAACGCCCAGTGAAAGTGATCGCTCACTCTCCGAGCCGCTAAGCCTATTGAACGACGAGCGAGCGTCCAATGCAGGCTACCACGTCGCCTCCGCACATCCCACGGTCTACGCGGCATGCCGTTCGCTGCAGCACAGCGCGTTCATATTTGAAGGACGCCTCCCAAATTATTGAAAAGAGATTAACGAAAATCTCGGAAATTGCGGCGCCCAAATTAATATTCCAATTGATTTTTTCCCTTCCGCCCTTCCCCCTCCCCCTCTCACCCCCCCCTCAGGCCTTTCAGAGAGGGGCCTCTCCACTAGAAAGTTTAATATTACGCTCCGCAGGCATCAAAGTGTCGTGTAATGGACTTTTATTCATAACGTATATTGCGATGACGAGAAAAAAATGAAGACACGAGGTGATGTACCGCATGGTATTTTTTTGTGGCAGTGGGGAAAAAGGGTTGAGTTTCGGGCGACGCCTTGTGGGCGTGCCTTTTTCTTTCACACAAAGGGAAGAGGCGCTGACAGGTGCCTACGCGGTGCGTTTAATGTGAGGTGGAAAGGCCTCGCTTTGTTTTTTACGTGTGACACACGTCCGAGTGTGATAAATAGAAGCGTTAAAAAGGAAACGAATGGAAAAATACACCCTCTAGCACTACGAAAGGAAACATTTGTCGTTTTTTCTGAACAGGTGAAGTGAAAGAAACCTTATGTTTGTTTCAAGATGGTGTGGAGATTCTGAATTTTTCTTCATGGAAGATTTGTGATTGGATTTCAATAACTGTTGGATGCTCTCGTGTGAGTGATTGTTGTAATAAAAGTATTCATATCAAACAATTTTTGAGCAGTGGGACGCAAACATTGGAAATATTACACGTTTATCGATATGACCTGCCTTTACTATGTATTTTGACGCCGTTAAAGAAATTCACATTGTGTCCATTTAGCAGCGATTGATACAAAATAAAACTCTAGAAAGCACTTCAGTGAATTAATCTCGACGAACCATGTTTTTGTATCCCGTAAACCTTCAGTTATTTTGTTTTATTGACAATATCAAAAACGGTTTCATTTTCTGGTAATTAAAAACATTGCATTCATTGCTATTGATTTTATTTGTTTGCTAGAAGAATTTGGATGTTGCAATGGGTTAAGTACCTTTGACAACAAACTCACTAAAACACAAATACACTTTCTTATAATAAATCAACACAGTTTCTGTTTTTTGACTCCAAATAAATAAAATAATGGAGGTTGTATTCTGTTTGAGTATACGCGTAGTATTTAGACATTTCATTTAACTTTCTCTGTTTCGTTTGCCTGGTGGAAATTGAAAAGAAAGTAACGCGAAAAGTAAGAGTGTAAATTGATTTTATTCACTACTGAACATTATTCTCCGAGGCCCCTAACCTTTACTAGGAGGCAAAAGTTTCTCACGATTCAATAAAACCTTATTGCACTCTTTGAATATAAATTACGATTAAAATGAAAATATCTTACATTTAGTTTTGTGTAATGATCGTTTCACATACAATACAACATCACGCCTTTTTTTGGTGTTGTTAAATGTTCCGATACGTCCATCAATTCGGTGTTACTTGCATGGATCCACCCCTGCGTGTACTTCCGTTCATAACTTCATTTGGCTTAGCATAAAGCGTATCTCAAGCCGAACCCGACGTGTGAGAAACGACATTGAGTGCTAACGTAATTACCTTAAATCGCGCATAAAGCCCAGGGGAAGGGCGCGTCATGAAATGTAGGTTATACGCGTTGTTCTTGAGGATCGCGCCGCGGAGTGACAGCCCGTAAAACGACCTGATGCGGCAGGGGCTGGTCGAATATGATGGCAAATCGCCAACGTAACCGAGTCGGACGGGTGGATGTATTGAGAGGCAGCGGTGCGGACAATCGAACACAGCCAGGGGTTCACAACAGCCCGTCATTGTTATTCTGTCCGAAACGCGTGCAGTATCTGGAGTAACCTTATAAACAACACCGCCGCTGGCTAACACGTGAAATGGAATCAAGTACATGCCTCAACGCCCCTCAAAGTACACGTATCTTATATTATGCTTGAAGAACTCGTCTGTTTATGTTAATTGGTTTTCAAATCACAATCGGGAGCCTACGATAATTATTAACGCAGAGTTTATAGGGAAGAAAATGCATTTATCCTCGCCCCAGGAACACGTTACCATAACACGTATGTGATAGTTAACCCTCCTTCAAATTCTTATCTACAAATTCCTGCGGATAGGGAAAAATCGAATTCCAATTCCAGTGCAAAGAAACCGTTTTTAATTTAGATTATTACAGGAATAGTATTTTGCTACATTTTAAAATTAATATAAATAAAAGCTGGAAGTTTTAAATTTGTGAGTAAAATTTGAGATATCCTTTATTTTCTTATATTGCCTAAAATGTTCTGTGGGAAGACGGAAATCCAATCCCCATGCAAACAAAAATTAATTTAGATAATTAAAGGTATAGTGATTTGATGCTTTTAACATTAATATGAATAAAAATTAAAGGAATCTTCAGCAATGTAAGTTTAAATGTGTGTGGGGGGGCGGTGCGTTCCCCTGTGAACTTTGAGATTTCCTTTACTGACACACATGCGAATTCAAGCTATTTTGTAAATGATTCGGTCTCTTCACCCACGCTTTTGAAATACCTTTAATATACGTCTATCTAAAATGTGTTTGTAATAATTTTATTGGATTTACGAATATCAAGCATGCAGGTTATAGATTTCCTTCAGTATTCGTGCTTAGAATAAATAAAGGCTTTTACTATTAGAGTAATAAATTTAATCCAGATCAGTAATTCCGAAAGAAATGTAAATAAAATCTCAAATTAAAAACGTCTCGTGACACTAATTCAGTGAGTTTTGCGAAAGAATGTAAAACACACGCATGGCTTTTATATGAAATCTAATTCTTTCTGCCATTCATACTAAATAGTATAAATTATATTGCCATGAAATACACGTATAGTACTGTAAAATACTTTAATATATACTGTAATACTGAAATAGTATATTGCAAATACGAATAATCAGACATAAGTCTATCTTCGATACTTCGCAAATTATCCATTCCAAAATATATTTTAAAATTGATATATTTTTTAAACGTCTACCGTCAGTCGAGTATTCTAATCATATATTATATTGACATATCATTTATGCTGTATGATGTCAAAATATCTACTTTTCAATCACTTAATTGTAAGTTCAGGACGCTTTTGCAATCAGCAATTAGTGTGTCGGTCTTGAAGAGACTACCACGCATTCGAAACGTTCTTCGCATTGGCAGCTCGTGCCGGTTGTAACATGTTTGCACTACAACAACAAACCAGAGCTGTTACAACAGCTCATACTTTCTCGTATTATCTCTAAATTCTCGTAATTTTCGCAATTTTGGAGCGTACAACGAAAATGATCGATTCTTTGAAGCGTTCTCGATTCTGTATGTGGACAAAATTTGAAGAAAAAATTTGAGATCTTTTTTCAGCATTTTTTAAAAAATTCTACTCTTAAAAAATGAACAATACTTTTTTTAAAGTTCTGATTTTTGGAACAGATTTTGTTTAGGGCAAAAATCTCTATCTTCAATTTAGTAATTTTTAAATAATAAAAATTTGCAGAATAACGTTTGCCGGAAATGAGACTAGCACCAATTTTTTACCGTCCTTTGATACACACAAGAAAAAATTAAAGCAAATATTTGGTGTCGTTTTTTGAGAAAAAATAGTTAAAAAATACGCGAAAACTATTCATATTTTTGAAATGTACGTAATCTTATTTAAAGACCTATCTTTAAAGAACAAATTTCAATACGAAAAAATCTCTGTTATTAATATTGTAGTTGTTGGAGGAGGAAAAAATAATTGGAATTTTGCAGTTTTGAAAAAAAACAACAAGGATTTCATCGAAAAGGAGACCTGCACCATTATTTTACGCGTCCTTACGCAATCCAAGAACAAAGTTCAATAAAAACATTTGGAGCCATTTTTGAGAAAATTTTGAAAATGTTGAGGCTTTACGTAAAGTACACCCCAGAATTAAATTATCCGTCTCAAATTCAGAGGGTCTTGCGTTCTTTTAAATGTATCCCGGAATATCAATTTTGAAGCAAATTGGCCGAAGGGTTTAGACTGTAGCGAAAACCAGGACATAACATAAGTCAAAAACGTATTATAAAGTTTAATACATTCAAATTTTGCGGAATTTCAAATTTGGTAAATTTGTGAGATTTGATGTAGAATGACTCGTCCATCTGTCGAGATGGCAGGCTTCTACGACACAGGGATACAAATGTTGATCCCACGGTATGACACACGACTCATTTATGGTGAAGATTATGTGGAAAGATAATGCAAAGTGTGCTGTATCTGCTTAAATATTTTTCTCCATGTAATCGTGTTTTCTACGTGTTTGTGACCGAGGGAATCTTATTTTGTGGATTTGCGTTTCAACTAACAACGTACAAATAACTTTTACTACACAGGCATTGTTGGCATTTCTACAACTAACGTTTTGTGGCATCCGTAACATAATGAAAGTCATCCATTCTGTTAAAGCGAGGGGAAGTTATTAGCTTCTTTTCGGTGCACGCAGCAGGGAGTCTATATCAGCAGTGTCTCGCGTTCGACTGGTTTGGTAGTCATACTCAATCAGGCCATTCCACCACAACTTTTTTTGTGGACCACTCCTTAATGTTGGGAACCGCCATCTTTTGAAGTCCCAACTGAGGGTGTTTTTTAAATGTGTTTAGGGTTTTTCCTAGCCTACACCAATTACCCTTTTCGTCCCGGTAGGACGCACGTTCGATCGTAAACATTTGCGGGATCCTCTGATCTGGGGTCAGCAGAACGCGAGACCCTTCCCAACCACACATACATGATGACATGGGACGAACAACCATTACCAAGGCGGAACACGAACCCCCGACCCTTCGGATCGGAGCGCTGGGACGGTACACGCTCTTAGCCACCTCGGATATCTTGGTCGGTCCGGAGGTGGGACTTGGAATGAAAAGAAATCTCCCCCGTAACATGTCTCTTTTATTGAATTAGGGTTGTAAGTTTCTATTAACCAGGTTCCATGTTCCAGGTTAATTATAGACAATCAATTCATTTGATATAAAATGAACAGTTCATAAACATAACTTATTTCACAAAGTATTTTGAAAATACACAACGTTTAGCAGCCGTATTGCCTCTCTATCATCAGGCAAATAATGTGTAGCTTATTAACTTATAAGTAGAGTGAATTCAAATTCATATGAGGCATAATGTTGACATATGACATTTTTGTTATATAGAATTACGTAAATGACCATCCATATCTCACTTTATAATAAAAATATCATTTGTCAAGCTTCATCTGAATTTGAATTCACTCTACTTATAATTGTGTATTTTCGAGACTGTTTGTGAAATAAACTATGTTTATGAAGTGTTAATTTTATTTGAAATGAACTGATTATCTATAATTAAGCCTAACGTGTTTAATAGAACCCTATCATAGACAATGAATAATACTGTTAATAGTGTCGTAAGCCCTCAACCACTTGCTGATCGCATGCGTTCGTCACGAGCCGCTTGCACGCGGAGTCGTACTGTAATAAATCTGTTGTTAATGGCAAAGCCTGCCGAGGAAAATAGTACTATATAAGCAAGGCCTAGAGTAAGTGAGATAGATTTATGAATGTCATGGCAGTGATGCCAATAAGCTGGAGAAAGGATCAACAAAAAAATTGTCAGAATGTTATCGTGAGAAAAAGTAATAGTAAATTGTTTTGTTCGTGCACTAACGAGGAGAAATGTAAGCATTTTTTAAAATAATGTGGAGTATGCCCATATGAATATTGTCTGTACATGGAGAAATTGTACCTAGGACGATACCATTAAGGTATGATGATTGAATTGTAACAGCATTAAAGGAAGTCTAAAGTACCCGGGAATTCAAAATATTGGAATTGATAAACGGAAAGAGAGAAAACAAGTCTGCGAAAAGCGGGATATATAAACTTGAGTATTATTTCTGGAAAACATGGAGTTATAAAACACGCTGATTATAATTAAAGTCTTTAGTGTGTTTCGTTTGCTTGTTTTGTGTACAGTGAATTTCTTTGTTTCCTTGAGATTACGATTATATTGAATTTTATTACTTTTTATATATTTCATTTGTCACCAAGGAAGCAAGGAGATAGTAGATAGTAGTAAATAGTATTACGTTTAGTTCGTCAGTTTTTGTTATTTGTTAATAAATTGATATTTATTTAAACCTTGGATTTGTTTTTGGTTTTTCGTCTTCGCGTTTGTCGGATTTGTTTTCGTTTGTCTCGTAAGATTATTGTATTTTATAATATACAGTGTATACTGAATTATTATCAGCCCTAAGTTTTTCTTCTGCCTATATTTTGTTTCAATTGTTACTTGTTTTACAAACTTCAATTTTATAAAGGAAAAAAAAAGAGTACAGTACCTTGGGCGGTGGTGACGAGCGTCATGTGCGCCGGGTATTTGTCCACCAGGCGGCGAATGACGTCGATCTGCTCCAGCACCAGCTGCACCGCGTCCAGGTGCTGCGCGGAGCACGGGATGTACGCGGACCAGAACTGCGAAGCAGAGCGCGCACTCTTATGCCGCCGCTTCCTCGCAAACAACTCGCACTCTTTTACATGAAGTTGTGCAAAACAAGAACTGGTGCCAACAGAACAAAACAGAAATACTGGAATTAGGGAAACTTATGCTTGGATCTACAAAGCAGGGATAAGTGTAGCCTTAGCATGGATCCGAACAAAGTCGAATCTCTGTTAACAAATAAAGCCGTTAGTAAAATAACCTCTTCAATTGACTTAAAAACGACTACCAATGTACACAACATACCTTGAACTACAGAAGATATTTTGAAATATATTGGTAAATAAATGCGAAATAAATGGATGGACAGATTAAAAAATTAGCTTATTACACAATACTATAAATATATTAAACTCACAGATCATAGAGAATCTAAGAAAATGTGCCGCAGAGAACACGGAGTCCTCTCGAGAATAAGAATTTAATCATGAAGCATTACTTCATTGTGCCGAAGATGAAAATAACATAATTAAGTTCTGAAATCCACAAATAATGTTTTTGGAAATTTGACACTATTGCCATTGTAAGTATAACTTCCACCATGTATTAACTGTATTTATTGTATCCAATTGTCTTATTGTTTGATTTAATATTTTACCCAATTATATACGAGTATGTAGTATTATAATGTATCTGTAACTCCCTAATAACCACGACGTTGATGCGATTAAATAAATTAATTTAAAAAATGAAAAAAATTAAAGAAAAAGATCAGGGATTCACAATTAAAATGATATTTCCTCGCAATGTGAACAATGAAAATGTCATAAAAGAATGCTGGTATTGAAAATATTACAAAAATGGAATGGTAAAAATATTGTGTCATGACAAGATACAACGGCGCAATTTTGTTTTCGTTGACACCGTCGACCGAATCCAATATTTTTCAAACATAAAGCAAAAAGTCTGCAATATGCATGAAATGATGTGACATACAAATATTATTCAATGGAAAATTATTCAATTAGCTAGATATAACTGTAATTTAATGTCGTTACTATTATGTGTATTGAACTTGGGAAATCAAAATGCATCGGTTGATGTGACGTAAAGGTACGTGTTCGGAGGCACCAGCAATTCAAAAGACTTAGAAACTTGACTCAAGAAAAATAAAGTAGCTTCAATTTATAAACGTCAATAAAAAATCGAAGAAACAATTAATTATCAAGGATATAATTGAACGAGCTGACAATACTATCATTCAACGAAACGATGAGTTTATTTTATTGCATGTAACACATCAGAATAAGGTAGACAATGTATTGGTTTTAATTTGTGTTTTATTTTGCTTTTTGATTTTCGTTTCATTTGGCCTTCAATGTAATTATTATTTAATGGTGTTAAAAATTCGAAGATTGTATCGTCTATTGAAAATAGTGATAATTAGGGTACTCAAAACGAGAATAATCGAGCGAATTATTAATGGTCAATACGATTATACTCTCGATGAAATAAATCTATCATTAAATGTTTTTTGACTGTTGAAAAATGACAATTTCATTTGTTCACTTAAATGTGTTCCACATGTCTTGTAACTATTTTGAGACTGGCTGGCGCATCCTGCGGTGTAATAATGAAGCGCCATGTCATATGTGGTATCTAGCAGCCCGTCTCAGATTTGCAATGATACAAATGAGACGTGTGACGTATTGTTCGCCATGCTATAAAACCACCTGGCTGTATCATTGTGTTCTGTGAAAATATTTATGTTAGTATATAGTTATGTTGCGTGATAATGTTGTGAACATGAAAGAATAGAAATATATTATTCACGATCCCTGTTCTAATATGTAAACTTACGAAAAAAATGTAAAACGCATTATATTTTCTTAATTATTTAATTTGTCTTTAATTTACTAGTACTTTAATTAATTTGTTTATACTTTCCAAGAAATAGCTTAATTTTGGTGTATTACTTGTGTAGCAATTAACTTTAATGTAATGAATACTTGGTTTCAGAATAGAAGAGGATTTTAAAACATTGTAACATGTTGACATGGCATATTACTACTCTGAAGTTTCAGAACAATAGCGTTTTAATTTCCTGGGAACGTCTGGAAAGTTTTGTCTGTTGGATGAAATGCTATTTGGTACGTGGTGACTCCTGCTTCGGTGTTTGTAGGTGTCATACGGTCGCGAGATTCTCGTTCGGATGCGGTTGGACGGAGCCAGACTTCCCCCGCCCTGCCCCCGCCGCCCCCGCCGCCGCCCTCGCCGCCGCCCCCGCCGCCGCCCCCGCCGCCGCTCCTGCCGCCCCCGCCGCCCCCGCTGCACCCGCCGCACCTGCCGTCCCCGCCCCACCCGCGCCTCGCCCTCGCCCTCGCCCCGCCCCCGCCCCGCCCCCGCCGCCTCCGGGCGAGTTGGCGAATTGGGTCGCGGGGCTGTGCACTTCCCATTGTGGGCTGCTTAACACGGACTGCGCACCGGGCGAGGCGGAGATGTGTTGCGCCTCTCAGCGAAGCGGCGGGGATTGGGCGGGCGGCAAAGAGCGTGCAAGATACGATCCGACACCGCCTCGGGGAAGCAGATACTCCAAGTTCGGCGCAAAGCTGGCGCGCGCGCGAGAGAGCCGAACGAAACTTGTAATAACCCCGAGTTGGAATGACAGGAAATTGCCGTTTCGCGCGGAAGAATTCCGCTGGGTTATTAAGCCCGCGGTGCGCGCAGCACCTCTGACGCGGTTGCTTTTTAGCGCGAGCGGGGCGGCGCGAGGCGGCGCGGGGTGGCAGGACGCGCGCGTCATTTGTCATTCTATCCGTTTGTCAGATTTTGCTGACATCGCTGTGGTGCGTCCATTATTATATGACATCCGACCGTTTTGGGATTGGAAGTCACTTCGTCCGCCCTGCCAGGCTTCCAGGTGTTTCTGAACTGATGAGTAATCGACCGCGCACATTTTATCATCCGTCGACGACATTTACATGGGCATTCGACGTACTGAACACAGGAGATTGCAAACAACATTCGCAAATACGCGGAGTTTTAAATTTGAACTGTCAAATAAATAAAAGCGTCCGTTGCGTAAAAATACTGCTAAAATGTTCTTCTACGAGCACCGTCTACCGTTTGTTGGAGGAGGAATCACTTACTGGAGGGAGTATCCTTAATTGAATAGGCTTTGAAATCTACATTAGTTGGAGAACTGATAGTATCTAAGGGAATTAAAGAGCAGTGTGGTCTAGTTATGTATTCAAAGTTACTCTGTAATTTTCGCCACGAAACAAAGCAATTTGAATACACGAAACGAGGAAATTACCGCTAAGGACGTACACAAATTTCTGGGCGAGGCGCGGGCGCCCGGAGGGCGGAGCGGGCGATGGAGTGCAAACACTCGCACACGCATTGAAGATGCTGGCGGCGCGGCCTGTTTATCGTCAGTAATCACATGGGGCGGGGCAGGGCAGGGGCATATCGAGCGGAGCCCAGGTGCTTCTGAAAACATTCCGGGCGGGCGGGCGCACGTGAGCCCCTTTAAGCGTGGGTGGGGGCAGGTCGACGAGAGAAAGGGGGAAGAGATGGGGTAGAACGAGGCGAAATGGAGCAGGACAGAACGGAATGAAACAGAACGATGCGGGGTGGATAGGGTTGGGCTGGGTAGGGATGGGGCGGTTGGATGGGTTTAATAGGGACGGGGCGATTCGGGTTCGGGTTGGATATGGACGAGGCGGATAGTGACGGAACCGATAGGGTCGGGGCGGATAGGGTCGGGGCGGATAGGGGATGGGTTTATAGGGTAGGGGCCGGTCGGGTCGGGGCGGATATGGACGGGGCGGATAGGGACGGGGCGGATAGGGTCGGGGCGGATAGGGTCGGGGCGGATAGGGTCGGGGCGGATAGGGTCGGGGCGGATAGGGTCGGGGCGGATAGGGTCGGGGGGATGGGGGCGGGGGGAAGTCAGGATGGCGCGAGTGGTGGCTGCGGTGGCGGTGTGGCGATCGTCCGCTGCGCGCGGCCATTTCGACGCTGCCGATAAAGGCCATTCGGCGCAGCAGGTGGGGGTGGGGTCGGACCGGTAGGGCATGAACGCACTCGCCAGGAGGGCAACAAGAGATGCAGTGGGAATGGAGAGGCACAGTGGTGACGGGGGAGTAGTAGAGTCCAAGGCTAAATTTAAGTATATGAGATCCCACCCAAAAATGCTTTTACTGGATCCTGCCAGCCATTGTTATTCGTCGTAAATGAAACATACAACTTCATATACATTAATGTACGAAATAAAGTCCGAAAAGTGTAAGGTAAAAGTATGGGTGGTCCATTGTTAAAATAAATGCAATATAAAATTACAATTAAGGGTGCGCTGGTGTTATGCGTTTGAGTTGTAGAAAGAGCTCCTGGTTGTTTTTAATTCAAAAACCGTACGTCGCAATTGACGAGCTCAAAGTATAATTTTTTTTGTAAAACGGGTTACAAAGCATTTTTCGCAAATTATTGTGTATTTGATTATTCAAACAAACAATAAAGGTTATTCAATAAAGGAAAAAGTGTAGAGATTGATTGTACGTGACATCTGATTTATCACAATCTAAATCAATAATTATGCAAGACAAAATATTAAAAATAATGTAATGCAATTTAAGAATATTACATAATGTGAAAATATAAACAATGAACTCATAAAAGTAATATTTTTAAAGTGATTAAAGAAGTGTGAAAATAAGAACTTCGTTTCATTTTCCAAGTTTTTGCAAAAGAAAAATCATATTTAATCTACATTAATTCCATTCGATGGATACAATCAAATTACGGTAAGTCAGTATTTTGTAAGTATAAATATATTAAGAAAACAATATGTACTGAATTTCACAAAGTAACGACATGTCACCATGTGTTACAAAACCTGAACAAAAAACGTATATTTTATCAACCAAACCAGAAATGTTGTTTGAAAGGGTTTGATGCCTTAAATTGTGTGAATAGTAAATAAAAGCTGGAGGTAGACTTGTGTAACATAAGTGTCATTAGAATGTTTCTTCTTGACTGCTTTGATCAAGGTTCGACTGGATTGTGCATTATTTTTTACGAACAACTAAATTATACAGAAACATGGAAGATGTCGATCGCGCTGTATAAAGGGGAAGGATCAAAAAGTTGTAGTACGTTTAAAGGTAGTTGAGCGAAGTTAGCTTGTCGAAAACATACCCAACTTAATACGAACAATTTGACTTGCGTCGCTCCCTCAATTTCTAAGTCAGCGCGACAGCGAGGCTCCACCCTTCGGCAATACGAGGATTGGACCAGAAGTCACGGCATTTTTCTTCTTCAAAGAAACGTTATCGGATCAGGCAATGTTATTTTTCGCATGAAAAAAATGCTGTACTGATGTGAGTTCACAACAACAGATGACTACGTAAGTGTGTCTATGAGTACAGAGAACATTTTGAAATCAGTTGTCTGATAGCAGTCTTGCAAGATAAATGTACCCAGTTTCGAGCAGCGCATATACTCTAATATATGGAGCAGGAGAGGTGACTCAGGACATCAACTGCAGTCCCTCTGACCGGGAGGTCCTAGGTTCGAGTCCTGATGGCAGCAGGATTTTCGACACTAGCTTTCCAGATAGATCGAATTCAGTCGCTGTCTGGAGAAGAATTCTAGCAGACGGCTGCTCTGATCGGTCGTTTTCCATGGTTTCTCCGATCAACACCAGTCGAATGCCGGAGCAGTACCCTAACAAACGGGCCACGGACCGCGCTCAATCTTTCCTTCCTCTTCCTTGTCTTATCCTCTCCCCTTAACCACACTTACACTAACAAGCACTACACTACCACACATGCTGCGAGACCGGTCGGGGACTAAGAATTTGTGCGGGCTTGGGCAGTGCCCAGCTGGTGGGAGATACCCGGTTGGGGAAAGCCCCGCTAGCCGACGTTAGGTCGGTGCTGGATCTCGCCATCCAGCGGGGAAGATCACCGCCACTTCCCGAGGAAAACACATGCACTACACCTACGGGACTAATGACCTAAGCTGTTGAGGCGCCAGAAATCACTAACAACCAACCAACCATCTAAGTTACGGGTTTTCCTTGAGAGAATTGCTCAAGAATGTCACAGGGAACTCATGTTAACTGTTGGAAATAATACCCTTCCCTACCGGACTGTCATAGAATCGGGCAGGAGAATTTCTGCTAGGTCACGTAGCAAGCAATAATCAGCAACACACCTGACGACCTGTGAGTGTGCTCTCCAATGTGACACATCTGGGAATCGAGCAACTGCCAAATCGGGCCTTTAGAACGAATATGCAATGCTTCTGGAATGTGGTGAACTCGCATGTGCTGTAAAGCTTTGGAACATGAAACCAATACTGTCATTTCAAATACCTTAATAAATATGAGAAACCCAATTTTGGTGTGACGTTAAATGTCCCTGCAATTAGTTCATACCTTGTACTCTTATGGTTTGGTTTGGTTTTTTCGTGTTTCCGAGCGCGTCAACTGCTTTGGTCATTAGTCCCGTTAGTTTGGTGCATGTTTTCCTCGGAAGATGGCGGTGATCTTCCCCCGCTGGATGCGAGACGGCGCCGACCTACCGTCGGTTACTGGGCTTTCCCCCTAACTAGGACTCTCCCACCAGCGGGGCACCGCCCTTGCCGGAAGAAGCTCTAAGCTCCCGACCGGTATCTCGGAATATGGGGTAGTGTAGTGCATGTTAGTGTATGTGTGTGTATAAAGGGGAAGAGGATAGGACGAGGAAAAGGAAGGAAAGATCGCGCGCGGTCCGTGGCCCGTTTGGTAGGGTACTGCTCCGGCGTTCGCCTGGTGTTGATCGGAGAAACCACGGAAAACGACCGATAGAGCAGCCGGCCGCTAGAATTCTCCAGACAGCGACTGAATTCGACCTAGCTGAAAAGCTAGTGTCGACAATCCTGCCGCCGTGGGGAGTGGGAACCTAGGACCTCCCGGTCAGAGGCGCTGCAGTGACGTCATTCGATGCTCTGAGCTACCGCTCCCGGTCATAGAATGTGTATGTAAGTGAAGGGGATGGTCTCAGAGAGGTAGATTTGGTTGCCGTGCTCACCTGGGCCGCCACCATGCCCTCGCGCAGGCGCGGGAGGTCTGTGTGCGACCAGATGCTGCGCGACCATGGAGGCGTCTCGCGCAGGTCCTCGGAGAACCGGAAGTCCAGCAGGCGGTTCTTCAGGAATTTCCGGATGTTCCACGGCAAGTCGTTGTGCCTGCAACAAAGAGGCGAACATAATTTGAAACGTTGAAATGCCGTAAAGAGCTAAGGAATAATTAGTGCGGTCACATTCTCATTGAATTACAGGGCGTGAAGGTCGAATTTGCATGCTGCCTACCTCACGTGAACTCAATTGCAGGGCTGCGTCACATTTCCCTGCAAAGTACAAAGTACATGTCTCATTAAATAACTCGTTCTAAATATAGCGGGTAAACTTAACATCACATTTATTTGATCATTCAGTAAATTACGACTAACGTTACTGTCCCTTGCAATTGTTGTTAAATATTTTTAACAATTTTAAAACTAATTAACCCAATGGCTTTACATGTGCATGTTACAGCACACCAATACAGTTATTACGTGTCATTTTTAAATGCAGTTCACCGGCCTTCAGATCCTGCTTGTGCCTTTGCAGAACGGGCTCATTTATTTATTTATGTAATTTTAAATAAACTGGTGAAAATACGAATTTTAGGGGAATATTATTATAAGGATACTGTTCGCGCGAGTATCTCTTTTTGATCAATGGATTTAGGAAAGTTGTGTGCATGTGGGGTTGGAAGTCAGTGATGCCGTCCAGCAGCTTCGAAGCATTCAGTATTATTGAAAATGAGGTATTTAAGTGTCATATATAGGAATGAGTAAATTATTTGAATTCAAATTTTTTTGCATTTTGTAATTCGGTATGAATCAGATAGCGTTGTTTATTTGACTAGGAGCACTAATACTCTATTTTGGCTTGTTTAGAGAATTTTAATATTAGTTGAAGCATGAGACCAAATAGGAGAAGCGTATATTATATTACAAAAAAATGAATGTCTTTATATATGTGTTTGTTCTACAAAATGTTTTGAACTATTACTGCGATAAGTCCATGATTTTACTCTATAGTTTTTTACTCGACAAGAAAAAGGTTTTTCAAAAATTTTATTGATCTTCGTTCGATCATAAGGCCTTTGCAACAGTTTTATTAAGAACAAAACTTAAGTAATAAATACAACATTTAAAAAATTAGTGATACTATCTACAGTAATGATGATAACAATTAACACGTTTAATCCGGAAGAAACGTGATATTTATCTACAAAACATAATATATGGAGTATAATTGGAAAGAAATAGGTAATTTTTAAATGAATTGAAGTTAGCTACAGAGATCGCAATTGTTCAGAGAAACGACTTTTAATTCTAGTATTTGGGCTGCTGATTTATCTAATAAAAAAATTGTTGTTGCTGGGTGGGTTGCGATTAAAAATGTTACCCAAAATTGTGTAATTTTACAATTGCTTCATGTAACCTCCAATGCGACATCGGGCCTGTACAACCGTACCAGTACGACATTGTTGCCACCACTGCTGGCAGGGTCGACAGATTTGGAGGAATTCCGCTTTTGGGGCTGGAGAAGGCCTATCTCTCGCGACAAAAATTGACTTCGTGGAATACCGCCCAATGGGCAGAAATGCATAAAAGTGTGCGTTTTTTTGGGGGGGGGTCCAGATTACGACGAAATTTTCAAAAAACAAACACAACGACTTTGACAGTAAGTTTTATTTTTTATCTTCTGGCAGACCTAAAATGATTCATCTTAAAATGTGTGTATTAATGTGTCCATTAAGTTAGAAAATAAATATGCAAATAAAAGAAATTGTGGAAAGGGAGCTCAGTGGGGCCGAGTTAAATACTTGGCCTCCCTCTTGTGATAGGGCGCGCAGGTTTATGACTGCTTGCGAAGATAAGAAATCCTCGTATTCAATCTCGTGTTGAAAAGAAATTCTCCCCTCCAGGGCAAACCTTATGGCCGGTGCGGTGGCGCGAAGTGCCACAGGAATTTTGCAATTTAATACTGAGAGATGGATAATTACCTGGTTAAGTATTATAGATTGGAATAAAAAAAATATTAGAGGAGGGCGAAATGTTTGATGAGGGTGAGGGCGAAATATATTGAATTCTTTCTTGTTAGTTGGGGGCTCGAAATGAACCACTAGGCAAGTGTTGTACATTATTTTCAATTAATCATTTGTTAATTCGTTCAAATTTACTTTGAGAGGTGAGTAATGTTCCTTTTTAAATGTCTAATATGGGACGTGTTCTAAAATCCGGCGGCGCTAGCCGAATGCGTTTACTACGCTCCGTGAAGTCACGAAGGTTAAGCGCATTCGAGACTCGCGGGTTCGTGGTTGGGTGACCGGCCAGGAACCCCGGGATCTAACGGCGTCGAGCCCCTGGCCGAAGGGATAAAAGGCACTGACTGACTACGACGTGACGAAACTGGACTAATATTAAAAAATAATAATGCCCATTAATGGAGGATTACTCCCAAGGGCAAAAGCGCTCAACGCCCCTTAAGGGGCTTGGAGACGCGTTGCGTCAATATGTAGACGCAACAAATTAAAAAAAGCCATAGCATCTTTGTCGTGCATAACTCCAGTATATTATAATTTGTCACATTGGCAGTACTTGCAGTTAATTTTAAGACACGCCATTTAAAAATCTTCATATTCTGAAAGTAGGGTGTCACTGCCAGAATTTTCCGTTAAGCAATAGGGAATAAAATTGCATATGTAAGCATTTATGAGGTAATCTTTTTAAGCGTGAATATTTAAGAGGAGCAAGGAGAGTGAAAATGGGAGTGTGGGGAAAATATTTAAAAGAACTAGTTATCCCTTCAAGTATTACTCCGTCTGCTGTAGTCAAAAGAATAGTCATGTTGTAATACTTTAAAATTATTTATAACTTATTATTAAAAAAGTATAAGCTTTTACATAAATTATTAATTAAAATGTTCACAAACAAAAAAATAATAACTAATTCAGCATTTCACAGGGTCATTTCCTAAAAAAGACCCTTCAAACACGTATTATTTTAATGCAAATTCAGATTTCGGGCTTGGAAAGTTGATAATTTCTTATTGGGCGGAATCGGGCTCATTTACAGCCATCAATAATTGGGTTGTAAGATGGCGGCTGAGGGTAGTATCTCCAAGATGAAATTCGGCACGACTTTTTGAGTCATTCTCCGTCCTGCCACTAGAGTCGCTTGATCTGCAGTACTGCTTGATGCGGTGGTGATCATGCAATCTTGCGGCAGGAACAAGAAAGACGCAAAATGTCGTACGGAATTACAAATTGGAGAAGCTACCCTCAGATGCTACGTTAGAAAAACTCAAGTGTAACGGCGGATATCTGTATAGAAGTATTTTCCTAAGGATGAGCCGAAGTGACAGTGTGCGTAACAAGTGAACATCACATGTCATTCCAGGAAGTATTCCTCCGCCGCCACAGCTGTTCAGCCACGCCCCTTCGTAAAGTGCTAATGGCTCCTGTGAAAACATCCCTACGCAGAAGTCTAAGATTTTCGCTGAGATATATGCACGTACGCGAGCCCTAGAAATATATAAATTTAATTACGCATGTCGAAAATATCTTAACATGCTCTCACAATCAGTAAAGGAAAAGTGCCACGAACGTAAATAGAAAGAAAAATGATTTTAAGCCGGAAACACGTGCACCGGTACGCCTCTGCATTCAAGTCTCGGTTTTAAAATAAACATAATATTTATCACACAAAAAGTAAATGTAATGTAATGTTTATAAAAAAAAGAATTTTTTATGGAAGAGCACATAACAATGCACTTCCTAATTTCAATTATTTCTCGCGGCGCACTATATTTTTGTCGGACGAGGACATCACAAAAGGAAGCGTCGAAGCCATTTACACGTTAGCAAATTGCAAACGAACGAATGCAGGAAGGGAGTCTAATGGGTAGGGCACGACGACACCACAGAACTTTCAATTATGTTCCCAGCTCTTGCTTTCACTTTGGCTCAACCTTAAGAAAATCGTTCTATACGAAGCATCTGGCAACGCTGACGGCCGAGGGAGTGGGGCGAACTGGGTGGCGCCAGAAGAGGCCGAAGGGGTACGTGGGAAGAGATCACGACGGAAGGAGGAGGAGCGGGCAAAGAAGGCGGGGATTTATTTATTTATTTATTTTACGTCAAAAAACAGTTAAAACTGTGTATGACGTGCTAAGGGAGAAGTGAATTCTGTGCACATTTTCAAAATTCTGTGATCCCTACACTAAGTCATATACATAGCACGTCATACGCAGTTTTTAACTGCTTTGTGACGTAGAATAAATAAATAAATAAATAAATACTACTTGAATTGAAAAGAACGCTCCCATGTAATAAAATCTATTTTCAAGGGTAAATAAGTAATACATTTTTGGCTCTTATCCATGATGTCCTTCGTCAAGGAATAATACTTCCTTGCCGCGACAACATGGAAACGATAATTTGAATAACTATCCTTCCCACTGAATTCTAGAAGATTTTAGGGCTGCTTAATAGACTATTGTTATTCGGATGTATACTGCAATATCCTAGCAACGCCCGTTAATCAACTAATAAAATAATTTAAAAGGATGAAAAACACTTTTATAAAAATATTTTTGAAGATTGGTTTTTAAATATTTGGTCTTACAGCGACACACTGTGATTTTTATCAATAGTTAAGGGGAACGCATAAGGACAACATGAAACGAACACACACACACACACATCCATGCCAGAGGCGGGATTCGAAACTGCGACTTTTCGAGGCAAGTCAACTACGGCCGTTGAGCCTCAGTGGCCTCGGTAATTCAGGCCGGCTTTTTTAATATTTTGCTTTATGATATTTTAATATTTCGGTAAAGTTTTAAATTTGGAGTTTTGGAAAAGTAAGTTGCTTTCGACGTTGAGCTCATTACTTACTAAAAATGTGTTACTTATTGTAAGTATGTGTAAGTTATTTGGGCTTGTGCCGCATAGAGGATATCCACTTCGTGAATTGCAATGACTTGTAAATTCTTTCGCTAACGTTTTTTCTGAGGATGGTAGTTCGACACAATAACCTTTTTTCGTGTCCTGTGGAACAGAAAGGGTTTTGTACTAGCAAATGGAGATATAACTGTTTGATTTGCATTTGTTACAAGGGCATTAACATGCTAAGAGTATTATATTCGGGCCTGTTTATTCCTGGACATATTTAAATTTTAATGTAGAATTTGTTAAATATGGTAATGAATTCCCAGAAGCGATTGTATCGATTACCGACAATATAATGTTCTTCTAGGAAATTATTAGCTGTTTTTAGAATCTTGGCTATTATCACCACGTTTCTGAGTAGCCGCACTGTAAATTAGAACGTGAATTCTAAATAAAGAATGAAGAAAACAAATAGAATGTTACTAATGTTTCAAGAAGTGATTTCTTTAAGCCCTACTACTATCATTAGAGAATGATTAGCACATTTATTGTTTTTAAACATCATAATTTAACATTTGATGCTTTGGAATTTAGTAGTGGATCATAAAAACAACGTAAATAGCGACTTATTTGTTAGATTAATTTTTGTTACTTTACATGAATATCAGGAAATGGTAAGCCTTCAATGAATTTATTACGCTAAAAAGGTATTTCTTTTTTAAGGTTCAAGATCCGTTAAGAAACAGTAAGTACTTAGAATTTGCAAAATAATTGAGTTCCTTTAATGAAAAAATAATAAGTAAGAAAATACTCGATATTGATTGTACCAATATCAGTAATATTTTCCTTAATCAGTGTCAGAAACATTACCATAGAGAGAAGGCATTAAGTTAGGCTGGGGTTAACCATTCACATTCTTTTAGTTAAGGCTTGTCGGAAAGCTTTGTCCTTCTTCCCAACCAGTTATACTTTTTGTTCCCAACAGGTTTTGCTTGATTGATTAAATCATTTCAATGCCGTTTCTCGATTCCTTGCCATATTTTTTTTGTAGGCGATCAACATGTTTACTTGGTTTTAATAAATCTGCTGTGAACAAGGGCACGGCCATGAGATCCAAAATGTGTCGTATAGTTAACATATTTTTATTAACCATATTTGTTCTCATTTACAATGAAAAATAGTTATAATATAATTTATTTTATCAAAAATTTAATAGTAATAATAATAATAATAATAATAATTAATTAGATAATACGATCATATAAACTGTAATATACGTAGTCGTATACTTAATTGCATTTCATTTGAATTCTACAAATGTCGGGTAAATTATTTTGTCATTCGACAATAACAATGAGTAAAACTTTCTAAAGCTAAGCATTTTGAGGGAGAAATCAATATTCACTGTAAAATTAGCACCCAAATTTATTAATGCATATTTGATATGCACTTTTTTCGGGGAAAAAATACGGGTATAAAGACTAAATATCAGCGTATGCATAGGCGGTAAACCTTTTGAAGTCGGGCCTCTTTTGGAAACCTCCGAGAGAGCCAATAATTGCATGTGCCGTGATCCGAACTGGCTCGGCTGCAGGCTGTTTTCGCCTGGCGAACGGTCGGTCGCTAGCGAACGAATCATTCGGAGAACGGTTCATTGAGTTGTCCGCGCGGACTTGGAAAGGCTCTAATGAGTGCCTGTGTCCCAGTTTACGCCCCTTGTCGCCCGAGTACGTGCTGCTGTAAAATTCACAAGGAAAATGATGGGAGCCAATTTGAACGGTGAAACATTTGCATAGGACCGCGAGCGCGGAGAAATTAGAGCAAATTATGAAGAAATGGAACGAATATCTCAAAGCTTTGTAATGCTCTTGCATGAAACAACATCCGCGCGTGGCACATACCTCATTTTGGTGCTTGTTTCATCCCTATAACGTAAATTGAAGCATTGCATGACTTCGTGTATGGTATATGAGTAGAATGCTGGGGCATATATCATTATATTCATTCTGTTGACATTCATGAGAGTAAATTACAAATACGCTTCTTTACCTCACACGAAATTACATTTGTTGATGAAACGGTGGAGCACTGGGAAATTTTGTTATTAACGCTACTCTTTCCGATGACAATATTTTTTGTTGAAACGTCCATGAATTTGAGTATATTCTCTAATGAACATTTACAGTCCTATACGTTATGTACTTGTAACTAGGTCGGAATTTTCGAGTTCATTCATCATTCATAGCAGTAATAACACTCTTTCCTCTTGCAGGTTTAATAATGGTAATATTGCATACAGTTACTGGAAGTCGTCCTACCATTTGGACATATCGTCAATTTTTACATTTTCGTGTAGAATTATTTTGACTATTATACATAATCGGATTAAAATATTTTTAAACAGCTTTCCAGGCTTAAAGAAATAAAATATTTCAAACCAGACATATTTAAAAAAAGGCAAATTATTCTGTGAAAGCATTAAGTTTATTCCTAGAGGTAATTTGGAAAAGTGTAAAGTACGTAAAATTGTAGGTAAATGAAAAGTTCTATCTAAATTGTATATATACAATCTTTTGTATCACACAAGACTGCAAATTATTGTTTCTGTCCTGTTAATAGTCGTTAAGTTGACGTTTCTGGAGGTACGCGGCTTCTATCAAATAAATCACCTTTGTAACAAACTTGATCGTGGCAGGGATGTTAGAATTTTGAAAAATTATATTTACCATGTGAGAGAAAAAGAAAATGTCTTACCATATATTGCAACCGTTAATAGTACACTCCACTTGCATTCTATTCTTCAGTTGTAACATGTTGACATTTGTATTCGTGATGTCTAGCGTCATCTTGTGCTTAACAATGTCTCTGAATACTGATTAATAAGCAACTTTTGCACACAAGCAAAACATGAGAAGTAAAGAGTTACCAGGTAAAATTTCATTTTTTAGATCTAATGATTTATTAAAAATGAAAGACAAATGGTCTTGATTAGAATAAATGAAGATGAAATGTGACGAAAATTTTCATCATGGTAAAATGTAAATTTGTACTGAAGGTTGATCGTTCCTTAAGTAGTTTAGTAGTTGGTTGGATACAATACGTGAAAACACCCCGAGATATTGGTTGAGCTATTGCGATTTCAATTGAAGTAATAACAATATTTCATTACAATATTGTATTTAATACTAAATTATTCTCATGAATTTTGACATTTATATTTTCAGTACGCACGTAGTATCTCGCTTGAAATAAATCACGTTCTCTGTATTGACAACCACTCCCGTAATGAATCGTAATTTTTACTACAGGTGGTCTGAAATATCTCTGCTTTGACACTAAACAGTTAATAATATTGAGTATGTCTTTTTGCCTAAGCTGCCTATCAACAAACGAATGTTATTACCCAACATAAAATTTTATTAAGATTGATGCATTTTCATTATTTAACATTTTCATACTTCGTAAACGCGCCTTATCATCATTATACGTTTTCTGAAATAGTGCAGAGCTGTGTTTTTCACCTACTATCTGCAATATGAATTACTTTATTCCACATCGTTTCTTGATTTAATAGACAGGTTTTAAATTATTATTATTTTTAGCGTGTCTTCAGTTACCCAACAAAAGTGTTCTGGTTCAATACTGAAAGAAGTAGTAATTAAATATGCTCAATTTTCGGATTAGGCTTTGAACGCGAAAAATAATATTTTATAGGACGCTTTTCTGACGTCTATGTTACGAGTTCCGCTATCGTTGAAGCTTTCAGTCCAGCGGAAAGTTGGAGAACGTGTGTGTGGCGGCCCGTCAAAGCGCCAGGTACTTTGCCCGGCCGCCACCGAAGGGCGCTGGCTGCAGCGGCGCTGGCTCTCTCGCGGGATCTGCGCGCCGCGTCGGGTCGGGTCGTTTGGTCGGGCGGGGGCGGCCGGCCGGGGGATGGGGGCGAGCGCTGGCCCTGACACAGACGATCGCCCTGCGCCGCGCCCCTTCCGTGCCTCATCCTCCCCCCCCCGCCCCGTCCCCCCCCGGCGCCTCGCCCCCCCCCCCGCCCGGGCGCGCGCTCGTCGGCGTGTCGGCCAATTACGACCACTCCTCGGCGGGCAACGATCCTCGATCGCTCAGCGGACGCCCCCGCCGTCCGGAGGGTCGCTGGCAGCGCCCCGGGCGCATCCGTCGCCCGTTGCTGGTGCCCCGCCCCTCGCCCTCGCCGCGCACAACCCCTGCCCCGCGCCGGCCCCGCTCCGCCACAGTCCCGCTTCGCGCCGCCAGTCGCCGGTCCCCGCCACGCCCCCGCTACGGCGACGTTCCTTTGCCCCCACACGCCCCCCCCCTCTACCCCCCCCCGCCCCCCCCGCACCCACACTCCGCCCGCGCCAGAACCCTTCCCTTGCCCACCGCCCGGGCCAATACCCTAGCCCTACCCATACTCGCCCACCTACCACTCTACCCGTCTCCGCTTCTCCTCGATCACGCTTTGTCCCCTCCTTGCTCTCTCCAGCTCTCACTTCGCCCTATTCGCTGTTATCCCGTTCATCCTCGTCCTCGCTCCTTCCATCCCTGATTTTCCCCCTTTACGCACTCTCTTCAGATCTGCCCTATCCGTACTTCGCCTCGCTACAACCCTGCACGACCTGTTCCTACCCTTCCCCTGCACCTACTCAGCCCCGACCCCACCTTCGTCCCCCCCTCCGCCCAAATTACGTTTCCGCCCAGGCACGTCCCCACTCCGTATCGCTATGCCTCACCCCAGTGCACGTTCCGTTCCACTACCCCATCACCGCCTCCACCGTCGCTTCACCCGACTCTTTCCCCCCCCCCCCCCCCCCGTGCCCCGCGGTCCCCCTTGCCGTCGCCCGGACGTCTATCTCGCCGTCGCGTCGCCCCGTTATCGCCCTCGTTTATGCATTTCCGCCGCCGCCCCCGCCCGGCTGCTGCAGCGATCTTACGCTCTTCGATTCTTGCGCCGCGCCGCCCCCCGTTGCACTCTTCGCCCTCGCCCTCGCCCCTCCCTCCCCCCACCCCGAGCTGTGCCTTTGTGAGTCGATCAGCAGCCCGGCCCTTTCCGGCTGCCACATCCATTGCTCGTGGCTTTGTCTTTGCCGACCTCATCACCAATGATTCCGCCGGGGTCCCAGACACCGGTTCTGTTTCCGAAAGCTGTTGTGATCCTGCCGTTTGAGCTCGACCACCAGTTCTTTTTCTCCATTTCAATTCAATTCCAATCGTCTATCTTTCCATCGTTTGTTTAATAATTCACTTATATTTAGTATCACAAAATAATTCCGTATATTGCATTTTAACAATTTTATTATTTAAACAACTAATATTGTTTTGAGATACTTCTATGCAGTGCACAATTTATAAAATTCGAGGTCCGGCACGCACCTCAAATTACTTATTAAATTATTAGAGAAAAGTATATTTTTACAAAAAATTTAAACCTTAAAAAAGCAATAGTAGAAGCAGAGACTCTAAGTGAATAAAATAATAATAATAATAATAATAATAATAATAATAATAATAGGAAATAAAAAAGAGAGTGTATAATTATGTATTATCGTTTTTTACTAATAATTTATTACATTCATAGGAATGATGCAGTTAAATGGGAAAATTAATTTTGAGTTTACGAAAGTTGTTCTATCTAGAAATGAAAGTTGCAAAATGTTTGTCCTGTGCTTTTTGTCTGTTTGGTTTTTCTATTCTATTCTCGAGGTACCGGAACGCCGGGCCGTTCCGCCAGAAATCCATCCCTGCTCTTATACTCGTCTATAATGCATCTTTACTCCCACGGACTATTTCCTTCTCTTGATCTGATGTCCCATTCTCTTCAACTTTTTCAGACGCAGTCAGAATTCTAACGCTTCAAACTTGCACTACAGTGCCTCTGACCGGGAGATCCCAGGTTCAAGTCCCGACGGTGGCAGGATTTTCGACACTAGCTTATCAGCTAGGTCGAATTCAGTCATCTTGAGGAGAATTCTAGCGGCTGGCTGCTCTGATTGGTAGTGTTCCATGGTTCCTCCGATCAACACAAGGCGAATGCCGTAGCAGTGGTGTAACAAACGTGCCAGGGACCGCGCGTGATCTTTCCTTCCTCTTCCTTGCCCTATCCTCACCCCTTACACTTACACAAACATGCACTATACTACCGCACATGCGGGGAGACCGCTCGGGGGTTTCGAGCTTGTCCCGGCTGGGGCGGTGCCCCGCTGATAGAAAGTACGTGATTGAGGAAAACACCGCTAGTCGCGGGTACGTCGGTGCCGGATCTCGCCATCCAGCGGGGAATGATCAGCGCCACTTCCCGATGGAAAAACATTCACTACACTTGCGGGAATAATGACCTCAGTAGTTGACGCGCCCGTAATCACTAACAATCAATCAATCGATCGCTTGAACCCTAGCTCCTCGCTTGCACCACACCCGCTCTGCTCCCCTGACCGTTTCAACCCTCGTCCGTGCGTGTCATCGCCGCTACCGTCTAGTCGCCGCGCTTTTTTTAGCACATTTATTGATTTTAGATGGAATACATCGTTTAATATAATCACTTTATAGATGTTTTTCAGACCTATGATAGTTAAAATATCTAAGCTATCTTAATCTATACATTGAAGAGAATACACTAGGGGAGAACCTCAAGGTTACGTATCCTGGCTGGCTAAGATTTTGAGAAAGGCTTCAAACAGGATTCTACTTTTTATGCGGGGTTTGGATTGGATTTTTCGGTAGTTTGTATTTCGATGCTGCTAGTACGTCTGTTAGGTTTTGGAAGAAGTTGTGTGATACATGTACTATTCAGTTTATTATTGTATTGATGTTTAATTCGGAATGGAGTTGTTTATTACTTATGAATTTGAGATTAATCTTGAAATTTTATATTGAATTACTTGGATTTTATTGTTACTTGTGGGGACGGCGTTTGTCCATATTGGGCATTCATAAAGCATTAGTGGCCTTATTACAGTTTTACATATTGCTGTAGAGTTTGTGTATGACAGGGGATTTGTGTTCGTTGATTAGTGGCCGGAGTTATTTCTTTTTGTTCGGAATAATTTATTTCTTGCTTGTTTAATTTTGATATCTATATGGGTTTTCCAATTTAGTTTCGTGACCTTGTGAAGTCCCAAGTATTTTATGCGTTATGATGGTGAAGGCGCCGCTGCTCTCCATCCACGTCGCGACCCTCCAGGCAGCCAGCTCATTACGACTTCGAACTCTCCCAACGGAACCGCAGAAATGTATGACGGTGTAATTGGAAAGGACAGTCCAGGAGATAACAGATTATCTAAGCGAATTATCGGCAATCAATATAGGTAATCAGTTTTCGGGTTAACTTCATAACGCCGTGTTGGTGTATTGTGCGGGTTTGTTTTGCGTGCAATGTATGAAAACTCCGTTTTACATTCTAATGGCCGGATACATAAAATTAAAAATTAATTGACCCCCTATTCAGTGCTTTTAAGCGTGTTTGTAGCGACACACACTGGTTCCATTTATCGTCAGCATACAGCCCGTCCTTTGGCGTGGCTAAATTTTGTGTTCGCCAATGAGTCCTAATGAAACTTATTACGAAATAGTAGCAGAGTCAATTAATGAAATTAAATTTCAGTTATTTGAAGAGACTTTGATAGTTTTCGCTAGTAAATAGAGAAATTCATAGTTCACTTACTTTGTATTGCACTAAATGCGATCTCCAATGTCCACTTTACTATTGCATTGCGTCATATATCTACATGCATGATGAATTTTCAATTTCCGTTTTTTCTTTTTTTCTATTTTTGGTATTTCATCGCATTTAGCGGCGCGATGGTCTAGCGGTTAGCGTATCGGACTACTATACCCAAGTTGCGGGTTCAAACCCGATCGAAGCCGTGGATTTTTAAGGGCGAAAAAATCCTTCGTACGCCTTCCTTCGGAGGGGAAGTAAAGCCGGCTGTCCCATGTTAGTACATTTACTGCATGTAAAAGATCCTCAAGCCTAAATGATGCCTCTGAGCTAAATTCAAATCGCCTGTTTCGTCGCCCAAGTAATACCTTCTTTCTCCCATGATTGGTGAAAGGAGTGTAACGAAATTTGCGTGGTTAGACGGAAGAGCAGGCCTCATGGCCTGAGTCTCGCCACGTAAAATAAGGCCAATTCAATTCAATTCAATTCAATTCAATTCAATTCATAAGCGTTGAAACAGCGTTCTTTTTTGACCGTAAATATCCGTAAAGGTTTCTGTCAGTTCACTGCACACGCGTTTGGTTTGTTTAGATATGTTTCAAATTAGAATGATCGTTCTGCATTCGATACATTAAGCGAATATAAAATCGTAATTGCCCCTAGAATTTTATTGGATACATACTTTTTTAGCTCTGAGTAGTTAAGTTTTGAATTGTAAATTAGTTGTAATCTATCTGACTGGTTAACCTCAAATTTAAACAAAATACGTCCTTTTAACATGAGTGTTGTTAGAAAATTTGTGACAATCGAGGACATCATTTTTAGCTTCAACCATTATCTTTTCTTGTATTAGATCTTTTTTATCTTAGACGCTATTTTTCATCCGAGCTGAGATTCCCTTTAACACAGTACTAAAACGTGTTAGAGAGGAGGAGAGTTTCAATTTGCATGCCTAGATCTAAATTGTTCTCATGATTAACAATCATTGCTTCAGATATGCGACAAAGTCTGTAATTTGAATATGTATGATAATCAAATATATTATAAAATTATTTAACACAGAGTAAATAAAACTAATTAAATGCATTTGTATAATTCACCTTTTCTAATTCTCTTAAAAGCATGTATTCACAGCATAAATCAATGTACAATAAACAGTTATATGTGCTATTTATTTACAGTTATGAATTCATATTTTCTGATCAAAATATTTACAGATCGGGAACCGCTGCTCGTTTGCAAAGAGCCAAGCGAAGTGCAAAGGGTCGTTGGCGGAGTCGCGGAGCGGGCTTCGTGAAGAGTTTTGAATGTGAGGCTTCATTATACGTCGACTGGGAAAGGAGAAAGGAAGCGTTTTCTTCTCCGCTCGCGGCAAATAACGAGGAGAGATGGAAAGCAACGACGCGGGCGCTGGAAAGGAGAAAATACGCGATGGATTTCGCGCACGCCTCTGCGATCACGAGGGGGCCTTTTCTGGTTCAGCTTACTCGCGACGCCCACGCCCCCCACCTCCCTTATCCCGCTCTAGTCACGCGCTCACACCGCCAGCTCTCACCTCCCGCACCATTGTTGCCGCATGCCGCCCGCTCTTGCTGCCCGCTCTCGCCGCCCGCTCTCGCCCCCGCTCTCCCGCCCGCCCTCGCCGCCCGTTCTCGCCTCCCGCTCTCGCCGCCCGCTCTCGCCGCCCGCTCTCGCCGCCCGCTCTCGCCGCTCGCTCGCCGCCCGCCTCGCCGCCTGCCTCGCCGCCCGCTCTCGCCTCCCGCCCTCGCCGTCCGCTCGCCGCCCGTTCTCGCCGCCCGCTCTCGCCTCCCGCCCTCGCCGCCCGCTCTCGCCGCCCGCTCTCGCCGCCCGCTCTCGCCGCCCGCTCTCGCCGCCCGCTCTCGCCGGCCGCTCTCGCCGCCCGCTCTCACCTCCCGCTCTCACCTCCCGCTCTCACCTCCCGACCTCGCCACTCCACTGTCGCCGCAACGCTCTTGCCCCACACTCTGGCCCAACGCTCTCCGCCAGCACGTCACCCGCTTTAGTCGTCTGCTCTTGCCGCCCACTCTCGCCGCCCGCCTCGCCGCCCGCCTCGCCTCCCGCCTCGCCGCCCGCTCTCGCCGCCCGCCCCGCCGCCCGCTTCGCCGCTCGCTCTCGCCGCCCGCTCTCGCCGCCCGCTCCGCCGCCCGCTCCGCCTCCCGCCCTCGCCGCCCGCTCTCGCCGCCCGCCTCGCCGCCCGCTCCGCCGCCCGCTCGCCGCCCGCTCGCCGCCCGCCTCGCCGCCCGCTCTCGCCGCCCGCTCTCGCCTCCCGCCCTCGCCGCCCGCTCTCGCCGCCCGTTCTCGCCGCCCGCTCTCGCCCCTCGCCGCCCGCTCTCGCCGCCCGCTCGCCTCCCGCCCTCGCCGCCCGCTTCGCCTCCCGCCCTCGCCGCCGCTCGCCGCCCGCTCTCGCCGCCCGCTCCCCCGCTCGCCTCGCCGCCCGCTCGCCGCCGCTCTCGCCGCCCGCTCTCGCCGCCCGCTCTCGCCTCCCGCCTCGCCGCCCGCTCCCGCCGCTCTCGCCGCCGCCGCCTCGCCGCCGCTGCTCGCCGCCCGTCTCGCCGCCCGCTCTCGCCGCCCGCTCTCGCCGCCCGCTCTCGCCGCCCGCTCTCGCCGCTCGCTCTCGCCGCCCTCTCGTCGCCTGCTCGCCGCCCGCTGCTCTCCCGCCCTCGCCGCCCGCTCTCGCCGCCCCTCTCGCCGCCCGTTCTCGCCGCCCGCTCTCGCCTCCCGCCCTCGCCGCCCGCTCTCGCCGCCCGCTCTCGCCTCCCGCCCTCGCCGCCGCTCGCCGCCCTCTCGCCGCCCGCTCGCCGCCCTCTCGCCGCCTGCTCGCCGCCCGCTCTCGCCTCCGCCCTCGCCGCCCGTCTCGCCGCCCTCTCGCCGCCCGTTCTCGCCGCCCGCTCGCCTCCCGCCCTCGCCGCCCGCTCGCCGCCCGCTCGCCGCCCGTCTCGCCGCCCGCTCTGCCGCCCGCTCTCGCCTCCCGCCTCGCCGCCCGCTCTGCCGCCCGCTCTTGCCGCCCGCTCTGCCGCCCGCTCTGCCGCCCGCTCTCGCCGCTCGCTCTCGCCTCCCGCTCTCGCCTCCCGCTCTCGCCTCCCGCTCTCGCCTCCCGCTCTCGCCTCCCGCTCTCGCATCCCGCTCTCGCCTCCCGCTCTCGCCGCCTGCTCTCGCCGCCTGCTCTCGCCTTCCGCCCTACCGGCGCCTTGCCGCCCGTCTCGCCCCCACTCTTCCGCAAACTTCGCCGACCCCGCTCTCCTTCGCCCTCCGCTTGCCGCACGCCTCGCCGCTCCTCCTTTGCTCCCCTGTCTCACATCGTAAGCCCTAGCCTTGCCCCATTCCTTGTGTTCCCCCCGCCCGCCGCCCGCCCGCCGCCGGCAGATTTTCCTCCTGAGCGCGGATCAACCGATGTAAACGTCCCCCGCCGGAAGATGAATTAGCATCGTGACGCATGGGAGATGGCGCTAGACCGGGGCTGGGACCGGGCGAGCTAGTGAGGTTCCGAGGCTGGGCGTTGGAAACGAATGTCTAGAAGTGGAGTTCGCTAAGATGGCTGCCTCTGATGATGCAATCAAGATCCCACAATACTCCTCAAATATGTCACTGAAAATGAAGTGTTTTTATTCTTGCGTGTGTTTAAGAGTATATATTGTTTTAATTGTTAGACAAATCTTTAAATGTATCACGGGCAGTGATAATTAATGGAACATGTTTGCATTGTAACTTCAAGAAAATTTTTTAAATTTAATATTTGCAATGAAAACTTGTTATTTTTTTGTATCATTAACAGGACATACTTTTAACAAAATTGTGTATGTTGCATTTATATCATTTGTTGTAAAATGACACGTAATATTCTAATTGTATGACCAAAATCTCCCATTTTATGGAATAATCTCTCTTATGATAATTTTATATACCATTCATAAAATTACATTAATTTACCTTATTAAATATGAACAATAAAGTGATTACTTTTCGGTATTCTCATCCCATATTGTTTTGTATAACACAAATATGATTACAAGGTAATTATAAATTTAATGCCACTAATAAGCGAGAGCAAGATGAATAATGTATCTGACGTACATCATCATAATTGAAGGGAACAACATTGTAACGGGAAACAAACCTTCTCCCGAAAGCCAATAAATGCTGTAACGGTTCACGTGTTTATTCCACGAATTTGTCAACTAGCTTTTGCCAAACACTTGCAAAGCTTGGTGAGTGGATGAAATACATAACTGAACATCCGTAGTATTTTGTTATAACGACTCACATGATCGCAATATTTTAAATATCGTACGAAATTTGCAAACAAATTTCATTGCTTGCTACAGTTTGGTTAACTTGGTAAAAACGTATTCTAGACGATAGGCCGTTCCATCGATGATATGGGCATCGTCTGTGACACAGAAGGGCCGGTCAGGAATGTCCTTTTGCATTTAACCTCAAATGAATCACACTGAACTGAATGTTTTATCTTTTTCGTATTTAGGAAAGACAAGGGCTTGGACCTACATTTTTGAACAAACAGAATAAATAATGTTGATGACGTAATATTGTAAATACATCTTTAGGATGAAGCTTTCCTACTTATAAAAAAAACATGTAGCGCATTTGCATGACCAGTAATTTAATCAGATTCAGAGAGAAACAGGAGAGACGGAAAATTTCCAAATTTACGGAGTAGTCGTCCACGTACGCAATCCTTCACTTTATGCATTTTTAATTGTCTCAAAATTGAAAGCAGTGGTTGCACAACATCACATAATTTCCCTCTATATTTCTAATATTGAAAGTTTTAAAAGTTTAGAGTTAACAGCAACGGAAGTTGCTCCATTTTTATCAGGATATTTTACACGACCTTATTTTAAGTTCAGGGTATCTTCAAAAAACATAACTCATTTTAAAAAATCAATCTGCAATATTAGTTTTATTCAATAGTTTTAGAAAGACGCCGAACATTTTTTGAACTTGAGCAATTTTCGAAAATTCGGAGAGTACAACAAAACTGAGACTTATGCCATTTGCAAGTGTTCTTTGTGCTATCTGAGAAAAAAAAATTATAACAAAATTTGGTATCATTTTCCAGAAAGTTTTGAAAATAACGCTGGTGGTTTTATAAGGTACCCCCATTATCAGATTATGCGTTTGAAATTTGTATGGGCTCGAGTTTGGACAAATTGATCATGAAATATTAATTTTGGAGAATATAATCTAAGCAGTTTAGGCACCAGTGTTAACCATGGAAGGACGGACGGACAAGCGTTTTGCTGTAAAGCAATTTTTCCGTACCGAGGACCCATAAAATGTGAATACTGACCATAAAAAGCGTCAGACAAGATATAGGAAAAAGATTTAGCCAGTTTTTCCATGTAAGGGCCCGGACACAATGAGTTTTTCTGACGATAAATCGCCGCTTGCAGCAGCTGCATTACAATTCTTCTTTTTACTACGAAAGTGCGCAGTAGAGGAGAAAGTAAAAGATCAGAACACGGAATGCAATAGATTAGAACAAGTTTTTTTTTTTTTTGCAGGCAGGTTAACGGGGCTAGGTCAGAAAAAATTTACTAGTTGTTTGCCAACGTTTCGGAAACTTTTATTTCCATCATCGGGGCTAATATGAAAGAAAATGAAAACACTGTTCATGAATAATGTTACCAAAAAACACACATATGAGACACAATTTTCTAGCTAAGTTTCAAAAATTATTTACAAATTTCCTTTATATATTATTATTAATAATTAATATTATTGTTATTTATTATCATTTATTATTATTTATAATTAATTATTAATAATAATAATTAATATTATTTATTATTATTAATTATTATTAATATTGTTATATTAATGTTATTGGTATGTACACGAAATCTCTTTGCATCATAACATGAACAGCCGTACACCAGGGAATATGACCTTTCCCATTGCATGCTCATTGTAAAGACTTTATCATCCTTGATCCCCCCCCCTGTAGGCTCAAGAAGCGTGACAAATTTATTCTGATACAATACAGATTCTGTGCTGTCAATTAAAGTACGCGTGAATGAAGAGATCTACTGCGGAGCGAAATTAATGTCTGTTTTAAGAATTAAAGTTTTATTCAGAAATTAAAATTATTTTTATGATATTACTCTTAATTAGCGCCGCTAAATTTGCAGACCTGCAGCAGCACACAACCATACAGATGTATTGAAAGGGAAATGACAATCGCCCCCTATATTATTTCAGTATACCTTTTGCGCTCTCACATGTAACCAATCTTCATAAATAAGGTCTCTAAAGAAAGAGAATTTCACGGAGATGTGACGAATTGCACTTTGGCTTTAAAATATGAAGGATTTGTTTAAAAAACGCTTCTAAATATTCATGACAAATGCAACCCGTAGCACTCAGTCAGATTTTTGAATCTATATCGTTAAATAACTCCTAAACGAAGAGTTTTAGGCCCTTACAAATTAAAACATTGTGGCCAAAGGCCTCTAAGAAACGTTCCCCACACCAAGTTCTATAAGATCGTCTTAAACATTCTATTACGGTTTTACTGGTTCAATATCTCTGGATCCTACCCCACCTGTTCAGAGCTTGTAGAATCTGCAACTGTATGTGAAATTAAACTAATCGCTTGATATTCTACGCGAGTGAATTTCACGGGTGTACCATTCTGCTCGGTAATAACGTTAAATACAAATAATTTGTATTGACAAGGGTGTATTGCATTGATATCAATTACAAGGGGACGTTTAGAATAAGTGACGGAGGATGAGAGGGTCTGGAAGAAAAATACAGGCTTAATATGGAAATGGAAAACAGGGAAGAGAGTGGGGTTTAATATGCGAGAGTTCTGGCGCGGGTACGCGAGGGTTTATAAAAAAAAGCGATGTATCATTGCCGTCCGTAACGGCATCGCGGAGGCCTTAGCAGTCCTTTCCCGTGCGACGCAGCCCCTGCTCGTGCATCGGAAGCAAATCCATCTCTCCGCGCTGCTTGCTTGTCACGAAGGCGGGGGCGCGGTCCCCGCCCCCACCCCCGCGGCGCGCGCCTGGGGCTCAACTTCGGTTTTGCGCTGGGGGCGGGGCGAGAGGGTGGGGAAGTGGACAGGCGTCGCGTCGCGTCGGCCACCGCAGCGGTCAGGGGTCACAGGGCGGGCCGGCGGTGGGGGAAGTACGGAGGCGAGACAGCTGGACAAGGGCGCGGGTGTCGATAGACTACTAGGAAGGCGAAGGTGACACGGCTCCCTGGCCCGGCGCGCCGCCTGCGGTCATTGGAGGGGCGGAGTCACGGCGAAGGGGCTTAGTGGGCTGCTCGGACCCTGAGGCGGGTTGACAGCGCGGCGGCGCTGTACCAGCGACGTCGGCGGCGCCGGCGATGTAGCGATCGCAGAGGCCGGGAGGGGGTGGGGATTACACGGAAACAACGTCCGGCAGATGAAGCAGCGCTGGTCGGAGGCAAAATTTCTGAAGTTGTGGTTGGGACGGATAAATGTACCCGGGTCAAGGTCGCGGGCAAGTTAAGCTTATTAGAGCTAGCGGGCACTGCGGTCAGACAAATTGGCGCGAGATTTAAAAGTAAGGTTTGTACAAATTCCTCCGGAGTGACGATACGTCACTGGATACTTGGCCCATGAAGGTCTTTGAGAGAATTTATTTGACAAATATTGCCACACATTTAACTGAATTAACTCACATTCTCTCTTTAATGCAAAATAATGTATCATTATAACGAAATAATACACCAGTCCAATTTCAGATTCTCAATTGAAAGTAAAATTTAAAAAATTAAATCATCTTCATTTTGTTATCCTGTTTACTTCAAAGTGGTATAAAAGCATGAAATTTCTATGTTCAGGTTACATGGTTCAACAGACAAATATGCTTGTTTATTAAAAGCGCTGTCTTTCCGTAAGCGAGAATTGTTAACTTATAGAGACTTGTTAATTTATTTTACATTATTGCTAAGTACAGTAAATAACTCAATGATTTAATAATACAATACAAAACAAGGAAAGAATTCGCCATTCAAACATATTCCTGACACTGAGCAAAGATGTTTATATTAGGGAAAATTTAGTAAGACAATAAACATCAAATAGTAAGAAGTAGTGAAGAATATAAACATAATATAGTTCTCGGTTATTTGATAGAAAAATCCGGCAAACATATTTTTTTATAAAGTCACTATTCACGCCTCGCGCCGCTCCAGCTGGCGCGTGTACACTCCTTTCAGGATTCTGAGGGGAAATGAGTGCGGAGTTAGGGGAAGGTGCCTATGTCCGTAGGAGCGTCGGTCTGCCCAGGCGGGCTAGTAGTTCGTGCAGTCGCGGTTTAACGAGTCTGATGTAGGCAAATGCGGTTAGTATCTTTACATAAGATCGTTTCACCCCATCAATGTGGTGGATTGTATATTATAAAGCTGTTGATTTTAATACGAGAAATTTACCGGGAGCGGTAGCTCAGTGCATCAACTGATGTCACTGCAGCGCTTCTGACCGGGAGGTCCTAGGTTCGAGTCCTGACGGCGGCAGGATTTTCGACACTAGCTTTTCAGCTAGGTCGAATTCAGTCGCTGTCTGGAGGAGAATTCTAGCGGCCGGCTGCTCTGATTGGCAGTTTTCTGTGGTTTCTCCGATCAACACCAGGCGAATGCCAGAGAAGTACCCTAACATATGGTCCACGGACCGCGCGCGATCTGTCCTTTCTCTTCCTTGTCCTATCCTCTCCCCTTACACATACACTTACACTAACATGCACCACACTATCACATATTCCGGGAGACCGGTCGGGAGTTTGGAGCTTGTCCCGGCTGGGGTGGTGCCCGCTGGTGGGAGAGTCCTGGTTAGGGGGAAACCCCACTAGCCGACGGTAGGTCGGCGCCGGATCTCGCCATCCAGCGGGGGAAGATCACCGCCATCTCCCGAGAAAAAAATCATGCACTACACTAAAGGGACTAATGACCGTTGACTATCTCAGTTGACGAACCCGGAAACACGAAAAAATCAATCAATTAAAATCAATACGAGAAATTGTAATGTTGTAGGTCTCCACAAGTTCAAAATCACCGCTCCGTTGCGAGGCCCTGCGGTCTTTGGAGGTGAGAGGAATGGCCGTCACGGCGTAGAGGGACGCACGTGTGAAGAGCGAGGATGACTCGCTGTTGGTGGCCGAGGCGTAGCATTGTCGCAATCGCTGACGCGAGAGTTGGGGATGGGGGTGGTAGTTTCGGCACTCAAAGGAAAAGAGGGAACACAGGAAATAAAATCAACAGCGACGCGAAAATACTGCGGATGTTGTGAGGCTGTGCATAGGATACAGAGCGATAGGGTGGTCCCAAGAAAACACACTGGTAGGGTGTTGAGGTTTCTGTAAAAAGTGTCATTAGGTATGATAATACCATAAAACCTGTAAGAATAGAAAGAATGATAACTAACGGAACTTCGAAGAAGAGAGTACTCTAAAGAAGAGAACAGAAAGGAAAAAAACGAATAAGTTTTCGATATGGTCATAGAAATTGCAAGTAGGGGAGAAAGGTGAAAAACTATTACTAGAACACTATTGGAAAATAATTTGTTTGAACCAACACATTATCAACTTAGAATAATGCGAAATGACAGATCGGATCAGCTTACACTTGTGGTGATCTAAATTCACGTGAGAAATTTGTCACGTAGCCACACGAAGTAATGCAAGATGTAAACGCAGAAAGAGCGATCCCAGAGAAAGCCATCTTGAAATACATGGCTCAATGGAAATCAGGTGAAGGAAGGTGTTAGTAGGGAGAGCATTATCAGGGGCGATAGCGCGGACAGATCGGAGTGCTAGCAACTCTCCAGCTTCAGCAGCACCACATCAGCCACACCCAACCGCCCTCGCTCCGACCCGATCTCCCCACCCCGCCCCCTCACACGCCTGCCCGCTCGCATCGCCGCAACGCCGCATTCCCTGTAAGCCGGCGCGCGAGCCGCCCATTTTTCTTGCGGGCCGCCCCCGCCTCTCGAAGCCCGAAGCCCTTCTTCGAACGGGCACCGCGAGAGGCTCTGTCGTTTTTTCGACGCCCTCGCGCTGCCACCCCCCGCCCCCCTCCCGCCGCTCGATGACGACATTCCTCCGCCGCCGCAGGAATCGCTGCGACACGCCGCACCGGCGCCGCCCCTCTCCGCCCCGCCCGCCCCCGTCATCCGCGCCGCTCCGCTCCCCCGACGCGCCGGCCCCACCCGCAGTACCCGTTCCCGCCGCGCGCTGCGTTGCTTCGCGCCCACCTTGCCGTCGCGTTCCGTCCCCCCTCGCCACGCCCCGTCCCCTACTGTCCCGTCCCGTACCTCCTCCCGCCTCGTCCTGCCCCGAGCCAACCCGTCCCGTCCGCCCCCGCGCCGCCCCCCCCCCCCCCCGGCCCCCACGCCCTCCCTCCCCCCCCCCTCCCCACGCCCTCCCGCCCAACTTCGGTTTACAATGTCCCTCTCCGAACCGCTCAACTGCGTTTTGTCACTGTGTCGTGCCGCTCCGTCCTTCCTCCTATTCTCTGTGTTCATCCCCCAGCTCATCATCCTTCCCGCTCATCCTCCGCGTCCATCGATCATTCCCAACCTACCATCCCATTCCTCCTCCTTCTTTCCCGTTCATCTTTCCGGCCCATCCTCCCCACCCATCCTCCCCTCCCGTCTTCCTCGTGCATCATTCCCGCCCATCCTCCCCTTCCATCTTCTCCCTGCATTGTTCCCGACCATACTCCCCTTCCTCTCCTCCCATCTTTCCCGTGCATCGTTCCCTTAACCTAATTTTCCTGTCCCTTCCGCTCCCCCTTCCCTCCTCCCTGCTCCGTCTGCCCTCCTCGCTTTCCTTCGTCCTCCCCCACGCACGACAGCGTATCGGGGCGGCCCGCCCCGCCCACTTTGTCGCGGAAGAGAAAATGCGGCGAAAAAAAAGAACAAAGTGTCACCGCCGGCGGCGACTTTGGCGCTGGCTGTACGCGCCGGAGCCCCGTGTTGGAAGCAGGCACCGCGCCGCCTGCGATGGCGACGGCGGTCTCTTGTTTGCTCATTTGAACGCGGTACCAGTTGTACCTCTCCCGGAACGGAAGTTTGATTTTCTTTTTGCCTCGTTCCCAAGCGACAAACGCCTCGGCCCTTTTAAAATCTCATCATGCGCGTTTTTGCGCCTTAATTTCTTGTCGGGAGCAATTGAATTCACACCCCCTGAGGACATCATTTTATCGCCATTCTTTTTTTTCGGTCGCTTCTCTTTTCTTGTGTGGTTTCGCTTGTTTTATGGTTCCTGTCTGAGATTAATTATGTATAATATAGCCGTATTTCTCGTGGGTTTCACACGCGGTTTTATTACAAAATGGCGCCATGTGGTGTTGCGGTTATGGAGGCCTGGCCCGTGTTCGGCGACTTCAACGCGTTGTCCAATAAATATATCACAAGTGCTGAATAATAGATTTAATTTATATACTACATCACCCTTTATTGTCATATCGAGGATGTCGTGGCAAGCGTTCGTGAACGAACCCTTTATTGCGGCTTCAAATTTAAGCGTTGTCATAACCACGGTAGGCGTTGGCGAAATCGCCGAAAGCGGCTTTGGCCCTGAATATACGCAAATATGGGTATAAATCCTGCCCGAGGGTAATGCGGTGAAAGTTGTTTGGACGAGAGATCTCCACACTGAAGAACGTTGATGTGCAAAGGTAAGCGTTTTCAAAACCCCATGATGCTATCGAGTCTCGTAAAATTACCTCTGAAGATGAGTTTTTATTGTGTCGTCAGTGCCGACTGCGAGCCATATATTAATTTGCTTTTTTGGAATTGTCTGCGTAGTACTCTGCCTGGGCCATAAAACACTAAAAATAAAATTATTGAACGGACGTTGATGAAAATCTTTTGTTTCAGGCTGTTACGAAAATTCATAGGTTTTATGGTTTTCATTATTGTGGTGTAGAAGCAAAAGTTTAATTCTCACTGAGAATGTTTGGAGGAAACTAATTATGTCAATTTTTCTTGAAATTTATCGGAATAGTTACATTCATTGTTCATTTTCATTAATGGGCACTTGAATCTTTAATTCGAAAGTGCGAAGAGACTTCAAAGGAAAGAGAAAAAACGTTTTCTGGAAACTTCTATATTACTTTTAATTCATCTTTCCTAATTTAAGAAGGAAATATGTGTAAATTGAACTTCATCTGCGAGAATACATTTCCGAGAAATAAGAAAAACCAATTTCATTGAAAATTGACAAGTTCCATTCCAAAAACTTCTTAAGTCATTTTTTAAAAATATTTTTGGGTAAGCGAAAAACTGTTTCTGTCTTTACTGTAATCTGAGCTAAAGTTATTTTAATGATATTCTATACATGAATTACATTGAAAATAATAATCCAGTTAATTTTAATTTTAAAAATTATTTTATATTTTTAAAAAATTGTATTAAGTGCTTGTGCATACAAATCTTGCTCTTCATTATTGAGTTAAATAAACTTTAACTTTTTTGCCTCATCGTTTTTTCATTATTAATTAACTTGACGCTACAAGTAACCAATCCTGAAGCGCGATACATGTAGATATATTTTTTAAAACTACTATTTAAGAGACTGAATCACAATAAACTTTCCTGCGACGTAGAGACGTACAAAGTTTTCCGAATCGCAGAACTCGCAATTGTGGAAGTTTAATTGAGTTCATAGAAAATAAGGTGACTTAAATTATTTCATAAAAAATTTTGAGATATCTGGAGACTCAATCGATTTAAAAATGTTTCAATTATATTTTTTTGTAATATTGTAGTGCAATTGTAGCACAACGAGCTTTTCAAGACTTCTGTCTATAATCCTTTTCTATGAGGCTAAAGATTTGATCATCTGGTGAATACGAATCTCCTCTAATAGAAAACACAAATTCAAATAGGCTAGATTGATCAGACCTGAGTGCTCGTTCATTAAGTAACTCCATAGAATGAATTTGACATCTATCTTGTATTTCTTGAGTCACATCTTCTTGTACTCCAAATGCATAAAAATGAAGTCGTGGCCTATCGCATTGTTTCTCCTGATAATGTATATTACGATCGTATTTATTTTTTTCCTTTTCTACTTCATGGTAAGCCACTGAAGGCCTGTTCCAATTCAGAGGTCATATTTATTTGTGCTAGAAAATGAAAATCGGTGAGTGAGATTTGCGCCGCGAGTTATTAACACAAAATTAAAACATTATATTTGTTCTAAATGTGACTTCAGCAGTATAAAGAAATTGTAATGATGTTTATGAATGTCTGATTATGAGGTCAAACCATGAGCCTCACAACGTCCTATTTCAAAAGCCCCAATATGAAAAACAACATTTTTACACGTTTACACAATATTAATAAGATTATTCTTACAATTTGTGGTAAAAGAAAGATTCTTTTATACGAATCATCTGTTTTGTCACATTGTTTCAAATAATTTCAAAGCATTGAAGTAGTAAATATTTTCAATTGTGCTTTCTTTTTATTAACTACCACACGTTTATCGTCATTTCTTTAAATGTTATTACGTATACATTAACATTATTTTATTTCCTACGATTTTCATAACGGTAAGAATATACTTTTGAAGGTTTACATCCTTTTCTCGTTATAAATTTTGCGCGGTCATGTACGATAAATTGAATAAATTTCACCTATATATAGGACTGTGAATTAAATTAGGAATGATCGGATTTGACTTTTTCAAGTAAATTTATGAGGATTGATGTGAATGTGTTTTGAATTTTTAAGAGAACTCTTAATGCTGTATTTTAAATGCATGATAATCATATACCTTTGTAAATACCTGTGTAAACGCATATTACGTATCCAAAAACTAAATTATTTTTCACATCCCAATGCTTCAGAAATTTTGCAGTATTCAAATCAAAGTTAAACTGAATATAACCCTCTATAAAATACTCGTTTACCATCGCTTGTGTATCCCTTGTTATTTCACACTCAGTGTCGGAGTGACACATGAGGACGCATTGGTCAACTGGGGCACGAGTGTACTGCGCTCATTGCACCATGCGTTTCGTCACTCCCAACAGATGGCGCTGCGGGCACTGGCATGCCGCTAATGTGCGTCCAGGCCACTTTCGAGGGATACAAACGGAGTGCAGGGTCCGGGTCCTTCATCTACGCAGTCCTCAATGACTTCAAACCTAACGAACGTATTGCGACTCCGGAGCATCAACAATGCATTCAAGAGATTGATTGGTTGGGGATTCCAGGCACGTCAACAGCCAAGGTCAATAGTCCCGTAAGTGTAGTGCATGCTTTTTTTCCTCGGGAGATGACGATCTTCCCCCGCTGGATGACGAGATCCCGAGCCGCCCTACCGTCGGCTAGCGGGGTTTCCCCTTAACCAAGACTCTCTCACCAGTGGGGCACCACCCCAGCCGGGACAAGCTCTACGCTCCCGACCGGTCTCCCGGAATATGAGGTAGTGTAGTCAATGTTAGCGTAAGTGTGTGTGTCTGTAAGGGGGTGAGGATAGGACAAGGAAGAGGAAGGAAAGATCGCGCGCGGTCCGTTTGTTAGGGTACTGCTCCGGCATTCGCCTGGCGTTGATCGGAGAAACCACTGAAAAATACCTATCAGAGCAGCCTGCCTCTAGAATTGTCCCATAGGCAGCGACTGAATTCGACCTAGCTGAAACGCTGGTGTCGAAAATCCTGCCACTGTCAAGACTCTAGCCTAGGACCTCCCGGTGAGAGGCGCTGCAGTGACATCAGTTGATGCACTGAGCTACCGCTCCCGGTCAAGAGATCGATGTGCTTAATTTTGTTGCTTAACACATGTTGAATTAGAAACAGCATTCTACTACTAACGCATTAATGTGGCACAGAAAATGTAAAACTTGAGTAAGATGTTTCTTACACAATAAAGTAATTCATTTTATGGCTAATACATCATTTTAGTCTCAAGTTTTACATCGTATGCGATGTCTTAAAAGGAAATGGTCGATGTAAAAGGCACGCTCTTTCTCATGCAGCGTTTTTCTGAGATTTTCAAACACATTTGTCTCCTAAAGCATCCCAACAGCTTATGTATCGCTACATTTATGTTCTGGTGTACATGTAGGGCGGCGGAGTGGCAAAAGTCGTATATTTGGCTCAGCTCCGAATTTATTGACGCGCGAACCTTCTGGGGCCGCTCACGGAGCAGAAAGAGCCGGCGGCGGCGGCTGCAAGCGGCCGCCCCCGTCTAATGGCCGATTCGAAGGAAGAGCGCATCCGACGGGCGGGGGGGGGGGGGGGGGGGGGGGGGGGGGGGGGCGTCACGCGGGTGCGGGACGGATGGTGGGGGCTGGGTGGGAAGGGCGGGACGGTTGGTGAGCGGATGGTGAAGGGCCTAGTGAGAAGGGCGAGACGGATGGTGACGCTGGGTGGGAAAGGGCATGACGGACGGTGGGGAGGGCGGATGGTAAGCGGATGGGCGGATGGTGAGGGGCTGAGTGGGAAGGGGCGGGACAGATGGTGACGGGCTGGGTGGGAAGGGGCGGGACGGTTGGTGAGCGGATGGGCGGATGGTGAAGGGCCTAGTGAGAAGGGGCGAGACGGATGGTGACGCGCTGGGTGGGAAAGGGCATGACGGACGGTGGGGGAGGGGCGGATGGTAAGCGGATGGGCGGATGGTGAGGGGCTGAGTGGGAAGGGCGGGACAGATGGTGACGGGCTGGGTGGGAAGGGGCGGGACGGTTGGTGAGCGGATGGTGAAGGGCCTAGTGAGAAGGGGCGGGACGGATGGTGACGCGCTGGGTGGGAAAGGGCGTGACGGACAGTGGGGGAAGGGCGGATGGCGAGGGGCTGGGTGGGAAGGGGCGAGACGGTTGGTGAGCGGATGGTGAAGGGCCTAGTGAGAAGGGGCGGGACGGATGGTGACGCGCTGGGTGGGAAAGGGCGTGACGGACGGTGGGGGGAGGGGCGGATGGTAAGCGGATGGGCGGATGGTGAGGGGCTGAGTGGGAAGGGGCGGGACAGATGGCGAGGGGCTGGGTGGGAAGGGGCGGGACGGTTGGTGAGCGGATGGGGCGCATGGCGAGGTGCGGTTGATGCGGGGCGAGGCGAATGATGGGGGGGGGTGACGGGAAGAGAAGAGAGGGGAGGAGCGGGGGGGGGCAGGTACGAGGCAGACTACAGACGGAAGGGGGATGCGAGATACGGGAATAGTAGGAGATGGCTAGCGCGAGGAATTAGCGGCAGAAACGGTAGCTGCGTGAATGGAGGTGAGGATGGTGGTGGTGTTTGACGCAGCGAAGACTGTGCGGGTGATGTGTAGAGAGCGGCGGGACAGCAGCGACGGTGGAATGGTGGCGGGGTTGAATGTGATGAAGAGACACAGGCGATATTTGTGGCAGCGTGAGAGGAATACGGAAGCAAAGGCTGCTGCGAGAATGGAAGGTAGCGGTAGCGGTAGCGGCAAGGTGGTTGCGAAGGTTGGTTGTAGAGGGGGGTGGGCGATTAGTTCAGGGTAATGCTATAGTGGCGAACGCCATCTGGCCCACTACGGCCAGATGATGTTCGTCTCTACATACTTCACCAGTGCTTTTTGGACATTGACAATTTTGTTATTAAAATTTTCTGATTGTTTATTAAGTGTTTTCAACAAACGTGGGCCCTGAATTTTTGAAAAATACCCCAAATAGGGTCGAACATCAAAAAATAAATATTTTAAAAATATTTTAGTGTCTGCTTTTATTAAAGTCAGAAATCCATAATAATTAAACAAACACGACGTAAATATATTCCTTAAGATGACTTTAGGGGCTGTGAGAGAGGCGGGGTAGCAGAGAGGGCGGTGGGGTGGAGATGGCAGATGGATCGGAGGCGCCCTTGGTGGCATCGGGGGCAGAAATGAGGGGAAGGGGAGGGAGATGGCGGGTGATAGTAGCGGGGGTGGCAACGGGGGGGGCAAAGCGTCACATACGTGACACGGGGCGGGGGGGGGCGGTCGTCAATGTGGCAGCCTTCGTTCCAGGACTCGAATAAAATCCAATTGCAAGTGGCACTCGAATCGTAAAAGTTAGTCAATATATAAGAACTCCCCTGAATACGTGTATGACACGCTTGAACGTGAAGACAGTTTTTTGTTGTTCCATAGTGACTTCTATTTCTTTTGGGAGTTGGTTTATTTGCTGTTGCACAAAGTGTTCGTTGTCGTAAATGTTGAACGTAAAAGAAGATTTTGTAGTTTTTATTTCTTTGTTCAAAAAATTACTTCATCTTGTATTTTTGGAACTTACATTTTTTTCAGTTTATTTTTGAAAAATGTACTGTGCGAGAAAATGGTATAGAATGAGTGTTTCATTTCGTAAATATATTTTATACACGTTTGAATTGTATGTATCCCAATTTCTTTATTCAAATTTGTGTTGAATACTTCTTGTTTGTAACGAATTGTAAATGTCAAACTGTTGCAATAATGTAAAGTGTGGATAAATTGTGTGAGATTAAAGGGCTGAAATGTTGCCATGAAAACGCAGAAAAGGTATAAAATGTAGGATTTAGGGGACAAGAAACATTCATATTGTGTAATCTGCAGACACTATTGTAATTGTACTGAAGTGTTTATTTTCTGTTATACATTCATTACTATACTACTCTTTAGAATGTTTGTTTCTTAAATGCATTACATCTGGTAATAGTAATCGTTTAAAAACTGTAACGCATTTGTAGGACTTCCGTTGATTAGAAAAAATGAAGAATAGAAAATTTAATACGTGTAAGTTGATTTGCCGAGGCTGCTAATTGTAAACTATAAATTTCATGCACTTCCAATTTCTTTTCTTTTCATCGTCTGGCCAATTAGTAACATTCCAATTTATTTTACTATTGAAATGATATGCGATTCCGCGCGGATTGCCATTCAGTGTTTATAACGATAGACTATGTAACGAATGTGTTAAATTTTCAATGCATCTGGGCTTCAAAACTAAGAGCAGCCAAACTCAAGAATATTTTGTTGCGTTCAAGTAAATATTGTTGCAGAGAACGGAGATTACAGAAGAGCAAAGTCCAAATAGCCACGAAACACGCGCACTTGTTTCTCTTGCATTTCCTTTGTTTGCAAAAGGAATCAAGGAGGGTACGTTTAACATCTCTTAGCCAAAGCACGTTACGGCACGCAAGTTTAAATTTAGAGCTACTCATTAGAAAATAGTAGCAATATTCTTCTCTCCTCTGATTCAGGGAAGATAAACTTTCTCCAACTTTGCCATAAATTTTGGAAATGAGTAGCGTCTGTGTTACCGTATTGTTGAGACAGATTAAAGGAAAATAAATTTCACTCAAGGAAAACAAGAACACTTTTCAATCGAAACGAAGCCCTAAAATTCAGAGATGTGATTAAAAGTTTAGAGCATGCAAAATTCAAATATATTCCTTTAACATCTTACCCTTTTTTTCTAATATTTTCTATTCGAGTCGTTAAACATAATATCTTCTAAGGCAAATTAAGAAGAATAACGTATATCGTAGAGATGTAGATGTATTACTTATCGTATTGAAGAATGTAACTATAAATTCACGAAATCAAACAGAATATTGAAAATCTAATTTTAATTTGTTGATACTTTTAATTGCTCTGACCATCAACTGAAGATTAGGTCAGATATATGTTGGCGTGGGGTTCTTAAAATCAATGTTTCAGTTTACCATTGCTACCGATTTCTTTAAAAAAAGATTGAAATTTCCCGATAATTATATTATTTGAAAGATGCGGCTACACATAAGGAGAACACACAATAAATTATTTTAGTTTCAATATTCCTCAATACGTAGTCATACTATCTCCCAACTGTATTTACGTTCACATAGGAACTATTGTTTACCATATTTTTAATTCTCAAGAGCTAAGTCCACTGACACCTCTTCTCAACTTCTCAAATTACCTGCGCCGTTTATATTTCCCACATTAGAGTTGTCGCTTGCTAGATGCACTCCGAATTATCCATAATTATGCAATTATTTCGTGTCATGTTAATTTTGTAGAAAACAATTTTAGTTTTCATTGAACAATTTTCATAAAAGAAGTATTCATCAGATCACATAGCAGAATATTTCTTAATTTTTTGTCTCTTTCCCAGAAAGTGCACGCAAGTTAATGGATTTCAGGAAATGAATATAAATACAAGAATTTGAAGAGCATTCTAATTAAAGCGGCGGTCCCAAAATATCATAAATTTCACCGCCAGCCAATTCTTTTAAAGTACTCCATATACAATATTTAAAAAAGTAACGACTAAAATTATAAGCTTGAATACAAGATACGGTGACAGTTTATTTTTAATTTGATTAAAACCGTTTTTAGCAACTCCATCACCAGACTGTGTCGCCATATTAAAATTGTACTTTTAATGTCGCACCAGTCTGAGCGAGAGAAATTTGATCCTTCACGACTGCCCGCAGCCACGCCGGTCAGCGGAGTTTGACACGAGGTGGCAATTCCATCACCGCCCGCATTAATTCCGCCGCCCGCGCAGGCCGAAGGTGCGTGAAAGTAGATCCGGTACGGCGCGGCGGCCGGCACGCCCCTCGGGCCCCATGTCCCTGCGCCTGATATGGATCTGCTCCGACGGGGAACGGCCGGCGGGGACACTTCTCCTCGCCACAGCCTCCACCGCCGCCCCCGCCGTCGCCCCCGCTGTCGCCCCCACCGTCGCCCCGCCGTCGCCCCCGCTGTCGCCTCCGCTGTCGCCCCGCCGTCATCCCCGCCGTCGCGCCCACCGTCGCCCCGCCGTCGCCCCGCTGTCGCCTCCGCTGTCGCCCCGCCGTCGCCCCGCCGTCGCCCCCACCGTCGCCCCCGCCGTCGCCCCCGCCCCCGTCGTCGCCCCCGCCGTCGCCCCGCCGTCGCCCCCGCCGTCGCCCCCGCCGTCGCCCCCGCCGTCGCCCCCGCCGTCGCCCCGCCGTCGCCCCCGCCGTCGCCCCGCTGTCGCCTCCGCTGTCGCCCCGCCGTCATCCCCGCCGTCGCGCCCACCGTCGCCCCGCCGTCGCCCCGCTGTCGCCTCCGCTGTCGCCCCGCCGTCGCCCCGCCGTCGCCCCCACCGTCGCCCCGCCGTCGTCCCGCCGTCGCCCCGCCGTCGCCCCGCCGTCGCCCCGCCGTCGCCCCGCCGTCGCCCCGCCGTCGCCCCGCCGTCGCCCCGCCGTCGCCCCGCCGTCGCCCCGCCGTCGCCCCGCCGTCGCCCCGCCGTCGCCCCGCCCCCCCCCCCCGCATGGGACTTTCGCAGCCTTCGACCACGACCGCGCCCAGCTGACGGAAGGAAGTTTTTCTTCCTCAGCGAAGAAATAGGGGGAAGGGAAATATTTTTCTTAATGAAATATTTATGGGAGACAAAAATCGGCTTTGGTGAATCACTTTAATAATATACAAGTATCTTTTCTAGGTGATTACCTGCGATTGCCTGCGTATTTATTTATAACACATCTTTAGCCCTACAATCAGGCCGGGATAATATGTTATCCCACATATTTTGTTTGCAGTTTTCACACACAAAAGTGGCAAATTTTGTATATTCTCCTTCAAGGATAGGGTACGTCTGAAGCATGTGTTGTTATTTGTCGTGCACTTTCGTATAAAAAAATAAAGTTAATTTGAGGAAACGAAATGCCCCAACATGCTTGTAGGCCGAGCATTAGCTCAAAGCGAACTTTAATAAATCTATCTAATCTATGTATGTAGGTACGTATACAAATTTCCTCTCCCCTTCCCCCTCCAAATTAAAAATGTTTTATTTTGGTCTCATTGATGAAAACTGTCTTGATAGATTCTTTTATTCATGGTCATTAGGACCGTTACTCTCGTGTATCGCAGAAGGTGGCGGTGTGGTTTTCCGCTGGATGGTGAGATCTGGCGCCGACCTACATGTCGACGTGGAGATATTCCCGTCCTGGACAGGGCACCGACCGGGAAACGGTGGCTCAAGGCATCAACTTATGTCACTGCACTGCCTTTAACTGGGAGTTCCTAGGTTCTAGTCTTGATTGATTGATTGATTTTTTCGTTTTCCGGGCGCGTCAACTGCTTCGGTCATTAGTCCCGTTAGTGTAGGCATGTTTTTTTGGGGTTTTTAACCAGGCTCTCCACAGGGGGCACGCCCCACCGGGAAGCTCTAAGCTCCCGACCGGTCTCCCGGAATATGTGGTAGTGTAGTGGATGTTAGTGTAAGTGTGTGTATGTAAGGGTGAAAGGATAGGAGAAGGAAGAGGAAGGACAGATCGCGCGCGGTCCGTGGCCCGTTTGGTAGGGTACTGCTCCGGCATTCGCCTGGTGTTGATCGGAGAAACCACGGAAAACTACCGATCAAAGCAGCCGGCCGCTAGAATTCTCCTCCAGACAGCAGCTGAATTCGACCGAGCTGAAAAGCTAGTGCCGGAAATCCTGCCGCCGTCAGGACTCGAACCTAGGACCTCCCGGTTAGAGGCGCTGCAGTGACATCAGTTGATGTACTGAGATACCGCTACCGGTTCTAGTCTGGACGGTGGCAAGATTTTCCACACTAGCCAGATACCCAGGTTGCATTCAGTCGCTGTCTGGAGGAGAATTCTAGCGGCCGGCTGCTCTGATCGGTAGTTTTCCGTGGTTTCTCCGATCAACACCAGGCGAATGCCGGAGCAGTACCCTACCAAACGGGCCACGGACCGCGCGCGATCTTTCCTTCCTTTTCCTTGTCCTATCCTCTCCCCTTACACACACACTTACACTAACATGCACTTCTCTACCATACATGCCGGGAGACCGGTCGGAAGCTTATGGCTTGTCTTGCGGAGCGGTGCCCAGCTGATGGTAGGAAGATACCTGGTTGGGGAAACCCCGCTAGCCGAGGTCGGCGCCAGATCTCGCCATAGAACGGGGCAGAATTACCACCACTTCCCGATGAAAAAACATGCACTACATTTACGGGACTAGTGTCCTCGGTAGGTGAGTCACTAACAACCAATGATCCAACTGGGGTACCGCCTGAGAGAAGTTCCTGAACGATCATCTGACATGTATGCTAAAACGGTGCATAGAAGTGTAAGCGTGTGTAAGTAAGGAGTAGGCAAGAAAAAGGAAGAGGAAGGAAAGATCGCGCGCGGTCCGTGGCCGGTCTTTTTGAGTATTGCTCCGACATTCGCTTGGTGTTGAGCGAAAAAACACGGAGGTAGCGGTAATCTTCCCCCGCTGGATGGCGAAATCCGGTACTGACCTACCGTCGACTAGCGGGTATTCCCCAAACAGGGATCTCCCGCCAGAGAGGAATCGTCCCGGCCGGTACAAGCTCTAAGCTCTCGACCGATCTCCTAGCATGTCTGGTAGTGTAGTGCATGATAGTGTAAGTGTGTGTAGGAGGATAGGATAGGAAAAGGAATAGGAAAGAAAGATCGCGTTATGTAAAGATCGTTTGTTATGATACTGCTCTGGCATTCACCTGGTGTTGATTGGAGAAATCACGGAAAACTACCGATAAGAGCAGCCGATCTCCAGAATTCTCCTCGAGACAGCAATTGAATTCGACCTAGCTGACAAGCTAGTGTCGAAAACCTTGCCATTGTCGGGGCTCGAACCTAGAACCTCCCAATCAGAGGCACTGCAGTGACTTCAGTTGATGCACTGCGCCACCTCTTCTGGTTTATAATCTGTTAATTCTATAGTTTGAAGTAAGAGATTACCATACATGTTGTCTACCGGTGTAGCATTCATGTATCTTAAGTTAACATCCCACATTCCCCGCGCACCCTCGCCCATCCAGTCCGTCCCGCTCCGCCCGGCAATAACGTTACCTAGATGCAATCCGTGATCCTCCACTTCTGGTAACGTTTTGTGGTGTAATTATATTGAGGCATTTTGAAATCACAAATTTCCTGTGATTTTTCTCGGCTTTTCAAAAATGTTTGTGGAATATTTGAAATCGATCACACTCCAATAGTTCGAATGTTTGTAGAATACACACACACACACACACACACACACACACATCATTTTATGTTAAAATTGATCCTCAGTCCCTAGCTTTATCGTCCTTACATTTGGGTTGGTGATGGAACTAATGATGTGATTTAAATGATGGTGGAGCAATGGTGGCAGGAGGAACAGGAGAGAATTCCGAGATAACTTGCCGCCAACTTACTTTCTCCACCACAAATTCCACGTGAATCGCTCTAAATTTGTAATGTATACTCAGTGCCCACGATTCTGTAATGTATACTCAGATTTAAACATAGCAACATTTCAAGGTCACGAGCTGGAAGGAGAGGGGGATATTGTTATCCAATCAGGAGCTCCAACACCAAAAATTTAAGTCCTAACGAATCTCCCGATTGGGTGACAGTTTTCCTATCCTTCCTACTCTTGAATTGCAGCTATGTTTAAATATGAGTATAGTGTCTATAATTGGGTTTTTCTAAACTGGCCGATGACACTTAATCAGCTGTTACGGTGTCATCCAATCGAGAAAAACGTTACTCGTGACGTCACTGTAGTGACGTTTAAGCTTCCGATTGGACGAAACAGTAACACTGATCAGCTGTCATCAGCCAGGTTACAGAAACCCAATTATAGTAAATGCTTCTCCTCGGCACCGCACAGGGCTTGAGAATGATTCGGTAGAAAATAAACTAGTGATGATAAAATAGCACGTACTTTCTCGCCCGTACTGTCACGCAAAATTATGCGAAAGTTACTCAAATTTTCGAAAAATTGTACATGATCTTATTTCAAAATGTATCTGTAAGGAACATGTCATGAAGGGAAAGAAATCTCTATCTTCATAAATGTATTTATAGAAGATCCCGAAAATTTTTGAATTTTTGCAATTTTGCAAAATTAGAATTTTCAACGAAAATGAGACTTCACTAAACGTCCTTCACACTATCCAACAACAAAATTTAATTCAAATCGATGGAGCCATTTTTTTTTAATTTTGAAAATGTCTCAGAGGCGACAAGTAAAATATCCCCAAAATTAAAATATCGGTTTGAAAATCAAGGGACCCCATCACCCGATCGACAGGAGAATATCAATTTTGGAGAAAATGGGCTGAACTGTTTATGAGCCAGTGTTGTGCACAGACCTGCAGACGCAAACATACAGACAGACAGACGTTTTGACGTCAGTCGATTGCTCGGTATCAAGGAGGCACAACATGTTGATTCTGGTTATACCAGCTGTTAGAAGAATATTTTTTTCTATATTTAACAACTGAATTTATCCACTCTGTCGTTTCCCAAACCCCTAAAAAAGGGTTTTCTGCAGAAAATTCTCCATTATTTCGCGGAGTATTACATTACTTTCTCTCTACTGCGTAAGCGGTATCGGGAAAGAAAAATTGATGCCTGGTTTTGAAATGACGTAGGCACATAACTCGTTTCTAGGACTCGGGGCTCGGAACTCCAACTTCCTTGTGGTTAGGAGGTTGGAGGACACTGGCGAGTGAGAAATATGGAGAAAGTTAGAGATTTTCAACACGTGCTCGAAAACGTTTCCAATTTAGAAGAACATCCACGAGGCTCGGAATGTCTTGTTAGCTGCTACAGAAAAGAATCAGATTAAAAATTATTTATTTTGAGGAAATGAACTGTAATATTGTAATTATTTTTGGAAATGAAGTTTTGTGAATCCAAATGAAAAAGTTTCTTTTTATTCTTCAGGTCAGTAATTATCAGGTCGAGTAAAATTTTTGTGGTGAATGAATAGTGGTATTGTAAATTATTTTGGGACAATAGGTTTAGTGTATCCAAGCGGACAATTCCTTGTGGTGGATTAAGAAGCAGATTAAACATTCCTTATTGTAATAAATGAACACTGATTTTTAAATTATTTTTGGGAGTTGAGTTAGTAAATCGAAATAAATTTGTTCGGGGTTATTTTTGTCAACGATATCAAGCAACTAAATATTTTTGGGAAAAATTTTCGTCAATAAAATATAGATTATTTCAATTATTATAGGTTAGTTTCCTAGACTGTCTGATTGACTTATAATTTCACAAGTATGGTCCAGGATTTATTTACAGTCTTTTTAATTTTCATATTTATTGATAAAGCTGTGTTAACGTTTCGTTTTTTTAATTTATGTAAATTAAATTTTAAAAAATTTAAAAATTTTTCTTTTGCATGGCCAAAATATAAAATATTTTGGGATACATTTCATGGTTTGATTATGCTTTACATATAATTAAGTAAACCTTGAAAATTAGACTGGAGGAGGCCTCAAAAGCGTTGATTAACAAAGTTTTATTAATAAATGTGAAAAAAGACGACTATCTATAAATAAATCTTAGTCCATACCACTGAAATCAATTTGGCGTATTATCGGTCATTAAGAAGCGACCTTACCCTTATGAATAAAATTTAAAAAATGTAAGTTAAATAAAGCTTAATAAAAACATTAAAGAAAATGTTTAATATTCTTTTTTCTCAAAATTTGTTCTATGATGTTGATTCGGAAGTGAGTCATGTTGCTTGCGTGATACGACTAATAAAATTTTCACAATAAATGAATATACTGCATAAAAAACAAGATTGGGGATATGAATGTGTCTTCTGTATATTGCAAACATTTTCATCATGCGTAGTAGCATAAAATTAATGATGCACTCACTTTACGAATTGATTTAAACTACGGGCATCGGGAGTGAGATAGCGTCCCGTATAATGATCACATATTATTAATCCAACTGTCGCACTCTACTTAGCTTTCGCTCTCCACTTTTCAGAGAAAGAGAGAGAAGGGGAGGAAGGAAGAGAGATAGGGGGAAGGCGTGAGAGAAGGAAGGGTGAGAAGGAAGGGGAGGAAGGAAGGAGTGAGAGAAGGAAGGAGTGAGAGAAGGAAGGAGTGAGAGAAGGAAGGAGTGAGAGAAGGAAGGAGTGAGAGAAGGAAGGAGTGAGAGAAGGAAGGAGTGAGAGAAGGAAGGAGTGAGAGAAGGAAGGAGTGAGAGAGGGAGGGAGTGATTGAGATATAGGTGGGAGGGACGGAGAGAAAAAGGGGGTGGGAGAGAGAGAGAGAGAGAGAGAGAGAGAGAGAGGAGAGAGAGGAGTCGGAGACTCGCATAGCATTCGCGCGCCCTTTGGCTTGTAACTGCTTCGCCGCAAAACCTGTTAGTAAAATTTCAAATAATAATCCCATTAGCTTTGACGACAACTTTGCAGAAACTTAATTTAGTGGATAACTTTAACCTTGCCTCTTCATGAAATTTTATTTCTTCTTTGATCTGTCACGTTCTGAGATGGTGAATAAAAACAAGATTGCTAGTTTGGGTTTGACATGCTGTCAGATTAGTTTGTTTTTATCATAATCATTTTGTACTAAAATATTAAATCACTTTGAAAAGTTGAGAGTAATATAATGATCTACAAAAAATTAAACAGGAAACAGAAGAAAAAAGTGAAGTTAGCACTGACAATATGTAGAAGGTATGTAGGTGTCGACATTATTCATTTTATGAGTATTGTACAGTGATTGAAAAAAAGGTGTATTATTCAGAAAAGTGAAAATGAATTGACTTTATAATATGATACGATAAAATGAATCAGCTTAATAACTAAACCAGCCGAAATGGACGTATGTAGGATAAGCTGAGAATACTGCTACTCCTGTAGTAGAAAGATGTGCCACCGCTGCTCCCTTGTAAAACCGGGTAATACACCATTGTTCTCAGAAGGAAATCTCACAATTGTCTTACAATCTGTCTCACTCTTACTTACTGTCTCACAATATCTTGACGCAAATTGGTCGTCAGCTTTTGTGACTAAGCCCCAAAATCCTACAAATCGACGATCGATCAGAGTTGGAATCCAAGCTCATCTCACATATGTTCTCTTGAGAGCACTGCAGGATGTTAGTGATAACGGATTATCCTCCCATTAACGCAAATAATCTATGGGCATATCTGACATGTAACAAACGTGTGATGTTCAGTGAACAGGTCTTTCATATGTGGAACACGAAATAATATTGGGTGGCCAGGTATCTCCCACCAACGAGGTATTATTCCAGCCAGCGAAAAACTGGAAGCTCCCGACTGGTTCCCTAACATGCGTGGTTGTTTATTGCATATAAGCGTGTGTAAGTAAGGGAGCGATAAGACTAGGAAAGATCGCGCGCGGTCCGTGGCCCGTTTGTTAGGGTACTGCTCCGGCACTCGCCTGATGTTGATCGGAGAAAGCATGGAAAAACTACCGATTAGAGCAGTCACAATTCTCCTCCAGCCTGCGGTTGAATTCGACATAGCTATCCAGCTAGTGTCGAAAATCCTGCCATTGTCGGGACTCGAACCGTCGGACTTCCCGGTCAGAGGCATTGCAGTGACATCAACTGATGCGCTGAGCTACGTGGGTTGATCTCTATAATTAGTTCTCTCATCAACGTCACGTATATTTTTTTGAATATATTGAAATTTTAAAAATATTTAAAAATTTGTTGTAGTTTTTGTTCGATATTGAGGAAAACGTGGATAATATTAAAGGAAGATTTTCTCAAAAATGCTCATTTTTTTCTTTGAACATTTTGTAGTGATAGTGCTAAATTCACGTAGCAGATGAAAAACATCATTTCGTTGTGTTCTTTTGATTTGTCGAAAAACACTCTCTCACGTCATTGATTATGTCACGAGTACATTGATTCAAAGAATTTCGCAGTTTTCGAAAATTTAAATGTTTTGGGTGAAAATAAACTTTTCAAAAAGTTCATTTTGAATCTCTCAAATTATATTTTCCCCAAAAATGTCTCCATCTTTTTCAATGAAAATTTGCTTATAGGGTCGGGATTTATTGTTCTATAATTTTAAGTTAATTCAATTTTAACATTAGTGGACCAAAAAAAAAGTGCTTTAGGCGCCAATAGATTCCAGCTGAGAAAACGTTGGGACAAAATCGGAAAGAGAGGCCCGGCGAAAGAGATAAGGAACCCAACTAGTACGATAAACTCTGCTATGCCATTCTGTAGCATCACTAGGTATCTTTGATAACTCGAATTCACTAGAAGTATACCTCGCCACTAACAATTATAATGTTCGAAATTTTCAAATTTTTGGTCATATTATCTCTAAATTGTCAACAATAGTTAGTGTATTTCAAAACTCACTTGATAGCGGTTATCAGCTTCATTCTCCACATCGACATTGTCAAACTAAAATCCAATATATAAAAAAAGGATGGTAGCGCAAAATGTGCACCTGGCAAGCACGTGAGTGTTTATGACTAATATTGTAAAACACTGCACTAAAATATCAAACTGCTATATTGCAATACGAGGGAAGATGTTAAAAACACGTCAGAAATGGAGTATTTACTGTATTAGTTAGTTCCCTCTTTTTATACGTGCACCATTCAAACAGAATACTAAATGAGATCCTGAATGTATTTCGGGGTGGTTAAGCATACATAAACTTGAGTTTGCCTTGAGTAAGATGAACCGTGGCGTAGAGGATAGAGGTATGTGATAAATTTCACCAGGAGAGGATTTTCAACAATGTTTGAACTTTACTAAAAAAGACACTTATAATGTTTCAGCTTTATTTTCATAATTTTATATGGGTACCTGTTAATTTGAATATTTACTAGCCACGACACATTATTCTTCTTCGTTTTCTTTATAAGCTGAAATAAAGATAATTTAATGGGCAACTATTAAAAATAAAAGTTTTTCATTACAATTGGATAAATTAACATGAAAAGAAATATGGAGTAATCAAAAGATGTTTCAACGAAACATATTGCATACTATCCAAGCGGCACAATCATTTATTATTTCCATTACTGTTCACGTATTTGAAATGAGGCATTTATTGTCTGTTGTGTCCGGTAAAGACACTTGAAGCAGTTTATTGAATCATTGCTTCACTTTTTTTCCGCAAAACGTTTAACATATCAGACCATTTTCATTTGTCCTTTCAGCTGTACGTTTCCCTTTCATTTAATTACTCTGTGCATTTGTACTCCTTTCGCAAAGAGTGTAGTGCCAAGGAAACTTCGCGTACCGACGATTCCTCGGAGTTCACGAGGTCCCTATGAAGCAGCAACCCCGTCCGACGCCCTTTGCTAATGAATAAACACGGCGCCCTGTGAGCCCAGCCCGATTACAAGGAACCACCTCAGCATTCGCCGCACGCGTCCAAATATATCTCTGAGACCGAGGCGCCGACCGCCGAGTACTACGCGGCTGTTTCATATCAACTCATCTACGCAAATTCACCTCCTCCATAAAATAACCGGCGCTCCGATTTCGCCGCGCTTTTCCGTCAGCGCGGGCGAGCGACGCGAGGTGTCGGCTGCTGTAATGGGCCGCGGGCGCGAGGGCGGGGGCGGAGGGGGGTGGACGAGCGGACGGACGGTCCTTTCATCGCGTCCTTTATCCTGCGCCGGAGATACGAAAGAGGGCCCCGCCGCGCCGGCCCGTTTACGAGCGGTTCGCCGCGTCGCTTTAATTTGGCCGTTCGTCTGCCAGCGTAGTCCCCGCCGTTGCCGCTGCTGCCGGCAGTGGGTGCGGGCGGCGGGGGTGGGGCGGAGCGGGAGTGGCGAAAGGGTACCGAGGAGTGGGCGGCATGTAGGGGTGGCAGGGGAAGTGGTGGTGAGCAATGGAGGGGAAAGTTTGCGAAATGGGGGGGGAGATTGTGGTATGTTTACAGTGCGTGAAAGGTTTCAAGAAAGTGGCAGGGTTTGGTGGGGTTTGTGAGGTTTGGCGAGTTTTGCGGCGCTTGGAGGAATTTGAGGGGTGTGGCAGGGTTTGCGGGAGAAGGGCGGGGATGTGAGGATTTGGGGGCTTGATGGGATTTGCGGGGGCACGGGGGGGTTTTCAAGAATGATGCGGAATTTGGGGGTTGGGGAAATGTTTCAGGGGCGTGCCCGTGTTTTGTGGAGAGTTTGCGGGCTGCCGGGGGAGCGGCCTAACAAGGGGCCTAAAAAGCGATCCGTCGCAGTTTACTAGCGATCCGCCCCGCGAGACTTTAATGTGACCCTTAGTCAGCGCTGTGGACTGGAAGGACCCGGCCGCTGAGCGTCCCCGCCCACCGGCCGGCCCTTTCGGCTTGCCGGACACGCCCCGGCCCGTGTACGTGTTTATGACTCGCGCTACGAGGAAGAGGGCGGAGTTTGAAGAAGAGCACGTTTATGAATGTGCAAAAGGGGAAATGAAAACTGCGTTTTTTTCCTTATTCTGGTAATCGTTTGAAAGGAAATATTTTTTAATATTTGTATTACATAGGCGTACATATTTGTATTTGTAATATTTGTATTACAAGTCATTATTATTAATATTATTTTTATTATTATCATCTTTCATCATATTAGTTAAAAATAAGCCACAAAAATTATATTGAAAATATATTATGTTTTAAGCGTTTAATTAAATTAAACTTGAATAATCCTTGTGAATAAAATGAGGCAAGCGTGTCCTATGCTACTAAATAATGTGAAATGAATCCGTATATATTAAATAAATTATTAATATTAAGGGAAAAGCAGATTCCCAATTTAGAAGCAAAGCGAGAAGTTTTAATTATGAAGAATTTCAACAAACCTAGATTTTAAATAAGCATATTTTTTATATCAGAATTTCTCTGCAAGATTATCATACTTTCCATTAAATGGGAGTGTATGATCATTAAAATTATAGAAAACAAAAACTCGTATTCAATTTAGTAAGTACAGTTTAGTTAATTAACAAAAAAATAATGCAAAGACAAAATTCAGTTGTTCATAAAGTTATTCAACATATATTAATGAAGAATCTGATGTCTTTACTAGTGACATGTCATTATTATTAATATTATTTTTATTATTATCATCTACTATTTTATTTTTATTAATGCATTATTTCTTGTGGACATGTATGTTTTTACTATATTTTAGCAATTCACGGTTTGCTAGATATAATCGAAATCATAATTTATTTAAAGAAAAGGGAATGCTAAACACCAGGTTTCACGATCGTTCCTTTTACTGAACTAAAAACCTTGTGTTTGGCTCTTTTATAGAGCTTCGTTTAGATGTCATTTTCGCATTTCTTTGACGTATGATTTTTGATTGATAATATTCCATAAAGTACTGAGCAGAAAGCTCTGAGAGCAATTGCGGAGAAAGGTCTGCAAGTTGATGAATGAAGTTTCGTATAGAAGGTCGGAAAATCACATTAACTAAAATGCACTGTATGGCAAGCTCTCTATGCCGTATGTGTTTTATTTGGACACGCACATGCAGAATAGAGAAGGCAGACCTCCAACGGCAAATCATTTTTTATTTTTTTAGGAAAGTGTATGAAGTTCGATCGCTAGCCAGGGGCTTTGCGTCGTCAGGCAGGGTATCTAACAAATATTGGAGAGGGAAAAATCGTCCGACGCTTTCAAAGTTGCAACATAAATTGAACCATTTGGGCAGAATGCCGAACAATATACGTAACAATGTTCCTAAATAATGTTTCAAACGTTGCAAATATTATACATTTGCAATTTTCCTGATAATAAATAAATATTGGAAAATTAGTGTTTGATCACTGAAATGTTCAAAAGTTTGTTGGCAATTCATATGAATTTAGGAAGTTCTTTATCGATAATTTGAATTTTTCGTGTTCTCGAGTGGTTCAAATTGAGTAAATCTGCAAATAAATAAATAAATATAAAAATAAATAATAAAAAAATTAAAATAAAAATAAAAAGTAAAAAAAATCAATAAAAAGTAAAATAAATAAGTAAAGAGATAAATAAATGAATAGATAAATAAATAAGTAAATAGTGACTAACATGAATAACTCACCCGTCGACCAGTGGCGCCTCGTGCAATATCCGGCGCACTGCGTCCAGGCGGCCCTCGGCGCGCGCGCCCGGCGGTGACGAGGCCAACGCCAGCAGCGCCGCCACCACGCCCACCAGCGCCAGCGCCAGCCCCAGCCCCAGCGCCTCCCGCCCCCGCCCCCGCCCCCGCCCCTGCCCCGACGCCGCCCGCATCACGCTGCTCCTGCAACGCACAACACGCGCACCATGCGTTAACCCAGTCTGGCAATGTTAGTTTATGAGGGGATCAGTAAAAACTGTACAAAAGCAGAGTTCTAACTTAAATGTATGAAAAGGAGGGAGACAGATGTTTCTACAAAACAGTTAATTGGGCTTTTCCAAGTTACAATCCAAAAGCTACTAATCATATATATCATACTAATATCTAATCTATACAATACAATAAACCATATCTAATCATACAATAACAATGGAAGGTCTGCCACTCGTCAGTAAAGAAAGTGTGAAGTTCGTAGAGATTTGCCGTATCACCAGAAGACGTACCAATTCGTAGCTTGATCGACAATTGTCCAATGGGAAAAATGTAGCGGGGAGTGAAGAAATTGTGTAAGGCACGATAACTATACATGGAACGAAATCCTGGAGTCAGGCTCAAGTCCCATATGGACTGTTGCGCCCGAAGAATAAGAATAAGCGCCTGAAATGATCAATAAAACGATTGACTGACGAAGCGGCTCTTAGCAGCGCCGCAAATTACTGTTCATTAACACATCAAGAAAAGTTTTACCCAGGATCGAATCCGCGCTCTTCCTGACATCGGCACGCGCGTTGATTTAGCTAAGTGCTTTCGAAATTATCTCAATCACTAGCTAAGCTAGTGAACTAAGAAAGGAATTATTTTACTTTTCTGAATATGACGTGTTAGTTACCATCATTTTTGTGGTATCGCTGTGAAACAGTTTACAAGTTAATTGTGCACCCTTCTGTAAGGGAGAAATATTCTGACTCTGACAACGATAACGCATGTACCTGCTCAAAGTCAGTGTATGCTGAATTGCTTATGAATCAGGAGAAATGTCACATGTGTAAATTCGACCACATGTTCATTGGGAAAAAGCCAACATCTACGAACGCCTATAGACCTCGCAAGCTGAATCATTTATTCTGAAATACCTGTATTTCAATCTATTCTGTATTTTCGTATGTTCTGAATAGTGTTAACTATTTTAATTAATATGTAGTGTTAGTTAATATGTAGTGTACTTAATATATTAACTGTTAATATGTAGAGTTATAATTATAATGTAAAGTTACTCAGTTATCAGAAATAACAGAAAATGCAGTGCACGATTTATTTGTCAGTTCTCCAAATGGAATTTCACTGCGCTTCAAATGATCTACAACAATGAAATTAGGAAAGGAAATCAGTGAAACCTAGAGTTTGAGAATCACTGATTCAGAGAATTACATACGCGGCGGGGTCGTTTGCCGTTGCCCGCCACGCCATAATCACAAAGTGAAAGCATCCGAGCCTCACGGGATCCCACCGCCCAGGCAGAGCGCGGTTGGCGCGGCAGGCGCCTGCGCTATTTACGCGCGCGCCGCCATTGCGCCTCCGAGTTAATTGCGCGCCGATTTGCGTTGCGGCGCTCCTCGCCCGCCTGAGGGGCGGGGCAGGGCGCAGGAAAAGGCGGAGCAGGGAGGCGACGGGGTGGGGGGGGGAGTGAGAGGGGAAGCAGGGGAGTAGACGCGGGCGGGAAGAGGGGAAACGATGGGGTGCGTGGAGGAGTTGAGAGGTGGAAAATATGGGATGCATGGTGAAGGGGGGAGTGATGAAGAAGATGGAAAGCATACAGGAGTCGGAGAGAATGGGAGGATACATGGAGCGGGGAAAATATGAAGAACACGAAGGAGATGGAGAGCGGGGAGTAAACGGGGAGAGGAGGAGACGGGGAGTGGGGAAGAAGACGAAAAGGATAGAGGAGACGGGAGCAGGGAGGATACATGGAGAGGGGAAAATATGGGGTGCTTGGGAGAGATGGGGAGCTCGGGAGGAGACGGGGAGTGGGGAAAAAGATGGAAAGGATAGAGGAGACAGGGATTGTGGGAGGATACATGAAGCGGAGAAAATAGTGGGTGTATGGAGGAGATGGGGCAGGGAGAGAGAAGGGAGTGAAGAAAAAGATGGAAAGGATAGAGGAGACGGGGAGCGTGGGAGGATACATGGAGTGGGAAAAATGTGAAGAGCACGAAGGAGATGGGGAGCGGGGAGTAAACGGGAAGAGGAGGAGACGGGGAGTGGGAAGAAGACGAAAGGATAGAGAGACGGGGAGCAGGGGAGGATACATGGAGAGGGGAAAATATGGGGTGCTTGGGAGAGATGGGGAGCTCGGGAGGAGACGGGGAGTGGGGAAAAGATGGAAAGGATAGAGGAGACAGGGATTGTGGGAGGATACATGAAGCGGAGAAAATAGTGGGTGCATGGAGGAGATGGGGAGCGGGAGAGGAAACGGGGAGTGAAGAAAAAGATGGAAAGGATAGAGGAGACGGGGAGCGTGGGAGGATACATGGAGTGGGAAAAATGTGAAGAGCACGAAGGAGATGGGGAGCGGGGAGTAAACGGGAAGAGGAGGAGACGGGGAGTGGGGAAGAAGACGAAAAGGATAGAGGAGACGGGGAGCAGGGGAGGATACATGGAGAGGGGAAAATATGGGGTGCTTGGGGAGATGGGGAGGAGACGGGAAGAGAAATAGGAGACGGGGAGTGGGAAGATGACGCAGAGCTGGGGAAGGGCGTATAGCAGAGAGGGGAGAGGGGGAGGGGGGGAGTTGCCAGGTGGAGAGAGCCAGCGTCGACTCGAGTCAACTACTGAAATGGGAGGGTGCGCTGCTCTGTATTAATTCTCCGCGGCGGGTGTGTAGCAGCTCGCCCCATCCTCTGTCTTACGATTGAAGAGAGCGCTCGTTTATAACTGTGAAATGGTAAATGATGTTCATTTAGAATGATGATGCTGTTATGAAATAGCTCAAATTCCAAACCTCGATCAAAATTGTGTACTAGTCCCCAACAAAACAAGATAAAAGTTGCTGCCTGAACTATATTTTGTCAAAATTTCTCCTATTCTTTTTTTCCTAGCACTTGAAGCAATATTTCAGTGTGCACTCTTTTGATTTTTCTCAAATATCCCGAAAACAGATCGTAAATTATGCCATAAACGTTGATCGTAACAAACGTTGAAGGGTGTGGTGTGCTAGGTGAGGCAGGATTATTAAGATAAATTAATACCCAGCAACGTTTCAGGTTCTTCAGATAGTTATAAATATAAAGATACTAGCGTACTCGTAAAAGAACTTTTGCATGTTAAACCACACCCTCTTCCCTATTTTTCCATTTCCATATTAAGCCTGTAATATATATATATATATATATATATATATATATATATATATATATATTCATTATATAAATATATATAATTTTCATAAATATATATAATGAAACAATTACTTTTAATGTAAAAAACACAGAATGATTTATTCCCAGGAAAGATAATAGATATTACAAAAACATCGTTCCATTGGATGTGTAGAAGGTAAACAAAATAATGGTTAGCATTGATAACCTTCTCGTGATACTGATAAACATGAACAATTTCTTACTAACTACGTGAATATTGCCAATGAACACTGTCTTTCTGCTTTAACTTTACACTTCATACTGTAATTGGGAGCTCCCTTTGCATGCATTGATTTACAATCACCCCGTTATTTCAATACTTAAACTATTTACAGACAATGTGCACTCTTCCAAACACCCTTTCTATTCTTCAATCAAATTAGATTATTTATTATTACATGGCAAATTCCCTCAGCTAATATCCCCTCTCACGATCGTCTACCCTTTCCAAATCACGGGATTCTTTTACCGCCTAATAATGAGTTTCTTCTAGTAACAGTCTTACTGGTTTTGCTGCGTCTGGAATTCCTTCGAGCTCACCAACTCCGAATGCGCCGGCGCGATGTGACGAGCCGGGGCCGTCTCGCCCGCCACGTGGCCACGGCGCTTGTCCCTGCCGCCGATGCAAATCCCACGCAGTAGTCGTGCTTCGCCGGGCACGGCGATGTCCACTCGCCGCCAGATCCGCAGCCGTCCTTGTTTCCAATTCTTCCAAACTCGTTTGTTAAGCCCGCCGATGCTGTATCGCTATGTTCATTTCACTCACGCTGCCTTTGTCGCACACGTGTCTATACACTCATCACTTTCCTCACCTCACGCCGTTTAATCTTTACTGTACATCCCTTAACTCGAAATCACTTAATAGTTCTCGCTGTTTATCATTGTCCTACGCTTCGATTTCTGCTCGATGTCATCGGATTCCTATCAACTATATTTCATCGCCGCCATCATTAGCTTTTCCGCACTACCGTCCGTTACCTCTTCCGCACCGACTCCTCCTCGCAACTGCCTCGCTGTTCCCACAATCACCTTCTCAACTGTCGGTCTCGTACTTCGCGTTCCTTTCGTCTCGCGTCTATGTTCAGAAACGCGGTGCGTTTCAATATATATATATATTTTCAAGACCATCTTATCCTTCGTTACTTGTTCTACATGTCTTCTTGAAATTGATAACAATACAATAAACTTTTGTCATTACAATCTATTATTATTTAACGTTATTACCGAGCAGAGAGGTACACTCGTGTTATTCATTCTCGTATTATATCAAGTACGGAAACAAAATTCAGATCTTTTCAGTTTCAGATCAGAAATTTTCCTTTTGTAACAGAACAATTAAAGATTGGAACAGTTTACCCGCATCACTTTTCAATGTTTTTCCTCTTAAGTGTCCGAAGCTGTAGAAATAAGTTAGAACAATTTGGGAGTAATAGACATTAAATGAGTAAGTGCTGTGAAGTGCTGATAAGTGTAATGCAAAGCAAAAACAGTGTAGTGTAGTGTAGTGCAGTTAAGTGTAGTAAACACGATCAATGAATCAAAAAAACATTTAGCCAATATTTATGTAGCTTGTATTATATTTTAGAATCACCGACATTTAATTATTGGATATTGTTATAATATTTAGTGATAGTATTTTCCGGTTAATTTTTTTTTTTTTTTTTTTTTTTTTTAATTTTTTTGGGCCCTTAAAAAATATACGTGTTTAAGACGTAATCAGTTTAATTTACTAGTTGCAGATTCCGCATGACTCAGAGCAGATGGGGTAATATTTAGAAGCACCAGAGCAGAAAAAATTTAATAGAATCTTCACAAAGATTTCATCCTATAGATTGGTGTAAGGAAATTTGCATCCTCGAGGCCTTTGGCCGCAATGTTTTAGTTTTTAAAGCCCTAGAACGCTTCCTTTAGGAGTTACTTAACGATATAGATTCAAAAATGCTATCGAGTGTTACGGGTTGCTTTTGACGTGAATAATTAGATGCATTTTTAAAACAAATCTTTCGTATTTTTAAAGTCAGTATGTCATTCGTCACGTCTACGTGAAATTATCTTTTTAGATATCTCGTTTATAAAGATTGGTTACGTGTGAGAGCCGCAAAAAGTATGTAAACTACTGAAATAATATAGTAGACGATAAATGCTCACTCGTAACTCCCATGATTCGTGAAAAATCATTATATTTTTGGAGAAAAAAAAAAATTTTAATTATTTAAAAAATTGAAAACAATTTTCCTAAATCTAAGATTACTTTTAGTCCATTAAGACTTCAATATTTAAATGTTGAAAACAATTTTAAGTGTGTGGTTGTAGTTTCTCAATTTATAGGTTGATGTGAATTACCAGATAATAGTTACATTATTTTTCTTTCCTTACTCGAAAAGACATGTTCGCAAGACGCCGAACAAGAAAACACAACGTAGAGCGAAAAATTCGATGGAAATAACCGCCGATAGTAATAAAAAAACGTTTGTGTCTGCTTAATTCTTGAATATTTCACGTTATTATCTGCAGTCATTGCTGAGAAAAATGTACCTCCATTACAACTATTTAACATGGGCGAGATAGGACGAGCCTCTTTCCCTTTCCTTCATTGTGCAATTAATCGCATGCCGATTTTCTGGCATTCTTCACTGACTGCGAGAAGGAATGCCTGGCAACGAGATCTCCTCCGCTCATCGATCCTTCTCGGGCGCTTAAATCATTCAATTCATTTTGATGAAGTTTTACACGAGGGGGTCTTTAGGGAGCGCGATGGCGAACGTTTTTTAGTCTCGTAGGCAGAAGCTGCGAAGAAGAGACGGCGAAGGCGGCGGAAGCAGCAGGGGCCTTTGTGAAACTTTTGTCGTGGTGGGGTTTTATTCCAAAGAACTCCATCGAGATTTTTGATGAGTAGTCACTTCGGTACGAAGCATGAATAAACGACAGTCGTCGCTCAAATGAGAGGGAATATTTTTTCGAACCTTGGGGCAATTGTGGAAGAAAAAACATGTTCTTATTTGAACGAGATTTGCAGAAATGTGAAAGTTTGGATTGTTTAATAATCTCGGATGAGCTTAGGAACTTAATTGTGAAATTATCTTTAATTATAACTGCAAAGTATTGATTGATTACATTTCCTAAACATTAAGCCCGTTTTATAAAAGAAACATAATACGAATATTGATTGGATTGTTCTAATTTTTTCTACTTCAGTGGCCCATTAATAATTTCCTTTAATGCATTACACCTTCTATTTGTTTACATGTATTTGCCAGGGAGAGTACTGACACCTATTAGTAATCGATATTTACATTATTGATTATTTTTACGAACTTTCCCAAGGGGAATTTAGTTTTGTACATGAAATTACCCGAACGCCCGACATTTTCGACAAAATGACGCAGAGTGAAAATGATTCCCCATCACGTATGGAACGTATACTTGTTATTGTTCTTCGTTATTTACCGCAAACTAATTCGATGTGGCACGAAAATACGGAGGCTGCGAAGCGTTGAAAATAGCTTTTAAATTTAAACGAAATTTCGAGCGCGCTACTGGTTTGGCGTGGGGACGACATCCATAGATCATGTGACCCCAGTCTCGTGCCGGGCATTCCGTCCAGTGCGCCGAGGCATGGCCACATTAGCTGCGTTAACCAACGATGGCGCACCGATTTTAGGGTGAGAGATCGAACGCACTTCCAACAGTGACGTGATGTAGTGCCAGTTGGAGACAAAGGTATATCACAACGCTAATGGAATCGACCAGGTTGACCCAGCGAATTGCGCAGAAACGCACAATAGCTTTGTCCTGAACACGTGCTTAATACACAACGGATCTACCTGCAAGCCTTTATTTTATTGTTATCTCAGTAATCGCATACTACAGTGAGATCGTGAATGGAAGTGTCGGGTAATTAAGTGCTTTATGTACCTATTTCTCCATGATTCACTTTTCATTTTTTTCTGTTTTTAGCTCTTTCTTTGATCTCTCTTCATTAATTTATTTTATGTGTGCAGAATGTTGCTTGAAAGGTATTTATTTATATATTCATGCTCTCTTATAAAACAAAATTACAGACACATAAAACAACTATGGCATTGTCCATATTCTTTCAGTTAAAAAATTTAGAAATAACTATAATATCAACAGGCAAGCCAGCAAATAATCCAACTGCAGTGCCTTTAAACGCATGTGAGAGAAATATTTTCTAAACAGAACAATTCTCATATTTACGTTCAGAGAACTTTGAATGAACCATGCGCTCGATTTTCGCTTTCATTTTTTGATTGTTTCACGTAGTACGGATAGAGTATTTCGATGTCTGCTTTTACATTTTTCAATAAACTAACTTTCAGTGTTGTCGAGTGTGAGCATAATGGCAACGTTGTGCAGAGCAGGTAAAACGTGTTGGCAGAATTGAAGAAGGGCTAGAATGGTTTCGCCGGGATTACATTCTAAAACAGCGTAATCTATTCTGACAATATTTCGGGCAAAGCGGATTCGGAGAGGAAAAAATATTTATTTTTGAGGCTTTTCCTTTCGGATGCGGTGATCGATCACCACTCTGACAGCAACAATGTACGGTTTCTCCGTGTCGCGCAGCTTTTTCGGCGCCGGACTCGTTTCCCGGAGGTCGCTTGGGTTTCCGGCGCGGAGCAAGCGGAAACCGCGAACCGCCCAACTCCCACACACCTCCCTCCAACCCACACACACACACACGTCCACGCGCAACCAACAGACTTAGTCTCACATCCCCATGCGCCTGCTCCACACCACACCCACACACACTCACACTCACACTCACACCACACACACACAACACACACACACACACTTGCCGGAGATTCAAACACATTTCCTCAGTTACATACGCGTCCCTAGGTCTGTCGCAAGACACGCGATTCACATGCAATATATGATAGCGCGTATATATATATATATATATATATATATATATATATATATATATATATATTATATGTGTGTGTGTGTGTGTTGTTGTGTGTTGGTGTGTGTGTGTACGCACATACATTCTAACGCCACATCACACACACACACACACACACTCATACACATGCGCGTGCCCCCCTCACACCCCATGCACCTGCTCACCGCACACATACACACACACACCCGCCGTAGACTCAAACACATTTCCATAGACACACACGCGTCCGCCAGTTCTGTCGCAAGCCACACGCGATTCACCTACTACATACATATACGCGCATACATTCTTGCGTCACATCACACACACGCGCACACACACTCATACACGTGCGCGTGCGCGCAACCAACGCACTACCTCACACCCCCATGCGCCTGCTCGCCATACACACATACACTCGTTGGAGACTCCAACACATTTCCGCAGACACACACGCGCCCGCCAGGTTCACCGCAAGACACACGCGATTCATATACTACATACACATACGCACATACATTCTAGCGCCACATCACACACATATGTTCACGCCCAACCGTACACTCACACACATACAAACACGCACGCGTCTGCTCACCGCCCAGACACTCGTCAGTGACTCGAACACAATCATACTCTCACGTTTCTGTCGTACACAAATACGCGACCGCCAGGTCTGTCTCAAGACACACGCGATTCACATACTACATACATATACGCACATACATTCTGACGCCACATCACGCACACACATACACACGTGCGCGCGCTACTAGCGTACACTCCTTGTCACCTTGGACTCTCACTACACATACTCTCACTTACATACTTATACACTCACTCATTCACTCACTCACTTACACACCCTTCTACACACCTCTCTCTCTCTCTCTCTCTCTCTCTCTCTCTCTCTCTCTCTCTCTCTCTCTTCACACACACACACACACACACACACACACACTAACACCAACCTGAGAACAAACACCAGCACTCGTTCGCCACCCCACAACTGGTGGGACCAAATCAACCTGTTCTCGAACATTCTGGGAGTAGCAGCGGTAGTGACGATGGCAATGGGAGTGCCTAGGTCTCAATGTCGAAACCGAACTGAATGTAACTAAGATTTCTGTGTGTTTTAGAGTAATTGAGTAAATGTTGGACAGAGTTTGTTTGGTACGGTCTGAACGCGTTGACCCGCAGTGACCTGCTTGCTTTTGAATTAAATTAATTAAACAAGTGAATGTTTATTGTGGCGAAGTTCAGGCTGTTGGACCTGCTCTCTCGACCCACACTCTTCTAATAAATAATTAATAAAGAACAGGATATGAAATAACATTAAAAATGTGTTTTGTTTTTAGTTTCGGTTGCTGCTGTTCAGATCCATGTTCCTACATGTGGCATTTATGGTGCTTCCAGTGGATTCACATAAGATTTTTTCGGGACTGCCCCACGTCCCTTGACGATCATTGTTTTATCATGTTTATTAGAAATTGGAATGATTCCTGGAAGATTACTTAAACGAATGCTCAGAGGTACGAGAACAAATTATAGTATAGAAATAATTCCAGTATTGTTGGGAGGATCGAATATTTTCTTTGCACATATGGAACTGATTTCCGCGGAGATTTTCATTCGCGTGAAGTTATGCAATGGCCCAATGACTCAGAAAGGAAGATCAGACTAATCCTCCTTTTACGATTTTTGTATATATATATATAGATTTTTAACATTTTTGTTAATTTTAAATAGTTAATTATTTAATTTTGAAATTCTTGATTTTAACATAACCTAAGAGTAAGTGCTGTTGACTTCTTTTATTCTTATACCAGTCATTATTTTGTTGTCATTATCAACATGTCCATATTTAATTCTTAGAACTAAGTGTTTCAGATTATCAAAGTGTATGCGTTATAGAAAAAATAAAATCATTTCTTTTGTTATAACTTACTATTTACCAGGATCACTTTCAATTGAATATACTTATTTTTAATTTTCCTGAAAATTTTATGAGTGCTCCTTATTTATGAACCATCAACCGGAATTATAATGACTACAGTCGTGTTATTTGTTATAAGTGGATGAAAAGAAGCTAACGATGAAATGAATAAACTGAGAATATAAAGCTACACCGGTAAGATCGATAGTAAGAAACGTCTTAAGATTTCATGATCTTAAGAAAAAAGTCACATGAACTAGAAACGAATGCTATTATTAGGAATATTTAACAAAAATAATCTACGCAATTGTATCCGCAAACCGTTCTGGATTGGCTGAAAACAGTTTCCAACTCTTTTCGTCGTCGTGGCAAAAACAAATGAAGTATATTTAAAGGGCAAGTCTCATTCCCTTTTTCTTACGGTTACCATCGTGCATAGCGCGCCTGTCCGTGTTTCTTCTATGCCGTGATCAGTGACAGTGGGGGGCACGTGCCGACAGTAACAGCAGCAGCAGCGGCAGCAGCGGTGGCAACAGGGACGAAGTGGCGGCAGTGGTGGCGATGGCGGTGGCGGTGGCAATGGCGATGGCCGGGGGGCGGGCGTGGCGTGGCGGTGGCGTGGCGGTGGCGTGGCGGTGGCGTGGCGGTGGCGTGGCGGTGGCGTGGCGGTGGCGGTGGCGGTGGCGTGGCGGTGGCGTGGCGGTGGCGTGGCGGTGGCGTTGGCGGTGGCGTTGGCGATGGCATTGGTGATGGCGATGTGCGGGGGTGATGGTGGTGGCGATAGCGTTGGCGGTAGCGCTGTTAAGGGGCCAAGCGGCGCGGTGTTGGCGGGGCGGGGGGCGTGGTCGCGACGCAACAAGCCGCAGCCCGGCAGCCGCGGGCACATCACTCTCGCAAATGGGACGACGACGAGCGGGCGCAGGGAGGGATGTGTTGGGCCTGCACGTACATCGCCACAGCGCGGGGCCCCGCCGCGCTTCGCCCCCCTCCCTTTGCGCTCGGCCCGGCTCGGCTCCGCTTCACCCCAACCCGTCCGGCTCCGCCGCCCCCATCGCTCGGCCCCGACCCCCCCGCCCACTTCTCGCCAACCTCACTGTGCCCCGCCTCCACATTACCCACCTACCATGACCTTCCCCCCCCCTTGGCAAACCGTCCCGCCCGCCGAAATTTCCCACCCAGGCCAACCATCCCCTAGCCGCCCATGACCCCGTCCTGTCTAACCTCTCCCGCCCTATCAAACCACCCCTATCTTCGCCCACGAATCCCCAATTTGTCCAACTACCTCCATGTTGTCCAAACGCATCTCGTCCTGCCCTGACGGTTCGCCTCTCTGCGCCTTTCCCCTTCTCTGTCCCCTTCCTACTATCTACTTCTATTTGCCCCTCTCGGACACTTTCCACTTCATTTCTATCCTCTCCGGATGTGTTACCCTCTCCGATCACTCTTGTCACTCCACGCGCTTGAATGCCCAATCACTACTTCACGTCCTCGCCCTGTCTTTGTCCACCAAGCTCCGATATCTGACCACATTCACAGCACTTTTCGTTCTTTCTCGTTCCTCGCTCATTGCTTTCGAGCCCCTACGCACTCTTCCCTGCCTCGCGGCGGCGAGAGCTCCGCTCCACGTAGCGCACTGGCTCTGTCGCCGCTGATGGTACAGCGAGGTGCGCTGCGTGCATTTCGACCCGTCGGACTGATGATGATGAATGGAGATATTTTTCCGGCAATTTAATAAAATACTCATCTGCCTTACACGTGCCTCGGAGGGGAATATCGTCGAAAAATTGTAATTGGTGCGAGAGGAACATCTAAAGAGATGACAAACTGTTATTGCAGGAAATGAAAAACGTAATTATTTCCTGTGAAAATGATGCTTAATAAACTGTAAAAAATAATACAGTGGGAAAGAGAGCAGAAATTAAAGCATGGAATATAATTGAATTATTTTCATTATGTCCAGGAACATGTCGAAATGATTGATAGTGTAACGAACAAAGTGGTAGACTTGGAACGCTGCCAACAGAGATTTTGCCACAAGTGGTAGTGATTAAGATTAAATTTGTATTTTACAATCTTCGTGCTCGTACTACAAAGAAAGCTCTTACTGAAAATCTTCAGAACATAATTGAGAGTCCCAAATATTAGTACTGAGTTTTCCAGGACTCCCAATGGTATTTTATTTCATACATCAAAACTCACAATAAAACTTTACAAACAGAAAAATCATATTATTACTCAACAAAGGAACGAGCCCGCAGGCATTTGATCTTTAATGGAGAAAATGAAGAGATCTGATGTCAGAAGACCGAAACTTCGTTCTTTAGTGTGATTTATTTACTTGCTTAATTTTCCAGACGTTTCATCCTCGAAATAACGAGGCCTGTTTGTTGTTTCACAAGCCTCTTCATCTCTCTTGAGTAAATACAGATTTGTTTCTCCTTTTTTCTGGAAAAAAGAATCTCGTAGCTCAAAGAATGCAAGGAAGAAAGACTACTTCTTCATACCACGACGGGCATTCTGGTTTCATGTCTTGTTCTCCAGAGGCGCCATTTCTTTCCCGAGAGGGCCGAAGCGTTCTCGAGACGCAAGCGGCGGCGTTGGCGGAGTCAGCGCGGGATGGCGGCGGCGGATAAAACGAAGAGATTGAGAGTGGAGGTAGTGATCACTAGAGACTGGAAAATATGTACATAAATATGTAATGAAAAATGTAATAAATATGTAAAATCGGATAAAATATGTAATATTAAAATTATCTTATTATAAAACACATTTATATAATACGAAATTACATTTATAAAAAAGTCGTAAACAAAATTAAAAAATAATACATCTGAAAAAACATTTGGAGAGCATACATTAATGCTCACATTTCACCATACAACTTTGCGATCAGTAGTAAAAGGCTTCATCGATAGCTATTCAGGACTGTAGTTTTGCAGCCAGAGTAAACTCAATAGAAGACATCCTACAACCTAGCGATATCTACGACCAGTAAACATAACTGCAAAGTGAAGCATTCATTGAATGTTAACCGTCGGCGATCGCCTATGTTTCTCCAAAATTAAGGTTAAAGGTGACGAATCGCGGTGGGAGTGATACTTTTCACGACGGAAGATGAGTCGGGTCAGCCGTTCCGCCCCTGAGATAAATGAAGCAGGCGCGGGACTGTAACAACATCACACGTCTTCACATTGGGTACCAGGAGACAGCACGCTGTAATAATGTAGAAAAAATGCTGATTTTTTAAAAATATTTCTTTTCATAACAAAAACGCAATAAAATTGAAGAAAATTAATATATTAAAAATAGTTTGTGAAAATACCAAAATATGTAAAATATGTAATATAGTACCAAATATGTAAAAATATGTAACGAAAAAATTGAATATTGTGTTAGGACGAGGCCGATTCGCCCAGTTTACAAATTTGAGAACGGTAAGTAGAAAGACAAAAAATATGTAATTACATAAAAATCCGGTCTTTAGTGATCACCATCCCAGAACAACACCGGTGTAAAAGGGCCGAAGGAAGAGATAGAGGCAATTTGGGAGATTTGTTGGTTTCCGTTATTTGGAATGAAACTTCTAGTCATTTCTCACAATAACGAGACTGCACATGTCTCAATTGAGACCCTGTTAATAATGTTGTGTGATGTGATTGAACTCAGTCTTTAGAAGGTGAATTAATATAATAAAAGATTTCATTTCATTGAAAAAAAACTGGGCTCTACTGGATTATGAGAGAAAAATAAGTCCAAACAGAAAAAATCACGTCGATATTCTGTATTATTATGAATTTGAATTATAGTTGTTGTTGTTGTTGTTGTTATTATTATTATTATTATTATTATTATTATTATTATTATTATATATTTGAATTATGGCCGCGGCGGGTAAAACGAAGAGATTGAGAGTAGAGGTAGTGATCACGATCCCAGAACAACACCGGTGTTAAAAGGGTCGAAGGAAGAGATAGAGGCAATAATGGGATATTTATTAGTTTACGTTATTTGGAGCTCATTTCGCATGAAACGAACAGATTTCTAAACATATTTGTGAACGACTCAAGATGTGAACATCACATAAGTAAAATGAACTGTATATAATTGATTTGGTAACAAAACTGCTCATGTCTCAATTGAGACTCTGTTAATAATCGAAATAGTAAATTTACAAAGAGTAAGGGAATCATTAAATGAGGTATCATTCTTGACAATGTTGTGTGCTTTGAATGTGAAAAGTTCCATTTCATTGGGAAAAACTTGGCTGTATTGGGTTAAGAGAGAAAACTAAATCCAAATAGAAAAAAATCACGTCACTATTCTGTATTAATATGAATATGAATTATAGGAAGTGTTACCCAGGATAATGGCCAAACCGAGATTTACATTTTTTGTAAAAAAAAAAAAAGTTGAGACGGGAGCTGAAGAGAACCTGAAATCTTTGAATTCATAAAAAATTGATTTAATGAAAATGCAGATACTATTAAAAATGTTTGGGGGTATATTAAACGCGACAGGAACATTGAGAACTTCATCTCAAAAGAACATTGGAATTTGTAAGTCTATTCGGAATAATTTTTATAATTTCTCTTAAAAACAATACCTGTATTTTACCGATATGATTCAATTTCATTGGTGATAATCTTAAGAACTCATATTAATTACACGATGCCTTCGCCGCAGGATGTCGAGAAACGTTGTACCAGCGCGATGTCTGACACAACACATAGACACGGACACGGCAGAAGAGAAGACATCTTCGCGGAGAACGCAACAACGATGACAGCGATGACGGCGGTGGGTGGCCACAGCAATGACGCCACAGAGCTGCGTTGGGGAATGACAACAGGGCAGCGCGTACGCGTAGGCGCAAGGCTGCCGCTGCGGCAATGGAGCTGTAGCGTCGGTGGGGGCGGGGCTGCAGAGGGGCGACCCCCCGCCCGCCCCCGCCGCCCCTGCCGCCCCGCGCCCCGCCGCCCCCGCCGCCCCGCCGCCCCGCCGCCCCCGCCGCCCCGCCCCCGCCGCCCCCGCCCCTGCCGCCCCGCCCCCGCCGCCCCTGCCGCCGCCCCCGCCGCCGCCCCGCCGCCCCGCTCGCCCCTGCCCCCCGCCGCCCCGCCCGCCCCGCCGCCCCGCGCCCCTGCCGCCCCGCCGCCCGCGCCCCGCCGCCCCGCCGCCCCGCTCGCCCCTGCCCCCGCCGCCCTCCGCCGCCCCCCCCCGCCCCGCCGCCCCCGCCGCCCCGCCGCCCCGCCGCCCTGCCGCCCCGCTGCCCCGCCGCCCTGCCGCCCCTGCTCCCTCCTGCCCCCCGCGCCCCTGCTGCCCTGCCCCTCGCCCCTCCGCCGCCCCTCCTCCCTGCCGCCCCTGCCGCCCCTGCCGCCCCGCCGCCGCCCCTGCCCCCCTGCCGCCCCTGCCCCCCGCCCCCTGCGCCCTGCCGCCCCCGCCCCTGCCCCCGCCGCCCCGCCGCCCCGCCGCCCCGCCGCCCCTGCCGCTCCCGCGCCCGCGCCCCTGCCGCCCCGCCGCCCCGCCGCCCCGCCGCCCCTGCCGCCCCCGCCCCCCGCCGCCGCCCGCCCCCGCGCCGCCCCCGCCGCCCCCGCCCCCCGCCGCCCCCGCCGCCCCCGCCGCGCGCCCCTCCCTACCTCTCACGCCGCCCTTCCGTTGTCGCTCTACCTCAACCGCCGTCCCGCGGTCACTATCCCCCCGCGAGCCGCCCATGTAAACCCCACCCCCCCCCGGGGCTCGGCCGTCCCCCACCGCCCCGTCTCACAACCTCCCACGCTTCCCCACCATTCACCTACTCTCGCCACGCTATTCCGGCTTCCCTCTTCCAGTTCTCACGTGGTTGCGCTATCCCCCACCAACCCCCTCTCTGCCACCAAACTCCTTCATGCCAACCCCACTCACACAGCCGTATCTACCTCGCCGACTCCACTCTCTGCCTGCCTCTACATCTTCCTTCTCCCCCCCCCCCCTCCTGTCCGCCCTCGCCCTCGCCCGCGCCCTCGCCCGCGCCCTCGCCTCCGCCTTCGCCCCTGCCTTCGCTCCCGCCCTCGCCCTCGCCCCTCCGCTCGCTGTCCGCCCTCGCCCCCGCCCCCTACCCTCGCCCGTGCCGCTCGCCGCCGCGCCCGCCGTCGCCCGGTGGCACGCGTTCGCTTTTGCCCGCGGGGTTTCCGGCGGGCGTGCGTTGTCATGTCGCTCGTACATTACTGAGCAATGCTGGCCGAGTACCTGCTTGTCCCTCCCGCCTCGATGCGACCGCTAGCACTTTCCGTACGCCCGAAAATTACTCCGCAGCGAAGTAATTGTCTGTGTTTGGCGTCAAAAGATGTCGGGGAGAGCGCTGTTCCAAAACGAGATTATAAAATACGCGATTCCACTAATGAGTGGTCGGATGTTTCAAATGCCGCGGTGATAGAGCGAATTGTTTGCGTTCTTTTGTGCTCAAATAATGCAATGGGGATCGTTCAGAATCCGTGGAATGGTGCACATTCCTCTTGTTTTGCTTCATTATAATCCCGTGAAAAGATATGAATGTACATTTTTCTAGGCATTATTTTAGTGAAACAACAATATCGTGATATGTCATTAACAATTAATCACTGCCGAAATACTATTGGCAGCATTCGAAAAACTTTTTAGGAACATCGTGTTTTGATAACTGTCAATAGCATGTCGCAGTAATGACAATGCCGCTTTGTTTCAAATAATCTGTATGTGGGAAAACATTCAGCGTTCGTAATTAACAAGGATTTATTATCTATTTCATGAACACATAATGAATATGCAAATCATAATAGACTGAAGTATATTTGCTTTGCAAAACCATTAGAAAATATTCGCAAATGAAATATTTAATTTTAGTTTTTAAAACGCACTGTGATGCCTTCACATTTAATCTTCACGTCAGAGGCAATGAATTATCTGTACTTTGTGCAGATACTGCTACATTTCATGTCTTACTAGGAGGGATTCTCGGCAATGATATGAGGATTAGTATGACTAGAGCATTAATTATGAGAGATATAACGAGTTATATTGCACAGGGAGCAAAGGCACTCATAGTTTATCCGCGTGCTTGGTAATGTTATGAAATATATTCCTCGAATTCTAGATTACGTTTGTATCGTAGCCATTTTCTTGCGTAGTGGAAACGAAATGTAACAACAATTTCTCACGAAATTAATTTGTTTATATGAATTGCATGATCTATCGCAGTAATATTTCATCTATTATCTCATTTAAGTGTACACAAAAGGGCTAACATGTATCTTAATTAATTTCCACGGAAAGGAATTCAACTCCCAATGCAAGATTGTGCACAAATTTCTCTTGGGTTAACAAGAGTTAGTGTTTAGCAGAGTTTAGGAAAATATTATTAACAGATCTTTTGCGATGTTGTGAGTTTAAAAACGAGAATAAAAGAGCCATCGGCTTTTCAATGTCCATCACCGGAACCGTAAGACACATTCTTGACATTCATACCTGAAGTACCCGTGCAATTACGAATGTGGTACAGAGGGTAGAGAGTTTATAATAATAGTTAGTGGTAAATAATATTATAAACGCAAAATTGAAATTAACGCGAATCTTTTCCTATAACTTTTCATCTTCAAATTTAGATCAAACAATTTTAATTTGGGAATGAGAACAACGAAATTGTGACTACACACATTCATATTGAGACCATGCAATTTCAAATTGAAAACTATATATTAAGAGACTAAAAAAGGTAAGTAAATAACAAATTAAGAAATTCTGGATTCATTTATAAAAACAAAGTTTATTAACATTTAATAGTAACTTACACAACTAAATTTAAGGCACGAACACATTACTCAAAGTAGTTTTTTAATCATTTTAATAATAATTTCCATAACCATATCAGCAAAAGTTAAGACATTTGAATGGATATTTATACATAAACAACATAACCAAAGCAGTTACTAGCAGTTATTACTTTATTAAATATTTATTTATAATATTTTCTAATTGACAAAGAAGAAACTCAGTTTGCAACATACGAGTATTTTGCCCTAATTTCATCAGCTAAAGCGTTTTGGCGAATTTTTGCAAACAGATATCGTTTAACAACAGCATTGAATCTAAACTAGACATTCACGGTAGGATTAAACATTGGCTTGTAAGCACTGGGCTTCACTAACTGATGGTTGATAAATACTTTTTCTATAATATTTTTCAACATCATAGTATCTTGTGGTACATGTTTAATGCAGCGTGCTGTCATTGGCGCACAATTTTTTTAGCTTCCTTCTTTTTCAATGCGTTTCTTCAATTTTTTTTTATATTTTAAGATAAATTTACAATCTATTTTTTACAAAATAATAAGTAAATGTGATGTCTATTGTAGAATTATTATGACAATGATTAATAGTGAAGGTATCCCATCGGTACTCTTCATCTTCTTCTTCTTCGTACTATAACAAAAAGCAATTATTATTATTTTTGGTTGACAGCAATTGGAATTGATAATTTGGTGGTGATCATGTTTCAGTTACTTCTTGAGTATCTGTATGGGAGTTGTATGGGTGAGGTTCTGGTTAGACGATGGATATCTGCACCATTGTCCAGGAGGTTGAGGGCTAAGTGGTTTGGATGGTTTTCAAGACGCTTCTAATGTGTAGGGAAATCTGTCTCACAGCATCAATGGAGCATATAACATGAACATTGGCTCCGTGGCTTCCTGCTGTTATGCAGGTGCATCGAGTACCGTTTTGGAACGTCATTTGTTACCTGAAATAAACAAAAAGGGTTTTTTGACCATAAATGAAATAGTGATATTATCCGCTTGATAATTTTAAGAGTTGTAACATCTAGTCATGACGCTTTGCTTTGGTACCCACGCATTTTTCAAGTTTTCTACAAATATCTCTGAGTGTGTGCATGAAGCCAACCAATTGTTCAGTCAAACATTCTGTTGAAACAATAATTTGATGATTTTCTTGAAATATTTGTTCGAGATCTTTCAATATAAATCTTGTTTTTTTAACGGTATATGGAACCATGATTTTCTTTCGTTATTTTATTTCTCTTCTTATCATCTTGTGATTTGGGAAATTGATTTTGGTTCTTTCCTCAAACGATATGAGGACACTTTTTAAATTGATAGCGTTTTAACCAGTTCCCTCCAGTCACCATTATTACAATACAAATTTGCCTTATTATATTATCAGCTTCCATGCTTTTATATACGGTATCATGAACTTGCGTTTTAATCACTCAGAAAACAAAAGATGGTTATATACGAATTAAACAAACGACATTAACCGATAACAATAACCGATCCGTCACTGTTATCTTTTCATAGTTTGAAATATCTTAGTCTCAGTTTGAAAGTGATTAGACTGTTTATGAACGTGTGTAGATTCTATGTGGTGTTTAATATCAATTTGATAAAGTTAGTTTTCAACTTGAAGTTGAGATGTTGTGAAACTAATAATTTTTGGTACTCTAAATTTTAAAAATTTAAAAAAAAAATTGAAAAATTTTTAACTAGTTTTTATCAAAAGGAATCATTAAAGAACTGATTCTATTAAGGAAAAAAATCATATGTTTTCAATTAAAAACTATTTGTAAGAACGTGTTCAATAACGTTTGTTGCAGGAATCTGACGGGCAAGCCTTGTGAATTTAAAATTGCGGAACAAGAGAGCCGTTTTAGACTAGACTGGATCAGCCTTCCTGCCGAGAGCCACTGTATGTAGTGTTTCGAAAGGGCACTGCGCCAACAGGTAAGTGTTCGGAAGGTGCAGACGTTTTTTCAAATTTTATTTTCTTACACAGAAAAGTAAGCGCTTTACAAGATTGAATATAAACTACAACTTAGAGAGCTTAGTACTGATACAAACAGGAGAACGAGGATACTCCCGCTGGAGACCTCAATAATTAATAGTTTGGTATGCGAGAATGTATGGGAGAATAGAACAATTACAGAATGAAAAAGTTACAGAAAGTAAGTTTGTGAAATCGTGCATTTCTCTGTAGAAGCCTAGCGGTATGCCCGGCAAAATTAAATCGTTTCGACATCATTCCGCCCTAACGACATCTCACTTTCTTCCAACCAGACAGTTCGATTATAGTTACTGAGACCGATATCTGGCGGAGAAAGTGAGAGTCAAATCGAAGGTGCATTTACGGGACCTGCTCAATAACGGTCTCCAGACTCACGTTGGAGGTAGGTTTCCAAGAAAGTCTGTGTCGAAAAGCTCGCGTGCGGAATAATTGCCTAAGATTTTAAATAAATAAATAAATAAAAGGCCCGTTCCACTGATCTACGAAACTGAGCAGCGCCGGAAGTGGGCATTGTCTGAAGCGAACTGCAAAAATAGAAAAGAAAGGAGAAGAGTGGAATAATGAGTAACGTATCATTGTAGAATACGTCGACGTTGCTAGCTCATTACCGGAGTTTGTCAGCAATATGTCACAGAGATTGTTTGATCCAAACAATATCCAAAATACATTGGTGAAACTTGTATGGGGTTGAAAAGAGTCACCTGTAACTTGTGAATTTTGTTATTTAATTTGTTGCATAAAATGTATCTTAAAAGATATTAGCACGCCCACGTGTACCTTACATAATAAATGATTAAGATCTGAAAGATTAAACATTTATCGTAAAAACACCAATTAAAATTAACTTGAAAATTTTAAATAGTGATAGTTCCTACTCTTGTCTTTTATTCACAGAGATTTCAAAAGCAATATAATCGTTTTTGAAATCTTAATTGTAATTATGGCATTAGAAAACGAATTATTCTAATGTATATAATTAAACGTATAAAATGGAAATTCATTTGTTTTTTAAAGTACATTTTTAATTTGCATTTAATTTTCATCAATTATAATAGTTAATTTCAAAATGTATCCAAATATCATTTTTTTTTTAATCTAAAAGTCAGTCTACAACTTGTTGAAATGGACATATTGACAGTCGGATGAGATGGGGAGAACAATTTTCATTACATTTCGTTTCTTTTTTAAGAGCCGCTCAAATTGAAAATAAAGTTTAATTAACAAATCCCGGCGTTAATGTGGTTTTAAATGACAAGAGTCCGTCCAGAGGAATATTTTTACATTGCATTGAATTTTTTTTAAATTAGGACTGACAATTATAATTTAGAGTTCCGAATGTCATCGACGCTACTTTCTCCGTTGTTAGAAAATAACGAAACAACGTAAATTATGAAAATTGTACCTATATGTCATGTGTAAACAAATGCACGAAAAACAGAATTAAAACATTTGCATAATGAAAGAAACTACATTTGTCAGTGCAATTTACAAATTTTGAAAATAAGTTATTGCACGATATTGTTTAGTATAATTATTTACAAAAACGTTTGTTCGTCCCGTAATTATATTAAATACTACAATTTTAGTAATTGTTTTAGAGCATGTTATAACAACACAAATAGTTTCCAGTATAATTGATGTTATATTACTAGAAACCTCTGCAGTTGTTTTGAGGTAAAAATGACACCATGGGATGTGATCCATAAGGCTACATTATTCTATATACTAGACCAACATTACATTACAAATATTTGAACAATACTTCTTATCTGCAAAACTATAAAGTTGTTAATCAGTAGTTGATAATTTTGTTATACTACTAAAATGATTGAAAGTTCTTTCTTTATTTACTTTTACGCCAAAACGTTAAAAACTGTGTATGACGTGTTACGGGGAAAGGTGAATTCTGTGCACGTTTACATAATTCTGTGATCCCTACCCTAAGCCATAAATTACTTTAATTTTGAATACAGAGAGAAAATGAGTTTTTTGCAACGATTATTAACAAAAATATTCATTCCAGTGTAATAAAATATATTTTCAAGGGTAAATCAGCTTAAAATTTGGACTCTTATCCCTCAACATATCCTTTGTGAAGGAATAATTCTTCCTACCGCTACAACATGGAGAAGGATAATTTGAATAACTGAATTTCACACTGAATTCTAGAAGATGTGCGCAAATAATGAAGTTACATTTATGTCGAAGAGGAAAACCAGAGACCATCTCAGAATGTGCTCAAAGGATCAGGGTAACTGGAGGAAAACCCTGATCGTGATGGGGGTCATTGAGCTAGAAGTTGCGGTACAATACTGATTACAAGTTGTTTAGAATTATACACTCCAAATGGTAAATAATACTTTAAATATCACTTTTAAAAATAGTGTTACTTTGCTTTTGATGCTCAGTATAGTTTTTAATTGTATAGAAAACGTTATACAGCAGAAACGATTTCACTTGAGATTTAAACTTTTCTATCGAATTTAATCGTTTAATGTCATCTGACAAAGTGTTGTAAAATAATGTATGTGTATTGTATGTGAATGTTTTGTAATGACCTGTTGATACTGTCCCCTGATAAACATGATTACTTCGTCTAATGTTATAGTTATTGACCTCGGCGTGTGCCGAAAGTATATTCCCGCCCTAATGCAAGTCATTTTTGACAAAAACCACTGATTCGTAAATCAAGAGACAAGGAAATGGTAAAATTCCTAGATTAATAAAGAGAGACTTACAAGAATCACTGGATAGGATTTGGGTTTATTTCTGAAACAGTCCTCTTTGTATAAAATTGTGTTAGTAATTGTTTAAAGTTCATGTAAAAGAAAATTTAAGGAATTAGCTCCACTCACCCTTCTTTCCAAAGATTACCAACATTTATTGGGTTTATTGACAGTAAATATGGGGTAAAAAGTATACGGTTGAAGCATGACGCTTGCCATCTTCCCTCGACTTCTAGACATAAAAACCACTTCATGAGACAGCCAATACACTAATTGGGCAGAGGGCTATGGAAGTGGGTAGTAGGCTAAAAAAGACAGGGAAACAGGCTAAAAGAGAGGATTCCTACCAATTTTTCATCCTAAGTGGTTAAATCTGCAGTACTAAAAGTACAAAGATAAAAAAGATATAATTTGAAATATCATATCAATAAGGTGCTTCTGATGGTGCGAATTCATCGGTGCTATAGTAACAAAATTATTTTTGACTAACTTTTAATTTTTAGAATTTTTAAGTGTCTACAAACAAATCATTTAAAAATGGAGACGCCATGTATAATTGTTGAATATTTACACTATATACATTATATATTAGTAATGTTACATTTTCATTTTATCATAAAAAATATTAATAAGATCAGAGTGTAACAATGAGCAATTCACTATAATATTTGCACTCTCAGATTTGCACTATCTGCTCTTGTGAAATATATTGTCTTAATCTCTCATTTTCTCTTGTTAATATTTGCATGACTTCATTTCTGTGTACAAAGAGTTGTGTGAAGTAATCGTGTCCATTTAAATGGTACAACGGTACGGTCTACTTGTTAGAAACATTGTACTGAAGAGAGAAAAAAGTCAAAAAGCCAAGTGGATGTAATTCTGTAGGAAGCTATGCTTTCAAATATTGAGGAATAAGAAAGTGATTTCTTGAATTCACTTGTTCTGGATGCATTCTGAGAAGTACATTTGGCATATCACATAGAGCGAATTGTGATTTGGTAATTAATTCAAGAAGAAATATTCTTGTTTTCTTAGTGCGAAACAATCAGTGTGCAACATTGTATAACATGTTTTATAGATCGTTAATGTCGTGAAAACCTTGAAGCTAAAAAGAGAATTTCATTTACCGGTATGTCAGCTAGGTTAAACCTGGCAGACATGATATCTTGGGGATCACGTGGTAACTGGCACCCGTTGTGATAGCATCACCGACAGCAGGTGCGCCAGCCGCGCCCATGCCTTGTTCGGCATGTTCAATACATGTTATGCTAAGCGATAATCCTAAAACCAATATTGTCGGATGTTATGCAAACACTCTGGGGACGTATTTGCAAGACAGAACAATCCGCACCTCGCATCGTTAATGTTACACGCATTAATTCACATTGATACAAAATCCCTCCAGACGCTGACGAGATAAAATCCGAGGCGCCTGGGTGGTATAGGAGCATCGCCATCGCCGCCGCGGTGAGGATCCCCCCCTACCCCCACACATGATGACTGATTGCTTATTTGTGGGTGATAATTGTTATGTACACAAAAAGACACAAGTCAACAATAACAATTTATTCATCAATCTTTTTACAGTAGTGATCCGGTTACCAAAATCCAGAAGAAGTCCCAAGATACGCGCACGGTCGTTCACAATACCAGGAGAGAGAAAACAAGTTAACTTAGCCGATTTCACTCAAGATACATAATACACTGAGTCACTACTGGATCGCACTTCAGAACTGTCTGTTCCTCTGGCCGGCGCGGCCGGTTAAGAAGCACGCCGCGCCGTAGCCTCGCCTCGGGGCTGCTGATCCGCCTGCCGGCCGCTCACGTCCTATTGGCCGGCCCTCGCGCCGGTTTGTAGCCCTGCTGCCTTCAGTAGCCCCCGTCCCGCGCTGCCGATTTGGCGCACGATATGAATCCTCATATATCGCCGCAACAATAAGAGCGCGTCCACTGGTAAGGTCAGTTCCGTGAGTGTAATGGATGTTTTGCCTAGGGAGGTGGCGATGACCTTCCCCCGCTGAATAACGAGATTCGGCGCCGATCGGCCGTCGGTCAGCAGGGTTTTCCACAACCAGTTATCTCCCACCAAACGGGCGCCGCCCCAGGCGAGACAAGCTCTAAGCTCTCGACCGGTCTTCGGGCGTGTGTGCTAATGTAGTGTATCTTGGTGTAAGTGTGTGTAAGTTAGGAGTGAGGATAGGACAAGGAAGAGAATGGAAAGATCGCACTCGGTCCGTGGCCCATTTGTTCGGGCACTGCTCCGAAATTTGTCTGCTATTGATGGGAGAAACCACGGAAAATTACCAACCAAGGTAGCCGGCCACCAGAATTATCCTCCTGACAGCGACTGAATCGAGCTAGCTGGCTAGGCAGTGTCGAAATCTTGCCACCGTCGGGACTCGAACCAAGAATCTTCTCACACAACGCGCACACACACACACTCACTCACTAGGTTGCAGTTGACGACTGTATTGCTATATTTGTGCTGTGAAAATTCGCCAACAATAGGATAAAACTCCGCCCACGACTGTCAAATGAATGAGTCGGTGATTCTGAAGAGCTCACGACGTTAGACCATTAAGGACCTTCAGTCAGGAGATTTCGTAAAAGAGCATCAGTTAACAAGTTGTTTACAATTAATCCCAAATACTCTTGTGCATTAAGACTGCAGAGATTTCAGTATCAATATTGCAAAGATAAAAATTTATATTTTTGTGGAAAGACATGTACAATTGCATTTCAAGAAAAACTTACAATATTTCCCTATAAAAACGATTTCGGTTTATTGGGAAGAATTCCGCAAAATCAATTTTCTTTTCGCGAGCTGAATCGCGAATTTTTTCGTCCAATTGAGGGAATTCCTTTGAATGCGGCATCCCTGGCTGACGTTTTGTCACTTCCCCGGCTGACACCAGCGCTTCACATTCCAGCATATTCCTCTCAACGGGCACGACTCCAAGTGAGAGCGAAGGAGCAGCAACACTTCGGGAATAGGGCGCCACCCATGAAATAAAGTATTCCGGGAACGACTTTAAGCTCTGTTCGCGCTTGGTCCGGTACGTCCTTAGTTACATGAATACAGAGACAGTATGACAAAACCAAAACAGTGAGGGTGAAAAACAGGTCTGTGAGTAAAAGTTAATGATAGAGGATTACACCTTATACGAAAAACAAACAAAATTAATTCCCATGAAAACCTTCTACTTGAAGTAACGCCCCAACATTTATATTTATATTACAACTAGAGTATAATTGAAACTGCAAGATCAACATTCCACACTTCTCTTTGTAAATGCTACTCGTGTTAAAACACATTGTCACAAAATCACTCCTGATGCTTGTGAGATACTAGTCTTTGGGTGGTAGTAGAAGAGCTTTCGCTCCGACCCAGGCTGCAGACGCTGGTTTCGTCGGTTCGTCGAGCAGGCATGCCACATTCATATTTACAAAACCCGCCGACGTAGGTGAAAAATACGCCATATTTCCCCCAAATGACTTAGTCGATTTAAAAAATTATAAAGATTTGTTCACATTTGTTCACGAGATAAAATAAAATTATGCTTGTTTTGTCGAGGCTTCTGGCGATAAATAATGCTTAGTCGGGCTTCTTGCAGGATGCAAGCAACTTGAAGTGGAAGCAGACTGTGATACTGGGGCTCATGATTTCTTAAAAGCTTAAAGTTCACAAATTGTAACAAAAAATATTCTGTATAAATCGTGTGTTTCATCGAAATGCTTTAGAAAATTGTTCAAACGATATATGATTAAAGAAAGAAATATATCCCTAAATCCGCCTAATACACATTAAATACCGCACATTGAACAGAACATCCCAAAATTCGGTTTCTTCCCGCGAGCCTAATCGACAAAAATCGACAAAGCGGGAGTGAACGTATTACAAGAAAACGCAGTATTAAGATAAAAAGATGGAAAGATTTCGTAAAGGAATGTGGTTTGCTTAAGGTCATTAGCTAAACAACCACAATTGCTCCTAGATATGAACAGGAGACTGGCGTAAAACAGGTCGTACTTAATGATGGAGATAACTTATCCCTTTACAGTATTTGAGTTACTCAGAGTGTATGTACGTATCTGTCACTGATGTTTAGACCACTTCCCGTGCACCAATTGAGATAAACGAGGTTTCATACGATGCATCTCGGTCTCCTGACGGGTTGTTCTTGGATCCAGCCAGAATATACTAAGAAATTTTCAATAACGTGATTTTGCGTGTTTTCGCGCTAATATCTTAGGGCGAAGATAGGAAATTAAACGAAAGTCACCTAAGTAGATCAATGTAGTTGGTGTTTATTAAAACCCCTGTACCCAATGACAAATTTGTCGCCCCGGAACGTTAATATTTCCTTCATGACGATGGCATCACTGATTGTTGCCATTTCTATATTAAACAAAAGAATGGCAGGTTTGATTTCATTTTTACTTTCTTGCTCTTACAGAAGAAAAGAAGTAAGAAAAGAAAGTATTGTAGTGCGCCGCCAAACGGCGAATTTTCGACACAAAATCTGTTATTGCTGATTCCTGATAACGAAAAATTGGATAAATCCAGTTGCTAACTATAGAAAAATAGCCTTCTAACACGTGGTGTAGACAGAATCCATGTTTTCTGTGTTCTTGATACCGAAAAATCGATTGACTTCAAAACGTCTGTCTGTCCGTCTGTGCACAACGCCAGCTCATAAACCGCTCGATCGATTTCCTTGAATTTGCTCCTTGAATTTGAAACCGGTATTTTAGTTTTGATAATTTTGGGCATACTTTACCTGAAGCTCCTTGACAGTCACAAAAATATTAGAAATACTTTTTACTCTTTAGAAAGCTACGTAAAGATTTTCATGCAAAAATACAAGATCGGGCAAGTTTTATTAATGGTTCAGTCGTGTGTTTGGGACCTTTCTCTAATTTTTTTCGTGTAGAAATCGTCATGTCTTATAGAGGTTACCAAACGTGTACTGATCCATAATATATATTTTTCTTCAAGACCCTCTTCTCCTCCGTCACTTGGTGTATATATCTCTTAATTGTAATAACTAAACCTTTTTGAATATAACAGTACAACTCACCTTGTCAATACAAACTATTCTTATTTAACTTAACAGAGAACAGAGAGGTACACCTGTCCAATTCAATCGCGCAGAATATCACGCAATTAGTTACATTTCAGTCACGGATACAGTTGCTGATTGTACACATATCTGAATAGGTGGGGTAGTATCGAGAAGCGCCGAACCTGCAAAAATGTAATAAAATGCCCAAGATGATCTCATCCTATAGATTGTGGCATGAGTAACGCTTCCGTAAGGCTTCCATCCTCAATATTTCAGGTTTCAAGGCTCTAAAACGCTTTCATTTTGGAGTTATACAATTATATAGATATCAACAATGCTACCCGAGTTTTGCGGATTGCATTTGACATGATGCTCTTTTTCAACAAATACTTCTAATTTTTAAAGTTAAAGTACAATTTATCAAGTCTCTGTCAAATTCTCTTTCTTTAAAGATATCATTCTAAGTTTAAGAACCGTAAAATTCATCTATACTCAGAAATAATTTAAGAGAGAATTAGATTTGCAATCCAAACTTCGCAGCATTAATGTTACATATATTAATTAATACACATGAAAATAATTTTCCCTCAGACACTAGCGCCATAAAATCCGAGGTCCCTGAATGGTACGTAGCGGTGCGTCGCCTTTGTTTCCCCCGCCGCCCCCGCGGCGCGCCCCCCCATCCCCACCCCCGCTCCCGCCGCCCCGCCCCGTGACCCCGCCCCCGTCTCAGGCTGCAGCTGCGTTCCGTCGCTTCCTCGGTGCGAGCAGAGCTGTTTTCCCGCGTATTCCTCGCGCTGGGCACGACTCCAAGTGAGAGCGAAGTGGCAACAACGCACAGCCCAACGACGAAAAGGACGCTCCCCGTGGTACAAAGATTCCGTAAACGAATTTCAGCCTGGTGCGTGCAGGGTCAGAAACGTTAGCTTAATGACTACAATGGCTGCTTGATACGAACAGATGAGAGTCTGTGGAAAGTAATTTGGTGAAGTTGCGTAATGATGGAGGATTGTAATGAATACAAAAACCAATAACCGTAATTCAAGTGTAGTGAAGTAAAAGTATTTAAAGTAAAGCCTCATAACTATATTTTAATGTTACAATTAGAGAATAATCGAATGCCTTCTGTAAACAATATTTACTTCCTGTCTTGTAGTTCGTAAGTTCTAATGGGTTGCCCAACTTCGAAATGCATATTGCATACCTATCCCTACACCGTATTTGAGCAACACTTTCCGTGCACCAATGCGACATCTGAAGTGTCTCATGTTTAGACCACTTTCCGTACACCAATGTGACATGTGAAGTGTCACTCATGTTTAGACCACTTTCCGTGCACCAATGCGACATGTGAAGTGTCACTCATGATTACACCACTTTCCGTGCACGTGTTTCGTCAGTTGGCGCTGCGATCTTAGTGAATGTACCGGGAATTAAACCAACGACAGCCAAATAGATCTATGTAGTTGATTGAACTCCAGTACCCAAAGGCAATTTTTACCCCATGCGACATAATTTTCTTTTACGACGTTGGCAACACTGATGTTACCATCTTTAAGGTTCATAAAGTTATTTATTATCAACTATAACGCCTCATTTTCTGCATCATATTATATTTTCTGTTTCTTATCGGCAAAACCGATATTATTATTATTATTATTATTATTATTATTATTATTATTATTATTATTATTATTATATTATTATCCTTGAATATTTAAATGCCGATAGTATATTTTCAAATTATAGTAGTTCTAAACCATTGACTTTATTTTCAGCGTATTATTTGAAAATTGTCATTTCTGAACGTTACATAGAACTACGTTTATATGCAAGATCAACGGTAATTGGTCACCGTTCACTCGCATAGTATTCTGCTCGGCGTTGATCTACCCCATTTTTGTTATTTCTGTTTTATATTTATCTCATAATTATCAGAGGATGCAACGAGGTTTCTGCTGTCACCGTTGACGCCATTTCGATGAAGCCAATAGTTCATTTGTGCTTTGCAAACACTACTAAAATTAATTTAAAGATATTACAGTTGCTCAGCTCGTTCATTTTCAATTTGGAAGATATAAGACAAAAAGTTTGGTTGAAATACATAGTTAAAATTTTGTTTCATAACAAAATTAAGTAAAATTTTCATCATTCTAATGAATAAAATATAGATATTCATGTATATACCGGGGGAGGGAATTTATAAATTCACAGCGTTTCACAATGTGATCGTAAAAGCATTGAAACTATCAAAAACAACAATTATTCCAGAATATCTTAGAGTTCCATAATTAAGTATTGTGCCAATCGTTTTGTCCTGTAGAGGGAAATCGCATGTGCGGTAGGTACCATAAGACAACCAAAACTTGTTTCATTGGCTTAAAAAAACGTTTGAAGTCGTCTGAATGATTTCGCCAAGCCATGATGATTTACCCACCAGGAGACCGAGACGCATCGAATGACACGTCATTTGTTCCGACTAGTGGACGGAAAGATGTCTAACCATGAGTGGCGAACAGACGGACACGCGTTACTCGATTGCTTTTTCTCCCTAGGGCTTTTATCCCACCGAATGCCGGTTACCATTGACGTCCCAATGGGACCCATTTCGACCATACATTAGACACTTAACAAACGTACGGGCTCCTCTGATCAGGGGCCAGCAGAACGCGACAACACGTACATCAGATACAAGAGACAAACAACCATGCCCAAGGCGGGACTCGAACCATCGACACTTCGGAGGGAATAGATGAAACGGTACAAGTCGCCCCGGCCATACAGGTTGTCCTAAAACGCATAAACATGATCCAATTGTGAGGTTGCAACAGGAATGACAATTCTGAATGTATTGGTGTTGAAGCGATGAAGCTGTGACGGCCGCGTTGGTGGGTGGTTGCTGCACGGGGCGCGTGGGCGGGGCGTCGCGACGCGAGGATCGCCCCGGCGTGCGCATTGTGCGCTGGCGTTCGCGCACTTCGAGCGCTGAATTGCGCCAGGAGCGCTCGTCTGCCGCCCCACCCTCCTTCGTTTGCGCGGGCCCGTTTCAAAAGGCGTCATTACGTCTGTACATCTACGTGTACACAGCTCTCCTCTCCCCGCCTCGCCCCCACCACAGCTCCGCTTCGCTGCCACCCCGCGTCTCCTGCGCTGATCCCCGCCCTGCCTACCGCCCCGTGCACCACCTCATTTCCTTGCACGCCTGGCAAATTCTTCGTCGCCGCTCTGTCTTCAAAGCTTGCCCGCCGTCAGCCCTGTATCCGTTAGATTCGCCACCCGACACCCCTCCACCGCCTTCATCTCTCATCACCCACACCGCTAGACTCCGACACCTCCCCAGTCCCCCCACACACCACCCCCACCTCCACCACCCACACATCTCACCAGCCACACACCTCCACCGCCCAACACATCCACTGCCCACACACCTCCACCGCCCACACACCTCCACCGCCACACACCTCCACCGCCACACACCTCCACCCCCACCACTCAGCGGCTGCACACCTCCGTCGCAGCAGCCACCGTCCACCGCCGACACACCTCCACCCCACACACTCGCCTCTCCACCACGGCGAACACCCACCACCCACCACTCCACCACCACATCTCCACCACCACCTCCACCTGCTCCACCCCACTCCTGCACCCTCCACCGCCCACACACCTCCACCGCCCACACCCCTCCACCCCACCGTTTAGTCTGTTAGCATTTTCGGAGCCCGAAGCGCACGCAAGCTATTCGTCATGCAGACGCCACCGAGCGAGATATTCTCAGGGGTTATTGGATTTGCCGCAAATGTTCCCTTTGGGTACTTCGGGGTCTCTATTTGCAATTCCAGGCGGGGGAAACAAATCTTGATTACGTCGTAACTATCCATGCAATTTTTAAAGGGCCGCCTGTTTTATAACACGCAATTCGCCGCTAAAAGAAGACGCAGCTGCGGGCGAGTCCAGGGAACTGCGTGAAGAGACCGCAAAAGAGAAGCCGATAATGGCGAAGAAGGTAACGGCAGCAGAAGGAGCAACATGTGGGAGTGAAGACTATGAGTGCGAGAGAGTCACATGAAACAAAATAATATGACTTGGGTGCAGGGGAGAGTTATGAGGAGGAAAAGAAAAATTATGTTTGTAATAACAGGAAAAATTAGTTTATGAAATAAAAAATATATTACATAAATATAAAAAGGAAATACTTGCTTACTTAGAACTCTTCTCTTCCGTATGGTTGTAGTCCGTCCTTGGGAACATGTATGAATTTAAAAATATTTTGTAGTTCTTGATAAGTAAATACGAGTAATACTCAAATGTATAGAGATCTTCAAAGAATAAAAACATCATCAGAAATATGATTATTTAGATATAATCGTATATTTTGAATAAAATTCACGTGTGCAATATTTTTGTAATTAGTTTAATGTCCACCATGCAGACACAAAAATAAAATATTAGAACATGCAGAGTAACGTGTGAGAAACGTGAATACGAAACACAAGCAGTATCGTGCAAATTCCCGACGTTGTCTGTGCCGCGCAATGACAAAGCGACGGGCGTGAAAACAATCGCAAATGAGCGGCCACGCGAACCCCGGCAGCGAGTGAAGCGGCCAACGAGCCACGGAGCTTCAGGGGCGGACCCCACGCGCGTTGCCCGCCGGGTTGCATCGGCGGGCGCCGCAGGGGCGCACGCCCCACCCTCCGCCGCAGGGCCGGGATCTTCCCCGCCGCTGCGGTCGCCCGCCTGTTTACGTGTCCTGTTCTTTCATTTGTTTTGCGCGTGTCCCGGCGGTAAAGTAAATATGTTTTTCGTGTTTGTTTTTCTCCTTGGCTTGGGTGTCCTCTTTAAATCCAAAAAATTACCCTCAGCCCGCCACCGTGACACTGAATGTTTAATACAGTTATTATGTCCGTGGTGGTCGGTAGACGTGCGCAGGGTACACATTGCAAGTTTGCTATTTCCTGATTGATGATAAAATTTATGACGCAATTGTTTACCTTCGACCGTGTCCTGGTGTGCCCATTAAAGGTGAAACTCGTAATTCTGCCAAATAAAAATGACCGTGGAGTAAAAATTGTTGAAGCAAATGGTTTCGGAATTTTATGGTAAATAGATGATTTATTATTTTTGTTGGTAGAGTCCCACCGCATGTTATCGGTAAACGTATTTGTCATCTACACGCCAAAGCAAATCGCGGCAGTTGACAAATTCCACGCGGTATTTTTCTTCCGTTTCGAGTGCTCCTAAGGTAAATCTGCCAGCTCCACAAAGGCGCGGCTCTGAATCTTCTGATAATGTCGTCACAAGTTCCTTTCCCTCATTTTTATTCATGTTTCTGAGAAATATGAGAGGAAGGTAGTAAAATACACCTTCCGTCTTGTTGCTTTAGGATCAAAGCGCGAGGTCATAAAAAGAAGGGAAGAAGCGCGCGTGGGCAGGAGACAAAAGCAGCACGGCGGCACACGCCCCTTTCCTCCGCCCCCTCCCGTCCGGCTGCGTCCCCCCTCTCTCCACACCGCTTCCAGACCCGCCCCTCACCTCCACCCCTCCTCATCCCGCCCTGCCCCGCCTGCCCAACGCCACCCAGCCCACCTCCACCTCGCCCGCCCGCTCGCCTTGCTCTCAGCCACACCCCCACCGCACAAGACCGCTCCTTCCACCTCACCCACCCCGCCCACCACCGTCTGCCATCTCCCCCCACGCGCTGCGCGCTAGACCCGGACCGCGTCGGTGGCGGCCGTTACGTCCGCCCCGGTGGTTATATGTTTCCGTCCCGGGCACTCGCGGCATAAGGCCGGCCAGCCGGTCTCAATCCCACGGCCCCGTGTCTCGCATCGCAGCCCGGCCGCGCCCGGCCCCCCCCGGCAGACGCCGTGCCGCAATTCCCCGTCGCCCCGGCCTCCCAGACGCGAATCCTTTTTCGCTCTTCATTTGGTCGACATTAGGGAAATACGCTCGCGGATCGGGTGGAGTGCTTACGGTTGAGATGGCGCTTTGATCCGCGGGCCTTCCTTTGATCTCGCCGACTGTAACGTCGTTCGACTCGGACCGCTTTCATAAAGCGCCCGCGGCGGGGAGGCGGAGGCGTGCGGCCGGGCTGCGCGAGGCGCCGTCTCCAGGATTACCTGCCCTCGCCGCGCGCTGCCGGCCTGGGCGACGGCCCAGCCACTCGCCGGCTCTGGAAAGCGCCACCCGCTCTGCGCCATTGGACCCTGGACTTGTCTACTCAGGAGTGCACTGAAGGTATCTTACGGGTCCGGCTTATTTTAGTTCAGTGTCGGAATCACCACTGAGTCTGGAGCGATTCTTACCGAGAGGTCCTAGGATTCGAGTTGCGAAGATTTCTCCCCTCAATATCAGGCAAATGCTGGAGCCTGACCCTAACAAACGGGCCACGGATCGCGCCCAACCTCTTATTTGCTCTATTATTCCCTCATATTTACGCAGCTACCCTTACTTTTCGTACACTTCGAGGGACTAGTCGGGAGCTTAGAGGTTGTCCCGGCTGGGGCAGTGCCCTTCTGAAGAGATACCTTGAGATGGAAATTCCCCGCCTAGTGGTATGTAGGTCGGCGTCTGATATCCCTTTGAGTGGGGGTGAATATCGTCATCTCTAGGCACTACATTCGCTACACCAACGGGACTTATGGACATAGCTGTTGTTTTTCCAGGAAACATCAGTAATTAATCATTCAATTAATCAATCAATTCCATCTTATACGTCTCACAGACACAAGTCGCATTCGTATTTCGTTCTCGACGTTACGCAACTCTTTCTAGCACCACCTGCGTCATCTTCATCGTTATAATCATCTGGAAGCCTGCATATCTCCCAAATGTCTGATCGTTTGCTTCCCTATTCGCAGCTGCCCGATTCCGCACTCGTAGAATTCTATGATTCCAGAATTGTATGACTTTCACTACACCATCCGTGCTCTCACTACAGTGTGGATACCGTCACAAGCTCTACCTGATATATCTGTGCGTTTGCTTCCAGATTGATCACCTCAAACCCGCCCTAATATCTATTTGCTGACATCTCACTAACATCTGCGCGATCCCCAACACAACATGACTGTTTTTGCGCGCATTTTGCCTCGCCATCTCGCCATTACATCCGAGGTGTCAAAACGTGTGACTTCCACCTTGAGCATTACGTAAACATTGCTTATGATTTATTCCCAGAAAATGACGTATCTCTCATCGGCACCCACTGCATTCCAGCACCATAGCGGTACCACCCTAAATTCTACATGTCGATGGTTTTGCGCTCATTTCGAGAACTTTCACCGGGAGCGGTGGCTCAGTGCATCAACTCATGTCACTGCAGTGCCTCTGACCGGGAGGTCATAGGTTCGAGTCCCGACAGTGCAGAGGTTTCTCGCACTAGCTTGTCAGCTAGGTCGAATTCAGTCACTGTCTTGAGGAGAGTTCTAGCGGCCGATGCTCCGATCGGTAGTTTTCTGTGTTTTTTCCGATCAACACCAAGCGAATGCCGGAGCAGTACCGTAACAAACGGGCCACAGACCCGCGCAATCTTTCCTTCCTATCCTCTCCCCTTACACACGCACACTTACACTAACATGCACTACACTACCACATATTCCGGGAGACCGGTCGGGAGCTTAGAGCTTGTCCCGGTTGGGGCGGTGCCTCGCTGGTGAGAGAGTCCTGGTTGGGGGGAAACCCCGCTAGCCGACGGTAGGCCGGCGCCGGATCTCGCCATACAGTGGCAGGAAGATTACCGCCACTTCCCGATAAAAACATGCACTACACTTATGGGACTAATTATATCTCTAGTTGACCCGCCGGTAATCGCTAAGAATCAATCAATCGAGAACTTTCAAAAAGTCGCAAGTGCATCCTATCCCAAAATCACCCGCACAACCTGAATGCCGCTCTGCCCCATCTCTTCACCGGAGACGCCGGTGCTTTTCCACGCCTCTCCGCTTCCGCGCGCCGCCCTATGCCGCTTCTTCGCAGTCTTCGGAGCCAAGCGCGCTCGCTCCGCCCGAAGTTGTACAGCGAGGAAACAGCCGCCGACGCGTTGGAAACGAGTTCCGCGCCGCGCCCCGCCACGCCCCCAACGCCTGCTCCTCCGCCGCCTTCGCTCCTCCGCCCGTGAATTACGACAATCATTACCGCCCCGGGTTCACGAAATTGGTAAGAAAAGAACAAACTCTCTTCCAGCTTACGTGCACCTTTGTGTCTAGTGAAGCTTTTTACTGGCGAAATTTTTTAAATTGCCGCCAAGTTTAATGGTGTGCCGTTCGGACTTTAAGATTTTTTCTGATGATCAGAATGCAGTATTTAAATTTGTAAGAAGTCCCAGACTTTTAACGTTTCCTAGCAGAAGTCGCGCTTTCCGATTTTAAGTGACAGTGCGGTGGAGCGCAACCTTCCTGTAATTTTTTAGAATTAGTCCGCCGGGAAGTAATTTTGAACTCTAAAGTCTATGTAATTGAGTAGTCAATAAGACGAGGGTCTTAATTTATGCAAATCTAGTAATTATTATTCTGTCGCACCCGAGAAAGGTGCGGGTGGCTCGTCTCTTATAATGTCAGCGCCTGTCGTCTCTCGCGAGGCCGCAACGGGAAATTGGGACTCGGCGCGTAATTTCGAAATGTTTACTGGCATTTGTGTGTTAAATGATGCGCGGCGCTGGGAACGCGGCGGAAGACGCTGTCGCTGCGATATATTTGAGGTAAATTAAAATCCAAACGGCCCACCTGGGTCCTCTTGGAGGGCCAACGATGGAAACCGCCGGCATAATGAAATGTGACTCAATTTGCATAACTTTTCGTGTGGGCGCGGGAGGGCCAAGTTGGTAAAGTGCTTAACGCGGGGGCCCGGCGGGGGCGGGGGGGGGCCGGGGCCGGATGGCAGTCCGCACCAAATTATGGCGCAAATGTTTGCGCGAGCGCGAACGCCCGAGTGCGAGACGCGGAGCATATGGCACGCACGTGGACACAAGCACTTTTGAAACACCCATCACGACGCCTCTCGCCCCCGGAAATATGGATCTCTCGCCAGGCAATTACCAGCGCGGGTGCGATCTCTCCCACGCTGCCCCGTCCCCGGCTCGGCCCCCGCTCGCCCCCCCGCGCGCCGCCCCCGCACCACGCCCTCACGCTCGTCCTCGTCCATGACCTCGCCCTCGCCGCGTCTTCGTCCGCGATTACTGTATTTCCCGTGCTCTCACCCGCCTGTCTTAGGTGTCAGTCCTACCTCTTGATCTCATCCACACAATTGATAGAGTTTTTTTTAAAGCTTGGTAAATGCAAAGAAAATACAATATAGATAATACATCGTTTAGGCATATTTTGACCAGTTTATTCATCTCTCAAACCGGAGTTTATGGAAACTCATCATGTTCTATAGAAAAATATAACTTTAATCATTCAAAATCACTAGATTTTATCATATATGCGATATAAATGCACAATAAACTTTCGTTTTATGTAAAAATATATAGTTTGCATTAATCGAGTTTTAGAAAAACTCTCAATTGTCCTACCCTACCATCGTCTTCGCTTTTCCCTTTTCATTTGTTCTAAACCTTGCCATCGCTATGGGAGAAGCCCTTCTCTCGCCGTCGCCTTTCCTTTTTCCCCTTGACTTTACCCGCCCTTGCCCTTTTCCTTTTCCTCTGATTTGCCCTTCATTGTCGCTATCGTCCTCGCCTTCGCTCTCACCGTCGACAACACCGTGGTTCTCTGTGGCACCCCCCCCTCCCCGCATTCGCCGCAGGCTCCCTTTCTCGTGACCTCTTGAGACTTGCAAGTTCACATATGCCCTCGTTTTGCAGAAGTTCCCGCTGATATTATTTTCTCTTACTCTCGTGAGTTCTCTCCACTCTGCGACCTTTCCCATGCCCTCCATTCTCCAACGATCGTCGAGCTCTCTCTTTTAGTTCTGTTTTTCAACAGCTGCTTTCGAATTATTGAAAGCAATTGCCTTTCCGAATGTAATCTTTGGATCCGTTCCTACGGAGCCATTATCTTTATTATTATACCTTATGTGCGTCTTTGTCATAGTGCACGGTTTTACTTTCAGAGATGCAACTATAATGCTTTAATTCGTCAAAAATAGCAGATTTTGTATTCGATAACGTTTTGTATTTAAATGTGTGAAATTACTTTGTTAACATACTGTAAATGATAGACGGTTTCTCGTGATCTTTTCGTTAGTGAAACCGATTTTTTCATTTTAATAGCAGTGTGCAGAACATTACGAAACGCGCGCGAAGCATTTTTTGCATACGACGTGTTAAAAAATAATCTATGCCACACGGATGCGAGGTGATTCACGCACTTGTTACTCAACTTACTGTTATTTTTTTATAATATAGAATTATATTTTGCCCATTGATCTCCCTTTCTCTTTAAGTTTTTGTTTCTTCATCTCGTTCACCGTAAACAACATTCATTCATTCTCACACAATAATTCTTAGAGCCTTTGTTTTAAGTTACCATCTTCCTCAAACACTTCTTCAACCTCCCTTCCCACGACCATTTTGTCTCGGCCGTTGCTTCTACGTAATTTTGTTGTCCCTCATTGAGTCGCTCGTTTTCATTTCCGCTCCTCTCGTCAGCAAACACTTGCTCGCTCTTCCGACCGTCATCAGACTCCTCATTGACACGACATCAGGTTCCGGCGCTCTCTTTCCCGCGTTTCGCAACCTCGACGTCCTTATCGTTCGACCCCCGCTTTCACCAGCTTCCTCGCCTTATCGCGTCCTTTCTGGAGAAGTTCCAATTCACAGACCGCTCGAGGCTTCCTTTGATAAATCTTATTCGTTTTTTTCGGTCAAGTAAATTCTTTATTTAACTGTGTGTTTCTCGAGGTCTTCCTCAAAATAATTCACCTCCATTTCTTCTGCTATATCGACCTCCTTCGCCGTCTTCCAGTTTTTAATATTTCGGGAGGGAAGTGTTCCCTTCTGGTCCGCCTCGTCGCACATCGAACATCTCTTCTCCCCCCACCCCCCGCACCGCGCGCGTTCGCCCCGCCCTCTTTCCACGCGCCGCCGCGCGCGCGCTTGTGTTCTCCTCGCGCTCCCGTGCAGCTATTACCGCGCGCGCCCTCTCATCTCGTGTTGCCGGCTGCTGCTTGGACGGCGGTCCGCGCGCTCGCCCCGCCCCACTTCACACTACCCCACCCGTTCTACCCTCCGTTCCCCGCTCTCCCGCTCCTCACCATAACCCACACCACTTCTCCAGCCCCCGAGCTCACCTCCACCTCCAATCCGCCCCCACACTTCACACTATCCCACCCGTTCTACCCTCCGTTCCCCGCTCCCTCGATCCTCACGCCCAACCCACACCCCCCCCCCCCCCCCCACTTACACGATCCTACCCGCCACCCCCCCCCCCCCTCCCCCCCCCCCCTCCCACCCGCGCCGCCTCAATTATTCTACCCCCATTTGCCCCCTTGAGCCTGCTTCTCCACGCCCCCGTGCCGTCCCGCTCTACCCTCTGCACCTCCTGCAATACTCTACCACACCCCACACTATCTCACCCTTTCTACCCTCCTTCGTCCCGTTCACCCGCTCCTCACGCCCAAGACATTCCGTTTCTCCTTTCCCGTCCCTCCCTTCCCCCCTCCCCGCATCCCCCCCCCCGGTCCTGCATTGTCCTTCCCTGTTCCACCCTGTCCAGAAACTGCCTTCACCCCTTCCCCGCCCCCCCCTCCACCCGGCCCCAACCCGCTCCACCACGCTCCATCCCGCTCTCCTTTCTCAGTTCCACCTTATTCCACCTTACTCAATCCTTTCACCTTGGTCCACTCTTCTTCTCCCCGCTTCCCAAACCCCGCTTTACGCCGCCTTTTTCCGTCCCGTTTCGTATGCTTCTTCCCGACACGAATCGTCCCGCTCAATCTCGCCTCATTCTTCCCCGCACAGCCCCGCCCCTCTCACAGGCCCCTTCCGCTCTCTCGTCCTCCTCCGCCCGCGGAGGCGCCGCGAAGGCTGCACTCGGCGCTCCAGCGGCGGCGTCTGGGTAAACAGCGGCCCTCGCCCGCGCCGGCGGCCAACTTGGGCGGCTAACTGCGTTGTTAAACCGGTGTATTCTCAGCGCCGCCCTCCGTGTTCCCGCCCGCCGCGGCGCCGCTCCCTCCGGACCCCATCTTGGCTTCTTCGCTTCCGCCGCGCGCGCCGCGTCCCGTCCAACATCTCACCCCGCACCCACCCACCCACTGCGCTCCGCCCCATTCTCCCGACGCGGACCCGTGTTTGATTTGTACCCACTTGTTCGTTCTGTTCTGTTTGGTGTCGGTTTCTACTTATGCTTTGCGTTTGCTTTTCCGGGTCGTTATGACGTTCCACCTCGTAATTCCTCTCGTTTACATGTGCCCCTTCGGCGTGAAGCCCTGCAGCACTGGTTCGTATTTTGACTTATCTCGAAAAGAGTTATTCTCTACACTCCTGTCCCTTTCTTCCATGACCTCATTTTATCTTCCCGCGCATATGCAACTAAACGGCCCGCTTTCCTTCTAGAAGCTATATTTTTTTCGGATGGCGTTCTCTGTGTCTCGTTTCTACTATCTTCCCGCGGTATTTCCTATAAATAGCCGCTACTCTTTTCTGCGTTTTCTCTCTCCAAGGTTCTTTCGTCCTTTTCTTTACGTCCCTACACTCGACAGTGCAACCTCCGAAACCGTATGAAACTGTAAACGTGCCTCGGTAGTTCAAATAAAAACGCCATCTATATGATAAAATAGTGGGTCGCGCTTTTATTCCCGCGCCCGCGGACCTCTAGCGCGCGCGACGTGGATAAATAGATGGGAATACAAACGCCCCCGCGCGCGCCGGCCCGCCCACCGCGGCCGTCGCGCCGGTAACAAATGGGCCGTCGCGTCGCGAGGAAGGTTCCTTGGGGGGGCTGTGGCGGTGACGACGCGGGCGGCGGCTCCGGAGCGGTGTCGCGTCGGCCTCCACGCCGGCGTCGCTCGCTCGCTCGCTGCTCGCTCCCGACTGCGCCGCGCCCCGCCGCGGCGGCGCGCCGAGCGGGGTGGCGGCGGCGGAGGCGGAGCGGGCGCTCGGCACGGCACGGCGTGGCGGCGGCGGCGCCGCCGACCCGACCCGCGCGGGCTGCGCTCGGTTCGGTTCGGCACGGCGCGGCGCGCTCCCTCCCGCGCCTCCTGTTCATTCATGGCCCCATCAATACAGTGGTCGCGGAGGCGAGCGGCTGCCGAGCGCCCGCCGCCAGCGCTGATCAACAGGAGCGGCGGCGAATCGGCAACGCGCGCGCCAATGGGCGGCGCGGACTCGCCACGGACCGGCGTGTGGCCCCTTGTGGCCCCCTTAGTTGACTCAATCAACGCCCGGCCCGGGAGCCGGACCCCCCGGGGCCGTGTATACAGCGCGGGCCTTTTTCGGGTTACTGCGGACGCACAAATCGAATCTTGTTACGGGCGTTCCCGTCGGCCGAGTTTTACGGCGGAGCTGCGCCGATCGGACGGGTGGCCGGCGCGTATTTACGGCCGCCAAGTTAAATTCCTGCTCTCCGTAATGAAGCCACAGATGGCGCCCGACCCGTAAGCCTTCCTAATCTTATCGGTAAAGTGGGAGATCCCGTGAGAGTCTAAGTGTGCCGGTAATGCGATTATAATGAATATGAGGTTTAAATAGCTTAGTAAAACAAGCTCGTGGGTTCAGGAAATGGAATACGCCGTAATTCATCACGATGTTGTGGAAAAATATATAGCCCTGCAGGGAGAAAAAGCCGGCACGTAAAATTTTAGGGCGTATTTATGGGCACTTTTGTGGAATGGAATTGCCTCCGAGTAAGTAACAATCTCCGATATGAAAACAAGTCTATCCATATGAAATGAGTGCGGTTCGTGTTTGTTTGTTATTCGAAATTTCCGTAAACATACCGAGAGGCTCGCGTGCTGACAAAGGTAATATAAATTCTGGAAAGATCATTTTGTTTCAACAGAAAAGCATAAATTTTATAGTTGCTGCGCGATTCGCGCCAAGCGGGTTACTCCGTGCCTTTTCCTCGGAAACATTCCGAAGCCGGGAACTTGAAATTCATATTACGGCATACTTTAAAAGAACGTCGACGTAATTTCGCCACACAGCAGGCGCTGTGTATGTGGAGGGGCTGCTAAAAATTACCGATACCTGCGGGTTGCTAGTTTCTTTCCGCGCCCGTGACCTCGCGACTTTTAATATAGTACCCTTGCGCCTGTGTCCAATTTGCCGGAATGTAATATCCCCTCACAAACACTCCGCCGCCGAATGAATATAATTTAATTGAATACGGTTTTAGGAAGGATGAGATACAAGTTGCACCGGGGGAATTTTATTTCCATTATACTTCATCCGGCGCTGCGCGCGTTCGAGAAGTTGCCGCCGCGGCGACGACCCGAGGGAGGCGGTGGGGGCGGATGAGGGAACCGGGGCGGGGGTGGGGCGGCGTTGCCCGGCCTCGCTGCGCACCGCTAAGTCTTCGCTTGCCGCCCCCGACCGCCACCGACCGCTCCTCACACCCTGCCCCCGCCTAACCGCGTTCCCGCTCCCCACGTGCCCTGCCCCGCCCCCTGCCCCCCCACCGCCCCGCCGGAACGCACGTCCCTAACACTATCCACCACCCACCCTGCCACTCACCGCCCCCCCCCCCCGGGGCGGAACCCCCCCCTTTTCTCACCCGGGCCCGCCCCCCCCTCAACGGCGGCAGGATTTTCGACACTAGCTTTTCAGCTAGGTCGATTTCAGTCGCTGTCTGGAGGAGAATTCTAGCGGACGGCTGCTCTGATTGGTATTTTTCCGTGGTTTCTCCGATGAACACCAGACGAATGCCGGAGCAGTACCCTAACAAACGGGCCACGGACCGCGCGCGATCTTTCCTTCCTCTTCCTTGTCCTATCCTCTCCCCTTACACACACACTTACACTAACATGCACTACACTACCACATATTCCGGGAGATCAGTCTGGGGGTTAGAGCTTGTCCCGGTTGGGGCGGTGCCCTGCTGGTGGGAGAGTCCTGGTTAGAGCGAAACCCCACTAGCCGTCGGTAGGTCGGCGCCAGATCTCACTATCCAGTGGGGGAAGATCACCACCACCTCCCGAGAAAAATCATGCACTACACTAACGGGACTAATAACCAAAGCAGTTGACGCGCCCGGAAACACGAAAAAATCAATCAATCAATCAACCCACCCCGCCCCGTCTCCCATCATCGTTCTCCACCTGTACCGCACCGAGAGAGGTGGCTCAGGGCAACAACTGATGTCACTGCAGTGTCTCTAATCGGGAGGTCCTAGGTTCGAGTCCCGACAGTGGCAGGATTTTCGACACTGGCTTGTCGGCTATGTCGAATTCAGTCACTGTATCGAGAAAACTTCTAGCTGCCGGCTGTTCTGATCGGTAGTTTTCCGTGGTCTCTCCGATCAATACCAGGTGAATGCCGGAGCAGTACCGTACCATGCGGGCCACGGACCGCGCGCGACCTTTCCTTCCACTTCCTCGTCCTATCTTCACCCCTTACACACTCACTAACATGCACTACACTACCACACATGCCTAGAGATCAGTAGGGAGCTTAGATTTTGTCCCGACTGGGGCGGTGCCCCGCTGGTGGGATATATCTGGTTGGGGACAACCCCGGTAGCCGACTGTAGGTCGTTGTCGAATCTCGGCAACCCGCTGGGGAAGCCACCTACCGAATAATAAAAACTTGCACTCCACTTACTGGACTAAATACCGTAGCTGTTAACACTAAGGTACGCCCGGAATCATCATTACCACTACCCAGCACATACCCTGCCCCGTGTCACTCTCCGATGACTCACCACTCCCCTTCCCTTCCATCCACCTTGCCTTGTCTCCCACCATCGCTGTCCGCCCGCTTCCCGCCACTTCTCATCCACCCCCTCCGCTCCCGATCCACACAAACCCCACCCCACTCCACCTTTGCTCCCTCTTCCCCCCCCGCACCCCCTCTCTGTCCCCCCCCTGCAACGCTCGGCCGAGACGCCGCGCCGCCTCTAAGCCCGTGTAGTCGCGTCCCGCAGGCTTGCAACGGGCGGCAACGCGGCGGCGGCGGAGGCGGCTTCTGCGCTCAGGGCGGCGACCCCGCCCACCCGCGCCCCGCGCAGCGCACAACTTGAGTAAGTAGCTGAATTTCGCCTTAAAGGGCTCCCCCATGCGTTGACTGCGTGACGAGCGTGCTGCTGATAGCGGCATACAGCCCGCGACTGCGGACCCGGTTAACGCCCACATCACCCACGCCGCAAAGCGCGCTCTGGTTTGCGGGTGAAATTCACCCCCCAAAATTAACCCCATTTAAACGTGTATTTAATATCACTGATGGAATATTTGCGCGCGGAAATAGCTTTCATCGTGAATGAATTAGACCACATATTTCTGTTCGCGCATAAAAACTGGAAATGGTCAGCGTTCAACCCCCTCGCCCCCCCCGTTTTTTTTAATACATTACGGTCAGAAGCGCATTTTTACAGTCGGATGGTCATCGTCCGAAATAAAAAGCCATGTAAAATGTAAACCTTTTTCCCGGTCTTCTAGAGGCCTTATCGGATTTAGTCTGTCCGAAAGCCGCGCTGTCCGCCGACGCGGCGGCCGGGTGCTACACGTCCGCCCTTCTTGATTTTTTGGGGGCCGGGCGCGCGCGAAGGTAGCGGCAACAACACGAGGAGGCGGCAGCGGTGCGGGCAAAATCAATGGAGGCGACAGCGACTCCGGGATCTTATTGTGAGCAGTGACAACAAAGAAAATATTACCTGTGACGATCAAGTCTACTGTCATGAGAACGTCGTCGACACAGGATGATGAAAACTTAAAGATTTTTCTTTCTTGCGAATTTTTTTTCTCATAAGTTGTTGAAGAGATTTTCATGTCGTAAGCGCTTAAAGTGGTGATATGACACATAGAAGTATAATAATTACAGACCACTGTATTAAGAAGATGACGTGTCCATTCTTTGACAATGTCGATGAGGAGTATGAGGTGTAGCTATTAGTTGAAAGTGAATAACCGCGAATAATGTTGGTTGTGGTTTTAGAGATAGAAAATGATACATCTGTAACAAATAGTGATAATAATGCATTTCAATTCACGTCAATACAATTTTTTATAATGATTATATGCCTTTTCGCGTAACGTCATTACACATTTCAGCAATTTATAATTCGGTAATTGCATTGGTCTTTGATACAGCAAAACATTACCTAAATTAATTATCGTAATATATGTGTGTGCGTGTGTGTGTGTGTATTTCCAATACGTTAGTAATTCAACTTATTTAAAATATAAATAATTGAAAAACTAAATCTCTAATAAATATAAAAACTTGTAGGAGGAAATCATAAATAGGTAAGTTTTGTCACAATTTTTACAATACAGACGACTTCACTTCGCGTACTTATTGCTAGTTTTTTCTCTTCCTGTGCTTCTGAAACATAACAGTTAAAATGATACCCATCAAATGTTTGAAATCCCTTGCATTCTGCTTCTTTCTTCAGTCTTGTTAATAAAAAACCACGTATCTTCTTCATGAACATAACGTTTATACGTGTTGTGAATAGTACGAGCCGCAGAGGGTGGTGGCAGTAGCGGCGCGTGAGTCCACAGTCTCGGACGCTAAGGCTCCGCTTAATCTCCAGCTATGGCGCGCGGGAGAACTGGATTTCGCGGCAGCGTTTTTCGGAAAACAACCGGGCCTCGAGACGGTCGCCGAGGACGCTGTCTGTTTTTAGCTGCCTCTTTCACGACGGCCGAATAAAGATGGCGCCCAGTGCGCGGCGATGCGGAAACGGTTTTTCTCCCCTGCTATTTTTTTTTTTTTCAACTTCATAAATCCGAGGTGGCGCTCCCGCCACGTCGTCGCCACCGCGGATTCCGCCCGCCCCCCGCCCCCCTGGGAATTGCGAGTAGAGAGGGCGCCGCTGTGAATCTTATTACAACTCGTAATGCGCTTGTATACCCAGCAGATCCAGCCCCCGCGTAGGCGGCGGCGTGGCGTGGCGAATGCACTGTTCACAAGAGTCGTTTCTCGTTTTAGGAACAAGTGTCGAGTTGCGCAAAAATTCCCGCCCGCAACACCTGCGCGCTTTAAATTCCGCCTGGGGGATATTTGCGGTGATGTATGCGCCGCGCAAACTCTGTCTGTGCCGGGACCGCCCGCCCGCCTGCCCGCGCGAGGTCTCTCTGGCGCGGCGGTGCGCCTCTTAATATCGGGCAATGAAGCACGACTTCCGGGCTTTTGTTATTCGAATCGCTGATGCGTGCGGTGGCCGGGTTGAATGTCAACGGGAAAAACAGGCGGGTGCGACGCGGCGCGTATGCTGTTCGTGCCGTGTCTGGGGAAATGCTGGGAGTTGAGAGGGTGGCGGGTGGACAGGGTGGTGGGGGGAGGGGGCGGGTGGAAGGGAGGAAAGGAGGCGAGAGGAGAGAGAGAGGGGCGGCGCGAGAGAAGGGGGAGGGAGGAGAGAGGGGACGGGTAGAGAGAGAGGGAAGAGAGGGCTGTGGGTAGAGAGGGTGGTAAGTAGAGGAGAGGGAGGGAAGAAGGTCGGCGAGGAGAGGGAAGAGAGAAGTAAGAGGGGGTTGCGGGTAGAGAGAGAGAGAGAGAGAGAAGAGAGAGAGAGAGAGAAGAGGGGGCGAGAGGGGGGAGAGAGAAGAGAGGAATAGCGAGTGCGGGGGTAGAGAGGGCGGCGGGATGATGGCATGCATTGGGCCGGGGTAGCTGGGCAGCGGATTGCGGGCAGTGGAGTTCGCAAATGTGACGCGAGGCGACGTGACGTGGGGTGGTGGGCGTACACCCGATTGCGCATGGGGAGTTGGGCGATGATATGACAACTGCGGACTGTGCAGGACAGCGACGTTGCGACAGGGTGCAAGTGAGAGGCGATTAAATATCTTGGTGTAATGGCTTGTTAACATTTTTCAAAATAGATAAAATGTCAGAAATAGCTGCATAGATATTTTTTTCGACGTTTTGTACATTCTTTTTCTACCAATATAATTTATAGCGTGCCTCATATAAAGATCAGTTCTTAAGTTTTCTCATTATTTTTTTTTATTACAACATCAAGTATGGTCTAACCCATGATGTCAGTTATAACTGATAAGTTTTACTCGTATTTTTGCTACCTAAAACTAATATCTGTAACTCGTGACATAAAAATAAAATAAATAACACTAATATTATACTTATTAGTCTCGAATATCTAAAGAGTAGCGTTGCAAATAAGTCAGATTAAGCAACATATAAACAACAACCATCATTTCAAAAATATAACTAAATGATTTATTAGTCGTTGTGAATGTGAACTGGCGATCCAATGAAGTATTACTTGTTGAATGTTGTGTTAGAAGCTAATTCTATGATGTTCTTATAGCAATATAATGAGGTGTAGCCAAGATGTACGGAATTGGTTTTGAAGGTTCGAAATTACATTGTCTGATAAATCTTCAGGCATGTTTATCACAGGTTTCTGACTAGAACGAGATAGTTTTTGCTACTTGAGGAAAAATTCAGAAGTCATTTTAATGTGTTGACAGCCTCGTTAAATTGAGGATATCGGCTAAGAAGATTCTGCCTACTTAACATCATTCACAACTAAGTACATAACATCTAAGAGCTTTGGGTAAACGGAGGACTACTTACTCAATAGATCCTGACTGCCCACGAGGTGTTGCTCCACGCACAGTGACGACGACGCAGGTGCGTGAAATAAAGCTGTCAGAGCGCAATCGAGGATGAAGCCAACCCGATAGAACCCAACGGGAACCGAAAAAAGTCGGCGGAACCTGACGGTGTTTGCTCGTTTTGGCGGGAATTAGCGGGGCCTGACGGCCGTGGCGAGCATAGTGGAACATGACAAGGCCAATTCGGGCGGAGGGGGGGGGCCGAGGGGGGGGGGGGGAATAGCCAGGGCGGAGAACGTGTTTTTGCGCGCGCGACTGCGCGAGTTAGCAGGCGTTAATAACGCCCTGTCCACTTTTCACCCACTGAAGTTCAATTACCGTGCCTAGTCGTTACAGCACAGGCGTCTGCCGGAAAATAAGCTCCATTTTGTCGACTCACGTCATCATCTGTTGAATTTCGTTGCTTCCACGTGCCACCTCCGTCGCGGCGGCGGCCGCCGCCCCTCATGTGTCGGAGGCCGTCTCGAAATATCCGCGAAATTCTGCGGTTAACGGCGACTAGCGCTCGCGACTGAGAGTAATGTCCCTTTCATTCTAATGGCTTTCGCCGCTGTCTGTTTTAACGTTGAAGTGTCTCGCCTGCGGGCAACGTATCTTCAATTCTCGGAACAGAAATTGACTCTATTACGATCCCATGGAGCACTTAACTGGGAGTTTCCTTAAGATAGGCCTCCACTTGCCACAGGCGTTGGCGTATTCTCACCGAAAGAGAGCTTGTCGGCAGTTTCACCGTTTTCCTCTCCGTGTTCAACTGCGGTTCCCACTTCTTACATCTTTCATTCCCTGGCGTCCTGTAAAAGAAATGAATGTGCCAGAATGACCCTTATCCTCAGGTCACGTAGCAGCTACAGATTTTCCCGCGTCGTCGTTGTGAATTGGTTGAAAGAAGTTACAGATAATAGATTGGAATTTCCTGAGAGAAAAAAAAACGATTTAATTTTCAGGGACTATTCGTCCGTAAGCGTTCGATAGCAAATATTGGTTCAATGCGCGTGCTCAGTGATTCTCATCCTTTCTCGGAGAACAAGAACACAGAACAATTACAAAACTCTGAGTTGCGTGAAAAAAAATCATGAAAACGAAAAATATTGAAATGTGCTTTCTCTCTGCGGGTCATCTGAAGAACTTCAGCTGATTTTTTTAGCTAATTTCAATATTATTATAATATATAATAATAATATTTATTCTCAACTTGTTTTACAGTTATTATTATTGTTAATAATAATAAGTATTAATGACATATCTGTTATAATAATGTATGTATTTGGCGTTATTGAGTGGGTAATCCGACTTTGCCTGCTAGCTTCCTGTAACCCCCTCACCTGGGTTTAGTTAAATTCTCATGTTTGGGGATAAGAGTGACATGAGGGCAACATGACGTATTCTCTTCACCATAACTAGCAAGATCCGCCTGCTTGAGCTTTTCTTCGTCACACAGCTCATAATAATAATAATAATAATAATAATAATAATAATAATAATAATAATAATAATAATAGATATTATTATTATTATGATTATTATTATTATTTCTATCATGAGATTTATTTTTCCTTTTCTTTAATAAGCATAAAACGCTTCTATTAGTTATATGTTAGTTAAAAAGAATTTAATTTTGATCTATTTTTTTCTTCATTCAGATATATTAGTGTGTAAGGAGGAGGCACGTCTGGGTAACATACACCCGCCTTTTATAACAAGGTGATTCGATTATCCCGGTAAAGATGGAAACTTTGCAACTTTTGCAACTTTTGACCGACGACTCTTTTCAAGAGAACTGCAAAGCAATGGTCTGGGAAGAGTTATACGACCCACCTCAAAGAAAAGAATATATTTGGGGATATGTTGCGTTCCAATAATTTTTTAGGTTTAGTAGATTTATTTTCAAGTTATTCCAAATGCACACAATATAAGGAAAAATCCATGTAATTGATGTAACCGTTTTGAATCAGATGATGTATTGTATAATTGGATAGATACATTTATTGAAGTTCGTTTTGAGCTAATGCTCGACGGTAGACATGTTTATAATTAAACATTGATAAGTTAGTTCTTAATTTCTAATTATCTCTAAATAAACATTTTTTCTTATTTTCCTTTTACTTATATCTAACACATCACTCCAGTCCCAGAATTAATAGTAATGATCTAAATGAAAATGAGTATATTTCTAAACTTACTCTAGTTTATAAAAAAAGTAACTGTAGTTATTTTTCAATTTGATTGTTCCAATCTACTACAGAGCGATTGAGAAAGGAGAACTTACCTTTATCAATTCTTTTCTTTCTACATCATATTTTCCAAGAATGTTCTCTGTTTTTGTAATCTGATTTCTGTAATCTTCAACCAATATCTGCACACATTGTGTCCCCTTTGCGTTCCTTTTATGTTACATACAAAAGTGTCGATCTCCTTCTCATAGCCAAGATATTCCTTACTTCTCTATCAGTTTCACGTCCTTGATTTACAAAGTTTCGAATCCGTTTTTGAATTTTATCTAACACCTCGATTTACCGGTGTTCCAGAATAGGACGAACAAGTGTAGTATTTCTTAAGGATCGGAAATTTAAACTAATGTTTTTGAAATTACGCATTGCAAAGTGTAGCGCCCTCCAGAGTTGTTTGGCCGTATTGTTAATGTGTTTCGACCTAAGTTGGTTTGCAGGTTCAAACCAAAATTTTTACAGTTTTGTACATGGGGTATAACATTAATTCCTAATTCGTATTTGGAATGTTCATTCGAGCGAAACGTGGTAAAGGAAATGGATTTACTCTTTCCCGGATTTAATTCCATGTAAATTCTGCCCGCTTAGTTTGATAATTCGTTTACATCTTCCTTTATATTTTCATCCGCAGAGGAGCCCATATTCCTATACATTATGCAATCAGCGAAAAGTCCAATTGATCCCAGTAGCTTTAACTGATTGGTTGGTTGATTGATTAGTGTTTTGGGTCGCGTTAACTGCAATAGTCCCGTAAGCGTGGTGAGTGTTCTTGTGTCGCTGGAGGTGGCGGTGATCATTCCCGCTGGATAGCGAAATCAGGCGTCGACTTACGTCCGCTTGAAGGTTTCCCCACCCAGGTGTCACCAACCAGCAGGGCACTGCCTCAGCCGGGACAAGCTCTAATCTCCCGACTGCTCTTCCGACATCAGTTGATGCGGTGAACCATATTTCCGGCACTCGTTGTTGGGAACTTGACATGTTGGTAAGGACGTCAAATCCATGTGTGTCTCCCGGTAATCCGAACCGAGCAGCTGCGCAGGTATTTGAAGAATAGAGACCTTGGAACGCCACACATGTCGGTTAAATGTCCCGGCTGGGGTTAGGTGATTGTCCCGACTAAAGCGGAGCCACGCTGGTGGGAGTACTGGTTGTGGAACATCCCCGCAAGCTGGTTTAGGTCGGTGTCGAATCTCGCCATACAGCGGAGAAAGATTACTTCCACCTCTCGCGATAAAACATGCACTACACTTACGGGTCTAATAACCTTAGCAGTTGATGCTCTCGGAATCACTAATCATGAATCAACCCAGCAACTAGAATGGGTTTTCTCACACTTTGCGCCTGGTCACATGGTCCACTGTACGGCGTATCTTACTGGAGCACCTCGAAGTTTCTCTTCCAGAGCTGCGATTAGTTCTCGCAGTATCCATTAGAAAAAGAGCAGCTGCCAGTTTTTCTTCGAGTTGGCTTCCTTGTCTTGCACGATTCCTTGCACTTGCTGCATAACCACTTGTAACATTGCCACTATTTTTCCTACAACTCACACAATCCACATGTCCACACAATCTTCACTGTTTGCCCGATTATAAATTATTATGGCAACCATCATAATGCAATAACCACGATACGAGAATTGCGCTCACTTCCTCAAATGCAGGTTCTGGATTACGTTCGACGTCGCTGATTAGCTGTAGCACCGCTACCGTGGTCGCCTACAACGTTGCCGCTCCAGCAGCTGCCCCAACGAGATAGAAATCTATAATTCAGGCTCGTTGAGCGCCCCTCCCCTGCGAAACAATGCCGAGGGTGCCGCGCAGCGCGAGGAAAAGCTGGCAGCGCACGCCCCGGTGCGCGCCCATACTCCTGCAGCAGCATTGCCTCGCGAGGAACACTGCTTCAGAACGTCACTATTTTGACGACCGGCGACAGAATAAATTGCACAGACACACAAAAAAGGTTGTGAGACCCAAAGATTTGACACATGTTTCTCTATGTATGTCAACGCGCTGAATCCGACTTTGAAGCCACAATTTCTCCACCACCCTCCAGTTTTTTGTTTTGTTTTTTGGCAAAAAAAGAACACCGTGAAATTGTAAATTGTAAATTTCACCTGGTTTCTTGCGATTTAAAAAATTGGAAGATGGTGGCTTCAGATTTGTATTTAGATTTGGAATTCTGACTTTGGATTCGGATTTAGCGCGTCGACATACATAAAGAAACAGGTGTTAAGTCTTCGGGTCTGTCCACTTTCTTATGGGTGTGTCTGTGTTATTTAAACACATTGCACAATTTTTGTGTTTCAAAAACACCAAAACTTATGAGATTACAAACAAATAATTTCACAATGTCCAGATGATGTCTTCAAAGGCCTTCCGTGAGGCAAAATATTACCATAGAAATCAGACTAATAATTAAATATTAATATTAACATATTTTGTTAGATCGGTGTTACAAAATATTAAAAAAAAATGTTAAATATGCTTTCACAAACATCATGAAATAAAGTAAAGCATTGAAAAACTCTACTCTACTCAAAATATTGTTAATGTTCGACGAGAGTTGTACGTTCGTGAAGAAATCCGTTGCTGAGTTGATATACTTTTTGGCATTTTACGCTCCGCCATCAGGTGACGGAGCCGTCAGCTGCCTGGCGCGTCATCAGTCGAGATGAGGAGAGGCCGCGGGAACAGTCACGTGGATGTCACGCCAATGAGCAGCGCTGAAAAGAACGTGGATTCAAGGGGCGCCAGTGAATGGGGGCGATCGCCGCGTGCTGGACGGGTCAGAGCTTGGCGGTGATCGGGCGGGTTGAAAAGAATGGGGTGAGAAAAGGCCGTAGGGGAAAAGGGCGGTGACGTAAAAGCACCGAGAGAGAAAAGAGTGGGGGAAGGAGGTGTGGCGTGTTGAAACGAGATGAGGCGTGACGAGATGAAATCGGGCGTGACTGAGCGAGACGTGCCGGCAGGGGGCGGTACTTGTTAGAGAACGATACGGTAGCGTTGATTATAATCAAAAGGAAGGGATGAGGTGCTGGAGCGGAGAGTTGCGGGAGAGGAGAGGAGCGAGCAAAGTGGAACGGGAGCGGAGAGCAGCAAGACCGGAGAGTAGTGGAAGCGGGAGCGGAGAGGCTGGGCGGAGAGGCGAGAGCGGGGCGGAGAGGCGAGAGGGGAGCGAGAGGCGAGAGTGGGAGCGAGAGGCGAGAGGGGAGCGAGAGGCGAGAGCGGGAGCGGAGAGGTGAGAGCGGGAGCGGAGCGGAGAGGCGGGGGAAGCCACGGGCGGAGAGCAGTACTGACAGAGGTCTGACGGAGCAGGGGGAGCGGGACGGGGAAACGATCCACGAGGCGGAGCGACCGAAACGTAGTGGTGCAAGGCTTGACTGAGCGGTGTGGAATCGGGCAGTGCAAAGCGGGACACAAACGGGCGGGGCGGCACGAGACGAGGAGTAGCGCGGGCCGTTCCCTTTCGCGGAGTTAACCCCCTGGGCTGCCGACCGCTGCGCCTCGCCCCACCTGCTGCCACCCCACCTTCCGCCCTTACTGCGCTGCGGGATTAGTTCTCTTTCACCGCTGCTCCTTTCCGGGCGCAGGTGCTCTTTCGCTGCGAGACAAGTGGCGCGTCTCCATTCCGCTCGCGGGCCGCGAATCCGGGGGCGCCTCTCCCTCGCCGGGCATTCTCGTTCCGCGCGCCGATCGCGGGTGATAATGGCGGAGTTACGGGGAAGCAAGAGGTGGGAAAAGGAGTTGTCAGTGCACAGGAAAGTTCTTGGAAAATGATATGAGATAGAGCTGATTTTATTTGAAATAAGAACTATTCAAAATGAATTGTAGACACGGAAAAAACTCAGATTTTATTATTTTTGAGTAAATCGCCACGCAGTTGGGATTCTGTTGGAGGTAAAAATATAAGTTTGAATTTTAATACGTATTTTCACAAAATGCAAGGTAAAAATGAATTATTTGCACCGAACTACCAAATTTTAAGTGTGGCGACGCTTCGTGAAGACATAGTCCACACTTTTATTTATATGATAATTTGTGATCGGCGGACTAAACAGTAATAATGCAGGCTTTACATGTAATATAACAGTAATAATTAAGCTTCGAATTTTTGCCTATCTTTTTCTACAATGAAAACGCAATTTTTTATTTTCCTCTTAATTTGAAAATTAGGAGTATAAAGCGAAATTTATAGTGCCTATTTCACTAATAATGCCTATTTTATGTTTAAATGCCGAATTTGCCTACTCGTATTTATTGATCAAAACGCAATAATTCTTAATACAAAAAATTAAAATTGAAGTTGTTTATCCTGCAAATTACAATGAAATGGAACAACTATTTGCTATTTGCGTTATTTCTATTGCGTTTTACAACCACCACAGTGCTAGTATTGCGTATTATGAAACACGTACGAAATCGCTGGCGTAGTCAACTTTTTTACTTGGAATTTTTTAAACAATTTTTTACTCAAAAAGATTCAAACATCTTATTAAACTTTTTATTCGTATGTCACGAACTATACAAATTTGTGCGGGTTCCATTCTCCGAAACACTGTATTTTCAAAAATTGCAAAAAGTTAACATTAGAAAAGTACAACATTGAATACAGAGATTTTTGTCTTAAATGAAATCTGTTCTAAAAAAATCACATCTTTAATGTCAATGTTAATGTTAATGTTAAAAGTCATGTATATATTTTTAAATAAGAGTGGGTTTTTTTGCAAACTTTCTGCTTGAAATTGATGCAATCAAAAAATTCAAAACGTGCAATAAATCTTTGCTTCAATTTTTTTTCTCACGGATAGACCAAGCGATACTTAAAAGAATGGCACAGGTCTTATTTTCGTTGAAGTCTGTGAATTTTTGAAAATTGCAAATATTGAAATATTTTTTCATATATAATGCAAGAAAGTATCTTCCATTGCAACTTGTTACAACATTTGTGTTATGCATGGCAATTAAAACCTATCATACAATATTTCCAATGGTGTTTAAATTAAATGTGAGAAAAAAGATCGTACTGTGCAGTACTCGTGTATCATCTTGTTTTTAATGAGAAGCAAAAAGGCAGCTACTGCGATTCAGCCTCTTTTTGTCCAAATTGCCCAACAATGAAAATACATTATTTTTAGGAGAAATTATCAGAACAATTATGAAAGCAAATATTCCAAGAAGGTAACTATATTATGTTTACCTCACAAACTTTCTACACAAGTACATAAATAAAGATAAGAAATATTGTGTATCTTTTTTTTTTTTTTAAAACCTTTTTTTAAAAAAATTTTTTTTTAAAATTTACAATTTATTATTTTATTTATGAGTTATCTTTTCTTTGTAAACAAATCTATTAATTTCTTTTGTAAATAATAAACCATTTACATGTTTTTGGAGTGTTCATATGTTTTGAAATGCAAATTTTTGCCAGAAAGCATTTTTTTCAAACCAACTTTTGAGGACTTATTGCGATTCAGCCATTCTAAATCGGGAAGGAATTCATTAGATAAAATATACTTCAAATTGATTTAAGAGATTATTTTCAAAGTTTCGTTGTTTCCTTTCTGGTCATCCTGTTCAAAGGTGGCCTAATTATTAGACTAAATATGTGTTCCTTGATTAAATGGATTGTAATGTGTCCTGCGAAGCACCTGGCAAAAAAAAGGTTTTTAGTGAAATCTGATAATGATACTGGAAATGTATATATTATTATAGGTTTAATGGGACACGCCCAATATACAGATGACCTAAAGAATCAATATTTCCCACACGTAAATTATTGGTTTGGAAATATCCGTGTTTATTCATGCATGATTCCGCTCCTTGCCACAGTAAGAAAAAAAATTGGAAATTATCTTCAAGACAATGATCAGTGCTCTACTGAGCTACCAATAACCCTGATATTAATCCCTTAGAAAGTGTTCGATCAATAGTTGAAAGAAATTGGATGAAAGAAGGTCTTAAAAACTATCTCATGAAACAACTCATTCGCGTCCAGCGAAATGACTGAAATTGTAAGAGCAGATTAAAAATTGAATGAATGAGGGAAAGTTCTAAAAACATTATAAACCGATAACCATAGCTTTTTGCGAAAATCTATGGTTGTAAGTACATTTTGTCTCATCCAATAACTCTAGACTAATAATTTGGCCACCTGTTTATATAGACTGTCGATACAGTACTTCCTCTGTGGTGGCTACTCACCCCACGAAACTACACACGACATCTGAAACGTTAAGCGGTGTAGCTGTCGGAAGATCTGATGGTCGTCTGTCCGCCCGCCCTCCCCCCTCCCGCACGCCCCCCCCCAACCACTCGCCCACCGGCCAGTTGGGCCCGTCGCGCCCGCTTCCGGTGCGGTTGTTCGCCTCATTTCCGGCCGGCGCATACTCGCGGACGACGGGCAGGGCGGGAGGAGGGGCCTTCCGCGAAAAAAAGAAAATTTCATTTTGTCACGGTCCGCGGCCGGGGACGTATTGCCCGTACCACAGACAGCGGCCCGGCCCCGCGTCGCCCGGAAGAGCGACGGCGATGGAGGCCGCAGGCGGTGGGCGGCAGGAGGATTCGGCTTGGTTTGGTTTTTTCGTGTTTCCGGGCGCGTCAACTGCTTTGGTCATTAGTCCCGTTAGTGTACTGCATGTTTGTTTTTCGGAAGATGGCGGTGGTCTTCCCCAGCTGGATGGCGAGATCCGGCGCCGACCTACAGTCGGCTAGTGGGGTTTCCCCCTAACCAGGACTCTCCCACCAGTGGGGCACCGCCCCAGCCGGGACAAGCTCTAAAGCTCCCGACCGGTCTCCCGGAATATGTGGTAGTGTAGTGCATGTTAGTGTAGGTGTGTGTGTAAGGGAAGAGGATAGGACAAGGAAGAGGAAGGACATCGCGCGCGGTCCGTGGCCCGTTTGTTAGGGTACTGCTCCGTCATTCGCCTGGTGTTGATCGGAGAAACCACGGAAAACTACAGATCAGAGCAGCCGGCCGCTAGAATTCTCCTCCAGACAGCAGCTGAATTCGACCGAGCTGAAAAGCTAGTGTCGAAAATCTTGCCGCCGTCAGGACTCGAACCTAGGACCTCCCGGTTAGAGGCGCTGCAGTGAAATCAGTTGATGCACTGAGCTACCGCTACCAGTGGCAAGAGGAATTCTCGATGCTTAAGGCTAGGCAGAAGCTCCCTTCTTTGTGTATTCTCGTGGAGAGATTACTCTAGAAGGGACAGGACGCGAGACAAAAGAACAAGTCGGACGATGGTATTGTAAGCGTAATTGTCGAAGCCATTTATTTACAAATGAGTCAACAGCAAACGAACATATTTGCGCATGGACATATTCTGAAGTGTTGTTGCTAACAGTAGCCAATCAGTAGCTATGGAAGTGGCCCCTACTTACAGTAATAGTTTGACTCACACCGTGACTTGTGATTTATTTTTCAAGAGTTTTTTAATTTAAGCGCAGATGTCGGTGAAGCATCATATGAAGCATTACAAAAAACTATATTTTTTAGCTAGTTAAAGAAATCTTTATATTTTTTATGATAAGTTATTGCTTGTTATTGCTTTCGATACAAAGATATATATACAGTGCATAATCTACCTGGATCGAGAGTATCGTGGTTACGAGAGAAATATGAAAACATTTGAAGAATGCTACACGTTCTCTTATGGAAGAAATTATGAACGGGAATTATACGACGGAATTATGCAAAGATAAACCAAATCAATGTCTAGTTCATAGGAAATATCTCAATGTTAAAATTGCTAAAAAATAAAATATTTTACATACTACGTAGTTCTAACGATAGAGCGGCGACAAAAAGATCAATCATTAAACCCTTGTAACGCCCTTGCTGCATAAATAAGAGTTAAATGTATTGTATTATGTTATATTTATTGTACTTTTGTACTAATTTCTTAAAGATAGTTCACAGGGAACCTGTTTTTGGCAGAGGAATAAACAGTTTTGCTCTAGATAAAACCATTCTGCAAAAGTAATTATTGTTTATATGTATCACGTTATTTGCACACCGCGTATGTTTAACTTATTTAAATATTAATAATTTCCTTAATTTTTGTTATTAGAACATATGATATAAATGTACCAAGCATTTCAGTAGTGTATTGTTTGTATGTATTTTTTTACTACTATATAATGAAATTGTAAGATATTGTGATGTAAAAAATATTGATATGGGTGCACAAATGGGCATGAACATCACAGGATATGGTGCTCCTTTAATACCAAAACTGACCAACTTAAGGTGACCAACACTTTTCCTCATACTACGTACATACATTTTTTAAACATTTTGACAAAAATAAATAAAATCCATATTGTACTTTACAATAATACACTTCTCTTAGTACATCACACACAGTTATAACTGTTTTTGACGTGAAAAAAAATAACATTAAGATTTTTCTGGGGTATTATTCGATAATAGAACTAATGAAATAACTGATTTGATGGGTTTCAATCGTTTGAGGAAGAAATAGCAAATAAAATGGTTGCGAGAACACAAATTATATAGAACTTCAGAAAAATAAAACAAATTTACATAATGAGAAAGTAACATTTATTCTTACATAACTCTCACTTATTAGAGTCTTTTAATAAGTCTTACTCAAATATATGAAACAACTTGGGAAAACCTGCAAGTAAAATGTTTGTATTGAAATATTCACCTGTTATACACATATTACCTAAAATAAATTCCTCAAGGTTTGTTTCAAGTAAGATATACCTCATATTAATTTTAAATTAATTCTCTGTAATTTTCTGGTAAGAATTAGTTTTTCTATGATCCTTTTTATTTTGGCAGTTTTTCACTTCTTTATTTAAAAAAAATAAAAAATATTAAAATTTTGATGTGATTTTATTTTGTATTTTATTTTTTTTATAAAGAAGTGACAAACTGCCTAAAATAAAATGAGATCATAAGAAATCTGATTCTGGCGAGATGTACTTGTTGCTTTGTGCCTACTGTAATTAAAGTAATCATTGTGTTCACGTCATCTATATAGATGTAGGTTTAATTCTTTTTACGTCTTCTAGCTAAAAACAGTGTTTAAAATAACATTAATCTCAGTAAAAAATCTGATAAATACTCATTCGCTTGTTTAAAACTAACTATATTCTTTTTTGCTTTAACGTATAGATAATCCGGATTTTCTTTTGACAGTAAGGTACTTAATAATTTTATTTCCCCCTTTAAGCACTTTATCAAGTTCACAGACACTGGCTTGTATTTCCTGCATTTCTCTCTAAGTAAGATTGTTTTCTATCACTATTGACAATACTGGAATATTTAAATTAAATGTTTGAAAGTTTCAGTAGCGAAAATTAATATCGGAGGTTCCAGTTTTCTGTCATTGTTACTGACTAGGGTTAGGCACGAAATATATAATCAGTTCGGCAAACTACAATCAAATGTTGCTATAATTTAGATTTAAAATAGTTGACTAACAACCTAGATATATATAAATGTGTGTACTTACTGCCGGTTAGAGACTTCAGGGCATCAATTGATGTCACTGCAGTGACTCTGACCGGGAGGTCCTAGGGTTCGAGTACCGGCGTTGGTAGTATTTTCGGTCGCTGTCTGGAAGATACTTCTAGCGGCCGTGCTCCGTTCCGTAGTTTTCCATGCTTTCTCCGATCAACGTCAGGCGAATGCCGGGAGCAGTTCCCTACCAAACGGACCACGAGTTGCACTGGATCTTTCCTTTCCATTCCTTATCCTATATCCCTTATTTAAACACACTTAGGGTAGGGAGACCGGTTGGAAGATTAGAGCTTGTCCCTTGTATGGTGATGCCTCGATGGTGCGAGATACCTGGTTGGGAAAATCACCGCTAAGCGACATGTAGGTCGGCGCCTGATCTCGCCATCTAGCGTGGGAAGATCGCTTCCACCTTCGCGATAAAAGCATGCACTACACTTACGGGTCTAATGACGCATTCAGAAATACAACGAATCAATCAATGTACACTAACTATTTTTATCTCAAAAAGCATGGAATATTTGGGGAAAAAAGTGTTCCTAATTTTAATAGGAATTATTCGTTGGCTTGCTTTCAAGTCACAGTTACAGATCGAATACTCTTGGAAAATGAGTTAAATGTAAAAGAGAAGATATGAAAAAAAGGTCAATCTGATCGTATAATTTCATTTTAAAAGATTGTTTGAAACTGTAGAGGGGCGAATTTTTTGCTGAATTACAAAAGTAAGGTAAATTATGCACGCTTTAAAACGTTATTTGTCTATTGCAAATATTAGTTACGTAATGCACCTTTTCAGCGGATATCATTACTGCGGGAGTCTCTCCATTTGCTAAGTTTACATATTTGTAGCTATTATTTTTAAATTCATCTACAAGTAAAATGAGTATACTTCATTATCATTGTTTTAGTTGCTTAATTTAATTGGAATTGCATTAGTCATTATTCAGTAATCTAATGTGCACTGAACAAACTGAACATGAATGGACACGATGATTCTGAGAGAGGGAAAGATATTTTGGTACACTGTTACGTTCATCAACGTTTCTCTTATTCGTGAGAAATGTAAATTACCTCTAAACTTGTGCATTCAGACCACTTTCCTCCCAACGAGTGCTGCATAAACACCGCCCTCTTTTATTGTGGCACATTACGACTCCATTCCCTTCACTTTAAATTTTCCTCGGCGAATGATCGTCTGCATGCTGTGACATTTCGGCCATTGTGAGGAAAGAGTGACCGGGAGGGGGAGAGAGGTACAGTACCGGCAGCGTATTAGCGACTCTGGCATGTCTCTCACCACGTGCTGTGGTGCGTCATGTGACCTGCTCCCAAGCAATCAGCTTGCGAGGATTTGTTTACTTTCTCACAGCCAGGGTTCAGCGTTGCCGCTCATCTTACTCACACGAAGTCGCGGAGGCGATAACGTGTAGCTTTAGCGAAGGTTATGAACGCGGTATCAAGACGTGTCATAGCCCACCAGTAAGTGTTCATTTTTTAAAATTTCATTTTCCTCTCCTGTAGGTGATGCCATGTGCGTAGTACCGGGAGCGGTAGCTCAGTGCATCAACTGACGTCACTGCAGCGCCTCTGACCGGGAGGTTCTAGGTTCGAGTACTGACGACGGCAGGAATTTCGACAGCAGCTTTTCAGCTAGGTCGAATTCAATCGCTGTCAGGAAGACAATTCTAGCGGCCGGCTGCTCTGATCGGTAGTTTTCCATGGTTTCTCCGATCAACACCAAGCGAATGCCGAAGGAGTACCCTACCAAACGGCCCACGGACCGCCCGCGATCTTTCCTTCCTTGTCCTATCCTCTCCCTTTACACACACACTTACAATAACATGCACACTATCACATATTCCGGGAGACCAATCGGGAGCTTAGAGCTTGTCCCGGCTGGGGCGGTGCCCCGCTGGTGGGAGAGTCCTGGTTAGGGGGAAACCCCACTAGCCGACGGTAGGTCGGCGCCGGATCTCGCCATCCAGCTTGGGAAGATCACCACCCTCTCCCAAAAACATGTACTGCACTTACGGGACTAATGACCAAAGCCGTTGACGCGCCCGGAAACACGAAAGAATCAATCAATCCATCAACCATGTGCGTAGTAATGTGGGGCAACAGCGCATAGAACTGTCAGAGTCGCTTATACCCTGCCGGTAGTGTAGTGGTAGGCCGGGGGGGGGGGGCCGGGGGGCGGTGCCTCCGCTTCCCGACTGCCAGTCGCGGAAGGACGAGCGGCGCGTCTGGCGATGAGCCGCTTTCCTGTCCCGCCCGGAGTGCTTCGCCCCCGCCGACGTGCATTTGTCGCGCGTCGTCGCGCCCGCGCTCGCGCCCCTTATGACCCGGAAGCAGAGCGCAGTTCGTCTCTCCGGCGCGGCCTCCGCTTCCTCAACGCGCCTCGTTCCGCCACCGCTACCGACAGCGCTGCAGTCGCTTTGTACAACTCTCCACGTGGCAATTTGAAATGGACAAAAATGGCGAACCCACGATTGGTGAGTGTATGGAATCCACATTTTTCGTTTTACGCGACAATTATATTTCTTGTCTTCTTTCCTTCCTCTGTTATTTCCTCTTTCATTATTCTAGATAAAAAGTACATAAAAAATTGCACACGTAGTAACGAATTATTACATTCAGATGTGAATTATTTTTTATCTTCTGATTGACTAAAAACTCATTATGACGTTTGTGAGCAACATAATATTACGTGTAATAGTTTCTTAGCACGTCTGCCGTTGTGATTTGAAATGACCATTTATGGCAAGTAAAGTTTATGGCATTATGAAAGTTTGATGAGTGTATGGAAATCTAATTTTTTCTGTTTCGCAATAGCTGAATTTCTTTTCCTTTTTTTTTTAATATATGTAGTTTTACACTTGTAAAAATTAATTAATATACCAAAATGTGAACTCGTCAGCATTCACATTTATTAGTAAATTTTTTGAATGGCAAGAAAATCTACATCATGTTAGTAGGCAACATTTCCAGTGTAGCAATAAGAGCAGTTTAGAAAAACCTTCGATCAAATTAGAAACTTCCTTTAAGGGTCCTTCTTACATCCTCGTCTCACTACGTGTTTATGTAGAAAAGAGAAAGTATTGTACTGGTGTGGTAGAAATCGTTTCTTCGCAGAAAAACTGTGCCGGCCCTTACGCGGCCCTGGTAATGAAAAAAGGAGATAAATACTGTTCCTTTATGAAGTGAAATACTTCCTAAACCATGTCGTGTAATCAGGAACTAGGTTTTGTGGAGTCCTTGATACAGAAACGTTAACATGAATCAGCGTTTATGAATCAGCATTTATCATCAATCAGCATGATTAAAATCTATTTTATATAAACTTCTCGTCAGCATGGTTACTTTTCAATTTATATTAAATCATCAGGCAACTTAATATCGACTGATACGAAATTCTCAGGCAACTTGAATATACAAGTTCATGCTATTATGCAACTTACTATACAGTTCATACTAAATTTTCAGGCCATTTGACTACATTAATTTCATATTAAATTCTCAAGTAACTTCATGGTTTTTCGTTTCATTCAAAGTATTCACTGACCTCAGAGTTTCGGGGCTCTGTCTCCTGAGCACGGACCGCCTCTGTTCTTTTGGCGCTGCCGTTACCGCCACCGATGCGCCGTAGATCGTCGCAGTCGTAGCGATTGGAAGAGGCCAACAATGTTTTGTTTGTTTTTTTTTATTTATTTATTTACTTTACGTCAGAAACAGTTGAAACTGCGTATGACGTGCTATGGAGAGAAGTGAATTCTGTGCACATTTTCAAAATTCTGTGATCCCTACACTGAGTTTTATACTACATAAATTTTGATAATTAAAAAACAGAAGCTCTCATGTAATAAAATCTATTTTCAAGGATAAATAAGCAATAAATTTTAGACTCTTATCCATGATGTCCTTCGTCAAGGAATAATACTTCCTGCCGCAACAACATGGAAACGATAATTTGAATAACTATATTTCCCAATGAATGTTGATAAATGTGTCGGGTTACGAGAACGATATGTTTCCCCTTTAATAGAAATGTTACTATTTTCACTTCCATTAACTCGCTATGAACACTCTTCGCGGAATTGCATGAAGAAACATTGTGATACTGGAAGGAAATCCAGGGTTTGATGTACACCTACATTTCTGGCGTTAGAAAAATAAAACAAAATATACCAGTAGTCTTAATGAGTTAAGTTATGGCAATTCAACTTGATTACTGCTGAATGTTATACTCAATTAACAATTGCCTCCGAATTTGGCATTCCCTTTTTTCTTCGACTTGAAATTTACAAAAATAGCAACGCTGGTACTACATATGACTATTTTTTCTCGTTAAAGATCAACTACAATTCCATTCTTTACCAGACATTTTTATCGCGGTTTGCTCTAATTGTTACAATGCGCGTATAGTGTACATGTTCGCTTATTAATGTTATATATATTCATGTAAAAGAATCAGAAAGTTGCATTATGCTCCAAGAAGAAAATTTTAAAGATTATGTGTTTCTATGCTTTTTGAACAAACTTTGAAAGTATTTTATATTCTCGGGTCTTGGGTGATCTTAATGACTGATAACGATCTCTGAATTTCGTTCTTGTGAAAACCATATTCTCAATACTCGATCAATGGAGATTAAATATTCCTTATTCATAAATCTGTTTAACTTTCCACAAGGAACTCGAATAATTATTATTTTAAAAGTTGCATTTTAGAAGCATTCACAATGATCCTCTGTTGGCAACCCGCATAATACGAATCTGTATTATTAAATAGAATTATCCATATCTACTGTTCGTACCGCAGACATTTATCAGTTTAGTAAAGAGAGCACATTAGTAGAAAGTATATTCACTGCATTCAAGGACTGGACTGAAGAGTTGTATGGCACGCATAAAATACGATCTTCATGTAATCTTGGGATTCATCACGACATAACACTTACATTGTCTTTTGCGTTTGTGTGTAAATTACTTATTTACACATCAAAGCAAAAGGTGTACTTGCATTTAATTATTTATTTTTAAATCCAAAGGTTCAAAAGTTAGAGAAGTAATTGAAGTTATTGTTGATCTGAGAGACTCGACCACTTCGCGTCGTGTTGACTTTCATTGGGACGAGAAAAACGCCATCGGCTTTACAAATGCTAATTCCACTACCGTCCTTTGAGAACTCTTTTCTTCCTTCATGCTTCGGCTGTTTGCAAAGAACCCTCGCAAAGTGTACTGACACCGAGTTGAAAAATAGACGATAAAACGTATTTCAATTTAAAATCCAATTTTATCACCACGTACTCCTGCATTGCAAGAATTTGCGAAGTGGCAAATAGTAAAAATATTGAAATAGAGACGCATAAAATGCACTGTTTCACGGTCTCTGTGTTTAAGAATCCCTGACACACTATCATAAATGTTTGATATCCCTAAGTAATGACGGAAACATTTATATAGTGTGTCCGAGAACGAAAAGTCGAAAAGTGTAAAATTAGTTCTTAAGACAATTTTAAGCATATTTTGTCCAATAAACTACTTGGATATTCTCATTCGCTGAGCCGCAATAAGCACTCAAAAGTTGGTTTGGAAACAATGCTTTCTAGGCAAAAATTTGCATTGCATTAACATAGAAACCCTCCAGAAACAAGAAAATTGTTTATTATTTACAAAAGAAATGAATGTAATTGTTCAGAAAGATAAATTACCCCAGAAATTTAAAAAAATACTTTATTTACACAATTCAACTGCTGTTTTATTCCGCCTGCAGAGGCGGGTGAGATGAATTTTTACAAAAATAAATATTAATATTATTATTATAAATAATAATAATAATAATAATAATAATAATAATAATAATAATAATAAATAGTAATAATAATTTATGGATACGTAATTTTGTTGTAACTTTTATTTTTCATCTTGTGTCAGCTGTCATTATTGTAAAACTGTGTGATCATTGATTTTTGAGAAGACTGTAAATGCCTAAAATTGGGTGATAGTGTATTTAATTAGCCTAAAATTATGAGCTAGTTTTCTTCGTGTTCTGCTAAAGTGTGTCAGCCAACTTTATGGACATGTGTACTCGTATAACTTTCCAAAGGCCTGGTTTAGCTTCCGAAAAATGCTCGTTCTCACTCTACAAACAACAAAATTCAGCACCCTACAATATCTTTCAGCTCCTTAGCTTCGAATGATACTACTGCACCTTTGGTCACTTTTTGGTCCTGTGAAGAAATACCTGCGAGATCCTGAGTTATCGTTGAATGTCGATGTTGGAGACGTGGTGCATGGCTAGATACGCACAGTGCCACACAACACATCTTTCAGTATGGAATTATGAAGCTTCTCAATAGTTGGGGGAGATTATGTTAAGAAATTATTTCACTTAAAGTCTATAATCTTCAATGAAACCGTCATTTTTTTAAAAATTGCCTTTACTTAATGACTTTCCTTTGTACATATTTAAGAGATTAGTATCCTTAAATTAAAATGAAATGAAAGTCGAGAAGCCTGTCGAAAAATAGTGTATGACACGTGGTAAAAGTGATTTTATTCTGCTCATAGGATTGCGCCCTGTGGCCTGTTGACCTCACGTCCAGTATTTCTTACTTGCAAAAATAAAATGATACTTTACCACTCGTATCATAAATTGTGTGACTTACTTGGGCTATTTGGGCTTTATGCTTTTATTACGCTCTTACATGTAGTAAATTGCTTTCTCGAATACATACTGTAGGGTCATGTTTTGGGGGTCCGTGATAACAAAAAATTTATTTTCAGCACAGCGTCTGTTTGTGCTTCCGTTCATCTAACTGTGAAGAAGCCTAGCGTCAAATCGTACACAGAATTTTCACCAGAATGAAGAATATTCCCCAAAGTATCTGACTGATATTGCGAACCCTCGAAGTTTAAACGGATTTTGTAATTTTTTAACGAATTGTGTCGGATGCCATTCATATACCGCAGAGATTCAGAGTTATCAAGTATCCTAATGTCCATGTATTCAACAAAAAGATAAATTTTACTTGTGAAGCACGTTATAGAAGAAATAGTGTGTGTGTTGAAGCGGTGTAATGAAGAGAGATTTGCCACAATAGCTGAAATATTGAAGGCACGTAATTTGATTATACTCATTATCATTTTACATGATCATTACAAATGATAGAAGAATGTCATTGCCTGGTTCTAGCACCTCTACTTAGTATTAGGTAACTTCGTGATTGTTTGTGAGTAGTAATTGTTTTAGCACAACAAACCAATTTCTCTATTCGACTGCATTGTTTTATTTATTCATTTGTCTGTTGTCAACAATTTGCAATCACATAAATGTTCCCAGAGATTTGGTACATCTTAAGGTGATATTGCTTACAGTTCTGCTAACCATAGTAATTGTATTACAAAATTTTAAATCACTTTTCATTGTAACCAAATTTTTAATTTATATTTCGTAAAAATGAACGTCTTGAATAAGATTATGTATATGCGTTTACTGCATTTACAGATATCTTGAATCTTTCAATATAAATAAGCCAATGTAGCAACATAATCATGTTTGTACCGAAAACGTAGCTTTCGGAGATCGAATTGCATTAAAATCAAGGTTTTTGTTTTGACCTTTGAATCAATAATGTTTTTCATATCACTTTTTAGCAGTGAAGTCCCTACTGATTTTTTATCAATGTAAAGAAAAACAAGTCGTTTTGTCTACTTCATTCTCTTCAATTCATGAATGAGGTGTAAACACGAGGTTTACAAACATGTAGCACATCAGGAAGGGCACATAATGAAGATTGGTTCTTCAAAATAATAGTTTTAATCATTTCGTGGGATATGATTTAATTTCACTACTTTTTGACAGGAATACGATATTATATTTTTGATCCCAGTTTTGCACTGCTAATCAAAGTGAAACAGAAACTGAAAAATGGAAAACGAAATCGTTTTCATTTATTGCGACAACAGTCCACCAATTATTCTCCATTATCTTCATTATACTTTCCGCATTGTGGCTTCATTACTCGAGTCTCAGCAAACAGAAAGGATGGAGTCAGGAGACGACATAGAATATTATTGGTAATATTCAACGAGCTTGAATTACATAGAGAGGAAATGAGTACTGATACAGCGCTCCTGGTTGAAGCTTTTTGCACTACTGGCCGCCATGTTTTCTGAGGTCAAAACAAATCAAGAGGCATTCGGGCTTGTACGGACTCTTGTTAAGAAGTACACGTTTTCGGCGTATTTTGGTGTAGTGTGTTTAAATTTGCGATATCAAAATGCCGTCCTGTTGTTCTGCGTACAACTGCACCAATAGAAACGACAAAACTATTGGAATATCGTATTTTACGTAAGTATTTTCTCATTCACTCCACTGAAATTTTTACCTATAACTGGTGTTAGTAACTAACTTGTTTTGTAACATTTTAGGTTTCCCCTGAACGACGAAGAATTGATCAGGGGATGGGTAGTGTTGATGAGAAGAGAAAAGTGGTGGCCTACCAAGTCGAGCCGCATTTGCTCCAATCACTTTGAAGAACAATATATGTACAAAGTGAACGACTGCAGGCGACTTTTGGGCAATGCAGTGCCCACCATATTTTCTTTTCCTGAGCACTTACAAAGGAAGGAGAAGATACGAAGAGCTCCAGTGAAGAGGACAGTATATTGTTCTTCAGATGAAGAAACAGTGCAAATAGAGAATGTAAGTGATATTGCAAATGGCATACATAACTATAGCTTGCCAAGTCCCACAAAAATCAACAAAAAGTACCTGGAAGCTGTAACCAACTGCCAAAAAACTCAAAAGAAGCTGAAAACCTAGAACTTTTTTTTCAAGTGTGAGAAGTAGAGGTGGACACTACAACAATCCAAATGCTCGACAGTTTAAAAGTGCATACCGGTAGTGTCTTGTGGCCCGTGTTGACCTGTCACAGCAGTCAAATTGTCAATTAAATGACATAAGTGTTCTTTTACCTGCTGCAAATGTGTCTACATGCTTAAGTGAGAACACTGATGTACCAGACAATTTTAATGATGTAACTGTTCACACATATTGTGATTTGAGTCTGTATGTTGAACATGTTGTGGAGTACATGGCTGGGTGTGTTGTTCGGCAAGCATCAAAAAAGATTCAGTGTTGTGAATGTTTACAAATCCTTTTTGCTAGTGATGAAAGAGAGAAATCTCATCTCGTAGCCTTAAGAAGTGTAAATAATTCATTGATAAATGCATCTCCTGATGTAATAAAACTGTGCAAGGTTGCTGATAAAGTTTATCGTGGCAATCAACACCTACTTCAACGCAAGAATATTATGCAGTCCCTTAAATTGGAAGTTTTTGAGATGATGACGGAACAACTATTTGTTGAAAATGACCATCTTTTCGATTCTGTGGATGTAGATGAAGAACCACATTACTATCAGTTGATAAAACTACTTCTACATCAATACTTCACAATCCGGTTTCATTACAGTTGTAAAAACATAACAGAACAGCAAAGAGGAAAACCCATCAGACAAGTGTTCACAAAATTAATACACTTCAAAGGCCAGTGAAGTAGAATGTAATATATTTTTTGTAAATAATTTGTAATTTCCTGTATGTATGTTTTTACTAATGTAATAATGTTCAATCTGGGTGTAGAACCCCCGTCTCGATCAGGATTTGCGTGCAGTTTCCCTTGATTCATAGAGCAAATGCTGAGATGGTCCTTTGTTTTGTTTCTGCACAGTAAATGTAAATTCTTCCCCCCACTATTAAATAAACCAGATGTCAAGCTTACCATGTGTTTTTTTTCTCCCCCAAATGTACATGATGAATTAGGAAGCCAGATCAATTCCTACTGAAATTGAACAAAGAATATCCAAGTAAAGTGAATAATTTATATTAATTTTTGCTTAATTAATGCACATTTTAAATATGATTTCTGGTGAATTTCAATTAATTTGAGGTTAGATCATATTTTATCAATATTCTGTAGGCACTGCTTAAATGTATGGAAGTAGTTATAACAAGTTTATAAAATATATATTTTTATATCGACGTTACCGACAGTTGATTGGGCTCAAATTATGACAAGCACATTTCCATAGAGATAGCAGAGACAAGCACATTTCCATAGAGATTTCCATAGTATACTCTCTGCACATTTCCATAGAGATATCAATTTAATTTCAATTACTGTTATTCGGAACTGTATTATACTTCATTTTTTATTATAATACTCTGGGTATATTTAACATGTTTTAAATATTACATTCTTCTAAATGCACTTCGATTGAATTGACATTTACGCGCACGTTCTGACATTGCCCTCAGAAAACATGGCGGCTGTACTTTCAAAAAGCTTCAAAGATGGCGGGCACATCGCCACTCTATAGATTTCTATCTCGTTGGTAATATTCTATCTCGTTGAGTTGAAGCTTGTGAAATCGTCGTTCCTTTGTCTTCTTCTGTGTCATTCTCCAATAAACTTTAACAAAAATGACCTGGATTGTTGTCATTAGACCAAATGAGACGTTCTTTGTCAGAAACTCCATGCATAATAATTTGTTCGAAATTATTTCAAACCTTATTACAGAGCCCTCTAAAATTCATTTCAGTGGGCTGAGCTAGTAATAGGACAAAATATCAATAAAATACGTTCGTATCAGTACTAAACGACATGGAAGGTTTTCTGAACGCGGCCGTAATAAAAAATCTTTCTGCTTCAGGCCTGCTTGACAGAAAATGTATTTTGCATATTTATTTCAGGAACACGATCTTGTATATCATCATCTTTCTTTAAAATGCAGGTAAGTTCAAAACGGCAAATTTTAACATTAGGAAAATTAATCACCTTATGGTATCGGAAATCCAGAACAAAAACATCAGTTTCAATGTGACTGATATTTCTATAATATGAAGTACAAAGACAAGAAATTGGAACTTACGTGATTTTTAAAGAAAATGACGCTGTACTGATAGCAAAACGGCCAAATTTGGCAGGGTACTTGCAAATTTAGTTTGAATTATGACTCATTGCTCCATGTTTTTATTGTGACGACACGCTGTACTTAAAATATCTTTTACTTTAATGTTTGTTGTGCATTTTTTCAAGTGACTATGAATTTAGAAATTAAAATGCAAAATATTAAAGAAGACATATTTATTGATTATAATTTAAACGATGAAAGATATGATTTTAATCGTGTCTTTTGACAATGTTTATTTGTAGAACCAGAGAGCGGGGTCGAAGGACATTCCTTCATTACAAGACTTCTCATCTGCACGAAAATGAGGTAAGATCTGCTGTGTGAGGCAGTAGCTGGCTGCAGTATGATGCTAATTTTGCACTATCAAAGGAGACGTGAAACAGAAAAGGTTGAAAAAAATATCATCGATTATGACAAATGGACAAAAAGTAATATTTACATTTCTTGTGTTTATTTCAAACGTTGAATAATTACTGAAACAATGAAATTTTATTATAAAGATAACTAAATCTGGAAGTAACAGAATTACAAATAAAAAGTAAAACACTGAAAATGAAAATTTCAGATCTAATGAACATAGTGTACCACTAAAGATAAGTCATCTTGTTGATTTTTTCACTTCTCGTGAAACACCCATTTATGTGATTGTTTACACTGTTTTTGTTTGTAGTACGCTTACTTTTAATAAAAGGTATTTGATTAAAGTTAACTAATTAAATTAACTTGTAAGGCCTTCTGTCAACAGAAATGTCTCGCAAGGAAAAGTTAAAACGAAATAGGCACTGATATATAAAACAAACGATAAAAATAGAAAATAACATAAAAATAATAAAATACCCATGTATAAAACATTTTATATTGATTGAGTGGGTAGAGAGCTGGGTGTAAACTGTGTAAGACAAAACGTCAATTGTAACAACTGCTACCCCATAAATTGTATTATTCGTTTTAGCAAGATAATTATTTAAATTGTATTGCGTAATAAATAAAACAAAATCACTATTTAAATATAAAGACTATGTGTAAATGTAAAATTTATTACAATGACATATTAAAACATCTCATATCAGTGGAATCGTCACTCTCTCTTAATATGTTAACCGGTAATAGTTATTAATACGTTTACTTAAAGTCAGTAGTAATTGTATTGCAGTCATCAAAGTAAACATTTTAATATCTTATCTGTGAAAATCTTTTTGGGTTGTTCTTTGATTCTTAGTAATTTCTCAAATATTCGATGTCGTGTTATTTCAATTAATATGCTTAATTCCAGAAGTTTTCGTGAATATTTAACTGCCCATAAATTTTGTTCTTAGTTATATTAGGATTGTTTTATAAAATATTTCAGTTTTTGTGGTAAAACCTGGTAATGTGAACGTGTTTTCTTACGCATTGCTCTTTTGTTATCGAGTGTACTTCAATTTCAGTAAAGTTTACTCGCTTTGTATCGAGTTTGAACAAAATTGCATTGTGAGAATGGAAGTGGAGGAAGTAACAGGCTATTTTGTTCGATAAAATTGATGAGATGAAAGATATTTTGTGTGAGATTAAATTGCGCTGAACTAAACGTCCTCAAAGGATGATGGCTTCACTTTTCAGGACATTATTTCGATACTGTACCTGCAGATAAGACTTGGTTTTGTGACGTGTAAAACCATTGTCATACATTTGATGGGGGTTTTTTGAAGAACGTTACTTTATTATTTTCGGAGTTTAAAGAAACATGATTTTGAAAATCAAATTGTACTATTATAAATATAAATTATTATATTAAAAATTGCATACGTCGAAACAGGTATTTCAAGCCTGTATTGTACTCTCAAATGTAACACAAAGATTGCGATTAACTCTCGAACTGAGATTTCTGGCAATAACATTAACTGTATTGTTTCTTGTAAACAGCAACTTTCAAAACCAGATAGAATTTTTTGTCTTTTATTTACTTCTTGTTTGGTCGTGTGGCCTTTCAAAGGCTTTAATATAATAGAATTTGTGAGATTTCTGAAGTGTAAACATTAAATAATGTTGGGGAAAGTACAGAACCCTGAAGTAAGCCTGCTGATACGTTTCAAGGGATTGATGTTTCATTGATTTTCACCATGAAATTTCTGCTTGTAAGAAAGATATGAATTATTCTCTTTATGTAATCCGGAACTCCCTTACTACGTAGTTTACGAACTCCCTACGTAGTTTAGGAACTCCCTTACGTATAATTAGTTCTGGGTGCCAGATCCTGCCATAAGTCTTTTCTATGTCTAAGAAAGCTGCTACAATAATTTTTTTTTGAAAACTCTCGGCAATATGTTCCTTTACTGTCAATGGTTGGCTTGTGCAGGAATGGTTTGCTCTAAAGCCGAATTGTTAATCGGGAATTGCATTTGTTTCTGTAAGATATTTATTAAGTTTACTGGGCAAACAGTCTTTCAAAAATGTTTAATATGGTAAGCAAACTGTAATTTTCTCTCAATCTAGGATCTTAACCTGTTTTTTTGAAAAGCTAGAATGACGGCGGTTTTCCATGCCCTTGGAAAGTGATTTAGACGTAAAATTGTATTAAATATTGCCGTGAGTGCGTCACTAGATTACTTTTTTATTTCCTTTATGGTTTTATTATTTATTTCATCATATCTTGGTGCTTTCCTCGTTTTTAAAAGAATAATAGTTTTTGACACTACTGATGGAGAGATAAACTATTTTTGTTACTGAAAGCTGAGGCTTATTTACACAATCTTCAATAATTTTATTGTGGGTGCTGTGGATGCTTTACTGCTATAGGATGAGAACGGAAAACTATCTCTATGGAATCAGCTAAGATTTCAGTTGTTTCTTCATTTGAGTAGGCTTTTGTATGATTGATTTTTAGGGGAGGTATTTCAGTTTTTCTCCTGTGATACGTCTGACTGGTGACCAGAGATGAGCTGAATTTGAGTCTCAGATATAAATATTGTACAGTGGTTTAGCGTTCATTTATGTCAAAAGCATGAAATGATATAAGTTGGCCTCTTCAGACACTGCTCGTGAGTCTAATAAAAGGTGACAAAATGTTAGCAAAATTCCATTTTAAAAAATGCCTTTGCGTCAACAAGATTGAAACAAAAAAATACTGATTACGATCAAAACTTACCAGGCGCGTTTACACGGAGAGTTTTCTCTCCTAACTTTCTGGAACAGGATAGGAGACACGTGTAAACTCTCAGTAGAGAGATCTTCTCTCCGGAGACATGACGTCACAAGAGATTTTCGAAGTCTCTGTGAGAGAACTGTGTAAATACTCTGGTATCGATGAGAAATCGTATTTCTTTGACCCCGGTGAATAAGCTGAGAAGCCAAAATGTCTTAATATTATAGGAGAGCAAAAAACAACTGTCAATTGAAGTAAATCAGGAATTAATGATATTTAAACGAAGGTAATATTGAAACGAAACTTTTTGTATATAGGTTTCGTTTGAATATTATTAATCCCGGATTTACATAATTTGTTTAAAGTGTTTTTTCTTTTGCTCACCTGTAAAATTAGGTGCTTTTGACTTATCAGCTTATTCACTGAGGTCAAAGAAAAAGTATTCAAAGAGAGTCGGAAGACCTTTTGCTCTCTTGGTTTGTGTCCACGTACTCTTATCTGCATCTGTCTGGGTCTGTGCGTTGTTCCAGTGTGGTCCATGAATTTCTGTTCTTTGGGGGAAATTGAACGCTGGGAAATTATAAATTAAAATGACCAAGAACTGTGTGTATCTCCTGTGGCCAATACCGTAGCGTCAAAGCAAGTCTCCATCCGCAAGAAATATGGTATCTTGCTTTTCAACTGGTTGAGATATTTTTTCTAATAAAATCCTTCTGAAGATACACAAATGTTTGTACATATCTGTATCTACTTCCTTTATGACCTTTTTAATAATAATTATTATTATATTTTTATTTCTTTTAATAAATAAAAACTCCAAGTTACTAATTAATTGTAGAATTTTGTTGTATAAAACTATAATTAGGCCTTCTCTTTCATACGCCATATGATGTTACCTCTACTATCAAACTTAACAAATTTCAAATAATTCAAAATAAATTCCTTCGCAAAAATTTACGTATTCCCTAGTTTGTATCAAATAAATTTAAAGAGAACTTAAAGTTCATTCCTTCAAATCGTTTATACTTAACTTCATAAAAAAATCCTGTAACAAATTATCAATTTAACAATTTTTAAAAACTTTACATATAGGTCCAAACTTTTTTTGAATCCTATCACGTAAAACTTGTTTTATTTTATTTAAAAAAAAATTAAGGAAATAAATTTTTTTTTTTTTCCTAAATTCCCCCAAATTTTAAATCTTTCTCTATATAAAAATAATCACCCACAATTGTCTCTTTCTTTTCCTCCGATTCTTCCAAATTTTTAAAGCGGCACAGGCAGCTACAAGAGTTGTCTCATTCTAACCTCAAAATGCTCGCCGCTGCTCATCAGTTCCTCATTCAACATGGCTGCGCCAAAGAACATCTAGAAATATTGTACCTAGTGTAAACAGCAAGGAGATACTTTTCGGGAGAGATCTCAGGAAAGGACTCTCCGTGAGTTAGGAGGCTTGCGTATCGGGAGATACTTCGAAGTCATCTAGGAGAGTTTATCTCCTTACTTCGAGAAAGTTAGGAGACTTTGTCTTTTCGTGGAATCGCACCTTAAGTGAAATTTGAGGTGGAATTATTTTTGCTCATATTCCACATCCTCACACACCATCAGAATCGTATTCCACACTCCCAATTTCGTACTAATAATACTAAACAAGGCAAATAAAACTTTTTTAAAATATTGGCTGCACCATAACCTCGTATTGAGTAGATCATTATGTTTCTAATGTTTGTCCGCACGTTTTGTCTGCGCCTTTAGCAAATATCCTAACATCCAAATCTGGCTCAGATATTTCCCTTTTTATAAAGCTTTTTTTGCTTTTGCGCATACTTCTTACGTACGAGAGAAAAAGAACTGTAACACTGTAGAATAATACCGTGTGTTTTTGACAAAAAACTGATAAGTGGAATACAAACAAGTGGATAAATATTATTCCAATATTTAATAAATTACTTTCTCTAATGTTTTGTGTAATTAGTACCCACGTTTTGTGGGTCCTAGATACAGAAAAACTGGTTGACGGTAAAACGTCTGTCGACGGTTTGTCCGTCAGTCCGTCAGAGAACAACTCTAGAGGAAAGCCAGTAGACAGGATATTGACCGATATTTATATTCCCGGAACGATTTGGCTAATTTCGTGACCTCTGACAGAAAGAACCTAGGATTCCGGCCCCACGGTGGCAAGATTTTCACCTCTGACTACATAGCTAGATCGAATTTGACCGCTGTTTCGAGCAGATTTCTTCCTCTCTGCTCATTCTGCGCTCGTCAGTCGGCTGCTCCGATCGGTGGTTTTCCGTGGTTTCTCTTATCAATACCAGACGAATTTCGGAACATTACTCTAACAAACGGGCAACGGATCGCGGCGATCTTTCCTTCCTCTTCCATGTCCACTCCTCTCCTGTTACCTACACAAGTTTACAATTACATGCTCCAGAGTACAAGACATGTCGGGTGATCAGTGATAGACTCACCTGAGGCTAGAGCCCTGCTGGAGCTCGATTTCTGGATGGGGAACACACCGCAAGGCGAGTGTAGGCCGGTGCTCACGATTTTCCTGTCGTACGAGAACTTAATTATATTCTCCAAAGACAATACATGCATTAATACCAACAGAATATTGTTTACATACTTACGATCCAACCTGGAAAAACTAGAATGTAATTATCGATTTCATTTGATACTGACAGAAGACATACATCAGAATTAACAATTTCAGGAATTTTGTTTACATACTTACGATCCAACCTGGAAAAACTAGAATGTAATTATCGATTTCATTTGATACTGACAGAAGACATACATCAGAATTAACAATTTCAGGAATTTTTAAGTGCATGCATTGCATGCAAAGCTTGCTCTAGATATTCGCCTCTGCTATTGATCCAGATACAACGCTGAACGAACATAGATTTCTTTTCACATTCCTAATTTTTTAAGATTATCCGTACAAATTTTTGAAAATTTTCTAAAAATTATATTTTGCACATTAATTAATAAAAATGCAATTTATCACGTTAATTATAAATACAGTGTTTATTTATTTCTTACGTCAAAAAACAGTTAAAACTGTGTATGACGTGCTATGGAGAGTGTGTTCACATGCCCATATATTGCCCATATGTGCACATACACATAAACGTACGCAAATTTCCTCCTTTAATGTTTTCCGAGGGATAAAATTTTGTTGATTATTCTCTAAAAACACGAGTTTCACATCGCAGGAGTGTGTATAATTCAAATGCATCATATTTAATAATTTCAAAATTCAACACATGTGTAGTTTGCTCAAGGGAGCGTCCTACTTAAAAGTGCGACGGGGGCGGGGTGGCGCCTCGTGACATTCGCTGACAGAGCACACCCTGCGGAAATTTTTGCGTTAATGCGCGGGCGGGCGAGCGGAGCGGCAGCCCCTGGGCCGGCCTCGCGGTGGGAGCCCCTCGAGCTCTTCCTGCCTCCGCGCCATCCCCACCCACCCCATCAGCGCCGTGTTCTGTTAGTTCTCACCCGGGGCGACGCGGCCCGGCCGGCGCGGTGCGATGCGGCGCCGCGAAGGGGCCCCCCTCCCCGCCCACCCCCCCGCCCGCCCCCCCCTTCCCGCCACGCCCCACCCCTCCTAGCCCTGCTCAGACACACCCCGCTCCGCCTCGCCCTGCTCCGCCTCGCTCTGCTCCGCCTCGCTCTGCTCCGCTTCGGTCCCCTCCGCCCCGCCTCGCCTCGCTCCCCCTCTCTCCGTCTCGCCCCGCTCCGTCTCGGCCCGCTTCGCGTCGCCACGTTCCTCGTCGCTCCGCCTCGCCCCGCTCCGCCTCACCCCGCTCCGCCTCGCCTCGCTCCTCGTCTCTCCGTCTCACCCTGCTCCGTCTCGGCCCCTTCTCCTCGCCACGCTCCGCCTCACCCCGCTCCGCCTCGGCCTGCTCCTCGTCTCTCCGTCTCGCCCCGCTCCACCCTGCCACGTTCCGCCCTGCCACGCTCCGCCCCTACCCTTACTTCGCCGCGCCGCGCTGCACCGCGCTGACTGTCTTGTCCTGGAAGGTTGGGCGTTCGATAATAATTGTTGTTCTAGCCAGGCGTGGCATCTCCGACGAATATTTTCATTCAAAATATTTTCTTTCGTGTTATGCAAGTTCATACTAATAAAGAGATTACCAGCATGTTGTTGTTGCCTGGATTCCCAGGTCATGGAAAGTTGGATGAAGTAGTGATACTGTAGAATGGTATAGATTTTCTAGAACCAGTTAGTTTTCTAATCTGTTTAGTGTTAGGTTAGCGTTTTGCTTTCTTCGCACCCTCTTCCCAAAAATTACGTATCGGTGCCTACAATATTCTTCAAATTGTCTCAACTTTTAATCCCTTCTAATTGATTTTAAAATATAATTTTAAGAATATTATAGAAGATTGAAACTTATTTTTCTATGCAGATTTACAATGAAATTCTGGAGTGGTTTTAAAAAAGTCTGTTAGCGCTTCTGGAAATGCGCTATTTTGAATTAATTTTCACAAAGAGTTTTTGAGGAACGTCATCAAAAATCATTTGAATCATTTTTACTCACGAGTGCAATAATGTATTAAAAATGCTGGTAACTATTAACGACAAATAAAAAAATAATTTGTTTATTTTTAAAATGATCTCAATGGCTTTTACATCTCATAATTCAACGAATTTAGCACTAACCCTTCAGTGAGTTAAAGAAAAATATTGGGTCATTTGATTCTTATTTCTAAAATTTTAAAATATTATTAATATATTATACTCAGAATTGCGCGAAAACAACTAATGTTTTCAAAAAGAAACGCAGACATTTACTAAAGAACTGAGCGTGAAGAACAAATAATATTTAAAGAAAAAAACCTTCAATATTGTAGTGAAAGAGCATTCAAACTTTGACAATTTTCAAAAATTCAGGGATAACTGAGAAAACCGATTTATGCCATCTTTAAATGCGTTTTCCGCCTGATTCTTACAAAAAAAAAAAGAAAACGTTTTTACGATATGCGATTTTCGCAAAGAAAAAACCAAACATGCATGTAAATTAAGAGTAAGCGATTATCCGAAAAATAATGCTCGAATTCAGGAAACAAGTTAAATTAAATGTGTGTTATTAACAATACTACCTTTATAGGAGAGTTTTAGTATATTTTATTTGAATTACAAGACATTTTGTTCCCACCTCCAATTCATGTTCGTCCCTGACTCAATGTCCGAATTGTGGTTTGTAGTATATGTTTGTGTTTTGCGTTCTGTGAAAAACCTTTCACCTTCAAATTCCTTGAATTACGTCATTTGAATTTCCCACATTCTACGTAATGAACTGCAAAACCAATTTTGTTTCGCAGGTTTTACTTCCAACCTTTCGGGAACTTCCCGTCTTTTCCATGACTCTTTTATAGTAATAGGCACAGCCATGAAGTTACTAATAGTTCCAGATCTGTAGTTCTGTAGACAAATATAATTACGTGATCCGATATTATTTCTTTTAGAAAAAAAATAGTGGCTTAAAAATTCTTGATTTATGCCCCAATCCTCGCGTATGCACCTCTGAAAGTAATCTCATACGAAAGTAAAAGAAACTGTTGATTTAGGTTTATGTAAAATGTATAGCATTGCGAATGAATGTCAATTCTTAGAGGACTCTCTCCTTCCCCTCCTCCTTCCAGTCAGATGCATTTCGCATCCAAATTTCGCATTTACATTACAGCTTAAACCGATTTTCCCTTAAAAACGACTAGAAATATTTCAACAAAAATTTCCATATAAGAGGTTTTACTCTTCTTTAATATTTTAAAAGTAATATTTCGAATCTACCATTAGCAAACGGAAAAATTGAGAAAATTTCAAAAATTTACTTAATGTAACAATAGACGGCAGCTGGCAAGAGGATGGGGCAAGACCGTAGAGCTAGCACACCAGGGAAATTAGAAAACTTTGCTTCGAGAAAGTTCGTGCCGTTCTGTAGCACCTCTAGGTTTTCTTATAATTAAAGAATTTGTTTTTGTTGTTCAGAGGGCGAGTTTCTCACTTCTCCCCGCCTCATAGTATATCATTACTTTCCACGGAGTCACTGATGTCACTGCAGCGCCTCTGACCGGAAGGTCCTAGGATCGAGTCCTGACGGCGGCAGGATTTTCGACAATAGCTTTTCAGCTAGGTCGAATTCACTTGCTGTCTGGAGGAGAATCCTAGCGGCTGGCTACTCTGATCGGTAGTTTTCCGTGGTTTCTCCGATCAACACCAGGCGAATGCCGGAGCAGCACCCTACCAAACGGGCCACGGACCGTGCGCGATTTGTCCTTATCTTCCTTGTCCTATCCTCTCCCCTTACACAAACACACTTACACTAACATTCACTACAATGCCACATTCACTACAATGCTACAAGCTTGTCCCGGCTGGGGCGGTGCCCCACTGGTGGGAGAGTCCTGGTTAGGGGGAAACCCCACTAGCCAACGGTAGGTCGGCGCTGGATCTCGCCATCCAGCGGGGAAAGATCACTGCCATCTCCCGAGAAAAGAACATGCCCTACACTAACAGGACTAATGACCAAAGCAGTTGACGTGCCCGAAAACCCGAAAAAACCAAATGAATAAAAAACCAGGGAGTCGCGTTTGTGTCTCAGGTTCCAGTCGCTGTTCACCGGGCGCCGCCTGCGTCGGCAGTTGGTGTTGGTGTCGGTGGTGATCGCTGGAGGTCTGGTGCTGTTCTCGATGACCGGTGAAACTCCCAGCTCTAAGGTGAGTAGTGTCATGGAAGTGGGAGAAGAATGTAACATTGCTTCCCTTAACAATTTAGCCAAGCACGCAGGTATCACGTGAGTCCAGTAGGCTCTGAGTGAGAAATACTAGAATTGGTCAGACAGGAGATCTGAATATAAAGTAATTGAGTCGTGCACTTGCAAAAAGTGTTAATTAAAAAAAATTAAGTTATTGTGCTCATTGGAAAGGTCTCAGAGTACTCTACAAACGTACGTATTTATCAACTGGTTAAACTCATTTTAATCGCTTCAAAATTCGATGAGAAAATCTGCTCCATTAGCAAAACCTCTCAAAATTGTCATAGCTACACTTTCAAAACCTGTTAAATAAGGTCCAATAGCAAGAGCCGCCAATTGCAAAAGCCGCAACTTGAGCGCCCGGAGCAATCCACATACAAAACAGGGTAATATCTATTTCAGAACTTTAACATTGAAAGGGTTCAGAGACAGTAGGTTGCTTTTTTCTTTATACAGAATGTCCCACTATCTATGGACCCTCCCCATAATTTCTAAACGGTTCAGGATATCAAAATGCAGTTTTTGCTGAACAATGCGGTATCATGGTGCAAGTAATATGCCGTTGAGCAATTGTCTATAACGTATTAGTTTTCGATTATTTTACTCATCTTTGATTTTTTAAATGGAACTATAAATGTTTCCCACCAACAATAGATAGATCATGAAAATAGAAATAAAATGGTGTTTCATAAATTAGTATTTTGATAGTTATTTGAATATAAAATTATATTTTCTGGCATGACACATTCAAGTAAATGGGCAGCCTTTGCAACAGTCGCCGTTGAGTGAAGGTGGCCTTTGCGGCGTTTGTGGTTAAATTTCTAAAGATGATTAAAATTCTTGAAAACTAAAAATATTATAGACAATTTCTCTGCGGCATGCTACTTGCCCCATGGCTCTGCATTGTTCAGCGAGAACTGTTAAGATCCGTAATTGGTGGGACACCAGTATATTGTTTGTTTCCTCAGCGCTGATTTTCACGAATTGCGTGTTGCAAGTGGGTCGTTTATTTACATCGCGAAGTTGAAGTGTGTACTAGGAAGCGTTCTTGCTTTTACGTAAAATCTTGGTTAGTTACGGTGAGTGTCAGGGAAAATGGTTCAAAAACTTTGAAGTAGTAGCCAACAAGGCTGAGTGAATACATGTTGATCCTTCAGAGACAAACGATACACCGGAAAGTCAAAACTCGAAAAGAGGTTGCAAGGAGACCGATGTTCCGCACAAGAAAAAATTACGTCCAGAAATCTGGAAAAGAAATAATGCAAAGGAAATAAGGTACGAAAATATCATGTTAAAATAATAAGATATGTAATGAACAGTAGAGTAATTTGTGCGACATGAATAACCATTAGTGGGCAACGTACTTATGCAAACGTCGAATTTCTGTTCTCCAAGTACTCTTCGACAGGATTCCCGAAAATGTCGACATGATGTTACAACAGTCACTCACATGATGTTAAGTTAACAATTTATTTTTTATAAAACATAATTTCAAAATTTCATTGAAATTGTACCAAAACTCTCGTTTCTAATTGTGTTTACTCAATTGTCAAATTTTACTAGAGATTAACCTTCGAGAAGGTACAAGCTTTATCTCATAATTTGTTGTGGTGAGCATATTAATTTAGCAGATTTTGCAAGTAGATACGTTCGCAAGGCAGGCGAACGTCAACTAGCAAAACCCGTCTTAATTGCTGTACATTTGCTAAACCTGTTAAGTGTTAACTACAATTTAAAATATGAAAGAAATTGTTGTAGTGAGATTGTATAGGTTTTAACAGTCAACACGGAGATTTTTTTTGGCCTTTTTGGCCAAAAAATCGTTGTTCGGTAAAGTGGGATTCAGCGTTTTTGCCAATTTCCTCAGTTCCGTGTAAAATGCATTTAACAGGTTTTTCAAATGAACGATTCAATTGTAACCTTGTGTACAAACAATGGAAGATTGTTTTAAATGCGATAAAAATATCAAGGCGAACATTCCGAGGTGAAATGAAACGAAACACGACGTACAATAATTAAATAATAATATATTTATTTGGCTCTCATCCCTTGGAAAGGTGAAGGTACCTAATTTAAAAACAATCTCGCTCCCTGTAAATGAACATTCAATTACCTCCGTGGATAGTTTGTGTCCTTGTCAAAACGGTTACCAAAGGTTAGGCACTTGTTTTGTAATAATATACAGGTTCCTCTCTTTTTGGCATAAATTCAAAATACTCTCTTGTTAAATTCACTTGTGTATTCACCGAATGGGTTTCTTTCGACCCTGTGCAGACTAAACTGCGTTTTCAGTATTAGAAAACCTACCCTGAAGTATTTTTATCATAAGTAGTCTACTACCTATTTGTGGCCTTCCTCTACGAATTACTTAATCGCGGATTATTGGAAATGTATAACATAGAACAATAATGTCACTCAGTGATGAGAAGTTTAGTTGTTTTTAATAAAACCTGCTTTAAATTGGGGGGAGGGAGATCGGTGAAAGTAAGAATAGGGGGCTCCCAAATCATCGAGGGCTCAAGGGCCCGCAAAGCTGTTAAAACGGCCCTGCCGTTTGGTGGTTAAGGCCTGATTGGTGGCGAAGGTCTCGGAGCTTCGTCTAAGCAAAGGGAACCAAAGGCTGCTTAGGAAATAAGTTCCGCAAAGCATGGAACCATTTCACTCCGATTTAAACCCAGCTGCACGTCAAAGTCACGAGCAGGACGGAGAGGAGGACATTGTTGACCAACTAGGAGCTCCAATACCAAAAATGTAAGTCATAACGAACCTCCAGATCGGGTGAGAATGTCTCCCTCTCCATTTTGCTCGTGACCTTGACGCGAAGCTGTGTTTAAATCGAAGTATACCACCACTTCTAACCATTGCCCTCGCCATGTCTCCCACCGACATCGCTTTTCACTATTTCTGAACAAGAAAGGGGTACACATCCATCACTCCTGTTTAATCACTCAAGAAGGTTACGAAACTCTTCCCATTTTATCCAGAAGCTGTCATCTTCTATTTTTCAGCACCAAAAATTCACGTCTACCATTTGAATGTAAACGCACGTCCAACCTATTCCATGAGTTGTCATGATATGGTTGTAATGTAGTTGGATTCTCATACTACCGCGATTCATATATCAATGCATCAGAGAACAATCGTTCTCCACTTGCAAACATCAATATAATGTAAGGCAATGAGTAACCATCTCTGTGATCTGATCACAATTCCCAGTAGGAAGACTTAAAGACATCTGCCCCATCCGTCTCTTGCATGGAAACACGTCGACCCTCCTGTTGAAGAGATTCGTTATGTTACGTCTCTCAGAACATTAGTCCAAGTCCGCACCCACTAACAAGTTTTAGAGGGTGGATTTCTGCTATCACCAACAACACTTCATGGCTTACCTCAGCCAAACGAGAACGCTAAGATATTCTTTGTTCAATAAGTTATCTCCGTTTTAAAGCAAAACATTAATATGTGTATTCGGATCTCTCCAACGTACGAGAATCCTTGAGACCGGCTGCTTTGATCGGTAGTTTAGCCTGGTTTCTCCAAACAGCGGCAGTCGACTACTGAAGCAGTACCCTAACAAACGGGCCACGAACCGTGCGCGATATTTCCTTCCTCTTCCTTTCCGCTTACTTACACACACTTATACTTACATGCAATAAAGTACCACACATGGCGGGAGACGAGTTTCAAGCACAGGACTTGGGGAGGTGCCTTGCCGGTAGGAGATACCTGGATAGGAAAACTCCATTAACCGAATGTAGATCGTCGCCGTATTTCCTGATCTACCGGGGAAGGACGTCGCCCCCTCCCATCATAAAAACATTCATTACACTTACGGCACTACTTACAATAACTGTGTATACGAAAGAGTTGATCAAACGATACCTTTCATAAATTACGGCCCTCATCCACCTAAGCGAAATCAGGACAATCCAATCAAAGGACACCATTCTCTCTCGTCCTAGAGTAGCCGTGGAATTTTGCAGAACGCGTCAAAACGCATTCAGGTATCCAATAGAGAACCCGTGAATAGTTTTATAATTGCATAATTTTTCTAATTCAAAACCGACTCTCCTGACGGAAAAAAAACTTATTTTGTGACTAGGAGGCATAAAAATGATCGCGTTGTCTACATTCATATACCCGGACGTTGTGGTAGGTTCGCGTCGTCACCAAGGCGAAAGAGCGCGTGCCCGGCGACCCGCCCGCCCTCGTGGTGCACCTGGACCTGAAGGGCTCGCCGCCCACCATGCCCTTCCTCAGGAGCTTCCTGGAGCTGGTCGCCGAGGAGGGCGCCGACGGGCTGCTGCTCGAGTACGAGGACACGTTCCCCTTCGAGGGGCGACTCGCCAACCTCTCCGCCCCGCACGCCTACACCAAGCACCAGGTGAGTGGGCGTGGACGGCCTCGTCGATTCTCAGCGCTGGCTCACACGGCATCTCCTGCATTATTTATGTGGTACACGGGTTAGGGATAATATTCGAGTCTGGTTAATTCGCGAATGATTACATTGTCCAAAATGGATGGATAAAGGTCGAACTACTTCGAATGACACTTCGTTATTTTACCGGATGAAATGCACATTAGCCCACTGGAGATTGCTAGGGTTGGTGACGTTGAGTTGGCGGCGAGACTCTTTGGTATCCGTGATTCACATAAATCAATGTTGAGTCTGTGCAAAGCATCATTTCAAATGGTTTTATGCCACACGTTCACACAAGACTCTTCACACTCGGATAATTGTCTTACTTTATCCAATGACCCGAACCTAATGCCAACGTTAGTCGGATAATGTCCAAAATGGTCCATTCATCTGCGTTCATGCTCCTCTTTCCAATGACTAATTTGCGAACTAGCCATATTTCGGAAACTGTAACATTATATGTTTTCGGCCTTTGCAGTACTCCCCATCTCACTCTTGGGGCGTGCAGTATCTCGATTTCGGAGCCGTGCAATACGGCGAATTTTATTAAAACTCATTTCGATAACATATTTTTTCGGTGGGTGGAAAATTGGTATTCAACATGTGAGAGTTCTCGTACAAATACAACTGTTTTAACCTGTTGCGATCATAAAAATACGCTGTTTCCCCTAAAGTTAAGAGAAAGGACAATATAAAAACATTAATTGTTCGTTTCAAATGTGATTTCTCCTCTGGTAACCGCTTTTAAATCCATATATCCAAGCGCGTACACGTACACGTACTCATTCTACGTAGTACGTATGGCACGCACAGTATTTGGAACTTCTCGTAGAGAATACGCCGACTTTTCTACCGATGTGAAAGGTGACAAAATCCCATCCTCACTATAAGGGCATGTTCTGGTCTCAAGTCTCATTACTCGCTGACTTTTCGCTTTAATTATTGCCATGTAAGACAACAGGCGTACTATAAAAGTTTTATATTCTGTGTGCAAAATAAAGCTAACTAAAATATCAGTCTCATTCAAAACACAGAATTTTTTTTATTAGTTTACTAGTAGATGTTTAAAACATTATTTCATGAGTAAATTTTGATGTATTGTAGAGCCAGAAGAAACAAAAAGGAAGGAAGGAAACTTAATTGACTGTAGTTGCGTGTCGTATATATACATTAGTATTTGCATATATTGTGATCCTCCAATTATACAATATATAAGATTTACTTTAACAAGCTAGCCTTTTTTAGTTAAAAAATGTGTATATGCATGATTGCTTAAGTGTCATCCACTTTTTATGAGCATCGATTTATTAATTTTTTTTTCTTTTAATGACAAAAATAATCTCGAAATTATTATCTAATCTGTTACTGCATGTAGTCCTGTAACTGATCTAATTCATTACTGCCCTTTATACTTCGGGTTTCTCTTCGCTTCTGATCTTTCATATGCGTATTTTACCTTCATGTTATTTACATTTACTTCCTGTCACTCATGATCGTAAGTGTTTTTAAAAATATTTTATTTTATTCCTTCGTTGCGTTTTTCAATGCCCTTTATACAGAGGTAACGTTCGTTAAATTTTAAAGGAGATTCAACAACCTACACTTTGTTGTTGGCCTTCAATGCGTGTTCTTAATTTGTTAAATGGAAATGAAATAGATTGCATGTGAGATCAGAACAAACAAGTTAACTGATTCATGAATTCTGCTCTGAATAACAGAACAAGTAAATTAAATTTCAGACTGTGTCATTTGAAGACTGTGGTTTCACAGAATTCTTGTTGGTAGAGAAGGAAGAACATGGATAGTTGACTACTTTCTTCTATGAACAAAGAGAATTGCTCTTAAAATACTCCACAGAAGTGTTATTTTACAATAAGTTATGCTTTGCGAAACTTGTAGTAAGTTAGGTATGCAATATTTCATAATATCGTGTTCAGATAAAATAATGTCACAAAAACTCTATATTCGTATGTATCCTGTGATAATTTACAGTTGGAACTTCTTTTATAATGAAAGATGACATATTGCCCAGAAAAAGAGGTCAGCCATTCTAGAAGCCAGCACACTCCCGTCAGTACTTTCTAGTAATTTCCTGCTCCTTGTTCTCCTTTCTCAACTCACGACACGACCAATGTTTTAAAAGAGAGAAAAAAACAGCAACGTGACCGGAAGTCTTTTCATTCAAATACCATTGTCAATAGCGCGACATAAAGGAATATCACCCGACTCTCTGTCCCTTTCCGCCGCCATCCACTCCAAGACAAAGTTTGCATCTCCCTGATCCCGGCGTTTTACTTCTCCCTCTCCACTTTGTTGTGGCCTCCACTTATTCTTTATTGCGACTCGTTAGCCGAAAAGGGCGGAGGATCGATGGGAAAGAAAGGCTCCCTCACATTCGCCCTACTTCCGGCGGAGCTCCCCCGCTAGGCAAACCACCAGACCGCCGCGCCGTTAAGTCCACGGTCCGCATTAATTATCCGGGTTCATTTGCATTCATTTCGCCCGGGAGGCGCTCCTTATTAATTTAAGCTTCGGGCAGAGCAGTCTTCGGATTCGACAATGAGCTATTGTTCTCTCATTCCGAAGGAAACGACACAAAAGCTCCGGGCATGTCCCGCCGTCTTAAAACTGCCTGCGAGAGAAGTCCGGGCAGCCGGGAGGAGGCGCTGGGTCACGCGGACGGAGGAGATAGGGAGGTGGGGGAGGAAGATGGCAGTGAAGGTGAGGGAAATGACAGTGCAGCAGGGAAACGGGGAGGAACGAAGCGATGAAAGAACACGGCATTGCCCGGGAGAGAAAATAGAAAAGCAAGATGGTGAGGGTACAAAGATGCGTATGGGATACGTGTGGGTAGATGCACATGTGTACTAGAAATCATAGATGTACCTTGATGATGGCCGTCGTGAGGTTGCGCTCCTCCACAAAAAAGTTGCTGTTTATTACTTTGTAACAATAATGAAAACGTTCAAATACATAAATCGATATAACCTGTTTTAAACGCTATAAATTATTGCTACTATTATAGAATAAAATAATTATTCATAAGTAGAAATTACATTACCTACATGGCCGAGCGTGCTAAGAGCATGTACCTACTCAGTGCTTCGGTACGAAGGTTCGCAGGTTCGAATCCCGCCTTTTAGCTTTGTTGTGTGTTCATTGTCTCTCATGTATGTGTTGTCGCGGGAGGGCTTCGCGTTCTGCTGACTCCAGATCAGTGGAGCCCACTAGTGTGTTGGTGTCTAGGGTAGAGTCGAATTTGCGTCCCATCAAGACGTGAAGGGTAACCGGCTCTCGACATGAACAATCCCCAGAAAAATATTATTAAAGTGAAACGTCTGGGGACGAGTGGTGTGAGCGAGAGGAACGCCCTTCTAGCAGCCGCAAGTGTTGACAGCGTTGTAACAAGTAAGCATCTACAGTTTTGCTTAAAAAATGGCGTTTCTCATAGAAGATCATGCACTTTCCACTTTGTGTAAAATATTGTCAATTTGACCAATAGAGTTAAAATTCCAGCGACTAGTAATTGGCTGTTGGCCGTCAGCGAAGAAGAAGACAAATGATGATACTGAGAACATTGAAATATTTTTTCATTTATTGGTGTGAATTATTTTTTGTCTCCCCTTGCCCCCAAAATAGACTCCATCTTCTCCCCATCCCAGGGACGATAAATAAAAGAAAACAGAAGAAAAGAAAAACACGTGCCGAATAGCGAACTGTCACCAACTGCAGCGACGAACACAAAAAACAAACACGCGACTGCAAAGTGTGGAGGGCAGAGTGTCAGGGGAGGCTAGAAGACGTCCAAAGCCGGCCGAAGACGAGTGTAACACGGAGACGACAAGGGGCAACAAGAGACGTGAAATAAAAAAAGACAAAGGGCGACGGTGTGCAGCGAGCTAACGGGTTGCTTGAGAAGACGCAGGCAGCGCGCGAGAAAAAGATCAGGACGACGAAGGGCGTCAGGAACAGCGCCAACTGCACCGGCGACGGGATTTGGCCAAGACAGCGATACGGCATTGTCTCTACGAGTGTGTAGGCACATGTGTGTGTGTGTGTGTGTATGAGAGAGAGAAAGAGAGAGAGATAGAAAGGGAAGTGCTACAAAAGCTGCGAGGGTGGTGAGAGCCCCGTCGATGCTGGGCTTGCTGAACTCCAAAGACACACAATTCCAAAGACGGTGACTAGGACGAGGCGGAGGTGGGTGAGAGGGGGCGGAGACGGGACTGAAAGGGGTTGGAGTCGGAGGTGTGGTGGGTGGCGAGGACGGAGATGGGAAACGATGTGGGGTGGAGAGGGCGTGGACGGATGGGAGACTGAGGCGGAGGCAAGAGAAGGTGGCACTCACAATAGCCCCGTCCCCTCCCCATGCGTCTCGGCGCGACGGCGCGGGCGTGGAGGCGGCGGCGGGGGCGGCTCAACGCGCTGCGCGTCGGCCCCAGCGGCCCGTCATAACATTCAGGCGGATTTGCATGTGTTCAAGCTGTCGCTTAGCAACGCTAAATTAATGATTACGGAATACAGCTCTCTCGCCCCCGCCCGTGCCCCAACTCGGTTCTGCCGGTTCGCGCTCTAAAAAAAAAAAAGAAATAAAACCAACATTTCTCCATAACCCAATCCGGGGACGAGCATCAATTTCATGTACCAGCATCCAGCCAGCGGCCGCATTCAAAGCAGCGGAAAGTAAATAACAATAAACGTTGTTATATGAACGTACATAAATCTCGTGGATCAATTTGCATTCGTAATTTAAAAATTATCACTTAACTTTGTGCGTGGCGTGACGCGCAGACGTCGTAGGCGGCGCCGCCGCTGTCCGAGGCAACGAAGCGCGCCGGCGTGGCTGGGCGGGCCGTCGACGGAGGGGCAGTGGGCGGGCGGTGCGCGGGTGGTGGGCGAGGGGCGGGGCGGATCGCAGCCGGCAGCGCAAGAAGCTGCGTTTGCCCGAGGCCATCAGCATTAGGTGCGGCGGATGAATATTCATGCGCACGTAACGAGCCATTTTCGTACACGCGGGCGATGCATTACATATGCGGCGTTCTGACCCCGGCCCGCACGCGCCGAGTGAAGTAGTTTCAGAATACCGATTTGCATGGCTGTTGGTCCGGTTGAAATCGGAGCGCGCGCCGCCGCGGTTTGGAATTTAAAGCCCGCTTCCTGCCCCGCCCCCCTCGCAACTCGCCACTCACCCACTCGTCGCCCGCTGCCCCGCCTTCGCCCCCCCCCCCCCCCCCCCCCCCAACCCCAAAACGCACACACATCTCTACACCACACCATACCATACCACACCACACCCCCTCCCCACCACACCTCACACCCCACCTTACTTACACCACCCCCCCCTTCCCCCCCCTCCCTCCCCCCCACATCAATCTCACCTCACCACATCTCATCTCCCCTGATGCCACCCAACGCTATCCCCTACACTTACACCACTCCTCTTCACACCTCACCTTATCTCACACCACGTCACTCCAACCTATCCCGTCCCGCGGCCCCGTCTTGTCCCGTTCCGTTCCGCTACCCCGTCCCGCTCCCTTACCGAGTTCCCCAGTCCAACTCCGTTTCTGCTCGTTGCAGCCCGTTTCGCCTCGTCCCCGTTTCGCCGCGTCCCCCGTCCTGTTTCGCGCCGCCCTGCTGCACCCCCCCGGCCCCCTCCCCGCACTGCGCGCGGAAGTGACACGCGAGGCCAGCACACGAGCGCTGCACTCCACTGAAAATTTTAAACCTTCTCGCCTGAGAGAGGTGGAAGTGGTTATAGATTGGCTGGAGAGCCAGCACTCGAATATATTAAAATATTACTGGAAAGTTAATTGAATGTTATTTAATGCAGGCCACAATCCTCTGGATGCTAAAAGCAAACTGATCTCATGACGTTAGTTGTCCAACACTAAGAAATACTATTTCTGCTGATGAAGTTGTTTTCCTAGCTTAATATCTAACGTTTCCTTTTGCTTCTCGTATTCGAAGATTTTGGATATTGCTTTTCCCATGGCCTTCCAGATGTCTTTCTCTCAGGTCTTCACTCTTTATTATATTGGTTTAACTACTAAATTAAAGCATTGTTACGTACAATAACCAGATGTCATGTCAGGTATATGAAACAAGATCCGAGATCAGAAAGTGAAATAAGGATAAGTCTCTCTTTTCTTAGATTTTATGTTTTAGAAATTTGGAATACAATTTTGCAATGATGTAGTAAAGTATTTATTACTAAAGAAATAATATTATCAATATTATAGGAACATACTGAATAGACGAGGGAATCTCGAAAACTAGTGTGCGTGGAAATTGTAAGTCGAAGTCGTGGAGACAAAAAAAAAACTCGTGTATTCAAGTAATATAATGGTTTCTTGTTGAGTTCTCGAAGCTGTGGTGATAACAGCCATTAATAAAAACCATTGCCACAGATCCGATGTCAATCCAGAACCACGGTTGCGCCCGCCATGCAGTGCAGGCATCCGTCCCTGGCGGCGTCGCTCGCGCCGGAGGCGAGAGGCAGTTTACGCGACAGGAACTGTCCTGTTGCGGTTTGCGGAAGTGTTTTTCTGTTTCCGTGACGAAGACGGATCGCGCGGCGTGCGTGCTCTGTCTGCAGGCCCCTCAGCACGCCCCCGCCCCCCTCCCGCCCCGTCCCCACCCCGTCCCCACCCCGTCCCCACCCCGTCCCCACCCCGTCCCCACCCTGTCCCCACCCCGTCCCCACCCCGTTCCGCCCGCCGTCCGCCCGCGCCCGCCCCCGCCCCGCCCGTCCTGCCCCGACCCACCCCATCATTTCCCATCCTGCCCTTCGCTCCGCTCCGCTTCCACCACCCCGCTCCGCCCGCGCTCCCGCCCAGCCCCTCTCGCGCCCCCGCCTCACTCAGCTGCGTCCCCTCCCCGCCACCGCCTCGCTCCGGCCCTCGCGGCAGGCTAATTCGTTTCAGCCATGATTGTACCCCTTCTCCGTCTCTATCAGGGCTAATCACGAGGCACGGTACCCCTAACGAGCACCTCTCGTGTCCTGCAGCGTTAACTAGTCTGATTTTTTTTTCGAGTCCTGTTTTCGTATTTTCTCGACCCCTTCCCCCATCAATTCGTTACGAGCAAATATTGAACCGATTCCGGAATCTCCCTTGAGTTCTACCTGCTGTTGGCTGGCTCTGTTATCGTTGCCAAATATGATACACCGCCTGCTCGGCCCTGCGACCTCATTTGCGTTGCGTGGTATCAGACGATTCCGGCAATCGCTGGAGTCGAGATGTATTGCTTCGTTGCGGTGTTTGTTGATCAATGATTTACGGCAAGAATTTATGGGATATTGATTGGTACGGGTACCATATTTATTAATTTTGTCTTTTAATGTCTTTCATTTGGGAGAGTTATTATCAAACAAACATATCCGTTATTTTACAACGTAGTGTTCAGCTCAACAAAATTGGAGATGAAATTAATGTTCTTTATAGTTCGCTGTTATTTCTCTACGTATTGAAGAGTGTATTTAGTAATTATTGCATACTATATCTTTCTTGTCTTGTATCTTTTAAGTCTACGCGCAGGATGTTATATTGTAGTTCAATGGTGTGGTTAAAAGGCATTGATGATAACCATTTCTGGCGCTTGTTAGATCAGTCTTTTGTTAAGAGATTGATCTCATTAATGTAGAAGCTATGAAGCGGTTATTGAAAAGGGCTTCACTGCAATGAATGTAACGCAACAGTACATATTTCATCAGTATTAAACGTTATCTTTCTCCTTGAAATTCTGTCCACCACCGAAAATAAATTCAATAGCAGTCACCAGGCAGTATTGATCTTCCCAGCCGTCTCCGGTCCAGTCGATTTAAGAATCCCTCAAACGTAGCGGAACCTCTGAAGAAATTCGCTATTCACCTTTTTTCTGCGAACGTGTTTGAGGTGCGGAGGAGGAAAATGCTTTTAGCTTCTTTTGTCAAAGCCGGCGTGCGGCCTCCCCGGGAGAAAACGCGTTTCATCTCTTCGCACCTCAGCGGAGACAGCAGACGGCGCGGTGCGGCGAGGGGGGGAGGTGGTGGAGGTGGTGGTGGTACTGGTAGTAGTGGAGATTGTGGTGGTGGTGGTGGTGGTGGTGTGGGGGGTTGGCGGTGGTGGTGGGTTTTGGCGGTGGCGTTGGCAGCGGTGGTGGTAGGTCTGGAAGGGGGGGGGGGGGGGGGCGTTTGTGGTGGCGTTGGTGGGGTAGTGGTGGTGGTGGAGGGATTTTGACGAAAATAAAAGATTTGGTAGATATGAAAAACACTCAGAAGGTAGGAGGGAGTATGAGACTAGACATCATTTAAATCATTTATTTTGTATTCAATCGATTACGCGAAGGAAAAAAATCTTATATTTAAGTCGACGAGATGGAAGGATAATGGTCATGGTGGTGGTAGCAGAGATGGCAAACTTCCGATTGTTAGTGGAGGAAGATACTATATAATGAGCTGAGAAAACGACATGAGGATGAGAACGATAAATGAAAATGAGAATGCAGTAAATCAAATATAATGAATGTTATTTGAAGTCCTTATATTGAAAAATTGATTGCAGAAGAAAAACAAGCATTAACTTTTTTAATAACGGTACACAGGATATTCGACCTTCGTTCAAGTTGATTGTACTTGTAATTTTCGAGAATTCATAAGTTATAATAAATATGAAATTTCACCATATTAATAAACGCACTTTGTTCCTCATGACATTGTAAAAATAAGAAAAACAAATGACCTTTTTTTATATAAACAGCTTCATATTTCTAATAATCTTCTTTACAATTTTCAAGTTTAATCTGATTAATTGGATAATATTTGATTTGGAGAAAATTGTATGTGTGGTTTAGAAGATATTAATCACAGATGGTCAGATGAACTGCTTTATATTTTTTGCAAAAAAGAACAGGAGTTTTTAATTAGGAAATTCAAAACGTATTTTCATCAAATTCTCGAGATCAAATTTTGCACACAATAACTTCATCGTATTCAAGATAGTGAAAGTGTGTGAATAGTATGAACAGTAAACAACAATGAACAGAAACAATAGTGAAGAAATGTGAGGAATGAGAGGAGGTAAATGAACATGCACTATCCTCGACTGGTCGGGCAATGGTGGCAGCAGGAGAGGGCGGAAAGAGGGTAAGGGGTGGAGTGCAGTTGAATGATCACGGAAGCGATTAGTTGTGGAAAATGGTGGGTAGTTGGCTTGATGGCAGGGACAGGTGCGGGAACGGCAGCAAGAGCGGATGCTGGAGAGAGGGCTGAGCCGAGGCGGGGCGGGGGGGGGCGTGGTCGGAGTTGCAAGTGGCGGAGGCACGCGTTGCGCCAAATTCCCTGAATGCGCCGGCGAAAGTTAAACGCAGTTACTTCTCCTCCGCGGGGGCGCGGCTCCATCACTTGGGTGGAGGAGCTTCGCCGCCCGCAAGAGCAATTCTCGTAGCGGGGAGAGAACGCTGCCCCCGGCGGGGTTGGCGGTGGTTAAGGTGCTGGTTCAGGCGGCGGGTCAGGTGACTGCGGTGAATGTGGCGGTAAAGGCGGCTGTGTAGGTGGCGGTGATGACGCTCGAGATGACGCAAGGGAAGGGGGGGGAAGGTGCGGTAAAGGCGGCGGGTGAAGATGGCGGGAAGGTTATGTGAAGGAGGCGGTATAGGCGGTGGTGAAGGTGAACACGAAGGAGGTGGTGAAGATGGAGGTGAAGGTAGCAGCGAAAGCGCGGAGGGGTTGGCGAGGTGCAGTGAAGGCGGCGTAACGGAGGAAGAGACGGTGAAGTTGTAAACGGCAGTGATAATGGCGTGAAGGTGGCGTAAAGGCGGTGGTGAAGATGGCAGTGAAGGTTTTGATGAAGATGGCGTAGGCGGTAAAGGCGGAGATGCAGGTGGTGTCGGCGGTGGCGTAGGCGGAGGTAGCGGTGCGAGCTGCGTCAACGCCGAAGGGTTGGAGTGTTGAAGCCGGAGCTACCGCACTCCCAGCGGGTCTCAGTGGCTATAGCCAACACATAACTTTCAAACACAACTAGCCAAGTGCAAATACGGTTGGGGGTTCTGAATCAATCAAAAGCCAAAATTCCTGTGTGCCATGTTATGTTTGTGGCATATAAAATATTCCTGGCAATTGTCAATTGAAATTCAATACTGGCGGTAATAGCATACACAGTCTGTCCGAGTTCTGGTGCGACTGATTTTTTAATTTTTACTGCACCCCTATTTGCGAATGATATCGTTATAAACTTGAAATTTCTACTATTGCCGCTCATAATTTCGCAGCGTCATTTGCGTACAGTACAACCTGTAAGTTGCGGCTCGTCAGAAAATGGCGGCGAAGCAGCGAGACAGCGTCGAGTTCTGTTTCCGATTTCAGGCAAAGACATGATTTAAATGCTGAAAGTTATCCAAATTTTATAAGACATTGTGACAGGTGACGAAACGTGGTATTTCCAATATTAACCACTCACAAAGGACAACATGGAAATGGTTGAGCCCGAAAAAGGAAAATAAGAGAAACTACGAAAGCTAGCATGTAGAAGCTTTTGGCTAAGAAATGAATCTTTGTGCTCGAACATCTTGCTTATTTGCCAGATCTTCACCCTGCGACTATTGGCTCTTCCAAAATTGAAGATAGCGAGGAAAGAAAGGCATCACAACACCATAAAGGACTTTCTTGAAAGTTCGACCGCTTTCTTACACGCAATTATGAAGAATGATTACAGTAAATGCTTTGAACAATTTTTAAATCGTTGTTAGTAGTGCGTTGTGTCAAATGAGTATTTTGAATAAAAACAAAATTCATTTTTCATTTTTTATTGAACCAGTCGCACCAGAATCGGTAGTCTGATATTTCATCACATTATAGCACCAGTCAGTTCGAACTACTGGTTTTAACGACAGTTGGGTGGGAAAGTAGAATCATTTTTCCGGAGCTGTAAGATGCGCCACTAGACACTGCTATTCGAATGGAACTACTGGGAGCGGTAGCTCAGTGCATCAAGTGATGTCACAGCAGTGTCTCGGACCGGGAGGTCCTAGGTTCGAGTCCTGACTGTGGCAGAATTGTCGACACTAGCTTTTCAGCTAGGTCGAATTCAGTCTCTGTCTGGAGGAGAATTCTAGCGGCCGGCTGCTCTGTTGGGTAGTTTTCCGTGGTTTCTCCGATCAACACCAGGCGAATGCCGGAGCAGTACCCTAACAAACGGGCCACGGACTGCGCGCGATCTGTCCTTCCTCTTCCTTGTCCTATCCTCTCCCCTTACACACACACTTACACTAACATGCACTACACTACCACATATTCCGGGAGACCGGTCGGGAGCTTAGAGCTTGTCCCGGCTGGGGCGGCTGGTGGGAGAGTCGTGATTAGGGGAAACCCCACTAGCAAACGGTAAGTCGGCTTCGGATCTCGTAATCCAAAGGGGGGAGATTACCGCCATCTCCCGGGAAAAAATCATGAAAATAATATTCTGAGTTAGTCGTCATAGGCTCTCGTCGAGGCTTGGAAGCGGGTTGTTTTTTACCTACAAATCGTTGCCCGTAGCTTAGTATTCTCTTTGAAGTACGTCCTACGACTATCTAATTCAAGCATCACAATTCTTTTGGGATCCCCAGGTTTGATGAGCAATTTTTGTGACATTATTTGGATGGAGGTGAAATCCAATCTATACGAAGCGTGGTGGTATGACTGGTTTTGGCTAAAAAAGAGAAAAGAAAGCTTTTTTTCGCCGGCCCGGTGGCCGAGATCGCTAAGGCAGTAGTGTCGTAGTGATCTCGGACCGAAGGGTCGCGGGTTCGAGTCCCGCCTCGGGCATGGTTGTATTTGTGTCCGTCCTTTCACCCCTTATCATCTATCACCATATCGTTTCATCCACATAGTTACCATACCGTTAACAGCAATAGTGGTCGCTAATGACCTTAGATGTTGAAGCGACCTTAAATAAACCAATTTAAAAAAAAAGCTTTTTCGAATTTTTCAATTCGGTATATTAGTATTACTTTGTTTTTATTTAATTTTCAACAACTTCATTTGAATGCATTTCTCTCATGTTATGCGGCAACAACTATCAGCTAATTTACAACCAGACGTATTTGTCTCGCCGTTTGTGTCACTCGTATTTCATACCTTATCACCTTTCCAGAGGGATGAAGTCACAGACATTAGTTTAACGTCTTTTACGGCATTCGCCTTAGGTAACATTTGCTTCATCTTATCTAGAGGGTTCACTAAAGATTTAAACCTATATATTTAACTCCTGTAGGCGGTATTTCTTTTACCTCTAACTTAAAGTTAACTTTAACTTACCTCTAAATTAACTCCAGTGCTCATAAAATATAACAGGAGAAAAAATTTCAGTAAGTGCTTTTTATTAAAAATTACGTATATAATTCATAAAAGGCAATATTTAGAAATAATACATTTTGTAGTGTACTTAATAATTATATGTTATGCCGTAATGTATTATTCTTATTTTATCAAAAAAAAGGAACCAATGTCCTTTTTAAAATGTTTTATTTTAATTCTCCTGTACATTAGGAATTGTTAACATTCTTTTTAATAATGTCAGTAGAAATTGATCCATACCTTACTTTCGCTTAAAGCAAACAACTCCAAAACCAGTCCAGTCAAAATGGAAATAAAATTACACCTATAAAGTGAATCTAATTTGAACTGTGTGCACCTGATATTGCGCCCTCCATCACTGGCTCCATAGAGTATTACATACTGCATGCATACGTTACGTTACTCCATCAAAGACATCCTTTCATGCGCGAGGCACCTCCAACCTGTTGCTGAACGGGCGCTGAGTAGTAACATAAATTTCAGTCAAATTCAGGGAGCGCTCTTTGATGGACCTGTAATGTTAAACGTCACGTTCAGGAAATCGGCTTATTTTTAATTTTTTTATTTTTAATTAAGGGCTTAATGGGCGCGGGGGGTATTTTCCAGAGGCGTGCATCGGGTGAATTACGCCCTGGCACGCATCCCGGGCGCTGCGCTTCGTGGTGGCGATAATTGCACGTAAAACGATTCCAGCGCCCCTCGCCGCTTCCGCCTCTCCGCAAATGGGAAATTGGGCTAAAAAGTGCCAAAGGCAGCTTTGCGCTGCGCCCCTCCCCCTCAAACCCTTTGCGCCGCAATGCCTTCCGGCAGAGAAAGGTCGAGGCCACCCAGAGGCTGTAGAGATGCGTGGAGCGCGGGAGCGTTCATGGTGGGGGCGGAGATTGTAAAGAGACGGTGGAGAGACAGAGAGAGTGAGAGAGAGAGCGGGCGTGGCAAAGAGTGGGGGAGGGGCAAAGAGACCATGGAGACTGAAAGGGCAACAGAAGTGGCAAAGAGGGGATGCAAGAAATAAAAGATCCGATGACGACGATCTGACGATGACGGCAAAGCCGTCGAAACCCGGCTATCTTAATAAAGCTGATATGTTGACGAAGATGACCTCTTTTATTTCTTCTTATAAGAACGTCAACACCAAATCAGAATTCCCACAAAGAGGGGATGGACCAAAAGGGGAGAGGACAGAGAGACGATAGCGAAAGAGCAGAGTTGAGTTAAGAAAGCGAGCGAAAGAAACGATGAAAACGTTGAAAATTAGCGGAGATGGCAAAGAGACGGCGGAGAGGGGAGAGAGCGGAAGTGGCAAAGAGGATATGAAAACATTGAAGGTTACAAAGAGCCGGAAGGGGCGGCAATTTAAAGAGCGATAGAGACAGTGGACAAGAAGAGGAGGTGACAAATCCGCGAGTGCGTCAGAAAAACTATGGAGTTGTGGTTGAGAAATTTGGACTTGGGCAAAATGGAGGCGATGGAAAGGTTAGGGAAATTGTGGGAAAGATGTGGTGAGTTGACGTATGATACATTTGGTAGTGATGGCTATGAGGGTTGGCGGGGAGAAAGAAGAGCTGATGTTTGCCACAAGGAAGGAAAGCGGCAGAGAAAGTTGTATAGGAGATGAATTGGGGGTTTGGGGGGAAGAGCAAGATTCCCACCAGGAACAGTGACGGAGATGAATAAGGCGGTGGTGGCAATTACGACACAAGTTAAGAGAGCAGGCATCAGCGGCAGAAACCACGGAGACAGCGGAAAGCGTGTTGGCTACGGAGGAAGATGTAGCAGCGGCTTAGGGAACTTGGCTAGGACGGAGGCGGTGATGGTGAAGAGGGCAGGAAGTGGCAAAATTAGCAATGCATTGTGGAGCAGGCAGCGTGGGCGGAGACGAAGGTAGTGCCGACATGAGGTGGCGAAGGGCTAAGACGAGACAGCAGCAGTGTCAACGAAGAGAACCTGGGCTGCGCAGGAGGCGGTAGTGGCGATGGCGACCGAGGCTTGCTGAGGTGGCGACGGCGGCGCCGACCGCAGCGGCGACGGAGGCTGCGCCTTCAAAGGCGGATCTCCTGGAGACAATTAGCGCCTTGACGAAGTGCCCGACGGATAATGCGATTACGGAGATACCTGAGAAATGCTTTGTAGAGAAGACAGTTTAATGACTCGTAATTATTCAAAGCTCTTTAATTGTTTATTGAAATGATCTTAATGTGAGAGCAAAACATGAGATAATGGTTGGCTAATTTATTTTCGTAATCGTTTCAAGAAACAGTACGTATACGTTACAATAAAACGTGTTGCCGTATAATAAAACGAACCCGCTGCCGAACAATAAAACGTGTTGCTATATGAAGCTCAGAGTTTCAAAACTATCAAGTAGATAGAGAAACATTTTTGACAAGGCAATAAACATTTACTTGGGCATAAGAAACAATTTGAAACCAATTGTCTTCCTTTCTAAGTGTTTCCTCTTCTATTAACTTTATCAATGAAATTCTGGTTCTATACTTGCAATTACGTGCGGGAAATTGTGTGCGTATAAATTATATTATAATATATAATGTGTAATACCGAGTGTAGGTTTATTACAGAGCAAAATTAAAGGAATTTATCAAAAAAACTAAGTCAACGATTTCATATGAAAAATAATATAAAAATAAAACTCAACTTCGATCGATAATTCACCGAAAATTTAAAAATGAATTAATACCAATATTATTGATGAATTTTGGTTGTTATTTGTGAATTACTTAAAGCGGAACTCAAAAATTAGTAATTTTTTATACAATTACATACGAAATACATACTACTACTTTTTATACAACTACATACGTAATGAAATGACTGTCGTGAAGGATATATGACAAAGTTAGGCTTAATTAACAGTTATCAATAAATATTTATGTCTCATTTTTCAGCCTTTCCATTCATTTCCTTTCATTTATCGTTTTAACTTTAAAGGGATGTAGTGCTCAGTCGTTTCCCCCACGTTAATACGTATTTCAATAACAATATGTCATTTTTGCAAGTCTAGAAGTTTGCCAGAAGAGTTTCCAAACGCAGTTAAGAATATGTTATGAAGTATGAAAATATCCCATTTCTTTGAAGAAGTGTTTTGTGGAAACATCATCGCAAGCTAAAGAAGGATCATAACAAACCCATACATTATGTAGATGACAACTTCAAAAGCTATTAGAAGTTGAATGTTCGCACCTAATGATATTGAGTCTACATCAAATTGTTTATTGCTTTAATAAAGAAGTGTTCTTGTATCACAAACTTGACACCAGTTTATTGATTGTTCTCTTATCTTCATGATTACAATCCCAAATTTTTGGAAGAAATGTTACAGTGGATTTGATTCGTAGTCGGCAAATGCAGCATTTGTGATATTTATGTACCGAATACTCTGAGTTTCTGGTAGTAGACAATTAGTATTTATTAATTTATTTATTTTACGTCAAAAAACAGTTAAAAACTGCGTATGACGTGCTATGGGGAAAAGTGAATAGTGTGCACATTTTCAAAATTCTGTGATCCCTACACTAAGTCATATACTACTTAAATTTTGGGAGTAAAAAACTCCCATGTAATAAATTCTATTTTCAAGGATAAAAAGGCAATAAATTTTGGCTCTTATCCATGTTGTCCATCGGAATAATACTTCCTGCCGCGACAACACGGAAACGATAATTTGAATAATTGTATTTCCCGCTGAATTCTAGAAGACGTGCACAGAAAATGAAGTTACATTTATGTCCAGAAGCACATCAAGGGGCCATCTCAGCATTTGCTCAATGGATCAGGGAAACTGGACGAAAAACCTGATCGAGATGGGGGTCATTGACCCGGAGGCTGCAATACAATTCTTGTTACAGGTTGTTTATACACATTCATACAGTTCAAGTGGTAAATAATGCATTATGTATCATTGTTAAAATTAATGTTACTTTTCTTGTGATGCTCAGTATAGTCTCTAATTGTATAGAAACAGTTATGCGGCAGAAACGATTTCACTTGTTTAAATTTTCTATCGAATTTAGTCGTTTAATGTCATCTGGCAAAGTGTTGTAAAATAATGTACATGTATTATATGTGATTTTTTGTAATGAGCTGTTGATACTGTCACCTGATGAATATGATTTCTACGTCGAGTGTTATAGTAATAGACATCGGCATTTTCTGAAAATATATTCCCGCCCTTAAGCAAGTCATTTTTTACAAAAACCACTGATTCGTAAACAGACAAGGTAACGGTAAAATTCCTAGATTAATAAATAGTGTCGGACAAGAATCACGTGGGTGGGATTTGGTTATTATTCGTACAATTCGTTTTTGTAATCTAAAAGTCTGGGATTGTCTAAGATGTATTTCCCCAGAATATTATGCCATATCTCAGGCGGGAATGAACAGTCGCGAAATATACACAACGAGCAGTATGAAGGCTGACTGAATTTGCAAGAATTCTGAACGCGTAGCATAATGAACTTAATTTTGTGTTCAATTCATTTAAATGGACGTTCCATTTAAGGTTGACTGATTGAGAGACCTAAAAATTTTGTTGCATTAACATCGGTCAATAGTATACCGTTCATTTTCAAGGAGCACAGAATTGTTTATTTGAAATGGAAAACTGCATTAAAACCGTTTTCTTTTCGTTTACTATTAATTTGTTATTTCGGAACCAATTTGAAACATCTGATATTGTACTATTTACGGTTTCTTTATTGCAAAGGATGTTCGTATCATCTGCAAAGAGAACCGTTCTTCCGTTTCGATTTGTCGAGGGCATATCGTTTACGTAAAGTAGGAACAGAGTAGGGCCTAAAATCGATTCTTGAGGAACTCCACGTGCAATGGGCAAAGAGTCGGAAAGGTGTGTACGTAATGTTCCATCATTCCAGTAAGGTATTTCCACTCTCTGAGATCGTTGTTTAAGGTACGAACATAACCAATCTAGAGCAATACCACGGATTCCATATGAAGGTAATTTGGAAAGTAAAATGTCATGATCAATGACGTCAAAAGCTTTTGAGAGATCTAAAATAATCCAATAGGTGCCTCGTTTTGATCCAATGATGAGGCGACATCTTTAAGAAAAGAAAATATAACTGTTTCCGTTTACTTTGATTTTCTAAATCCATGTTGGCAATCTGAAAGCGCGTCGTGTTTACTGAGAAAGGTTTCCATTCGTACGTAAAAAAGTCTCTCTAATATTTTTGAAAAAACTGATAGAAGAGAAATGGGCCGATAATTTTGAATTTCATTTTTGATGACTTTTTTGAAGAGCGGCTTAATTTTAGCTGTTTTGAAAATATCTGGAAACGTTCCGGGGCATAACGATGAATTCAATCTGTGAGTTAACGGGTGTATAATGGCATGGGCACATGTCTTTAACAAAGAATCCGGGAATTCATCTAAACCGGACGAATATTTATTTTTTAGTTTACCGATTATTTTAAAAATTCCATAGGAAGAAGTTTCAGAAATGAACATCGTCAATGATATACTGGTATATAGTAAAAACATTGTTTTATTTTGATTCAAAACTTCGAAATCGCCAACAGAATGTGATAATGTGTTACTTACGCTTGTAATGTCTATTACAGTAAAGATAATTTCTTGTGATATACCTGCAAAGTTTGAATTCCTCCTAATTGTCTAGACATTCCATCCCTATAACTCGTAGTAAACATTTATATATCATGAGACCAGTATAATAATAATAATAATAATAATGATAATAATAATAATAATAATAATATAAGAGCAATTCACCTTTATTAGCAATAAAAATTAGAAGAGCAATTTGAAACACTTACACGAACACTAACACTTCCCACACGGTTCAAACTATTGCAATTAATTTTTAAATATTGGTAAGTCATGATCCAACTGAGGACCTGGTGAAACATTGATGATTAGAGGATATTGGTGTAAGATGTTTTTCAACAGCGAGTGTGCTCAGAATTCATTTGCTTTCGGACTTTATCTCCAGAGCAAGTGATCGTATTAGGGAATAATTAACAATAAATAAATGTCCATAGAAAATATTAAATGAGAATCAATTTTGTCCTTGCATAAAACAAAATATCTGTGTACATTTTACTCTGTATTTATCCTACATTTACCACCTTTGTACAATTGGTAATATTCAATTCATTGGTCCCAGCGAAACGGCGGTTTAAGGCGCATAAAAGCGGCAAAATAATTATTTCCATCTCACATACGCAAGATACACGTGTTTGGCGTAAGTTTTGAATTGTTTCACCTTTATCGTACCGAAATGATGTGAATACATCAGAGAGACACGAAGCGTCGCAGATAAACTCGAGGAAATTTGCGTAAAGACGTGCTGCAGTTGTTAAACTTGGGAAAAGTCGGAACTTGCGCTCCGATTCAAGAAAGTTCTCGTTATTCACAACCTGATTCTCTGAATTCACAAATTTGTGTCTATCTGTCGTTTCTAAAAGACTTTTCTCTCTTCCTACATTAATCAGAATTATTGCTCATTTGACTCACCGTACGCACAAGCTTGTAGACCCTTAGAACATTAAAATTCGTAGACGAGTTATTCAACATTTCAGTAAGATTATATTAAAACTGTTTCAGCATCATATCGTCCAGAACACACATTTGATATTTTTTGACAAATAACGCACCTTGTGTTTGCTGTAAGTTGCTTACGGATCTGAGACGAAAGGCATGTGTGTAAGCTAGTTTAAAGGAAATTCCGACCTCATCTTCCTTGGTGAAAACCTGCTATTGGTTCAGGGCAAGAATTCTTGTCACTGAAGGGACTCTTCCCGGGAAATCGTAGGGTTCTGGTCCTGTCGGGGGTCCTGCCGAATATTCAACACTAAGCTGGATGGAATTCAGCCGGTGTCTGGAGGAGCATTCAAGTGGCCGACTGCTCTGATAGATACTTATCCGTGGTTTCTCCGATCAATACCAAATGAATGCCAATGCATATCTAACAAATGGAATATGGATCGCGCACGATCTTTCCCTCATCATTATTTTCCTCTCCTCGCCCCTTGAAGAAACGTATATCCCCTACAGCACCGCACATGTCTACAGTTCAGAGCTTGTCCCAGTTAGAGGGGTGCCATGGACGGCGGTGGTGGAGGTGATATCTGGACTATCACCACCACCGCCGCCGCCGTCGCCGCCGCGATAGCAAACAAACCAGTGATCTATAGGCTCTAAAATGCTCTTTCTAATGAGATATAATTTAAATCATTTCACAAAAGTACTTTTCTGCAAATGTGGATGAAAAATACTCTATATTAGACTTTTTACAAAAATCATCAATATTTACTTAATGGAATAAAACTTACTCATACTTATACATATACAATACTTATTCATAATACGTATCAAATATACAATATTCACTCCACTAAAAACTAGCTGGTTCGACATATTGCAATTAAAACAATGTTATGTTCAAACATATGTAAATTTAATTTTTCTTTCTTCATTCTGAGGAAAATATACAACAATAGACTCTGACATTTTTATTGACCGCTATCTGTTTCGCCGACATTGTGCAATTTTTGTGCATTGTATTCTCTGATGGAAAATCAAATTAACTTTTTTAGAAGCTTCAAAACCTTACCATTTTAATAAGATTGGTTTGAAAGAATTCCTAGAAGGTACTTTTCTGTAAAAGACGACTGAATGCCATATGTTGTGGCTTTTTCCCCACGTCATAAATTTAAAATCTGTGTGAAGTAATTGTAAGAGTTAGGAGGTTGAAATTAAATTTAAGAGTCACTGTAATGTTGATAAATGATGAGTCAAGTTTCAATATTCTTCCTTAAATATTAAGGAAATATTCTACTTAAAAATATTTATACGAAGTATTTTTTCGGCAACTTTGTTTCAATATACCCACCACAATATACCCAAAATATAGGTTTCATTGAATAGAGAGGAAAAAGTTTTACGAGAAAGCTCATTTGTTTAGAAATAACTGATGAGGAGAAACTCAGTCCCAAATCTTATATTCGTACTGTATAACGACTCTGCAAGGAGTCAAACAAACCGCTACATTTCACAAACTATTCCTCCTACGAAGCTACAATTTTACAAACGTTCTTGTGAGTCATGTGTAACTTGACATTAAAAAATTATAAAAATCTGAAAAGTCGCGCTGTGCTCTTCTAAATTAGACCACATTTCATGAAATGACCGTACAGTGTATGTCTTGTTCTTATTCATGAAGGGCTTAGGGTAGACAAGAGACACACTTGAACCAAAATGGAAATATCATTTACGATTACCAGAAGGCTTACTGTAGCTGGTTTGGCTTATCTTCCCACTGCGCCAATCCGTGTGGAGTTGGCGACGCCAAGGGCGCTATCTGCGCGCGGCTGAGCGCTTCTGCGCGTGCGCAGGTGCTGCAGCTGCTGGCGTGGGCCGGAGAGCTGCGCCTGCAGGTGATCCCGCTCGTGCAGACCTTCGGCCACCTGGAGTACGCGCTCAAGCTGCCCGAGTTCAGCCACCTGCGCGAGAGCAACCAGTCGATGGCGGCGCTGTGCCCCTTGCACCCCGACACCATGGTAAGAGGGCACTACAGCGTGCGACGGCTCCGGCCCGTTCGGCGTTACGTTTGTAGTATAGAGTGTGTCTCAGAATAAACGTTACAAACTTCTAGAGCCAGGCGAGTGCAGAACGGAGTTATCAGCCAACGAACATGTAGTCAGGCATTTATATAACGAAATCATACCTATGTCATGCTTTTGATTGTTAGGCAACTGCGCATGCATTTCTGTTAGGTACACGAAAATTCATTGCGTCACAACGTGACCTGCTGCACGCAAAATGCGTCGGGAGTTTCCTAGCATTCAAGGAGAAGAACCTGGTGTTAAACGGAGAAACCACGGAAAACAACCGATCAGAGCAGCCGGCCGCTAGGATTCTCCTCCAGACAGCGACTGAAGTCGAGCTAGCTGACAAGCCACTGTCGAAAATCCTGCCAACTTCGGGACTTGAACTTGGGACCTCCCGGTTAGAGGCACTGCAGTGACATCAGTTGATACCCTGAGTCACTTCTCCCGGTGCGTTATTTCAAACTTCCCATCACAAGTTCATTGTCACGTGATGATTGCCAATCCCTCTACATGCCCTAGAATTTTATAACATTTATTCTGAGACCCACTGTGTGTCCTGATGGTCAACCTCCGATTTCACGGTCAGAACGCGTTCCTTTCACCCCTCACTAAGTCAATTCCAGGTCGATACTCGCAAAAATTGTTGTGAACATGGCGGGTTCGCCGCGTTTTCTCGGGGTTCTCCTGTTCATCATATTTTTCCACCCTTGATTCGTCATCGTTCAAGTCATATCACCGTTACCTTCATACCTCACCCATTCTTCAAACAATTCATCCCAGGTATGCTAGGAAAGGTTAGATATTTGATAATCATAATAAAGAAGAGAATATACTGAAGCAGAATGAATCGGCCGTTGTGGCTATCACGTCCGGCATTGTCTCTCTCAAGCTGTGTATTAAACGTTGGCCAAAGTCGATGTAATTTTACGGGGCGAAAACTCAACCGCATAAATGACGGTGATATTGTCATTATCTTTGGTGCGCCATTGAGAAGGTGGCATGTAGTAAATTAATTGTTGAGGTCGTCTGCAATGCTTGTTTTACCTCTGTGAGAGCGTGAAGTTTTGATTTCCCAGAAAGAATATTGGTGTTGTTCTATTATCGCGCGAAAACCGCACTCACCTACATAACAGCAATTTACGTTACAAGGACGGAAAGTGTTACATTAATAATTTATTACCGCAAATGAAAGTACGCTCGGTGACAATTAAGAAAGAAAAAGTACTAATATACAAATTAAAAGAAAAAATATAAACAAATATTAATACAAAGATTTATAATATAAGTAAACCAACAAAAAATAAAAACACAAATAGGTAAGAACAAAATGACCACGTGTCTACTCCGTACACATCTCTTCACTTCACTTCACTGCAAGAAGAGATTACTAAGAGACGAAACCTAAGTGACGATTGGAGCCAATATTGAAACTTTAAATCGAGTAACGTAACACTTTCAGGCCATGTGTCGTAACACATAATATCATTCAATATGTAGAATTTAGTTTCTTTAAATTTTACGAGGCATTATTTATGGCATACAAGATCTAATTCTCAAGAAAAATTTCAGTAAGAAATAATTGTCTATCTTCAATATGGTAGTAGTAGTCGCCGAAAGTATTGTATAGTTTTGCATTATTCAAAATTCCAAAATTGAAAAACAAATTGAATTAAATTGAAAAAATATCCAAAACTCTCCAATTATTTATAATTTTCTATATTTGATCAAAGAACTTAAAGAAAAACTTGGAACCGTTTTTCAGAAATTTTAGAAATGTCGTTGAGGTTAAAGTACTCCTAAAATTTTAAATATTCGTTTCAAATTCGCAGGGCGTTGAGTGTGATTGTTAGTGAAACACTGATTTCAAAAAAAATTCTTCGAACGAATTAGGGTCTGGTGTTGCCCATAGACGGACTGACAGATTGAGGATTGGTCGGAACAATTTTTTTTTTTTTTTTTTTTTTTTGAAAGCAGGTTAACAGGGCTTGGTCAGAAAAATTTACACTAGTTGGTTGCCAACGTTTCGGAAACTTTTATTTCCATCCTCAGGGCTAATATAAAAGAAAATGAAAACAACACTCTTCAAGAATAATGTTACCAAAAAACACACGTATGAGAAACAATTTTTCCTCACTCAGGCATTCTCGTCTCGCCACCCAACATCTTGCTAGTATCAGTCATGCTATGTGTTGGTGTGGTGAGGGTGATGTTGTGTCCCTCATTGCATGTGAGGTGCCGGAGATGGAGGATGGTGCAGTGAATGGGTTGAGTTGTTCTTGATGTTGCAAGGTATGTAATTTTTTGTAAGAGATAATAAGGATATTGTAAATATTTTGTAACTTAACTAAAAATTGTTTCTCATTCGTGTGTTTTTGGTAACATTATTCTTGAACAATGTTGTTTTCATTTTCTTTTATATTAGCCCTGAGGATGGAAATAAAAGTTTTCGAAACGTTGGCAAACAACTAGCATAAATTTTTCGGACCAAGCCCTGTTAACCTGCTTTCAAATATTAATTTATGGTTGTAAAGAACTCTTCATAAACAATTTTTTCGGTAACCAGGGCCCACAAAACGTGAATTCTGACTACACAATATATTAGAGACAATAATTTACTGTGTAATACATATAGGAGCAAGAATTGTCGACTCCTTGGGTATAAAGAACCAAAAATATGAGTTTTCCTGTCTAAAAATAGTTATTTTTGCTGCAGAATTATAGTACTTTCTCTTTACTTTTTAAAATATTTTATAATTTTTAAAATAACTTATAAACTTACTAAAATAGTACGCGATAAAGTAAATAATTTTGCAGTCAAATTTATTTCTGTACGGAGGGTAGCATAATCACTTGACCTCATCTGGTAACTACCAGAGGAACTGTCATATGCCCAAATATTTCGTAAATATAAGTTTGTTTTTTCCAACTCCGAAGGTGATCAAACTTAAAGAAACGTGAGTGCAAAAGTTTGCTGTCATGTTGTTTAATGGATCCATTCAGATTGGTCACGTAAACTTGATTATGGGTTGTAAACACGAAATTTTCAATCCTTCTGCTTTCTTATTGACGTCATCGTGATTTGAGGACAATAAAGCAGCGGGCAATATAGACACGCGGAACAAAAATCTAGCATTACATTTACACTGAAGCTAATACAGTTTGTAAGAGCTTATATTACATTTCACTTTCATTGCTTATAAATCACTCTTTGGAATCTTCCTAAAGGACCATGGAATAAGGAATAATTTTACCATTAGTGGGTATCTTTATGGTTCCTTTTATGGTGATAATAACAAGTTCAAAGTGAAACTCTCGGTGGAACATTTTTTTTGTTGCGTCGTCGTCGATGCAACGCGTCTCTAACCCTTGTTGGGTGTTGAGCACTTTCCCTGGAGTGATCAATCCTCCGCTACGAATGGGAAGTAATTACTTTTTCTTTCTCTTTTAGCGTTTTCCATTCGTTGCACTGAAACCCACCCTAATGCAGGGCAAAAACGTCATCGCCCCGCAACAGTGCTGTCCCACACGCGTGAAGGGCAGCTACGAATGAAACGGATTCCGGAACTGAGTCAGTGCGTGTGCGCTACGCAGTGAGATTATAGATAGCTGTTCTTGGTCTGTCACACTGATGGAACTCGAAAAATAATAATTTTGAATTATAATCATTATTATAATTTTTAAGAAGTCTTTTGGTAATTCTTACTTCTTGATTCATAAATTATTAATGTCTGATTTCTTTATTTAAAAACTACAAAAACTTCAAATGTGTATGAGTCGAAATTTCATTTTTCCTGATTTGCCAGTGATCGATATAGTACACAAGATTTTGAACCGGAAGGCTTCTGCAGAATTGTTTGGTTATTGAAAACCATAAAAATATTAACATGAGCATTTCCACTGGTATATGTGTGGGCGTGCGAACAACATTTTTTGGCACATATATTTGAATGATTTTGTAAGGGTCACTATTTTTATTTTCACTTTATTAGTGTTTCAAATTGAGACGCACCTACACTTTAGTTTCTAAATAGCACTAGATTTATTTACATGAAGTTATTTAAGGTTAAATTTTAGGAAAACACAATCTAATTTTCCAAACTTCGTGTAAATCATAAAAGTTATTTAAATCATTTAATTAATTTAAAATTAAAAAGTTTAGGGTTCCCCGAGTGTGCCCTGGTTCCGTGCGATTGTGCGAATGGAACATGCACTTCTTTGCACTGGTGCGCCCTAGCGGTGTGCATTCTCCTTAAAATAATAGTAATTAAAAATAAGTAATAAAATAATCCTTAACATAAAGTAATAACGCAGGTGTATATCTTTACCTTTGCATTGAAGTGAGTATTGTCCTTAAAATAGTAGTAATTATAAACAAGTAATAAAATAATAATCAAAACATAATTCATGTTTACTGTTTCTGGGAATTTCATCCATTAATTTGTGACGAGTCGATGAACCAGTACGTAAGTTACGGGCCAGTACGTGCTCTTGATCCTCGCCGCGAGTTGTTATGCTTTATCGTCTAAACGGCAACGCTGGCCTGCCCGCCTCCCTTCGCCGTCGTGTTTGCTCGCTTGCGCCAATCAATTGCGCGGTCCTTCATGTCCCTTGCACGTCTGCCGTCCGTCAATGTAGCGGTTCTGCGCCGGTTATTTCAGTCAGTGAACATTAATCGCTGGTATTGATCTTGTATTGCGAAACGACCTTAGCCGCTCGCCCCTGAACTATAATTACCCCTCTGGCGCCTGTCCATCCTGTATTGGAGGAATGCTCGGTGATTAATGCCACGGTCAGCTGGAGGCAGATGAGTTATCCCGTTATGCAGTTGCGGATAGTGTAGTAAGCATCTGAGGAAGTGATATGTAAGAAATATGATAATTGTTCAATGATAGCGAATGGTAAAGTCAATTATATCATTTTTTTCTTGATTTCTTACTAGTTATATAATGCATTAAAATGTGTAGTATGTTATTATCAGGAATAGAATAATCATGGTTCATAACAAAGATGGATCATAACATCAAGCTAACAATCTATTTGTTAACCATTCATTTTGGCTTATCATTTCGTGTATTATAATTTTACATTTATTGGCGTATTGTAATGAATAAAAATTATTAATGACTTAAGGCGTTAGTAAGCTCAAAACATAAATGTGTTTTCTACATCAAGTAACCAAGTAAACTAAATGAACTAAATAAACAAAATATCAATGGTAGCAACATCATCATTACATTCTCTCCTTCTTCATGTAACAACATATTCGTCCAAATAAGACGACGGCCTCGTTTTCCTAGATGATCTAGGGAGCCTGTCGTCTGTAACTTCAGAGTCTTTTAAATTGTGAATTTCTGGTTCATCTTCTGGCTGATCATCTTGGGAGGGTTGTGGATTATTAGTCATGCCTTCAATAGGTACTTTGTCTTCAATATGCCAGTCATTTGTTGGAGCAAGATGCCGAAGGTTTACGGTCGATTCTCGACCATCAGGTAGTTGCACGAGAGCATAGATTTGATTTGCTTCTAGCAGAATGACTTCTTCTACAAGCGGATCATACTTACTTTGTCGGACCTGTTTTCTCATAAATACTTTACCGGGAGTTGTGATCACCTGAAGCTGATCTTGGTTTGTGATGAAGCATTCTTTCATGAGGTGTAGCATTAGTTGATGTACAAAGTGGAGCTCGGATAGCATTTAAAGCATCTTATAGCACTTTCTCCCATTGCGAAATCTTTAGGCCTTTAGATTTCAGAGCCAGAGTGATAGCTTTACATATTATACTATTATGTCTCTCCTCTTGACCATTTCTACATGGATTATATGGTGTAGTTCGACTAGCTGCTATACCATTGGAATGTAGTATTCATCAAGTAACCAAATGAACTAAATAAACAAAATATCAATGGTAGCAATATGATCATTTCACATACATGTATGCATGTATAAGTAGAAACATTGCATCATAACGAATTTGTTATAAATGTTACATGCGATCGTTGTATGATTGCATCTTATGCGGTGCACCACCGTAAAACTATTATTGTTACTCTACTAAGTTAGGCTGTCAACTTCGTCATGTGTTGGTTGGGGAGAGAACCAACTTTTCTGAAATACAATGCATCTATTATGTTACGACTAATGTTCATAGGCGGTTAATGCTCACTGTATCGAAAATAATAATAATATTAATAACAATAACAACAGCAATATGGTTTTATTGACGATATAGCGAGGCTTGGGCCATCAGGCCCGCTCTTCTGCCTAACCATGTGTGGATGGATGACGACGGAAGCATTTTGGTCTTCAGCTGGATGAGCACATTTAACAGCATGAGCTGGATCTAGCGCGTTTCTCAACGTGAAGTGGCTAAGTACGATGAAGTACGTTTCGGGAATGAGGAATGTTATGTACAAAGTAAAACAACAACAATTTTTTCACCATAAGTTTATTTCAGTAAAGCCACAATCCAAATCAAGTCCGAAATACAAGCCAAGTTCCAGTCCGCCAGAAGAATACAATCACCGTAACACACGCATTTCAAAACCGAATTCTCGTATTGCTAGACACTCGCTTGCTGCTCCAGAAATGTCCTACTGACTACAGCCCCGGGCCAGGCCCTATAAATACTCCCCGAGTTATCTGAGCGAGTCTCTTACTTCCCGCCTCCGTGGCGGGGCATCGAGGGGCCCTCCTGTGACCGCTTAGTCGAAACGGCCGAGTGACCACGGACAAGCGCCGCCGCTTGCCCTGCTCCTGGTGACGCCTTCCCGTACTCCTCATTTCTCGACTGGCCGTGCCCCCGGCGCAACTCTGCAGCGGCCACAGTGGGACGCAACTACGTTGGCCGGTACAGTGTGCCCACCGCGTGGGCACAAATGCTGTTATACACAGCAAGGAATAAAAGATATTTTGTTATAAACAGGAATCAAACTGCTGGCGGAAAATGTCTATGGCTAGTGAGAGATCTGGTATATAGTTTCCAGTTGCACTGTGTCCATAGTAAATTTATATTTACACGGTACCACATAACGTAGTAACATTTCACTGAATACTTTTTAAGTATGACTCTAAAAAGTAACTTTTTTAAGACGCGTTTCAAGTCGTGCTTTGTTATTTGCTGTTTCATTAGTATCTTTGAAGTTTGCTTAGTGAAGTATAGCTTCAATACATGATTGGCAACGCTGTTTGTTTTGGTTCTATTTTGAACTCAGGTACAAAGAGTATGTGCCCTCGCGCAGTTCTAGTGTGTTGTTTGATGGTGCATGTTGATGGTGTTTGTACATACTTGAGAGAAATCACTGGTCATCATGTGCAAGATGTTATTTTTACTGATTTTCAATAATGGAAGAAGAGAGAGGAGTGCAACATTTTCATCATCGCAGAAAAAAGTGCTCATCGAATGTATGAGAAAGTGCATATCTAATATAGAAAATAATGTTACAAATGGAACAACAAACCTGCAAAAAGTGAAAAAAGTGTTTTAAAAATAGGAATAAATGCTTTTGTTTAACAAAGTAGGAATATATTTCTTAACAACAAATATTACATCGTGCAAAAAATCGTAAGAGGTAAAAATTACTTTTAATTTTTTTTATTAAAATATTTTTTGCTATATGATATGTATTAAGCTAATTTATACGTTCAAGAGTTCATTCACATCTGATAACCCAGATTCTTTGAAACTCTTCGCCTTTGATATTCAAGGCACATATTGATCTCCCATTCTGTGTTCCTAGAAATTACATTGTTCGCTCTTCCCCTACATCAAATATCGACTCTGATCAGCGAGGCTCATTCAAGCCACGTTCCATCAGGTGATATTAAAACGTACACTAATATAGGTTTCGGGAAGGAGGGAGGGCGGGGCGGGGAGAGGTGTTCGAGGCAGACGAGCCGGCGTCATCCAATTTTCGCTGCGAGCGCCTGGGCCGCGCCCGCGCCGGGCCGGGCTGGTGCGGTGTGGCGCCGCTCCGCACCCCGCTCCGCCCCGAACCCCCCCGCTGACCCAGCATCCTGCCTCGCCCCCCCCCCCCCGCCGCGCCCGACAGCCCCCTCCCCCCGTCCCCCTCGCCCTTCTCGCCCTTCTCGCCCCTTCTCGCCCCTTCTCGCCCTGTCTCGCCCTGTCTCGCCCTTCTCGCCCCTTTCTCGCCCCTTCTCGCCCTTCTCGCCCCTTCTCCCCCTTCTCGCCCTTCTCGCCCCTTCTGCCTTCTGCCCCTTCTCGCCTCTGCCCTTCTCGCCCCTTCTCGCCCCTTCTCGCCCCTTCTCGCCCCTTCTCGCCCCTTCTCGCCCCTTCTCGCCCCTTCTCGCCCCTTCTCGCCCCTTCTCGCCCCTTCTCGCCCCTTCTCGCCCCTTCTCGCCCCTTCTCGCCCTGGCGCTTCTTTCCCAGCCTCACCTCACCCCACCAGCCCCGCCCCCCCCTATGCCAACCTCACCTCGCCCTACCAACCTAGCCCCGCACAGAACCATCCCATCCAGATTCGTCTCACCCCACCTCTTCCTTTTCTGCCCCCGCCTCGATCCGCCTTTCCGGTCCTCGTCGCACCCGCACCCGCCTCGACCCCCCGCCTCGCTCGCCCCGCCTCGCTCGCCTCCGCCTCGCTCGCCTCGTCGCCCCCGCCGCACCCGCTTTTTGACTAATTAAATCAGAGATATACTCATAGCGCCTACTGAAAATCTATAGACGAAAGTCGGAAATTCGTCAGGTAGAGAGAACGGCGTTTCTACAAAACCACTTACGCAAAGTCTATTCTTATCAATGCTAATAGCACGAAGGTAAAATACTTGCCCACGAATTTTTCGCGTAAAAAAAACTCTAAAATCGTTTAATTTAGAGCTTTGTACTGCGATTCTCTAAAAGTGGTGGGACCTTTCCTGACCCACTTTCGCTCAGGTAACACCTATCAAATTTGTATGTAGAGATGGAGTTCACCTTAGCATAAAGCAGTGGCAACTACTGGTATTCATTATTTCAAACAACTGGTATGCCCGTTGTCACAATATTTTGTCATATTATACTTTCTTTTAACTATCATCAAATCTCTCAAACAGTTGTTTCTTTATCTCTAAATGCTCAGTCGGCATTGTCGGGAAAGGTACCAGTACACTGAAGCTGTTTCCACAAATCCTTTCTGTCGCCCACAACAGCGATGTGATGAAGAGTACATGCTGCTAAGCAGCGAAGATAGAGCAAGTGCCGCCTGAAACACTGATGGAGTATGTCGCCTTTAAGTGCTTTTCAGTTTAAAACATTCTATTATGCTGAAATTATATTGATTGATGTCAGGAACGACAACTGCTGTTATCGGTAGCGGTATCTCAATGCATCAACTGATGTCACTGCAGCGCCTCTGACCGAGAGGTCCTAGGTTCCCACTCCCCACGGCGGCAGGATTTTCCACACTCGCTTTTCATATATGTCGAATTCAGTTGCTGTCAGGACGAGAATTCTAGCGGCCGGCTGCTCTGATCGGTAGTTTTCCGTGGTTTCTCCGATCAACACCAGGCGAATGCCTAAGCAGTACCCTAACTAACTGGCTACGGACCGCACGCGATCATTCCTTCCTCTTCCTTGTTCTAAACCTCTCCCCTTACACACACTTACACTAACATGCACTACACTACCACATATTTTGGGAGACCGGTTGGGAGTTTAGAGCTTGTCTTAGTAGCGGTGTCCCGCTGATGGGAGATTCCTGGTTAGAGGAAACCCCCGCTAGCCGACGGTATGACGGCGCCGGTTCTCGCCATCCAGCGGGGGAAGATCACCGCCATCTCCCGAGAGAAAATGCACTACACTTACGGGAATAATGACCAAGTTGTTGTCGCGCCCGAAATCACCAACCAACCAACAATCACTACTATGATCATTATACCCATTATTGTGGTTGTATCGCGGGAATTATTGTGATTGTGTTCTTTCCGCTGGATGGTGAGATCCGGCGCCGACCCACACGTAGACGTGTGGTGTGTTTCCTCCTCCAGGTGTCATCCCCAATGTCAATTATCCCCAGTGGCGACCGTCCCAGCCGGGTCAAGATTCCTAGTGCATGTATGAGTGTATAATGGGAGAGGATAAGTCAAGGAAGAAGAAGGAATGTTCGCGCGCGGTCCGTGGCCTTTTTGTTAGTGGAACACTCCACATTCGCCTGGTATTGATTGTAAAAACTATTAATCTACCGCCAGAATTATCATCCATTGGCTGAAGCGGCTGAATTTGATCTAGCTAGATAGCAATACTTCGATTTATTTAACGCGGCGCCTCAAGGCCTCGAGCTGGATGAAGAGGGGGACACTATCATCCAATCATAAGCTTCGTTACAATTTAAATTCAAAATTTAAGTAGTATATGACTTAGTGTAGGGATCACAGAATTTTGAAAATGCGCCCAGAATTCACTTTTCCCCATAGCACGTCATACGCAGTTTTGAACTGTTTTTTTTTTGACGTAAAATAAATTTTTTAAAAAAATTAAATTTTTAGTATTGGAGCTACCGATTGGATGACAATGTCCCCGTCTCCTACCAACTCGTGACCTTGAGGCGCCACGTTAAATAAATCAAAGTATAGTTCCGCCACTGTCCGGAATTAACCTTCGGACTTCTCTATAGGTGGGCGAATATCGAACTCGTTTACTGTGCGAATCCCTGAGAGTTTGTTCCTGAGACTGGCATTTTAGCGGATGCCAATATCAGAGCGGATGCCAATATTTTAGCGGAGCCAATATCAATATTTTAGCGGATGCCCGACTATTCTTGTTTTTTAACGTGGCATCTCAAGGTCACGCGCGAAAGCAGGAGATGGAAGATCCTCTCCAATGGGAGCTGCAACGTCACTGCAGCTCCGACTTATATGGCTCCGTATTGGAGTTTGCCTTCCCTCTCCCTTCTCTCGCGCGTGACCTTGAGATGCTACATTAAAAAATGTTGTGTGAATAGATATTTCCATGGCCCTCCTCCGCCTCGCTCCTCCGATTAATCTGCCCCACCGGGCGTTAGTCACAACGTATGCGTACATGAATATTATGTTTTTCAATAAAACTAATTTTCATTCATATCTTTTCGTGGTCTTATTACTAGGTAATAGTAATTTTCAGTCGCTCCCTGGCCATTGAACATGCACCAGGCCGCCCTTTCCAGCACACCTGCCATGAGCGGCTCGTATACTACAATTTATAAACTGCACTTGTCTGACCGAACTACAAGCGTATTGCATTAACATTATATCAAATTATATACAGGGAAGGCAGTGTGTATTCTCGTGTGTTTATGTATCGTGAATTATTTGTCAGTGATTAGGAATATGGATCTACATAGCATAATTAATACGATGTGTTCTCAATTATTTATTGTTTCTCATTTTAATTATAATTCCTGTAATTTAACCTAGATCTTTTATTTCTTCGTTTTATTTATGTATTATGGAAGTTAGATTAATTAATATGTTGGATTTCTGAAAGTATTTCCCGTAGAGGTATTTTACAAACAATTTATTTTAACTTATTGATGTCTAATTTTACGTGGAGTTACCGAGGTCATCAGGTCTGCTCTGCCGATTGACCGCGCAAATTCCGCTACGCTCCTTTCACCATCTAGCAAAGAAAGAAAGTACAACTCTGGCGACGAAACAGGCGATTTAAATTTAGCTCATAGGCTTCTTTAAGGCTTGATAATCGTTTACGTGTACAAAATCTACTGCATGGGACAGCTGGCTTTACTTCCCCTTGTAAGGTAGGCGTACGAAGGTTTTTTCGCCCTTAAAAATCCTTAGCTTCGATAGGGTTGGAACCTGTAAATTTCCGTATAACCGACCAATAAGCTAACCTTTCTTACACCAAAGCTGCCATGCAACGGAATTCAATGGAATGAATTACCTGTTTGTTGTACTTTCTTCGAATATTTTATGTTATTTTCAAATTACACAGTATACATAGTTCTTAGAAATCATAAAATCATATTCTGGGGTTGTAGTAGTTAAATAAAGAATTTTGAATATGTTGCAATTAATTATTTGTCTGAAAGAAGTAAAAATACTTAAATGCAGATTTCATCAACTAAAAAAATTGCTCTGTAAAGAAACATGAAATATGGTGCTGGATAGGAACATAATAAAAAGGCTATTTGTAAGACGTACCGTGTATATGGACAAAATACATGTTAAGAAAGCATATTAATTATGCAACTCTTTATTATCCGACAAAGTTAGTTCTTTTGGACGTTGCTTTGAATAAAGCATTGATTCCGCAAACACGTTGTCACCCAATCTTCACCGTAAGTTAGATAGCTTTAAGCTGCAGAGTGTACTACCCCTCTGTCCATTCCATCTGAGTCTTCCGCATGTCTTTTAGCTCTTTTGTAGTTTACATTCAACATGCATTTCCATGTCCAAATCATTTCACCTCTTTCTGATTCGCGTTCGTTTTCAATTCACGGTATGAAATCCTTGTTCTTGAAGGCATGATGAATGAGAACAAAGAAGACACATTAGCTCCAAAAATTATTTGTTTCCTTTTGTGATAACTTTTGAATAGTTAATGCGGCACGCTACTTACAGTATTTGCAAAATGTAAAATATTACACAGTTCTGTTGTAGTTAATTCAAAAAAGTGTGTCTGATCATTTTTCAAGAGATACTGAGAAAATCTATCTCATTGACCTAAGAAAAGTATCTACAAAATGTGAATTCCGTAACTCAGAAAGGAACATTTATTTAATTTATTTATTTAATTCCATCAGAAACTAATAACAGGGTACGAGATGCGACATCTTATGGGGAAAAGTAAAAGTTCATTGAAATGTTATAGGGAAATTTTGCATTATAATGTAATATTTGATCTACTAAAATTCTTTAAGATTAGCACACCCGTGCAAACTGCACTCAACCTCTGTTTTTTTTCTTACGTACAAATTATATAATATAATTTATTCGTTCGTCCTTACTTCGTAAAAAGAGGAAGCCCGGAAAAGGAGACTTATTGGCACTTATAAACACTTATTGCCAAGCCCTGGTAACGAAAAAGTGAATAAACTTGTTCCTATGTATAATTACTTCCTTCAACTCATTGTGTTGTCAGAATCCATCTTTTGTAGGTCCTTGATATAAACACATGGATTGATGGCAAAAGTTTGTTTTTCCGTTCATCCGTCTGTCTGTCCCTCCGTCCGCGGCCAACGCAGTATCAACAAAATTGACGATAGATATTTGTTAATGAAATCTGTTCTTTAAAGACAGACCTTAATATAAAGTCATGTAAAATTTTTGGAAATATTTTTGCGGAATTTCGTGTGAAATATAGGCAATTTCTATTTTTTTAACAATTATTATACATATATTATAAGATTATTGTGCTCTAATTTTTTCTTTAAAATTTCCTTTGTACGTATCAAAGGATAATAAAAACCTTGGTGATGGTCTCATTTCTGACAAACTGTATTGTCGAAAATTGCAAAAATTCAACATTTCAAAATCTAAAAAGTTTCAGGTAATATTTTTGCCTTTAACAAAATCTGTTCTAAAAAAAAAATCTTCAAAAAGTTTACGCAAAAGTTTTCGAAAAAAATAGATCGTGTTCCCGAAATTTCTGCTTGAAATTGAAATCTATAAAAACATTTTCTCAACAACCCTTCCAAATGTATTCTTCAAATTGTTTCAACGGATAAAACAAGGGACGTTTAAAATAAGAGTGCAGGTCTCGTTGTTGTTGGACTGCAAATTTAGAAATAATGGGAGAAAGTGTCTGCTGTTCTTGTTCCACTACTTTGTAATAGCAGTAATTTACAAGATAATTTTATGGTGTAATGTTTCTTCTACTTCTATCCGAGTTCTGCTGTTCTTTAGATATTGTCTTGTAATTTAAAAATTTACATTTTCGTAGCTCAAGATGCCTGCACTTTGGGAACTGATGAACTTTGATAAGTCAATATTTGTAAAGAGTTTTATACCACACTTGCTAGACAAATTCAAACAATGTTGAAGGCAACATAGGGTAATTAGCGTTAAAACTCGTGTGTTATAATCAGTGTCTCCTCAAAATCCCCCAGGGGACGGTCCCGGTCTCGATTTGCGCCGAGTGGGAGAAGCTCCACCCCACTCTCCGCCCCCGGCCGCGGGCAACGCCGAGCCCGAGCACTCGCGTGTGGAGGGTGAATTACAAGTCGGTAATCCCTCTGTAATAGGTATCGGTACATATTACCTTTTAAACCCTGAAAATGGAGACCCAATATGCCGGTAATAGGAAGAGAGGGCGCGTGTAAGCTGCGACGGATTTCGCGGCTCTTCTGCCCCTTCCGGGCCCCTTGCAGCGCGGCCCGCGACGGCGGCGGCGGCGGCGGGCGCGAAATATATCGTCACGAGCAGAAGTACTTCTTGGAAGCTCGCTGCATAATGTAGAGTTTATGTAAAGTAGTTCTTCAAGGATGCGTTTTGTTCGCGAGAGGGAAGACGGAATATAAACCTCACGGTCGGAAGAAAGGGATGGCAATAAGGCTGGCCATAAAACTATATCAGAAAACGAGCATTTAGAACGAAACGTTCGGACTTACAACAACAGGCGTACATCATTGTCAATGGCCAGCGTTTGGGTCTCTGGGGCAAAAAGCTGGAGGTAGCAAAAACATGCCAGCGCTCTTTTGCGAAAGTAGCGAAATGCACTGCGTAATTCAATGCTTTTGGAGCGTTCCGCAAGTACCCAAGCATCCCTCTCCAGCGGTGAGTGCTGTTTTTGGTCCTCGCGAACCGTTCCGCAAGAGGATTCCCCAAATTGTGCGCATTAATTTTTAACCCGGCGTATATTTTAAAATTCTTTTTTTCGCGATTCCGCCCCCCACCCTCTTCTGCCGTTTGGAGCGTACTCTTGCCTCGGGGCACTGCAACGGTTGAGGGGGGTGAGGGGGGGCGTGCAAGAGCACACCGCTACCGCGTTCCCCCTGATCGGGACGCGAGGAAAATAGCGTTTGCACCCGGGGGCGGGAAAGCCGATTTCACGGCGTGAATAAATGAAAGCCATCGATCCACCGCACGCTTTGAATATATTTAAATAAAACATGCGCCGTGAACAAATTCAATTGATCCCGGCGCCCGGCGGCGTGGAATGAAGCAGTCGCCGGTGGCGGCGGCGGAGGCGGCGGCGGCGGCGGCGGTGGCAAGGGGTATGGTGGTAGCGACAGGGGTGGCGGATTTGGATTGATTAATTTGTGATTCCGGGCGGGTCAACTGAGATTAGTTCCGTAAGTATAGTGTATGTTTTTTCTCGTGAGGTGGCGGTGATCTTCCCCCGCTGAATGGTGACATTCAGCGCCCACCTACTGTCGGCGAGCGGGATTTTCCCCATCCAGGTGTCTTCAATCAGCGAAGCACTGCCGCAGCCCTGCCCCAGCCCTGCCCCAGTAGTGTAGTGCATGTAAGTGTATGTAGGACAAGGAGGAAAATGGAAAGATCGCGCGCGGTCCTTGGCCCTTTTGTTAGGGTACTGTTCCGGCATTCGCCTGGTGTTGAACAGAGAAACCACGGAAAACTACCGACCTGAGGAGCCGGTAGTTTCTCTAAAATTCTCCTCCTGACAAGAGGTGGCGGAGGGGGAAGTGGCGGCAGCGGAACTTCAATTGTTGCGGAGATAGCGGCGGCAGAAGAGTAGCGACGGTGGCAGGCAGAATGATGCCGGGATTGAATCGTGAAAACACGAAACATTTTCTTTCTTTCTTTTTTTATGGGCAAACTTTGAGGTATTTTCTGATACAAATTTGTCGTCGTTTACATAGTCGTAAATCTGCGGAAGATGAATCAAAGGCATCTGAGAAAATACAAACCCTTTTTAATCTCCATTCATCCTTAAATCTTCCTGCAGAATACGATTTCGAAATGGAGTTTACATTGTCACTACGTCATTGTTTTGCTCCCAACAAGATATACGGTATGCAGTATTGGCGTTTCCGAATCTTGAATATTAGAATTGTAAACAGCCAATATATGAATAGTGTAACCGACAAGATATTTGTAAAATTGTGTGTTTGTTAATAGTGTAGTACGTAAACTATTGTCTTCGTTCGATATTTATTCAAGCATCCTCTGTTTCTTACAAGAACGCAATTTGTCAAGTGTTTATGCTTATTTTTATACTATTAATTCAATGGTAATGACTATTATCGGAAAGCAATTTAGCACGTTTATGTATGAAATCATGTTTACCACGATGCTTGAATGATTACTTTACTGGCCCCTTAACCCTCAGAACGCGGGCCTTGGCTGTGGTGCGTAGGTTTTCAATGAGCGGAAAATCACAGGGTCTATGTACTTGTGTTTTGTAAAAGAACTCTGACTAAATACCCCGAACAATTACATTCTCTGACATTTTCCGTTGTAATCAGGTCCTGTATTCTTTTAGCCGGAGAGCGCCTCAAGTAATGATTAAATAATGTTACTGGGGCCGTTGTTGCTCCTACGCAGCTTATATAGATCTCAGAATTTACTGGCAACGGTGGGAGCCCCAAGGGTGCCACCTAAAAAATTCAGCTACGTTGGCGGTGGAATCAATGGATGAATCTTGAGGTGTCCAGGCAATACAAGCAAACCACCCTCAAATCGTATCTTGAACCTCCCTTCTTTCATAGAAATAGTACGATAGAAAATAGTAATAAATGGGTAAATAGAAAAAAAACGTATATAAAAAATTTATTTTGTATTGACTATCGAGACTTTAAAAAATCATCACCACTTACCATTTCAATATTCTTCGCAGTATAATTTTTTCTCCCGGAAAAATCCAGTTCGCTCCAGGCTCGAGACTACCAATTGCTGTCAACTGGGATGGTCGTAGTCACCCGTCCAAGTGGGTGGGGAGGGGCTTATTCGGCGACACGCGGCGCACGCAGGTGGACACGCGATGGCGCGGCTGAAAGTGTGATAATGAGCCAAATATATATTCGGCGAGCACGCGCCCCCCGATAATGCGAGGACGAGCCTGAAACCACTGGCGGCCCGGCGCGGCATCAACGCCAGCGAAATGACACCCAGCCAGACTCGCTCGGCGGCCATAGCATAAACAGAATGTTTGTGGGGGAATGGTAGAAATGTGCACAAGAGCGAACATGGAATACTTCATTCAGGTAATACAAAAACAAGTGACTTGTTTTTGTGATCTGTTATAAGGTTACGGTTTTGTTTTTAATAACTGAATGGTGTAAAGCTTATGAAAATGAACGACTGGCAGTTGAATATAGTTTTGAATCCTGAAGGTACGGCATTAAAGGGCTTGAGGGTTTTTCTAGATGAGCTCATTTAGTTGTTTATTGACCTACTCTCAACATTCGCTGTACTATGCGTGCAGATCAATACATGGAATAAATTGGACGTCATAAACATATTGATATAAAACGTTCCTATCCATAAGAATCTGTAAAAACACTGCAAAATTCTATGCGTTCTTCACCTTTTTGAGCAATAATGTGCGTAGCTGTACGGATTTTAACATACTTTCTTCTAAAAGCATTGGCGCTAAGAATAATACGCACAACATTCTTTTCATTTAATTTTTCGCCGTAAATGTTACCTTTTATCCATCCAAGTTGATAGTTTATTTCACTTTTGTGGTGTTCATTCAAATACCACAAACAGCTGTAATTTTATACTAACAGACCAAAAACAGTACATATGTTGAAATGACATTTTCCACTCTAAATACTCCATTCTACTTCCTCCAAAATCATTTAGGACCAACTATTTCTCTCCAACAACCAGAATTTTTTTTTTTCATAAAAACGTAGCGTGTTTTTTGAGTTGGAAGTTACTTTTAAAATGTTGTCCACTGTTATCCAAAACGAACGGTTATCTTGAACTGGTTTGTTATGGTCATATCGTGGCGCAGAGCGAAGTCGCTCACCTTTCACCAAGGAGGTTCGGGTTCGATTCCTTTCGAATCTCATGTGAAAATTGTTCAACAAAACGAGTTTGGCTGCTTCATAAGGGCTAGTCCAACCTCTGTGAAGGGCCCTAAACCCTACCCGTATCCTTATTCCTTCCCAATTCTCGCCGGGTAACGACACAGGAAGGCGTGGTGGGAAACACGTACGCGGAGATGCTACCTGGCGGCCCCTTGACAACTGACTGCGACGAGACGTGACATATGACGGATACCGGTAACAAGGAATTACTCCAAAGATTAAAAACATAAAGAAACGGAGGATTACTCCAAAACGCTCCACACCCAACAAGAGGTTAGGAGACGCATTGTGTCGTGAGTTGACGCAACAAATGTTAAAAAAATTGAACATGTTTGTTTCCAGGTGTGATTTTACAGAATTTTCGTGAAGCGTCTAAAATAATACCTAATACAACTCGCGAGGAAGGACAAATAAAATTGTTGTGGTTCTTTACTTCTTCTTCTTCTTATTCCGCTATGAGGAATATTAAATGTAGAAACAAAAAATTGTCATTTCGCCAAGAGATCGGTAGTGAGTTAATTGAATAAATTGAATCCAATATAAATTCATTATAAAATGTAACTGTTAACAGGGGACTCGAAAATACAAGGTAATATTTACTGTATCGCTGACTCATTTCAAACGTTTGTGAGGTATATAAAAATATTATCCTTTCTATGCACATAGTTCACATTCTATATCATTTCTAATTTATAACAATTTTCATCCATTTTTACTTTTTGTTTACGTACGTATATACGGAGTATTGAGAAAGTTATGTAATGCTGCACGAAAAACGACGGATTTTCAGAAGAAAAAAGTTCATTGCAAGGTCCTGATAACGGAAAGTTGATAAATCCAGTTGTTAAATTAAGAAAAAATTCTCTAACACGTGGTGTAGGCGGAATCCTTGTTTTGTGGGTCTTTGATACCGAAAACCAATCGACAGCAAAACGTCCGCCCGTCCGTCTGACCGTCCGTCATGAACACCACTAGCGCCTAAACCATACGTAGGATTTCTTCCAAATTGAAGAACCCCAGTTCATTTGGCTGGAATTAGAGCTTTGAGATTTTGAAAAACGTTCTTTAATTTAGGGGTACTTTCAGGTGGCTCCACACATGCGACATTCGCCGAGCAGCGAGCTAGCGCTCGCACAATCTCGAGCAGCTGACGTGTTCGGCGAATGTTCGCTTCCTTTGATGTGTCCAAAAGACCGACACGCGGTGGGTAGGGTGAACTCTGAATGTTCGTCACTTGGCAAATAGCAAACAACTCATCAACACTACTCGGGATTCGGCGAGCGGTTGCTCGGTGTTCGCCGAATAGCGAATGTGTTTATACGAAGCCCCTGGGACATTTTCAGTTTTTCCTCAAAAACGGCTCACAATTTTTTATTTAAATTTCTTGTAAAAATAGATTAAAATACACTTTCAAATGTGGCACAGATCACGAATTCTCTGTTAACTCTGAATTTTAATAAATTGCAAAAGTTTGAATTTTTTTCGGCTTCCTACGACTACAAAATTAAAGATTTTTCTTGAAATGAAATTTGGTGTCTACAATTAGTTCTTTCATTAGGTGCATGTACATCGTTTTGAAAATTGTAGTGATTTTCGCGATATGTTGTAAGAAATTTATGTAATTGTAAAAAATAACAAAAACAAGATTTTCTCGAAAACGGCTCAAAATTTTTTCTTTAAACAATTGGTATGGATAGTGCTCAATGTACTCTATTAGGTGACATAAACGTCATATTGCTCTATTTTGTTTTTCAAAAATTACAAAAAAATATTTTTGACTAGCTTCTCACGTCGTTCATATTTACATTAGCGGCGATTTGTTTACATTATTGCATTTAAAAGTTCAAGTTCTTTAAATAATGTCATATGAACTTTCTCGGAACTCTCTGTGAAAACGAGTTCAAAATTCCGCATTTTCAAAAACGTGCCCAAAAGTCAATTTCTTAAATCGATTCAACATTTTTTTTCAAACTTTTCGTACGGATAGTGCTAATTACACGGTTTAAGATGACATCAAATTAATTTTGCTGTATTCTTTTATTTGTTTGTTTCTAGACAATTACACAAATGTAATATTTTTAAATATCTATCATGCCTTTATTATGCATATTTCCAGCAATTTGTATACGTTATTGCTTTTGCGTGTTAAAGCGCTTCAAATAACCTCTATTAATTTTTTTCGAGACTTAATCGTTTTCTGTGAAAAGCTTCAAATTTCGCATTTATTTTAAAACTCCATTTTCATTAAAACGGCTCCAAATTTTTCAACGAAAATTTCCATACGGGACGAGGTTTTGATCTTGTATTATATTCCTATAGTAATTGTTCGTTTCTGCCATTAAGAAACCGAAAAACTGAGAAAATGGGAAAAAGTTATGGTTGGGCGGCGATAGTTGACAGCTGCAACGAGGATGAGGCACCACCGAAAAGCTAGAGCCGTCCAAAAAAATAGGAAACTAACTACTGAAAATCTATATCATTCTGTTGTACCACTAGTTTGCATTAGCCTTGAACATTGAATTCAGTTATGAAAAATATTATCAAAATTAACTACAGAAAACAAGAGAAAATGTTTTAGGACATAACGTTCTATAACGTTTACGGTAAGAATCCGCTAAAATGATGGTTTAGTTTGCCTTAGTACAATATTTATAAGGAAGAAATATAGTTTTATAAAAAAATCGTACATTTTTTCGACATTTTCTCAATTTTTCGGTCCCCTAATAGTAAAATTTAAATAAGACCTTACGTATTAAGTGTGCATATGGACAATTTTATTTAAACATTTGGAGTATTTTTGAGAAGATGTCGTTTTAACTTTCCCAAAAATGCGTAATTTTGAGCTCATTTTAACTGTTCGTTGACAAATGACAATAGTCTTTAGTGAGTTAAAAGCCTCATACGCTTACTGAAGTCAGTTTTAGTTACTTTATCAGTAATGCCCGGAAGTTTATGAAAAATCATATTTTTAATTTTGAGCTTTATTATATGCTAATTATGAAATGTCTACAAAATACAATCAATACGGAAATTTGGTTATTTTATATTGCATATTAGTGCATATTTAGTGCATTTTGTGTTAATGCATGACTTTCCCATTCTATTTATTATTCATTCCATTGCTCTTTGTTCATAAAGTGGCATATTTCTCTCTCAATTAAAATGCATATTTGTCTCCTCAAACGGAAAAGTATACTTTACAAACGTGAATGCGAATACTATTCATGAGAAATCATGGTAAATCTTTCGTTCGTTGCAGCAATATTTGTTTGAACTTCTTTTAGCTTATATAATGGCGCTTGTATCCGGAAACTATTTGTCCGATTATGAATGATATGATAATATATCTTTGATAAAGGAATTGTGGCATTGGAATTGACATCGACAATGATACAGACAAATCATTATATTTTATTTCAAATTATTTCAGAAATACTAAGTGCAGACAAAAATGCAAAATGAATTGATAAAAAAGTTTTGTAATTATTACGAATACAGAAAACTGTTAATTGTAAGCGCATATTTTATTAGTTCTGCCGTATATTTTACAAATGCTTGAACATTCATACATGCATGCATATTTATTTGATACAGCATTAACTTCCTAACCTTATTTATCAGTTTTATAAAATTAGGATGTTACATAACCGTTACACGTGTGCAGATAGTACGGAAATGTGAGGTCGCTTCGTGAGTTAAGGGCATGTGCAGGTGATCCCAAGTACATGGACTTTAATGCTGTGGATAAGAAACCCCGTAAGACACGAATATTTAATGCGTGTTCGTGACGTGAGGGCGGGAGCATTCTGAGGCCCTTATCTATTACAACTACTGCCTAATACTTCTAAAATATCTTGTGCTCACAGGGAGCTCTGCTATCTGCATGTGTGTGTGATTGAAGAACTGGCTGCCTACTCCTTGAGGGTCTACCTACAGAGCCACCTACAGGGCCGAGAAAAATCTAGTCTTGGCGATGGTCGGGGAGAGCAAAATTGCTCTTAATTGAGAATATTCCCAGAAAAGCGATAGGTATTTTATTCGCTCGTAAGGACTGCCGTCCTGGGAAGAGCCTAAAGAAACCAAAAACTAGTCCAAAATCTAGAGCCCTGGGATTAAACTAGTATGAGGAAGTTTGTACCATTCCGTAGCATTACTAATTTTTTATCTCGAACGAATTTATATATTATAAAAAAACATTTCAATTGATTTTACGACTTCTGACTGTTTCACGGGCATAACCGCTGCGATTTTCACTAAAAGGGAAAGTATTTTGTCAGGCAAAAATTATTCTGTTTTTCAAATTATTATTTTCTCTTATATAAAAATGGTTGATTTTGTCTTCACACAAATACATTCCAATCCTTTTTATTCCGATCTTAATAAAAAATGTTACACATGATCTTCGAAACAAGATATTTATGCTATATTGTTAGTTTAAATTTCGTAAAACTTTTCTCATCACCCTCGCCAAAATTGAAGGTGCACTCTTTCAGGTTTTGGTAAATATGATGAAAATGTTGAAATACGTGAAACTAAATTAAACGTTTCTTAAAGTTCATAAAAGTTCCTTCTAAAAGCTTTTTAATTTCTTCCAAGACACCATTACGCTTTGAGTAATTCAGGTCAAAATTATTTATGGATGTTTGCCGGGAGTATGCAGCAATATTATCCGTTTACAGCCACCCGTAGCAAAAATGATCGTAGCAGGCTTTTCAGTAAAGGACGAGAAGGTTCGGAATCTGGCGAGGCAGGGTAGGATAGGTAACGTAGGGCAGAGACGTTGCGAAGGAGCAGTTTGGGAAGTGCAACCCAGAGAAAGACAGGCTGGGGGGGGGGGACATTAAAAGTAGAATTAATTCCTCTTCAGGTCTAATATAGAACATCGCGTTGACCGGGTACTTATTTGCCACATTATAAAATGTATCAAATAAGTACCCGGGCAAAGCGATGTTCTACAGCTATTTTTCAAATAAAAAAAATTCAAATATACAAACTAAAATATAAGCTACTTTTGACATGCAAACAGACTTTTTGTGCTGTACTGCGAGCCACAGTACCGTCCGGTACAAGCCGTAAGGCCAGCACCCGACCTGAGACGTCTTGGAGGGGTGGCGAACACAATTCACCAGATGGTCGACTAGCTCAGTATAGACGTCCCAGTGTGGACACAATAAATAAAAAAAATAGGGGGGGCAGGGTCGTGAAGATCGTTTATGGATTGGATGCAAAAATTACATACAACTCGGGTGAGAATCACTTTTCACTAAATTCAGAATATATTCTAAAAATATTTGCTGCTATGACAGATACATAAAATGGCACACAAAAAAAATCAAATACAGAATACTCTTGACTGTCTGTAAGAAAAAACACACACACACTAATAACTCTATACACAATTTCCTACTCTTCTTTACAACCCAATTGTTAACAAACACACACTTTCAGAAATTCGAAAGAATCGTTAAAATATTACTTTATACAAAACATGAAAGAAAAAAACACATTGAAAATCAAAATTAGTACTTTTGACTTAACATTACTATCACAAAAAAATTCTTTCTCTCTCTAAAATCCAGAGAATGATTACTATTATAATTAGTGTCTTACACAAGCTCTTAATCACTAAATTACAATATTAGATCTTCAAATCCTTTTTTGAAAGAAAAGATTGATTCTGTTCTCACGTATTAGAAGTCGGAAACAAATGTACTTTTACTTTTCTTATCTTTTAAGCATGGTAAATCTGTTACCCTCCCTTTCTTTCTACGTGACGGATACAGAATAAGCTTTCTGATTAAACTGAAACACTCCTATCCCTACAAAAACAGTTTATTTGGAACGACCTTACTGTGTTCTCTTCTCGGCCGCGTAGAGCAGTTCACTGTGCTTCCTTCTACCCCTTTCCACCGAGCTGCTTCGGCCTTGAAGCGTCGTGGCCTCGGGTTGAGAACGCCGTTGCCCACCAGAAAAACGTTTCTTATCTTTCTTCTAAGATTACGTTTAAATCAATTTATAATAGAATAATTACCTCTTCTGGTCTTCTAGAAGAGTTTTCCTCAAAGTTGCAAATCTGAAGTCCGCTGCAATGTCAATTCCTGGCGTACCGTTTTCCATACGTCCGCCCAGTTCAGCTGCTACCTTCAGAAAGAACTTTTTCTTTCATCTGACCTCCGGTCTCGCCCTCGGTCTATGGTGGCGGTCTCTCTTGTTTTAATTTCTAGTTAGCCTTCCTAATATTCATCCGCGTTGGCGCGTTCAAAATACACTTTTCCCCGCTCTCTTGGGTCTCTCTTATAACGGACGGTCACAGTACTTTAAATACCAGAAATTCATATTCTTCCTAGACGTTAAAATTCAACGTAAAGATTGCACACCAATTTGCTACTTTAAAAAATTTAAGCACACTAGAACTGTAGAAGACGTTTTGGGCTGCGTTTCAAAGACCCAGCACTTTTTTTTCATTTGTTTAATAATTGATTTTTCAAGTTCTTTAATATTGTTATGTAAAATGTTATCATACATTTTATTGCAGCTCTAAATTAACTTATTATCTTTTTAAAAATTGTGACTTCCTTATGAGTGCTTAATTGTCATGATCAGAGGTGTGTGTAAAATGTCTCTCAATAATACTCATCCTCTAAAGATGTAGTGGTTTTCGTGGTCATTTATGATACCCTAGTGTGTACCCATTTAGTAGTTCAACACGCTTTCAAGAAACGTACAATTGACGAACTTTTGACTAAAGAATAATTCACACCAGTAGTATTTTACAATGCACTTTTCTTCAATTCCAGCAACGTAAATAAATTGTTTCTTTCGAACGATCTTTAATTGGCGGAATGACAAAATAATGGAAAATGTTACAGTCCCAGCACAAGTTACCTAACATTCTTCAAATAAAACACATTACTCACCAACCACGCACCGGGAGCGGTAGCGCAGTCCATCAACTGATGTCACTGAAGCGTCTCTGACGCAGGTCCTAGGTTCGAGTCCTGACGGCGGCAGGATTTTCGACACTAGCAATTCAGCTAGGTCGAATTCAGTCGCTGTCTGGAGGTAAATTTTAGCGGACGGCTGCTCTGATCGGTAGTTTTCCGTGGTTTCTCCGATCAACACCAGATGAATGCCGGAGCAGTACTCTACCAAACGGGCCACGGACCGCGCGCGATCTGTCCTTCCTCTTCCTTGTCCTATCCTCTCCTCTTACACACACACTTACACTAACATGTACCGCACTATTACATATTCCGGGAGACCGGTCGGGAGGTCTTGTTCCGGCTGAGGTGGTGCCCCGCTGGTGGGAGAGTCCTGGTTAGGACGAAACCCCACTAGCTGGTAGGTCGTTGCCGGATCTCGCCATCCAGCGGGGGAAGATCACCGCCGTCTCCCGAGAAAAAAACATGCACTACACTAACGGGACTAATGACCCGGTAACGCCAAAAAATCAATCAACCAACCACGCCTCATGATTTGGCAGAAGGGCCTGACAAAGTAATCGCTCTCGGTCTAAACCGTGTGGTGCCTCGCGCCTCGAATCTTCCTCCTCGGAGGGCGCTCTCCAATCGCGCTCGCGTGAAACGCAGGTCACGGCGCCCCGCGCTCCATTAAACAGCGCTTTGGCGCCGCATTTGTCTGTTTGGGGCGCGGCGCCGCCCGCGCGCCCGTTCGTTTCCTCGTTCTGGATATTTGCGTGACTCCGTGCGGACGAAATCTGAATGCACTGGAAGGAAGTGGGCCGGAATACCAGCAGAGCTTCTCTTCCACGTGAAATCGTGTGGCAGCGACACTTGCCGGTTTTTTCCTACCCTTAGTTTCAGGAATATTCGGTAATGCGAGATTCGGAATATTCGGAATATTCGGTAATCTATAGCTGTCAACGAATATTTAGTTGCCTCTTAAAAATATTTTATTTTATTTTTCGAAATTATGTTATTATTCTTGTTGCTTTGACAACAATAATTTAAGTATGAAAGGAATAAAAACCAATAAATTGGTAATATGTTTGCCATTGTCACATTTAAGAAAAATTAGGGGTAAATAAAGTCGTTTCGAAGTTAGAAAGGTGATGTAATCGATATATTAAAATTAAGATAAATAATTTTTATATGAATAATTTATGATCTCATTCAATTGAGAACCGGTTGTACTACAAAACTCAAAAACATGTAACCCTCACACTCAGAAATAAGGGACGCTAACGGAGACCAGGATACATTCTTGAGAATAGCCCAAGATTTTTTTATTCAACTAATATTTACAATATATTTCAGAGGTGAAATAATCAATAAATACTATAAATAGTTATTAACAATATAAAATTAATTGAAAGTAATAAAGTCACCCATTGATGCTTTCCTTGGTATATTTCACAAATCTAAAACAAAAAGAACTTAGAACAATAACATTGTGGCTGAGGATTATGAAGATTAAGAATACAGGAATATGTTAGAACACAATAACAGAACATGTTTGGAAAATGTTAAAGATTAAAACGAAGGGATGGAGGAAGAGAGGAAATTCTATTGAGACAAAAAATGTCTTGGCTATTAGCCAGTACGTCTAGAACTAGATGATTGGGATGGATTTGTGATGGTTGGTGATATTTTGAACTTATTTTGTCACCTCTCGGATTTTCGATAATTCGAACAGGTTCCTGGTCCCAAATGACCCAAAAGATGCGTCGAAGTATTTACTAGATGTCACTTAATAACCACAGCTGAAGATATTACTGAACTGGAACCAGGGGCTTGAGCATTCATCTTTTCGAATTGGAAATACGAATTAATAGTCAAGTACCAGTTCAGGCATAAAGAATGAATTATTCTTTTTCAAAAAACGACACACTGTAACTATTGATTTGAAAACTAGAACAATTTTTGCATTGAATACAAAGGTAAATAGAACAAACTACTGAAAAAACACACCATGCACAACAAAAAGTGTAACAATCACTAATAAAAATAACATACCAAAAAGAATGCCAAAAAACCTTCAGTCCATGAATTAGAACTCCAAAAAAGTGGATATAAACATAAGTAAAAAACGTATTTGTTTTAGTTGAATAGGCTTCTGTTTAAACATCTTGAATTCATCGTCCCTCCATGCTTGTTCTTCAGCTGCATTGCGCACGGTCGACTTCTCGGGCAAGGTCGTTGTCCTGACACTTAGAAACCACCACGTCCACCTTCACTTGTCTGAAGAACGTCGCCTTTCCTTCAGTATCGTGGTATATAATTCAAAATTCTTTGTTTGAATAACGTAATAATAAAGAAGTAGTAAGACTATGACGTAACAAGATGTACAAGCTGTATAGAACAACAACTCCCGTTAGTTTCTTAATATTAAAGTTCAGCACGTTGTAATACTGCAAGTATATACGAATTTCGTGTAATTAAAAACGTATAATTGAAATAAAAAATCCATTGTAGTAAAATCAGTATATTAATGAAGTCCAATTACCTTCTTTCCGAATTTCACTTTTATGTATCTGGAATGATCGCGTGTAAGACCATTTTTCTTCCGATAGAACTTTCTTCATCGGACTACGTTGGTGAAATGATCCAGTATTTCAATATTCCTCTCCAAATCCGCTGATAGAGCTTGTAAATTCGGTGATTGGCTGTGTTGGCCAAGCATGAATTCACGTTCACCGCAGCTTGTGCGGTGCCTTCTATCCGTCTATTGTAGTATTAGATCGGTGGATAGTGCTGAATTTCGAAGCTTTTAGCGAGAGTATGGAATCGCTAGAGCGAGCGGTTATAATTTCTTGAATCTTTTCTAGAACTGGTGGTGAGGTTGAGGTTGAGGTGTAGTTCAGAATTTGATCTGAACCAGGGTGGAGATGAAGTTATTCTTAAACGTTTTGACAAAAATCTTCGTAAGATCGACAAATTAGTTTTGTTAGCAATGCCCCATATTTGGATTCCGTATGTCCATACAGGAACTAAGGTTTTCTAAATTAATATTTTAGTTTCAAGTGATAGGTTTTATTTATGACAAATAAGCCAAAAGAATTTCCTTAGTTGTAATTGTAACTCAATTTTTTTTTATTTGAATATGTATTTGCCACGTGAAACAGTCTTTCCATAGGAATTACTAGATATTTAACTCTCTGTGTTTGCGTTCTTTAATTTCAGTTGATCATAAGAGGTGGACAAATTTCCTTTCTAAGTGTAAAAGTGATATGTGCCGATTTATTCTCATATATTTTGATTTTCCACCTTCTATACTATTCAAGTGCAATAGGTGATCTAGTGTAATTAACCAATTTTAAAAGTGGCAATAATTGTTTTTCAGTCTTTAAAAAAATTTATCTTGGGATCCAATTAAATGCACACGCGTCACTGGCAAAGGGAATGAGACCACCCCTTCCCCCCCCCCAAAATATTCTCAAGTACACAGTAATTGCACTTTTATTTCATTTTTACTATTAACGTAAACGATTTATTAGTTATATATAATCAGCAGTAGGCCCCGCGGGAAACATACCACAATACGAGCGGAGCATTACCTCCCTTCAAAGACTGAAATAGATTCTCTCGACGAGAAATAGTGGGACTAGAAACGAACATTGAATAATGTTACTATCTGCATCAAGCAACAAGATTTCTTAACTTCTTCGAATTAAAGGAGTTGTTGCCAGATTTATTGCAGCTAGTGACAATCGCCAGACAATTTTTGGTCCAATCAACATAACAAAGTAAGTAGCTTATTATAGAGAATAAGATAATTTTGTACTGCTTATGCCAATAAAAATGTAAAAATTTTGTCCTGTAGATTAGTTTTCTAAGTAAGTTATAAGAGAATATTTTTTAATCCATGAACATCTGCGACACCTTGATACTTTTAATGTTCTGGGCTCATGTAGTTAACTTCAATAAATTATTTAAAACGTGTGACTTACAATAAAATTTTACGGTGGTACTAGCATTTAATCTCTTTTAATCAATTTAAGCTCTTTATCACTTCACCCCCAATTTTACATGTAAGTGACGCCCATGATGAGAGAGCCTGCATATCTGAATTCCTCTCAAAGGAGACATCAATGGCATAAAAACGATCACCAGGAAGTCTTGAGGGAAAGGGAGTCAGAGTCCAACCTTACTGATTAAACTGTTTGTATACGTAGTAATGAGTGTAGTAGTGGACTTAAAGTCAGCATGGTGTTGCAGACTTTACTATTTCGCCGACACGACTGATCTATTTAATCGAATTGTTTTGCGTCGAACTATAAGTTTCTTAACAGAGTGGAATACTTGACCACTGCATTGCTTAGATATAAAAAGTTACCCAAAAAATACATGCTATTGTAGGAAGTAACAGTCTGCACTGTTCTGGTCTCGACAATTTTTTCCTATTTCATTTTTTACAAGATGGTTAAAGAAGTGAAGCACCCAAGTGTCAAAACACGAGGGAAAATCAACGTAGCAAATCCCCGTTGCCTCCAAATGTTCATCACTTTCATTAGCACGAACTCGCGCACGGTGGGAAGCGAAAGCAAACAATTGGGATAACTACGTTTTGTGGCACGCATATTCAGTTACCGTGGTAATTGTTTGAATAACATCCACCGTTGTTAGTTATTAAGAGGTGCAGAGACAAGTGAATATCGCGTCTCACTTCGTGCCAACAGAGAAATGTAAATTGAAGTGTATTTGCGAAGATCGTTTTATAAATTTGCTTTCATTGTTATTATCCTATTTACTGTTTTAGATATAGTTCATATTTATTAAATGTGTGAATAAAAAACGTTTATTGTAGTGCTATTATTATTATTATTATTATTATTATTATTATTACTATAAATTTCAACAGCCATTCGCTGTTGTAAATATCAACAATTACGTAGAAACACGTTTCCAGTTTCGAAATTATCATACACCGTTACGGATCCATTGCTACTTAGCATGATGTAATGAATATTTATTTTGACTGTTCAAAGAATAAAATTAAAACAACAGCGCGTACGAAAACCGCAAAATCCGGGTTCGATTCCAGTGTGAGGCAGTCAGTTTTTCAAAATATCAAAACATCGTTTACATTAGGTGAATCTTTACATTTATTTCTTCATCATTACTAATTCACATATTCAATTCTTTCACCACAATAATAACTTTTCTCTTCAAACTCATTTAGTTCGGAAAAAATCTTTAGTACATCTCTTATAAAATTTTTTGTTACCACACATTTACGAACATCACAGGTTAACATAAGAAGATTCGAGCTTTCCTTTAAATTAAAAATTGTATGTTTTAGCTCCCACTGAAATTTCTATCCCGAGACCGCTTTCGCTTATGGATTAATTTTCTGTCTTTAATAATACTTTTTGTGCCTGGCCCCACACATGAGAGCCATTGAGACCGCTTTCGTATGGATTATTTAACCCTTCTCCGGGCAAGGTACTTTCGTAACACATCCGGGCAAGAGTGTCCGTCAGACACTGCAGTACAATGTACGTTTTCCAATGTTCTCTTCCTTAACGTTTGCACACCTATTGTATTAATTGTTGTAGGATTTTAATAAGATGACTTACAATGAATAATTAATGAAAATAATCCCGATATTTTTGCAAAACCGTACAAGAATTGATGATTGAGTTTAACATTTTTAGAAGAGCACAAAACACATTGATCAAGTTTACATATTTCTTATCTACAAAACCACATGTTTGATAAAAAATAATTCATAATTTACATTTATTGCATAAACGAGTTACATTACTGTGCTCATTGCAAACTGACTGTAAACACTTGCTACAACATTGTTTCTGAGTGCGACCGCGCGCGTAGGGACACAAGTGACATCTCTTTTTCTTTCCTGATGAGCACGGTGTAGAACTACTTATCTGTGAAGATGCAGTAGAATTTAGTTTTTCTCCAAGTTCTTTTACAGCTGAAAGTGTCTTTCGCTGTAGCCCAACAGTACTTCTCCTTTCAAAGTGTGGTTGAATGAGGGACTCTGATACCTCACGCAAGAACAAATTTCGAGCATTATGTTTCTGTGTATTCCACGTTGGCTGCACATTTGACCAGATGATACATGCTGCCACAGCAGCAACAACCAGACAGTTCATGAAGAACGCGAATGGCCATCTGTTTGTTTTCCTTTGACTTGAGTATGTGTGTACAAGCTGGTCCAATGCATCAACTCCACCTTTCGTGGAATTGTAATGTAGTATTATTTCCGGTTTATTACCTGGGTCTTCTGTACAAGTATTTGTGTGGTGCATTGTGGAAAGAAGGACTACTGCTTTGTTCTTCTTTGAAACGTACGATACCAAATACATTCCTTGAAAAGCCAAAACGAATTCACGAGACGATTTTTGTGGGGCTGGAATTCTCGAGGAATAAATCTTTTGTTCTTTCGAACTGTTCCGACAAGAGTGAGACCATTTCTCATAAGATGCTCCGCGAGAGTCTTGTCCGTGAAATAATTGTCACACGTGACATTCCTGTTAGTTCTTTGATAAGGTTCAGTGAGTGTTTGAACCACTCTGCCACTCAAACCTGGAAGCGCCCTTTCACCATTTACTTTCCCGGTATAAGGCAAACCATTTAGAGGATAGAAAGTTCTAGCATCACAGGCCCACCACACCATCATACCGTACTTGTCTGGTTTTGATGGTATGTACCGCTTGAATGGGCACCTGCCTCGGAATGGAATTAGCATTTCGTCGACAGTAATGTCTGTTCCAGGTTGGTAGCGCTTTCTCAAATTTCCATTGAATTTCTCCCACACGTCCCTCAAAGCGGCAAATGTATCATTCCGACGTCTTGCAGATCGCGTGGTTTTGTCATCAAATCGTAGAAAAGAAAGTAAGCACTTGAAGCGTTTGAGTCCCATTGTTGCTCTAAATATAGGTGGGCCATAAAAACTGTTCCACAATGTGTCATAACTGGTATGATTTTGATGTAAATGACCCGCCGTGAGAAGCAATCCAAAGAAAGCTCGTAGTTCAACTTCATCACAGTCCTTCCAGGGCTGTGAAACATTTCTCTCCAACCATACGCGACGAGCCTCCTGATTTGTATAGTGGAGAACATCTGAAAGAATTTGTTTGTCGATCAGAAGATCAAACGCATCTATTGGATCTTGCAATTTAGCTCCATGTGGCAAAATAATTTTATTGAGAGGTGCGCGTACTATATTATGGCTTCTTGCTCTACCAGTAGGAAAGGTAATAGAGTTCCACACAGTGCTATCTTTACCAAGATAACCGGAAGTGGTGGGGACATTATCGTCATTATCAGATAATACGTCAGAGTGATCATCACTAACCTCAGACACTGCACTCTCATGATCACTTTCGCTTTCGTCCTGTCTTTCATCTAGTTCTGGATCATAATAGGACTCTTCATCACTGAAATAACTTTCTTCTAAAAGTTGCGAAATTTGCACATCGGAAAGTTTTCTTCGTTGTGTCAAAATGTCTCACTATCGAAATGTCGTATACAAATCTTGTAAACTATAACTATAAAGCTTCACACAACAAAACAATGTGTTCAGTCTTTCACAACTCTACTACAATTCTACTATAAATACAGACCTCTAAGCCTCAACACTTGATCTGACGCAAGAACGATCACATGTGTGCCGCCCGAGTAAGTGGCAACATCGCTCTTCCCCACTCCCGGCTTCAAGTCGACAGAAATATTATTCCGACAACAGACATCGTGGAAGTGAGAAAATGGAAATAGTCAACAGTTCACTCTTACCGAAAGAACATATTAGTCGCACATCAACACAAGGTTCCCAGTTTTCGGCAAACAACAAAAAAATAATAAACAAAATATATAAAATAATAGACAATATGTCTACTATAAAAATAATAGACATAATAAACAAAAAATAACGTTATTTCGATTGTTATGTCAAAATAAAAATCGCTAAACGTTGTCCCTTATCGAAACATATTAGTGTCCTTCGGACACTGCTTGCCCGGTTACGTTCCTTTAAAATGAAATAAATGATTTCACTTCTGTTTATTGACCAAATTTAGTGTAATGTCGTACGTAGACGCTCCAATGGATAAGAAACAAAGTCACAAAAGCGCACACACACAAACATTTTAGTTTACTTTGTATTAGAGTAAATATAACCCACAGTGTCCAACAGACACTGGTTGCCCGGATAAGGGTTAATGATGATTTATGTATTTCTTTGCCCCTCGCTTGGGAGTCGCTGTAACCTTTAGATTAATTTATGACTTTAATTTAATTATTCGGTAAAATAACAATGTTACTTATATTGGGCGTTAACATAATCAATTCCCAACTCTACTACTATTACTTTTCCTTCTTTTGCAATTAATTAATCCACTCGGTCCAGAAATTTGTTTTGAGTCAAGGTTCACGAAGTCGTCCTTTACAGGATGCGGGATGCATCGATTTTTGTGAGAATAAGAAACGTGGCTTACTTGGATAGTAACCTTCGTCTTACACGTAAACAATAAAAAAAAAACTTCCAAGTCGGCCAGGTGGCCGAGATCGCTAAGGCAGTAGGGTCGCGGGTTCGGATCCCGCATCGGGCATGGTTGTACTTTTTATTTATTTATTTATTTATTTATTTATTTATTTATTTATTTATTTATTTATTTATTTATTTATTTATTTATTTATTTATTTATTTATTTATTTATTTATTTATTTATTTATTTATTTATTTATTTATTTATTTATTTATTTATTTATTTATTTATTTATTTATTTATTTATTTATTTATTTATTTATTTATTTATTTATTTATTTATTTATTTTACGTCAAAAAACAGTTAAAAACTGCGTATGACGTGCTATGGGAAAAGTGAATTGTGTGCACATTTTCAAAATTCTGTGATCCCTACACTAAGTCATATACTACTTAAATTTTGAATTTTGAAAGGGAGAAAAAAAAAAAAAACTCCCATGTAGTAAAATCTATTTTTAAAAATAAATAAGCAATTAAATTTTGAATTTTGAAAGGGAGAAAAACAAAAAAACTCCCATGTAGTAAAATCTATTTTCAAAAATAAATAAGCAATAAATTTTGAATTTTGAAAGGGAGAAAAAAACAACAAAAAAACTCCCATGTAATAAAATCTATTTTCAAAGATAAATAAGCAATAAATTTTGGCTCTTATTACTTCCTGCCGCGACAACATGGAAACGATAATTTGAATAATTGTATTTTCCACTGAATTCTAGAAGACGTGCACAGGAAATGAAGTTACATTTATGTCCAGAAGCAAAACAAGGGGCCATCTCAGCATTTGCTCAATGGATCAGGGAAACTGGACGAAAAACCTGATCGAGATGGGGGTCATTGACCCGGAAGCTGTAGTACAATAGTTGTTACAGGTTGTTTATACTCATTTACACAGTTCAAATGGTAAATAAAGCATTATGTATCATTGTTAAAATTTATGTTACTTTTCTTGTGATGCTCAGTATAGTCTCTAATTGTATAGAAACAGTTATGCAGCAGAAACGATTTCACTTGGGATTTAAACTTTTCTATTGAATTTAATCGTTTAATGTCATCTGGCAAAGTGTTGTAAAATAATGTACATGTATTGTATGTGGGTTTTTTGTAATGAGCTGTTGATACTGTCACCTGATGAATATGATTTCTACGTCGAGTGTTATAGCAATAGACTTCGGCATTTTCTGAAAATATATTCCCGCCCTTCAGCAAGTCATTTTTTACAAAAACCACTGATTCGTAAATAAAAAGACACGGTAATGGTAGAATTCCTAGATTAATGAAGAGAGGCTTACATGAATCACGTGGGTGGGATTTGGTTATTATTCGTACAATTCGTTTTTGTAATCTAAAAGTCTGGGAGCTATAAGATGTATTTCCCCAGAATATTATGCCATATCTCAGGCGGGAATGAACATTCGCGAAGTATACACAACGAGCAATATGAAGGCTGGCTGAATTTGCAAGAATTCTGAACGCGTAGCACAATGAACTTAATTTTGTGTTCAATTCAGTTAAATGGACGTTCCATTTAAGGTTTGACTGAATTGAGAGACCTAAAAATTTTGTTGCCTTAACATCAGTCAATGGTACACTGTTCATTGTCAATGGGGCACAGAATTGTTTATTTGAAATGAACATTAAAACCGTTTTCTTTTCGTTCACTATTAATTTGTTATTTCGGAACCAATTTGAAACATCTGTTATTGTACTATTTACTGTTTCTTTATTGCAAAGGATGTTCGTATCATCCGCAAAGAGAACCGTTCTTCCGTTTCGAATCGTCGAGGGTATATCGTTTACGTAAAGTAGGAACAGAATAGGGCCTAAATTCGATCCTTGAGGAACTCCACATGCAACGGGCAAAGAGTCGGAAAGGTGCGTACGTAATGTTCCATCATTCCAGTAAGGTATTTCAACTCTCTGAGATCGTTGTTTAAGGTACGAACATAACCAATCTAGAGCAATACCACAAATTCCATATGAAGGTAATTTGGAAAGTAAAATGTCATGATCAATGACGTCAAAAGCTTTCGAGAGATCTAAAAATAATCCAATAGGTGCCTCGTTTTGATCCAATGAAGAGGCGACATCTTTAAGAAATGAAAATATAGCTGTTTCCGTTGATTTTGATTTTCTATATCCATGTTGGCAATCTGAAAGCGCGTCGTGTTTAGTGAGAAAGGTTTCCATTCGTATGTAAAAAGTCTCTAATATTTTTGAAAAGACTGATAAAATGAAAATATAGCTGTTTCCGTTGATTTTGAATTTCATTTTGTTGCCTTTTTGAAAAGCGGCTTAATTTTAGCTGTTTTGAAAATATCTGAAACGTACCAGTGCATAAAGATGCATTAAATATGTGAGTTAACGGGTGTATAATGGCATACGCACAAGTCTTTAACAAAGAATCCGGAATTCATCTAAACCGGACGAATATTTATTTTTTAGTTTACCGATTATTTTGAGAATTTCATAGGAAGAAGTTTCGGAAACGAACATTGTGTCTACAATTTTGGGTGAACTGTCTGTTTTTGAATTTTGTGCCTGAAGACCCTTAGTGAGATCGGCAGCAGTTCTCGAAAAGTATTGGTTAAAGAGACTAGCCACTGTTGCCGGATCGTTCACATTTATATCGTTATATTTTAAAACAACATTCTCTACGGGTTTTCTAGTTGATTTGGTAGTATTTTTTATTATATTCCACATTGCTTTTGTTTTAATATTTGAATTCAAAATATCCTGATCGTTTTTCATGATTTTAGCCTGCCTTATGACTTTTCGTAACAATGTTTTATATTTTTTAAAATAGATAAGGAAATCTTGAGATACGTCATGACGTTTAGAAATGAAAGAAAGAATTCGCTTGTTTTTACAAGATGTCCTAATCCCTTGTGTTATCCAAGAATTGCTTTTCCGTGAAATATTTAATTTTCGTTTTTGAAGAGGAAAGCATGTGTTAAAATGAAATGAAAGAGTTGAAAAAAAAGAATTATATTTGTCGTTTGTATCAGCAGTATTATAAACCGTTTCCCATGACTCCTGCATCAAGTAATCAATGAATAATTTAATTTTTCTTTTAGTAAACAATCTAGTCATACGTGTATTATTTATTGTGTCAGTGATCGCATTTCTTATAATGGTAAGAATTTGTGCATCGTGGTCACTGTATCCTAAATCTTTTGTTTCAACTTCATATCGAGTAGTAGTTTTGTTAATTATCATTTGATCAATTGCCTTCCTCGAATGTTGTGTGATCCGTGTAGGTACATTAATTGTAATGTCTAAATTGAAGGAATTAATTAAATTGAGAAACTTTTCTTTCTCGCAAGATTCGACCAGAAAATCAATGTTAAAATCTCCGCATACAACAATGGATTCAAAAGAGCGATTGCTGACGTTGTTAAGTGTTATCTCCAGGTTTTCTAAGAACGAAATATAATCTGCAGTTCTCTTTGTTGGAGATCTGTAAATGCAAACTATTATCACTTTTAGTGAAGTAAGATGCACAACAGAAATTTCGAAAATATTTTCAATGGAGTAAACATTTAATTCCGCCAAGGGAATAGAATCAATATTATTTCTAACGTAAATACAGGAACCCCATACGTAGGACCTTTATGGGATTCTCTCTCTCTGCAATAAAAGCCAGCGAGGTAAAAGTTTGGAATTTGGAAAATGCTAAGTTCATTAGGAGATAACCAATGTTCTGTAAAGCAAAGAACGTCCGTTTGATTTAGATCGCTCTGTAGAGCTGCCTCGATAAACTCAGTTTTATTTGAAAGGGATTGTACATTATGGTGGAGAATGTTAATTTTTTGCAAGTACCTACACGAATGTTTTTCTGCTGCATCTGACTGTTGTTGCTATATATTTACTCCATTTTTACCTCGAGTGCGTGGTCGAAGGTTGTAGTGTGCCCGGCAGTGACAGGTTGTGAGTAAGATGGGGCATCGGATGTAGACGAATTGGTAGTGGGAATGGGAGAAACGGGAGTAGGTTCAGAGGAAGAGGAAGTAGGGTTCGAAATAAGGGTGGGGATGGAGAACGTAAGGAAGGTGAAAGGGATAGATTTTTGGCAGGAGACTGCGTAGGACTGGAGTTGATGATGTATTGTTTGTTTTCCAGCAAGGTTCATGTGAAGATCATACCGGGTGAAGTGTTTTTCTGAGAGGAAATTAATTTCAAAAAGTGTGACATTTGTTTCTCTCAGCTGCAGTTTCAATTGTTGGTTTGCGTGCTTAATCTCGCTGCATAGTGTTGGTCTGTTGTACCAGAAAGGCAGAGTCGAGACTACAATGTTAGTATTTTGGGCGGCACATTGTAATTTGTTAACATGTTTTCAGGTGTAAAGTTACCGCCCAAGTTAATGTCATTCTGCCCTCCTATGATAATGACTGTGTCCTGATTGGTCAGTGTTTTCGTGTGGGTGTCCAATTCTGCAGTCACATCTGCAAACCTTCCGTTAGGTTTAAAAATAGATGAGACTGAGAAATTGGAGGGTAACTTCCTACTGAGAATGGAGGAAAGATGGCGGCCATGACTGTCAGCTAAAATAAGTACCTGTTTTTTAGGCTCAGTAGGAATGTCTTTGTTTTCAAGTGAGCTAGGATGCGCAGCTTTACGTGTTTCGGTTTTGACGTGCTTCCTAGCCTGTTTGCGTTGGTTTGTGCATGTACTTGTCGATGGTAGAGAAGGGTGGTGAGGATCAGGAAGGCGAGGAAAATCTGTTTCATAATCTAAAACACTAAATTTGTTTTGAGTTGTGACTGGATGCGGTGTCTGTGTCTTTTGTACAGTCACGGATGTACGGTTGGTATTATTCGCAGTGTTGCCGACTTGTACCCAACCGTCTGTGTAGAGAACGACCTCTTCCAACCTTCGGATATGTTGATCTAAATTATTGCTTATGTGTGTGAAGGCTTTCAGAAGGTCGGCTTTGAGAGTACTTGTATTCGTCCTTTCACCCCTTATCACCACCATTTCGTTTCATCTTCATAGTTGCCATACCGTTAACTCCAATAGTGATCGCTTATATTAATTCAACGCATTATATTAATTCAACAACTCATTCATGCCTACCCTCCTAATACGCGTGCATGCTTTTATAGCCATTTAATTTAAAAATGTAATTCTCCCTTTTAATCGCTAAACAATCGTGTCGTATAATTTCGAGTAAAATAGTTCAGTTATTCAATTCTCTTTACTGCAGGGATGGGCTGAAAAAATGCCCTGCGGAAGGTCGCAGTATGACGGTCGAAACCTTGACAATCTTGAATCTTGGTTATCTAGGTCGTGCGACTCCCGGACAACCAAGTTTCTATGACTCCGATGCCTTCATTAACATTTCACTTTATTATTATTATTATTATTATTATTATTATTATTATTATTATTATTATTATTATTATTACTACTACAACTTTCTGCAAATTTATCTACTATCGAAAAATACTATTTTTCAAATACAGCATTTAAAATCAAAAATGTTCGTCTCATTGAAAAAACTTAAAAGTACGCGTAATTTGTGTAAATATCACACATCATTTTATCTGCGATAGAAATGTTTAATATCTATATTATAATATTAATATCTGCGGAAAATAGTCTTCTTTGTATACATTTTTTTACGTTTTTAGTGCTGTTTCAGTTTGCTTCCTTTTTCACTTTCTCGTATTATTTATCCATGAAATATGTACTTAGTTAATGCCTTGTTTTACGTGGCCAGATCCGGGCCATCAGGCCCGCTCTTTCGACTGACCACACAAATTTCGCTACGTTCCTTCCGCCTCTAGCGGAGAAAGATTTAGCTCAGAGGCTCGTTTTAGGATTGAGGATTCACAGTAAATCTACAACATGGGACGGTCATCTTTACTTCCCCTCCTAAGGGAGGCGTACGTAGGATTTTTTCGCCCTTAAAAATCCACAGCTTTGGTAGGGCTTGAACCAGCAGACGCGGGGGTCCGAAACGCCAACCATTATCCCACCGAACTAGCAAGCCACCTATTTCAGCTGAAGGAAAGCGACCGTTAATTGTTGCTGCATGGTTGCAGGCGCTGGTCGAAGATATGCTGCTGCAGGTGATGCACCTCCACCTGACGGCGACTCCTCCCGCCCGCTTCCTCCACATCGGCTGCGACGAGGTGATCCTGCAGAAGTGCAATCGCTGCAACACTTTTGACCACACCTCCACGTGAGCATGTTTTCTTACGACTACTGAAACAAAACCAAAGGACGTTTGCGTCAAGCCTGGACTATTTACGAATGTAAAGAGTAGTCAATCACGAGATATTTTAATGTATTGAAAATATTGAACAATTAAATTGAGTTTAAAAGGGAATATGTGTTCCAAAACGTTATGACTAAACGCATTTGAGCATTCTACATTGATTACCTTTGCGTTTTTTTGGCAATTATAAACTCGAATGGTAGAGATTTTCTCTCTCACCAACTACTGTACGTATATTTCATTAAATATAATTTCTGTGTAAATCTTATTGATGGAAGCAACACAAAAATGTAAAATTCCAAATTAATGAAGAAAGAGAATAAATAGAAAGAAATAACGTATAAAAACTATTTTATTCAACCAAATATACTTTGCAGAGTCTCACTCCGTCACGTTTTGAAAAATTCTTGTTCTTGATATTTTTTTAAAGCTGCCCATTTCTCTCAAAATGGCGCGAAAACTACTACAATTTTTTTAAAAATGTTCCTAATGTTCATTGAAAATCTAATTCTGAAGAACAAATTTAATTTTAAGAAAAATTCTTTATATGATAACATTTCATACTCTAGAAATTTTCGAAATTTTCGAAATAAAAGTGAAATCGAACCTATGCCATTTTTGAGAAATTTTCGAACATGTGCCTCGGACCTCATGTATATTTCCCCGAAAATGTAAAGAATGCTTTTCAATTTCACTGAATTTGGAGACGGGTTAGATCATCCAGAGGATATTCATTTTGAAAAAAATTCTACGAATAGTTTAGGCGCTGGTGTCTTCCACGGACGGACGGATGGACGGACGGACGGACGGACGGACGGACGGACGGACGGACGGACGGACGGACGGACGGACGGACGGACGGACGGACGGACGGAATCTCGCTCAGTTGTAGGTGAAGGTTTACGGGATCTGGTGACATCCTCTGTTGAACGTTTTCGCATGCGGTTGTAACGTTACCACCAGATAAGCCAGAGCTCCTCTGTCCTACGGCGTACCACGCGTGGGATTACCCGACCACGCGCGCCTATTGGCGTCTGAAGCAGGTCACAGAAGGATTTGGAACCGTTGAGATGTGTGCAGCTCTCGCGCTTCAGCTTATATGCTTGCTTTCTGTGTTTCGTAGAATAACACCATATATTCTCATTTTATTGTTCTCAGGAAATAAGATTTGGATATGTAAATGGTATATGATGTAGGAAATATAAGAGAATGTCTTTAAAAGACGAATCGGAGATGAATATTTCGAAGAATATTCCGTTTGATTCGGAAGATGATTTAGTAAACTCTCTGAATTTATATGCGAATATTTATATGCAGCAAAAATTCATTTAAAATCACCTGGGTTTCTGTAGCTGTGACAAAGAAAAGCTCAGACAGGTGGAGTTAGTTACGGTGAAGGGAATATGTCATCTTTGCTTCATGTCTCTCTTACCCGCAAGCGTGAAAAATAATTGAAATCCAGGTATGGAAAACATCGTTGGCTAGCCGGAAAAGGCGGACAATCGAACCAAAATGCCAAATACATTCATGCGCGGCTTGATTTCTGGCGTAACGCGACGGAACGGCGTTCTGGTATCTCGGGAATAATTATTAGATTATAATATAAATACATAATTTTTTCTATTAAATTAATAATTATTTTGGGGTGCGTTCTGGGACCTAACGTTTTTTTTTAAATCAAGCACTGTATACATCTATACATACAAATACATACATGAATTGTTGCTGTTCTCATTTATTTTTCTTAGACTTCTGTACAAAATTTAAAAAGGGAGGTTGACCACTAAATGGAACTTTATACCACTGCCTCTATGATTCTGATAACCTTAAAAGCGCCCGTAAGAATGAAATGAATTTTAAATAATTACATATGTGAACATATAAGTTCTCAATACAGTGAAGTCAATACCGTTACTCCAGCTTTGATAACGCCATCACGATGGTATTTATTCTTCAATATTGTTAATAATAAAGCAAATACATGAAACAAATGTATGGGTATGTATATATTTATGTTTGTATATAATATATATATCAACGGACATTATAAGTATCCGATATTTGTTGTGCAATAGTGGTTAATTACATTTAATAGTAACTGACGTTATTAAAAAAATAATATTAACTCATTATACAATTAAATAACATCAAACACGTAAATCAATTGTCTGCTAAATTTGGTCAGTTTCTTATAATACTTAAGTTTTAACAGCAGGTGTTGATAACAAAATAACAAATATCAGATATTGAATGAATCTGCTATCACGCCGTGCCCACCTACATTAACATCATTGTCACTGTTACCTAGGTACTAAGTCCTTGGGATCTATATTCCAAAAATTGTCATTTCAGAAGAACGGTTTTATCTCAGTGTAACTAAACATACTTTTTTCACTTTTTAAAAAATGACGATTTTTTAGACTTTCTCCTTTCTTGTGCACTCACTATATGTCGCACCGCGAAAATGGGCACTGCCCCTGCCCTTTCCCCGCAGTGACGACCAGTGACCGTCACCACGTTAAAGGCGGCTCCACACATTCGTTATTTGTCGAGTAGCGAGCAACCACTCGCCGAATCCTGAGTAGTGTGGATGAGTTGCTTGCTATATGCCGTGTGACGAACATTCAGTCTGGCCCTACCCACCGCGTGTCGGTCTTTTGGACACATCAGAGGAAGGAACATTCGCCGAACACATCAGCTGTTGGATTGGACGATCTGCTCGTCGAATGCCGAATGTGTGGAGCCGCCTGTAGACTTTCCCCGCCCCTTACTTGTTCGCTCAGCGTCACCTCTCGCAGCCGCGCGACGCCGGAAATCCTCCGTGCCTCGGCTGCAGCCTGGCCCTGCCTCGCTCTGCCTCGTCCCGGGACTGCGCCCCCGGCCACGTGCTGGCGACAGCTCTCCTCGCCCCTCGCGCTCTCCCTCTGCGCTCCGGCCCGGCGCCACGCCCCTTGCCACCTGCACTTGTTGTTTTTTATTCATTTCTCTCAGTTAGGGCGAATGCTGATATTCCAAGCCTTCCTTTTTCTTCATTGCTCTGTGGGTTCGCTCTCCCCGCTCTCACTTTCTCCCCTCTCTCTACTGCATTTCGCCTTTCCTGTTTTTTCCACTCTTGTGTTTCTTTCTCTTTTTCCTTGTCTGTGTGCGTTGCGTTTTAGTTTATAATTCTGGTATGTCATTTCCTCCAATTTCCTTTTTGTTATTCTTATATTATTTCATATCTTTATTGACCTTGTTTTTTCTTCTCTTAACTATCACGAAATGCTTCCACTTTTTTCGTCTTTCCACAATCCCTTCTCTGACTTTCTGCTGCACCTTGTCAACCGTACATTTTGGACGCCTTTTTTGCTTCTTGCCGAGAGCGTTGCAAGCTGTACCTGCAGCTGTTCCATGTGTGCGGAGCTCGGTGGCGCTGTGCTCGGCGTCTGCCTCAACCGTTGCCCCCGGCCCCATGTTTCTGCCCCCGGCGTCTGCACGGACCGCCGCGCTGCAGCCGTCCCAGGTCACGCCCCCAACCACGTCCCCTCCTCCGCCATGCCCCAGTTTCCTCCCCCAGCGTCGCCGACTTTCCCACCCCAGTCTTTCCCGGCCAGTCTCCTTTCCACCCCACCTCGACCCCACCCCCCCCCCCCCCCCCCCCCCCCCCCCCCGCCCGCCCCGCCCTCCCCGCCCCGCCCGCCCCGCCCCGCCCTCCCCGCCCCGCCCTGCCCTGCACTGCCCTCCCCCCCCGCCCTGCCTCGTCCCGCCCAGCCCCGCCTGGCCCCGCATGGCCCCAAATCCCGCCACTGCCTCCTTCCTGCTTTTTCCCACCCAAGCATCCAGCCCTGCTCGTACGACGAAATCCTCCCACCTCTCCATCTCAAACCTCTCCCATCTTCTTCATCCCCCTCCACCCCCATCTTCCCTACGCTGCCTCCCCGCCGGCGTCCCCGTCTCTCCATCTCTCTCGGCTTTGGCGGCGAGATGCGGCCGCCGCCTTCACCTCCACCATCGCCTCCCTCCCCGCTCTCCCCGCGCTGCCGGAGCCTTGGCCCAGCCCCCTTCCCCGCCCACCCGCTCCGCCGCCGCAGGGCTTTCGCCGCTGGGGCTCAGCCGCCGCCGCGCGTTTATCCCTCTGTGGCAGGCGCGTGACACTCCCAGGGAATAATACAAATGGGAATTTACGTTACAGGGAACTCATAAAGTCTTCGTTTACTTTCGGGACTCATAACTTGCATCGTTTTTCGAGAACGGAGAGGGTAAACAAGGTTCGGCCGGGACGTATTTGATAAGCGTAAATCATCATATGTTAATTAAGAGCAGGTTTCTAGTTTCTGTACAAACATGTCGCTGAATATCGTGTATCGTTTGTTGACTGGTGTGTTTTGTTTCTAAACTCAAATTGCGGCTTTGATTTGCGGGAATAAACAGTGATTAACATATCGACATGGCAAATTTGTATTTGTACGAGTAATAATTGAAACACAACTAAACGTCAATAATCCCATGTCTTATTTATTCTTGATTTAAAATTTTACAAATTATAAACTTAAATAAATAGAAAATTCTACTATAGAATGTGATTCGAAAAAATATTTCCTAACAAAAACAAATAAACAAATAGTTAAAACTTACTTGTTTATCACTAAATACTGTACTGTAAATAGTGTATTGTGGATGGCTGTATTGATTTCAATGCATGTTCTTTTGCGGGTGGCGCATTTCAACGCGAAGAAGGACCCGACCTGATAGTCGAATCTTTGCCATCACTACCATGACTGCGGCGTCTCCTTACCGAGAGCCTTTTCTTTCAATTGTTGCAGCCCAAAATGAAGATAAATTGAAGGATTTTTCTTAATTATTATATATGAATATTTTTTTCTTCACATGTTTAATATTTCACTACGTAAAATAAATATAATAGGTCAATACTACATCACGATAAATCGTGTGTATATATTCTGATATATACAATTATTAATATAAAATTAAAATATTCATAGATATTTTACATCTATTATTATTATTATTATTATTATTATTATTTCTATTGTTCCTTCATTTAACCAAACTATTTCGTGTGACAGAGAGTAGAGGGTTTGATTTATAACAGGAATCGCTTCCTTTCATTAAAACGCGTTCGGCGCATTAACTCAAAGTATCAAAGTTGACCATCGTTCCCCGGAGTTCACATTCCCTGCGCGTTCTCTGCACGGTGGTCAATTGGGAATGGAAGAAGTGGGGGAGGGAACTATAGCCTCCCTCTGCGTCGCCACCACCACTACCGCCACCTCTGCCACCGCCGCCACCTCCACATCCACCACAATCGCTACAAACATCACCACCAAAATCACACCAGCTGCATTAGCTCAAAGGCAGCTCTCTGTTGCGACTCTGCGATTCGAGTTCCGAAAGGGTGGGTTTTCGACACTGGCTTTATAGCTAGATCGAATTCATCCGGTGTCTGAAGGAGAATTCTCTTATTTATTTATTTATTTTACGTCAAAAAAACAGTTAAAAACTGCGTATGACGTGCTATGGGGAAAAGTGAATTGTGTGCACATTTTCAAAATTCTGTGATCCCTACACTAAGTCATATACTACTTAAATTTTGAATTTTGAAAGGGAGAAAAAAAACTCCCATGTAGTAAAATCTATTTTAAAAAATAAATAAGCAATAAATTTTGAATTTTGAAAGGGAGAAAAAACAAAATCTCCCATGTAGTAAAATCTATTTTCAAAAATAAATAAGCAATAAATTTTGAATTTTGAAAGGGAGAAAAAAAACAAAAAACTCCCATGTAATAAAATCTATTTTCAAAAATAAATAAGCAATAAAATTTTGAATTTTCCGGCTGCTCTGATAGGTATTTTCCCATGATTTCTCCCATCAATCTCCAGCAAATACCGAAACACTACCCTGAGCGCGCGAACATTTTTTCCTCTTTCTTGCGATATTCTGTATCCTTACATACAAAAACACGTATAATTTTAAAAAATGCTATCACATACATTGCGAGACCAGTTGGGAGCTTAGAGCTTCCCCATCCTGGGGCGGTGCCACTTTGAGGGAGGTACTTAAAGGGGAAATTCCCCTGAAGCCAACATGTATGTTGGCCCCGGATCGCGCCGACCAGAGGGAGGGGAAGAGGATAAAACGATCACTCCAGACGAGTATAGTAGCTGACGTACCAGGAAACAATCAATCAATCTATCAATCACAATCACCATCATCAACACCACCACCGTGAATCCCAGTAACACCATCACTATCTACACCAACATCACGACTACGGATCCCGCATCCCAACATCACTACTACTACCATCTCCGCATCATTCCCCTCACCCCCATCCCTCATCATTCCCCACACATTGCTCCGCCTCCAGTCCCACTATCTTCCTCTCCTCACATCACCACCATAATCGCCGCCGCCAAGCGCCTTTCACCACCGTCACCTCAGGCCCAACAGCCCTGCTATCGCCGCCACCTCATGCGCACGGCAACTTTCTTACGAATTGAAAGTGCTCCCGCGCTCCGCAGCCCACAAATCACCGCCCTCCGCCGACCTTCCCGGGATTGCGGCCGGCGAAGCCTGAGGAGGTGGGCGGGGCCCGGTGGACGGCGCGGCGCCGCTGAAAAACTTCCATGACTTATTTGCCACTTGCCGGGGCATCTCCCGCAGGTAAAGGGATTATTATTGATTCGCCCTGCCGACCCTCCCCCGGGAGACAATTGCGGTCAACCGGAACTTCCAGATACTCTCTGCCCACTCCCTCTGCTCATCCCCCGGCCGCCACGAGCCCCTGGGGCAAGCTCCTGGGAGTTTCTTTTCGGTTTACTTTTGTTGGGGAAAGGAAACATACAACGTGTGTACTTTACGTGAGTAGCATATGAATGTGAGTCATCTCCCTTGGCAGTAGGCTGTTTGTTCTTGGCCTTATGGCGCCACCTTGTTGTGCGGAGCAGGCAATACATATTCAATTTGAATACATTAAGAAGTATGAAATAAAAATACGAACAGGCTTTGCATGTGAGAACAAACTTTACGCATGAAATGTGGACATAATGAGGTTTCACGAACACATTTGCAGTTTGGAAGTAACTAATTATATAAATGTGTCGTAAACGGTAATTTAATACTTCTTCCTAAACAGAGAAGTTAACTTTTAGCGTATTAATATTAACTGATTTTCTTCTCGTGAACAGGCCTTTGCTTTTCTAACACTTGTGCATCTCTTGTATAACATTATCGGTAACTCCCGGCTTTATAATACTACTCGTATTGCTTTCTCCAAAAGTAGTTGTTTAATTAAATACTTAATTATTTCAAAGTATGAAAATATAACGAATCATTCTGCATTGACCATTCAGTGCAGTTTTCAAACCGATTGCTACGAAAGCACGTTTCCCTTCAATATTTGTACTTATTCGTTGTAATATATTCTAAAAGTATTTTATCCCTGAAATTATCTGTTGAATTGTCAAAATATCTTTCAAACGTATGCGTCATTTCAATGATCTAACTGTAAAAAATATTGTACCTAGTCATAGCTTTAAATATCTTGTAAAGAAGTAAATAATTCATTATGTGTTAGTGCCTGTTTCTCACGTTCGGATTCTCCTAAAATAATTTTATAAAATGTAGCGTCCTGTATTTCGAAACTACCTTACAATTTAAATTAATTATTTTCTAAAAATTATAAATTTAAGACAAACATTAGATACAATACCGCCGATATTATTCATAAAAATGTTGTTACTAATTATTTATTACTTATTAGTTAATTATTAATTACTTATTATTCCTAAAAAACGTTACTTTAATGTGTTGCTTGAAGTATATTAAAGTAATACCAGAAGACGTACTAAAATAATTAAAATCACTTAAAAGACTTAAATTACTTAAAAAATAATTAAAAGACGTACTAAAATAATGTATTTATTACTGTTCTACGTCATCTTCAACGAAAATAGTTTTGCCCATTAAAACCTAATTCTACAAAAAGCAAAAGCTTCTGATTTAGTTTCTCAATTCTTGAATACTAGGTCATTAAAAACGAACTACAAACGTCACCTTCATATGTTCTTCTTGAATTATCGTATTTCTATTCCAACAAGTAATGTTTAACCTAGAATGAAGAAAGATGTATATTTAAAATTCACTATGCATTTTATGAAGTTATTTTTTTCAAAGACTTCCTTCAAGCCTAAACCATTGTACGTGACAACTATGAATGTATGCAGACATTATATGATTCTCTATATGTTTTTTACTTTTCCGCATACTCCTAACTTAATATAGCGAAAGCAAGCAGCAGAAAAAAACTGCGAATTTCGAGGGAAAAACTCGTTTTTTAGGTACACGATACCGAAAAGTTGATAAATCTTATTTCTAAAGGTAGTTAATAACTTCCTTTAACACAATATATAAACAAAATCCCCGTTTTGTGGGTCCTTGATACTGAGAAAACTGGTTTACGGTAAAACTTCTGTCCATCTGTGAACAACGCTAGCGACTAAACCGGATTTTGAACAAAATTCATACTTCCAGATCAATCTTGATGACGTCGCAGACCCTTGAATTTGATATCCATATTTATACTTTTTTTATACGTGTGTTGTATACGGAGTAATATACGTAGTGTGAAAAAAGTTATGTAATGCTGCGGTAAATCGATTTCGAGATTTCCACGGATATACAGGTTTTGGGGGCTCCTGACACCGAAAAAATGTTTTTACTTTCTCGTATACGGAGTAGTATATACTCCGTATAGTGCTACTCGTATATGTAGCATAGAGAAAGTTATGTAATCTTGCGCCAAAAAACGGCAGATTTTCGGAAGAAAAAATTCATTTCCGGGCCCTCATAACGAAAAAGTGGACAAATTCAGTTGCTAAATTAAGAAATATCCTCTAACACATGGTGTAGCCAGAATCCCTGTTTTGTGAATCCGTGATGCCTAAAAACTAATTGGAAGCAAAACGTCCGTCCGTCTGTCAGTCTTTGAACACTACTAGCGCGTAAACCATACGTAGGATTTTTTCCAAATGGAAGGATCCATCTGGATCTAGTTGAAGTTTTGAAATTTTAAAAACTTTCATTAATTTCGGGATATTTTACATGAAGCCCCTGCGACATTTTCAACATTTTCTCAAAAACAGCTCCGATTTTTTTCTTTAAATTTCTTGCAAGAATGGAGTAAAATATACACATAAAGACTGCATAGGTCCGATTTTCAGAGTTAACTAAATTTTATTTACAAAAGAAAATTTCAAAAGTTTATTTATTATTAACTAATTATTAAATAAGAATTATTTCCGAAGTCATCCTACAACAACAATATTAAAGATAGAGATTTTTTCCTCAAATGAAATTTGTTTTTCATAATCAGTTCTTTCAATAAGATCGTATATATTATTGAAAAGTTTAGTAATTTTCGGGCAATATTGTGTGCAATAGTGCATTTTTTTTAAATTACATCAACAAATTATCTCAAAAACAGTTCTAAGTTTCTCCTTCAAAAGTTTGGTAAGGATAGTGCTAAATGTACTATTTAAGATTCAATACCGCCATATTACTTTTTCAAGAATTACAGAAATGTAATATTTTTAATTATCTCTCACGTCGTAAATATTTCGATTGTTCACATTATTCTGTTTATGATTACATGTGCTTTAAATATTGTCAGATAAAGTTTCTCGAAAACTCAACCGTTTTCTGTTAATATGAGCTCAAAATTCCGCGTTTTCAGAAACGCTTAATTTTTTTCAATAACTACTGAAAACATTTCTTCAAACTTTTCCAACGGATAGTGCCAATTGCATTGTTTAATATGACAAAGATGTTAAAGTCCGTATTTTTCTTTTGTTTCTCAAAAATTAACAGAAATATATTTTTTTAAATATCGCTAACACCATTAATATCCACATTTTCAGTACATGTGACATCAGTTGATGCACTAAGCTACCGCTCCCGGTGCTTCGTTGGGAGTCGTGTTAGATGTGCTTGTATGTTAGCAGAAAAAATGAAGTCAAGAACCTATAAATAAAAATTTAATAACCAATGCTATCTTCAGCACACTATTTTTCAATAGCCTGAATACATCTGAAATGTTAGAAATAAAAAGTTTTCGTTTCTTTTACATGTTACAAGTGGTTAAATTAAATTAAGTTAATTTCATGAATGACATATTTCTTAGCCTTCAATGAATGCCAAGTTTTTTAAATTAAATTTCGTAAATTTCATTAATGACAGATTTCTCTTGAATAATCACGTTACATCTTTTAGAACATTAATAATATCATCTTGTGATGACATTTCACAAACAAGATACATCGTGGTGAAATAATTTAGAAGAATAAAACTAGATTCCGAACCTGGATAACTGCAGTCTGCACCAATCGCGTGCTTCAAAACATAAGCCCAGTCGCTCTCAGCCTTTCCAGTCAGGGGAATATAAAAATCACGCGCGTCCTCTTAAGCTGCCAGGCGGGCCGATGACTAGGGAAAACCAATAGCACGCCGTCCGCTACATCCATCATGCGTTCTCACGACGCTGAAATAACGCGGTATTGACAGCAACTCATCTGTTTCCGGTGAACACGCACCAAGTGACGGACGATGTTCTCCGTCAAGGGCTGCGGTTGAAACAGGATGAAACGACAAACACGCGCAGAGCTGTTGCTGACGAACAGCGTTCCTAGAGACAATGGCCACACTACAATTTCTTTTGACTTGACGTTTTATGAATTAGACGAAGATTCAATAAGATCAGTAAAAGCTTATATTATTTTTGACAGTACGCCAAATGTGAAGAATTATTTACATATTATTTCACAATATCGAATAAGGCAACGTACTGTTCGTAAATAATATGTACAATGAAGAAATGTATGTAATGAATTTATTTCCGAAAGAACAATGAAATATGTCAACATTCGAAAAATATTCACTATGATGTACTACGTAAAAGGAGGATAGATAAATAATAATGCTTTGAATTTGGAAATGTCTGTGTTTTGTTTGTTTTTAATATAACTGTTTTTTTTTAATATCAATACTTGAATTGCACGTCTTATGATATCTTTCTTCAACTTCATAGTAAATCGAACGTGAACAATGATATAGTTTTAAAAATAATTCAAGCATTTTAAATAATTTTTAACCGCAAAATGCCATCAAATAGAAATATACTGGTAATATAAATGAAACTCAATTACGAAAACTGTAAATTGTTGACTAAAAATGGAAAGAGGTTGAAGTTGATGGAAAATTTTTATTATTGTACCTAAATAAATTATACGAGTGTAAACATTAACCCATTCAGAAGTAAAAAAAACCAAATTAATTTAAATTTTTTAAAATTAAAAATTTTTTAAGGGAAGGTTTCCAAGCAATTACATGTTTTTACAGGAACTAGATACTTCGATTCAATAATATTTTTTGCGTTAACAACACAATCTCAATGAATTACAACTGTTTTTATTTTACATATTTTGGTATAATAACATATTTTACTTATTTTACCTATTGATATATATTTTGTTACTTTTTAATATATTTATATGTTGAAACGGAAGATTTCAGATATTATATAGGTTACGGAATCATCTTTCTTGTGAATCTAATATGATGCTGCTACGCTTATATGACCACCATAACTTAGCCATGAATTGTCAAACTCCCCCCCCCTGCTTACTGCGACTCGGGGTCAAGAATGAGCAGATTTTTGTGAACAAAAGTAATTTCAACGACGTGCTTGTTCATGTTTCAAACAGCACATTCGTTACTCTAGTGAAAACCAATAAAATCTTTTACAGAAAATTGTCTTATCAGGTTGTTCGATTTCGGCGGGAGGGGGGTAGTTTGATATAGTATCTATATTCTTTAACCCCTTCCCCCGGGATCCATCACTGGCTGAACTACTATTCACACGAGTTCTTGTAAACATTGTAATAAATATTGTGAACGTATTTTATATTTTCAATAAAATTATGAAATGTGGTCAAGAGTAGTGTACAACTACTTCTGTAGGGTTAGAACCTACTCTCAGCCACTCCGAATCCTTGTTAAGAACCGATCGGTGTCCTCTCCTCGGAAAATGCTTGTAGAGAACAACTTTAAACATATTAATGAATTTTTATTTTACATATTTTCTATTTTTTCTTACATGTTTTGGAAAAAATAAGTCCGTAAATATGCACATATTTTGCATTTTTATTACAAAACATTCCGTTTCCTACTTATTACAATATATAGAATAAGAAATTACCCTGAACGTCATCTTGCTCCATAGACAGCTAGGACGCTGAGTTGGCCGACCTGGGTAATCGAGATCAATAAAATGGGAGCGCCTGGCCTGACTCGGCTTGAAGGGACACGGTTTCGAATATCACCCCGGCATGGTTGCTTGCTTCTCGGATGTGGCATAATGGGGTCTCTTCCAATCACCGTTCAATCCTTTCAACTCTTCTTTCCATTTCTTGCTGGCCTCATGGTATAGGACAGACCAAGAATGCTTTTCCCAAGATGTAGAGTTGAAATCCCGCGTAAGGCTGGAATGTTGTGTTTTGAGGCACGGTTTTTGATTGATTGATTTTATCGCGTTTCCGGGCGCGTCAACGGCTTTGGTCCCGTTAGTGTAATGTATGTTTTTCTCCGGTGATGGCGGTGATCTTTCCCCGTTGGATGGCGAGATCCGGCGCCGACCTACCGTCGGCTAGTGGGGTTTCCCTGACCAGGACTCTCCCACCAGCGGGGCACCGCCCCAGCCGGGATAAGCTCTGAGCTCCCGACTGGTCTCCCGGAATACGTGGTAGTGTAGTGCATGTTAGTGTAAGTGTATATGTAAGGGGAGAGGATACGACAAGGAAGGAGGACAGATAGCGCGCGGTCCGTGGCCCGTTTGGTAGGGTACTGCTCCGGTATTTGCCTGGTGTTGATCGGAGAAACCACGGAAAACTACCGATCAGAGCTACCATTCATATATTTTTTGAGATTTTACTGGAAACCACTGTCCATAGTTTTGTTAGCTTTCGCGAGAATTTCCGGAGGAACTTCACTATATTCTTTCATTTAGTACGAACAAATCAGTCCAAATAACAATTATGCAATAGTAACTAGATACACACACTGTTTGTTTATCTGACGTCATTTTGACAAACCGGGAGCGGTAGCTCAGTGCATCAACTGATGTCACTGCAGCGCCTCTGACTGGGAGGTCCTAGGTTTCCACTTCCCACGACGGCAGGATTTTCGACACTAGTTTTTCAGCTATGTCGAATTCAGTCGCTGTCTGCATAAGAATTCTAGCGGCCGGCTGCTCTGATCGGTAGTTTTCCGTGGTTTCTCCAATCAACACCAGGCAAAACCAGGCGAATGCCGGAGCAGTACCCTACGAAACGGGCCACAGACCGCGCGCGATCTTTCCCTCGTCTTCCTTGTTCTATCCTCTCACCTTACACACACACACACACACACTTACACTAACATGCACTACACTACCACATATTCCGGGAGACCGGCAGGGAGCTTAGATCTTGTCCCGGCTGGGGCGGTGCCCCGCTGGTGGGAGAGTCCTGGTTAGGGGGAAACCCCGCTAGCCGACGGTAGGTCGGCGCCGGATCTCGCCATCCAGCGGGAGAAGATCACAATTTCCCGAGAAAAACATATACTACGCTCACGGTACTAATGACCAAAGCCGTTGACGCGCCCGGAAACACGAAAAATTCAAATCAATCAACTAGGAGCAGTATCAGAATTCGCAACTAAGATCATAGTTGGGGACAGTAGACCAACTAAGACACCCTCAAATGTGAAATACTGGGGCCATGAAATCAAGGAAAGAGACATTGCCGATTGATTTCACCAACAGATTTCAAGCCCGAATTCGAAATAAATAAGCAAGGTAAATAAGTAAAGTAAAGCAAATAAATAATGGTGTGTGTCTGCCCTGTTCGCAGGGAACTCTTCCTGGGCCACGTGACGCGGGTGGCGCAGCTGGTGCGCCTGCTGTTCCCGGGCGTGAAGCCGCCTCTTTTGGGACGACATGCTGCGCCGGATCCCGCACCGCGAGCTGGTTGACGACGCCAAGCGGCTCGCCTCCCTCGTGGAGCCCGTCGTGTGGGTGTACGACGGGGCCATCGCCCCTCAAGTCACGCCTTCCCTGTGGTGAGTGAGACGAGGCGCAAGAACGAGTTCATCTAGGGCCATAGTCATAGTCACATACAGGATAAGAAAAGACTTAAGCTATAAGAAGTTACTTTTGATAAGGAAATGCTTATGCGCATTTGGTATTCATAGACGATACTTATGCGGTACGATGCTTGCCACATTTCGTGTGGCAACAGCGTATTGGCTGTTTCACGGCCACTTGAATCCTGCCAGAAGCGCTCCATCAAACGGGCCGCAAACTAGTCATATGCGATCGACCGTGGGATAACCTAACCTACACTGTTTCTTAAATAATGGCAGTACCTTAAACAGAGATTTAAATGGTGGTGAAATCAGTAAACCTCTATTAGTTAGAGGTGGATTTGGCCACCAATCTTGCCAAAAAGGGCAAAACAAAAGTCTTAGTAAAACGATACTTTTTTGTTAAATTCTTGATCGTTGTGCATTTTCAAAGTGTTTTCCATGTCACATAAATTTCGTTTATGGCTACAAAGAAAGATGCCACCATAAAAATCCATATAATCTTAGAAATCGTTGTCCATTCCATTCTTTCAAATTGCGATAATTTTCAACGCACGAAGTGCGAGTTCACTTATAACTGTAAGGGAAGGCTGGTCCTGCCTTATAGCTACGAGGATTTTCTTATTTAGGTGGATAAGTTGCAACTATGAATTGAAAAACGTTATAAAGAACTCTTTAATGTTTTCCTTATTATAAGTGACGACTATGAATACGGCCCCTAGTCTTTTATAGGGAGAGTCATTTCATGCGAAAAAACACGCCACCGCCCTGTGCTTCTAATACATAAACAAATGTTTCTAATGACTTTTCCCAATTGATACATTAGTGACTCTGGGCGCGATAATTGCTAATGATATTATTCCCGTACGTGTATTGCATGTGTTTTCTTTGGGAGGTGGCTTGATGCCCCGGTGGATAGTGAGATCCTGCGCCGATCTACACGTCGGCGAGCGGGTTTCTTTTCCAATCAGATATTTCCCACCAGCGAAGCACCGATCGAGCTGAGACAAGCTCCTAGCTCCCGACGGGTCTCCGACACGTGAGGTAGTATAGTGCATGTTAGTGTGTGTGTGTGTGTGTGTGTATGTAAGTAAGGGGGGAGGATAGGACAAGAAAGGGGAATGAAAGATCGCGCACGGTCCGTGGCCCGTTTGTTGCTCCGGAATAAGCCTGGTGTTGATCGGAGAAACCACGGAAATCTACTGATCAGAACAGCCTGCCTCTGGAATTATCCTCCAGACAACAACTGAATTCGACTTAGCTATCTAGGTAGTGTCGAAAATCCAGCAGCTTTCGGGATTCGAACTCTAGGACCTCCCGGGCATAGACACTGCATTGATATAGGTTGATGCCCTGAGTCACCTAAGCAGGTCATTTTCCTGAGAAACTGTTCATTACTGTACAACAGTTTCTTGCAGATTTCTCTTACTTTATAATGTCTAGATATTGTGATGCAAGGGAGGCTAGCGCTAAGTATATTTTTTTAATTGGTTATTTAAGGTCGCATCAACATCTTAGGTCATTAGCGACCACTATTGCTGTTAACGGTATGGTAACTGTGTGGATGAAAGGATATGGTGGTGATAAGGTATGAAAGGACAAACACAAATACAACCATGCCCGAGGCGGGACTCGAACCCGCGACCCTTCGGTCCGAGATCACTACGACAGTACTGCCTTAGCGATCTCGGCCACCGGGCCGACGCTAAGTATATTTGTATCGCCGAAAAATATACTTTTTGCGAATAAAAACGATATAAAACGAAAAATTGGGAACTACCGGAATTGGGGTATATTTTACGACAGTCCTGTATACCGCGCGGCCTTGCGAACAAACCCGATCTTATCTTCAGCCGGCCCTCAGAATTGCAGTGCTCTCGCTATTTTCAAAAGATGCAAATGATCTTCCAAGACTACAACAGCGCTTCGAATCTTGGATGTACGTAGCAAATTCCGGTGACATGCTAGCTGCGATTATATTGGAAAATAACAAAAGGCACCTTGTCAGAAATATGAGCTTCTGAAGCAAAAATGGTAAAATAATTATCTATTGCTGTTATTTTAGAATATGATGTTGTTTTTTCCTGGTTGAAATGACTCGTCCTGAATTTCTGAAGTCGGGTTACTTGTTGAATGGGTCAGTTGCAATCCCCTTGTATTACCTTATGATGTGTAGAAGCATCTGAAGAGACTTGCCACAGTCTTCTCCAGGTCACAAAGCGCTGATTTTTGCGTGTAAATAGCCGGCTGGATACAGCAGTGCCTGATTTCTTAACAGTATGGGTATCTATCTGAGTGTCATTTCAATCTTTCGTTAGGTGCTGAGCCACTGAATGTGTAAAATTTTGTTGATAACATCCACATGAACCTCAAAGGATCTTTAACGTGCCACGCCTGACATATTCCCCTCGATTTCCTTTCGCCAAAAATTCGACGTACTACTTGCTCATAAACGATTGCGCAAATGCGACTTCTGAGACCGGTATTTCAAGGAAACATTTTTAGTTTAAATAAAAAGTTGTGGTTCTAAAACAATTAGAACTTTCTCACCCGTATTTCCCCATGTGTAGAATGTGAATTCTGTGTATTCACGTTCTTCATAAATGTATCAACAACACAATACGTATTTAAGCCGTAAATGAAGTTAATAGTTTACATTAACGCCAACGAAAGGTAGCCGTCATTATCGCCTTGTTATCCGTGCGCCGTTACAATGGGTTAAAAGCAATGACCACTGACCGCTAATTCGTTTGGGATGCACATTTTCCAATTAGCATAGTTGATATCGCTTGCAAGAAAATGAAAATGGATAGAAAAATATAGTAATTAAATATAATATTTTATATTATCAAAATTACTCGGTTTTACTTGCATTACTCTTCATTCCCACATCTTATTAAGCAAAGCAAAATCATCTATTCGTTTTCACAGTTAACTCAATTAAAGGACAGAATTTAAAATAGGTTTTAAATTGCGTCAAAATGATTAATTTTGAAACGTATAATAAAAGCTTGAATGTTAGAAACGAAAGATATATGAATTAATATACAAATTCTAACTTCTAATTCTAACTAATCCAACTGCCTAGCATTACCATTCATTTTACGTTCAGGAAGTGCAGTAAATTCGATGCGAGCAACTCTGTCACCAAATTACACAAATATTACTCATATTTCAAAAAAATTAACTTGACCTTTTTTAGATATGTTTTTGATTAACACATTTCAGTAAGAAAAATGTTTACTGTCATAAGTTCAGTTGGAGTAAGACACCGAAAAAAATTGAAATTTTTGCATTTTTCAAAAAAATCAGGGTTTTCAATCAACATGAGACCTGCACCATTGTTTTAAACGCCCTTTAAACTACCCAACAACAAAAGGCTGTAGCAGGATAAGGAGGGAGGGGTAAAAATGCTCCCAAGCTTAATTCATTTTTGAGTAGAGGGCATCTTTAGTGTTATTCTGAAAGTCATTTTCCCCAAATCTCAGAGTGACAACCTGATTATTCTTTAAGATATCAGAAAAAATACTAAATTTTGGTTTTTGATTTTTTTCATATCATTACTCGGAGATAAAATTCTGAAAAAAATTAAGAGGCATAGTGGACATCTATACGTGACATATGTCTTTATTTGGAGATCTGTTTTTGATAAACACATTTCATTAAGAAAAAAATTGTATTGTCATAATTGTAGTTGTAAGAAGACGCCTAAAAATTTTGAATTTTTGCAATTTTCGAAAATTTAGCGTTTTCAACCAACACGAGACCTGCGCCATTTTCTTAAACGTTCTTCAGGCTAGCCAACAACAAAACTGAATCAAAATCGAAAGCGTTTTGTTTCGAAAATTTTGAAAATATGCTAGGGGCTTCATGTAAATTACCCCTTGAAATTAAAATATCGGTTTCAAATTCAAGAGGCCGCGATATCAGCCAGATCAATTGAGGAATATCGATTTCGGAGAAAATCGGCTGAACTGTTTAGCCGCTAGCATTGTTTACACAGACAGACAGACATTTTACCGTCAATCGATGTTTCGTTATCTAGAACCTATAAAACATGGATTCTGTCCACAATAAGTGTCAGAGACTCTTTTTCCAAAGTTTAGCAATTGGAGTTATCCACTTTTTCGTTTCGAGAGCCCTGTAATAAGAGATTTTCTGCTAAACATAAGCGGCTTTTTCGCCGCTGCGTTACATAACTTTCTCTTAAGAAGTTCCTTCTTAAGCGCAAGAAAGTTTGATTTTTCGGTATCAAGGACCTATAAAACATGGATTCTAGGTATACCACGTGTTAGAAGAATTTTTTCTTTGTTTAGCAACTAGACTTAACCACTTTTTGATTATCACGTCCCTGTAATAAGATTTTTTCCGCTGAAAATTAGCCGTTTTTTGCCCAGCATTACATAACTTTCTCGTCTTAAGAAATTCCTTCTTAAACGCGAGAAAGTAAAAGTTGGAGTCATTCTTGATCAAATGTTGAAAATGTTTCAGGGACTTCATGTAAAAGTACCCTCAGAATTTAAAGAATATTTTTCAAAACAGCAGAGTTTGAGTCGGGCCAGATAATATTACCAGCAAATATTCAGTTTGGAAAAAATTCTTTGAAATTTTTTTGGCGTTTGGGTTTATACACTGACGGACGGACAGGCAGCCATATAGGCAAACGGACGTTTAAAACTATTGGAGGTACTGAATGGCACAGAGTACCAAAGAATTTCATATACAATTATTTTTAAAACACGAGTAGTTTTCATGTAATTTCGGCCTGGTTTTTTAATTAATTTATTTAAAAAAATATTTTATCAAAAACCGCTCCAAATTGTTTCTCCAAATTTATGTACAGATAGAACAAGCTTAAAAGAATGGCGCAGATATCATTTTCCTTGATCTCTGAATTTTCGAAAATTGTGAATTTAGATATAATGCGAAGAAAAGATATGCTGCCATAGCACTACTTGTTGGTTGCTAACGCCCGTCAATATTTTTTCTCGAAACTTCGGCGCTTTGCAACGCAGTATTACAATAGTATCTCCTCTCATGAAGTACGGACGAGAAAATGAAAATTACAGGATATTTAATAATTATCCTGTAATTTTCATGCTGTCGTCCCGGCGAATAAGCTGATAAGTCGTGGGAAAAAACTTCTTTCAACAGATGCTGGAAGTCAGGGATTACTGATATTCAAACTAAACCTACATACAACTACAATGCTTTTGCCGCTGTTGCATGAGTTCATTTTTAAATGCAGCAAAAAAGCTTTTTTGCTTTTGAAGTAGAGTTATTCGATTATTGACGCAAAAATGAGAAGGAACAATTAAAGTATAATATTATTTACATACAACAGATCATGAAGTATGACACATGTTTCCTTGAACTTTGATATTTTTGTAGTATTCCATTAAAATAATTAATTAGGAAGGCGTAACTTATTTCATTAATAAGAAACACTCGAAGTATGAAAAGACGCTAGGTTTTCTTGTATTGTTTCTTAACGGCTATTCTCCTAAGAAGGCAATTGAAAAGCGATACTACTCAATGTGGTCACACGTCAGAGTACAAAAGGTGAAATGGATAGGAAAAAGCGTTTTCAGTCCGGATCGCGGATATACGCATATAATTATTCGGGGGGAAAACAATTTCTTTTTCTTTGCTGTCATTCAAAATCTCTGTGCAATAGTAATTACTAGTTGGATTAAACACCTGTTCGATTGCGTGCAGATAGCGGCGACTCATGTCCTTAGGAGCATTCACCTCTGTTGATTGGAGATTAGAATATAACCCCTAATCAATACATCATAGCTCCCGGGCTCTCTGAGATCACATGCCTCCGTAATTGCGGTAATGTTTAATGTGAGGGTAGAGGTGTCACGTGTAATTAGATGTAGTTATATATTGTCATTCAAATAATATACGTCTTCTCCTTGATATTCTTTAGTAATATTTCATGAATATCAATGAAATCGACAGATTTTGATTCTGTAAAGTAGTACTAGTAAAAATTTAGATTTTTTCTTAAAATTTTGAGAATCCCAATCACCTTAGCTCCGAAATTGTAAGTTCATATAAATATTATAATTTAAGTGAAGATATTAAATAACTTCGTATACAGAGAAACCTCTGTGATCACTCATGGTTAAGAAGAAAAATGGCCGTTCGTGTAGGTGACTACTTAATGGAGGTTGTGAGAGTATGGGAAACGAGTCTTCATATAATTGCAATGAAGTTAAGTATGCATTGCTAGTTAACGTATTTTAATTACACTTAAACTGCAAAATAATGGAACGAACTTCGCTGGTACCGGTTCGACAATACAGTCGTGCTGGCACTGATTGGACAATATTCGTACAGTCATTCATAGGATTTAATTTTTCAACAGTGACATTGATGGATAGTCCATCAGTAAGTTATGAGAGGTTTGCAACTCTGAACTGATTGTTTATTAAATTAAATTTATTTTATATGGTGGAGATGAAAGCAACTGATGGTGTTCAGGAAAATAAGTGGTTTAAATGGAATTGAATTTGTCCTTAGAAAATCTTGAATTAATAAATGAATTTGTTCATTGGTAATGAACAAGAGAGCATTTAGTGTAGTTATTAGAAATTTATTTTAGATTTCTTCAATTTGGTTTATACTGCTAGGAACTGCAGCTCCTGAAATTGGACATCCGTAAGGTATGTTGGGAAGGAGAATTAACTTGAATAGACGCAGTCTACATTCAATTTTCTTTGGTTTGAGTCTGTTTAATGCGGGGAAATTTTAATTCTTTTAATTCTAATTTTGTTTGCTAATTCACTGGTGTATGTTTCCAGGTTAATTTTTTATCAAATACAAAATTTTACGGTAGGTACTTTATTGGTGAGGTGGCCCATGGTATATGGTATGGTGTGTATTATAGTTTATGGTATGGAAAATGGTATTATATATTCGTTCCTATAATTGTTAGCTCTGATGGATTTTGTAGTCTAAATAAGATTAAAAGTTTTGCCTCACATTGATCAGGATACAACTGTTTACTCTCTAATTAGGTATCCAACTTATGTATTCATGGAGATGTTTTGGATGTGATCTTCTACTTTTAACACATCGGATTAAGTAGAAAATAGAGCAATGTTTTAACCTCTGAAGAAAATACAGAGCACATATTAACAATTATTTTCTTATGAAGGGCGCGAAATGATTCGCATTCCACACATTAAATATAAACAACATTTTGTTTACAAATATATAATATATTATAATTTTATGATGCCGGAAAAGTATCTGGTCGCCCGCCATCTGGTCGTCCGTCGTGTGGTCATCATTTTGTCTGGCCGTTAATCTGGCTGTTTGTCTGTCTGGCCGTTCGTCAGACCTTCTACCCATATTTTCGCCTGTCTGACCGTATGTCTGAACAACACTAGGGCCTGAACTGGTCATAGAATTTTCACCAAAATTGCTATTTCCCGATATTTTCCAACATTATATCAATTGATGAGAGCTTGCATTTAATGAGTGACGGTTCAAGTGTTAGCGGATTAGAATGTGCAGTGTAACAATGATACGAAATCTTTAGGAGAAAGTACGTGATGTAGTAGCATATCTAGTTTTTGAATACCATATTCAAATAGAGCAAATTTTGCTTATAATTATGGTATTTTGGATTTTCTGAGAAAATGTTCATTTATTACAAACTATTCACATTGAATATAGATCGATAATCTAGATTTTCTGCTGCTCGTCTCAATAGGTTATAAAAGTGGCTTGATATTTATATTTTCAATTGAAGCAACTAAATAAAATCTATTTTTCAGAGAATGAAGTATCCTATTTTTGATGAATACTTCGTGAAGAATGAATACTTCGTTGATTATGTACACTGGCAGAAATGACATTAAATTTAATGTAGTTTTAATGTACGACTGTACATCAATTTTAATGTACCTGTACATTAAAGGGATATTAATGTACCTGTACATTAATTTTAATCAGAATCAGATTTAATGTACGACTGTTAACTTAACTTAGTTGTCTACATTAAATTTAATTGTACACGTAATTTAAATTTAATGTACACATACATCGAAGTTACTGTACGTGTACATTAAATTTAATTTACGTACATGATAATTACTTTCATGTACTTTACGTTAAAAGAAATGCAGAAATTTCTGAGAGTGTAGCGCGTATGCTTTCATGAGAAGAGCCGACTCCGTCCAATTCATTTCTCGTTCTATCGCGCACTGGAAGCCTTATCAAGCTGAGAAACGAACTCGGTGCAGGAGCTGCGACTGTGCAGTGGCCGATTAGCGCCTCGCGTGAGATGTCAGCACGGCACGGCGTGCGGGCGCGCGCAAACGCGGTATTTAGTCCCTAACCTGAAACACAATGGAGCGCTAAATGTACACGATGCGATTTTCCGCGCCATCGACAGTCGTTCAATTGACTTGGCCGCTATCTGGGGTTCCATTCGGCTACAACATACCGAGCGAGTCGCGCCTGTTAGCTGCGCCTATTGGCGAGTTCGATAATTACCTCAAGTTTAAACTGCTGTTAACGAACTGACGAGGCTATCAAGCTCCCGCACAAGAGTCGTTCGGGCTCTTGTGGCATACTGGCGGCGATATCGAATAGAGAGGGATTCGAGATTCCTGTGGAAGTGCAATCGACCCAAAGTTGTTAACCTAAAAATACTATTTTTGTATGATAATGTGATATTCTATTGAGTCTAATTCTAGATCATTCTTGAGAAGTTTTATTGGGCCTAAAGTATTTAAAATAATAAAAAAGAAGGAATAAAAATAAAATAACAAAACCTGTGGTACGCTTGCCTTCACGAAGGAGTCCGAAGCAATAATCCACCTTCTGTTAATCTTTTTTCTCTCCAATCCACGCTGTCCTAAGTGTTTGTAATATTAGTGTTACCGAAGGAAACATCTGAACATTTTATAATTTCTACAAAAATTATAGTTATTATTATTGTTGTTATTATAATATATAAGTATGTGTAAAATAGTATTATTAAATAAGTAAAAACAAAACTGTTTCTTTCCCCTCAGGGGTCAGCTTCTAGCTGTATCCCTTGGTCCGCCTGGCATTCCATCCACTTTCTTATCATCCATATCTAAGGCCTTAGGAGGGGGCGTTTACCACACCCTCACTCTTTCCCCTCTCTCTAGTTCACCAGCCCGGGACCCTACCTGTCAATAACCGGGTGAGGTAGCAGCAGTCCTTCCCAGCTACTCTTCAGTTATCGCCTACACGACACAGTGATCCGGACAACGTAAACGGAATAGTGGTTAATGACAGGGTAGCGTAGGGAATGATTGATGGAGTGATTCGGTGGATTGCATCTTGTCAGGGGAATCGGGAGAACCCCGAGAAAACCGGCCGCGAACACGCTTTGTTCGCCACAAATACCCCTTAGAATTACCTGGGATCGAACTCAGGCCCCAGGAGTGAAAGATATGCAGTCTAACCACTACGCACAGACCTATTATAAACAACTCTAATAATGTAGTTATTTCTGTTTTATTTCATTCATTGGATTTTGTTTGTAAAATTTGTAAAATTCTCTTGTAAATTAAAATCGAATAAAACGTTCTTCTGATCACTTTTACTTATTCGATATTAACAAAAGTATATTTTGTATTATAATGCTGCGAAAAAAATTATCTTTATTACTCTTGAATGAAGTTTGTAAAATCTTACATAAATGTATACCTATTCCTTATTTTTGTTCCTCTTTCCAGTCTATAGTGCAATATTTGCAAGCAATAGATCCGCAAACAACTATTAACGAATAAATACCCCGGTAAGTTCAATATTCTACTGGCGGGTTTATAGTATTTCACTTTTGTTAAAAACTAATTGTTTCTTACGGAAACATATTTCTAACGTTGATTATCCTCCAAATACGCATTTATCAATACATTTCCAACGAAGATAAGTTATTATCGAAGGTGCTATCGAGTAATTTTCATTTCACTTCCCTCAGCCGTGTGTCCAAGATAATAAGCTGTCTTAAATCCGTTACAAATAACCGCGAATTTTAGTCCCATCTGCACGCAACATTTGCTTTCAATCCGGGGCATTTTGTAGCTGTTAGGCGGAGGCGCACGCAGCCCCCGGGGCCGGGCCGCGGGCGGCGGGTGGGCGCTGCTTGAGATGCAACGCAGGGCGCCGCGCGCATTCTGGAGCTGCGCCTCAAATCCCACAGCGCCCTCCCCCGCCCCGCCCACACCTTCCCGGCCTACGCAAAATGCGAGGCGGCCCCGCCTTTTTGCGTCACCGCGCCCTCCCACTGCCTCTGCCGCCCACCCGGCTTGCCCTGCGGTCTAGCCCTCTTTCCATGCTCTTCCGCCCTCTGAGGGTCCTTTTCCCGCCTTCTGGCCTCCAAGCCCCGCCCTCTCCTTCCCCCGCCCCCGTCCGCCCGCTTGCCCTCCGGTCCAGCCTCTTTCCGCATCTCTCCCGTCCTCTTCGAGTTCTTTTCCCGTCTTCAGGCCTCCCACTCTCCGCCCTCTTCATGTCCTCTCTTTCCTTTATCCGCCCCCATTCTCCCCCTTCCTCGGTCCCACGTACCCTCTTCTTGCCCTCGTGTTCACATTTCACCCTCTTCCCTATCTCTTCCAGTTCACCTCGACTCCCCCGCCCATTGTCCTCTTCTCCCGGCCCCTCCTTTCCTTCCCGACCTCTGCACGTTCTTTGTATGTTCTTTGGTACTGAACGCTTTGCGAAACAAAGTTTTACTATTTCCCGCTCGCATCTGGAGCACAACATAGGACAAAAAGGAAAAATGTTAATGACACCCGACTCACAATGATGATAATACCAGAAGTAGAATGCAAATCAATACACAGGTATCAGTGGAGGCATTTATCGTTACCTATAGTGACATCACTGCGCATAAGTGACAAACAAAATGCCACAACAGTGAAATAACATCAGCAGTGTATGCCGACGATAGTGGAGACAGTGGCATGCCACATGATGTTGACCTTTAGCATGTCATGAGTACATAACGTGTCAGAGTGGAAGTAGAATGTATTATGATTGCCCGTCGTCGCTGTGTTTAGATTTGCATTTTACTTTAGGCATAACCGTCATTATCAGTCAGTCGGGTGCCATTAACATTTTCCCTTTTTGTTCTATGTTGTGTTTCAGATGCGAACGGTAAATAGTAAAATCATCTTTCGCAAAGCGTTCAGTACCAAAGTGCATTAATACATTTTCCATACAACTCATCAGTAATCAGAAAATTAAGAAGATGGCTTCTTTTTTTATATATGAATCTAAGGAACCTTTATTAGTTCATGTCAATTCAAAATTCAACAAGCTTTTTTGTATTACGTTCCAAATGCAGTGATTGTTGTATCTCCAATACTAGGACGGGTAATAGAGTATGCTGGTCTCGGCATTTGGAACGCGGTAACTTTGGCAGACAAACCCTACCTATTATTTCTCCGCTGACTCCCTTCATCCCTGATGTTTCCTCCGTTCTCTATCCAATAAGCGCAGGCGACGATGATGGAGAGCTGAAACATGGACCACATTTTATCACAAAGGTTTCCCGAGCGTCACACTCTCTCCAGTGTTTATTTCTTGATCCTTGCGACTCCGGATATAGCGAGGAGATGGAACCGTATTGTCGTTTCTTTTACGTAACTTTAATAAAATACAAGACAAGGGCTCTGCAACTCATGTCTGGAGCAAAAAAACAAACAAAATAAACGCACCGAAGGAAAGCGCCGCTGGACCGCTCCATAATTGAAGCACTATTTCATCCTTTTCATCCGTCGAATCGCATCTCAGCGTCGGGTCTCGTACCCAATATTCTCGCGCCACGCCGTTCTTTGTCGCCGCCGCCTCCGCCATCTTAAGACGGTGTAAACGTCGGCGCTGGTGCGACGCAACAAGTAGCGTCGGGGGCTGTTCTTATTTATTTTAGCTCTCTGATCCTGCGGGGGAATCCGCGTTGATCCCCGCTGCTCGGCGCGCGGGGCACGGCCGGGCGGGAGCCGTGGTTTATGGACACGTGGAACGAGGTGAGTGGGTGTGTGTGTGTGTGTGGCGCGAGGCGTGTCGCGCGCGGAAGTGTTGCCGGGGGCGACGGGCCGTGTCAGGAACGCCGAGTGGCCGGGGACGAGGCGCAGGGGGGCGTGGCGCAGGGGGACTCGGAGACGGGCCAAGGTGTGGTGGAAGACGAGGGGAGGATCGTCACGACCGCGTAGCTCACCGGGGTATATCGTCGTTGATGATACGTAACCTCCCACGTGAAAAAAAACAAAATTCTGCAGGAGGAAGGAAGAACACTTTTTGATGTTAATAATGTACAGATAGCTAAGTGTGTACATTCTACACTTGCTGTATAGTAGTATTAATATTTATTTATCGTAATATTTTTCTGAGAGCATCTTATGAAAACCTCTTCCACATACGAGATCTTCTATTATCAATAAATTGTATATGTCACATAGGAGATTTTTTTATTTTCTATTTTAAGACTACTACTTCTAGTTTTCTTTTGAAATGTTCTTATTAAAATAAAGAATAATCAAATTCTGAATCATTGATACCAAAATGTAAAAGTCGCTTATTCCGTCGTAAAGGCGGCTGTCTATCATCAACGACGGCGATACCTAGGGAGCATGTAGCAACGGGGAGGATTGGGAGACTAAAAGTAATTCCCCTTAATGTTATGCGATTAGTTTACGTCTATTACTTTCAGAAATTCCAAGTTATCATAGGGTAAATTTCGCTAAATGTATAATTATTTTTAATACATATACTATAATTGAATAATCTGTTCTTCAGGAGGTTTCAGCATCCTCTGTTCTATATTCTCTATTACCTTCTTCGGAATCCTCCAAAGATATTCTCCTTTGATGTGAAATATAGTATTTTTTGCAGATGCAAGTGTCTTCCGAAAAAATCTTGTGTGTGCCTCTGGAACAAACAGCTATTTCACATTTTCATGAAATGAAAAATAATTTATACAGGATGTTGTGTAATATTATTTTGAAATGTTTCTCGCAGTTTTAATTTTAATGTTCCTGTGTGGTTTTGTCGAGGTTTCTCGAAAAAAAAGTTGATTTTCATAGTGGTTGAGGAAGGAGCAGGAAGGCAACAGAGAACATCTAAACTATACGACAAAAATAAAATGAAATGGAAAATGAAATAATAACAAAGCAGGCATGGAAATTGAAGTCAAAACAATTCATGTAGGGATCCGGAGATGCTCGATGTAGAGCAATGTGAAACGAGGTAGGTTTCTTAACCCTCTCATGGCCAATCGCGATGTTGAAACATGGCCGTTAGAGTGGGGAACAGAAGTGACCCCCACCCAAAGTTGTTTCAAAAACGCTGTTACAATGAGTTTCGAATAGAATTTGCTTTATTACGTATATTGTTTATAATGTTATAATATTGTACAAGAACATTTGTGTAAATTTGGCGAATATTTTGTAATATATTGAAAAATTGAAAAACCAATGCTTTTCCATACTCGTCTAAGTCACGTTATCATCTCTACATTAAGTAAGAAACGAGCCCATGCGGCACGCCTTAGCAAAGTGGTTTGTAAGAGGCCGTAGAGAGTGCAAACGGCGTCGAGAACGGGAGGGTGCGGCTGCGACATCATATGGCCGCGGGTGATTCAAGCGAGGGCGGAGCGCGCGCTTAGGGCTTGGGCGTCTCCGGCGACCGCCCGCTCCCTCGCCGCGCCGCAGCGGCCCTTGAGGCGGCACCCCCTTCTCGGTCTCTCTTCCTCGCCTCCGGCCCTCGCCCGCTCCCGTGCCCTCCCACCAACTGCTCGGGCGTGTCCTCTCGCTCGCCCACGTACACCGGGAGAGGTGGCTCAGTGCATCATTAATGTCACTGCTGTGCCTCTGACGGGAGATTCTAGGGTCGAGTCCCGATGGCGGCAGGATATTCGATATTAGCTTGTCAGCTAGGTCGAATTCAGTCGCTGTTTGGAGGAGATTTCTAGAGGGCGGCTGCTCTGATCGGAAGTTTTACGTGGTTTCTCCGTTCAACACCAGGCAAATGCCGGAGCAGTACCCTAACAAACGGGCCACGGACCGCGCGGTATCTTCCCTTCCTGTTCCTAGCTCTAATCTCCCGTTCGGTCTCTGGACATGTGTGGCAGTGTAGGGCTTGTGAGTATAAGTGTTTGTGTAAGGGGAGAGGATAGGAAAAGGAAGAGGAATGAAAGATCGCGCGCGGTCCGTGGCCCGTTTGTTAGGGTACTGCCCCAGCATTCGCCTGGTATTGTTCAGAGAAACCACTGAAAAGCCAGACGCTAGAATTCTCCTCCTCGCTCTCGCGCTTACCTCCGCGTCGGCCCGCCGCTTCTTTTCCATTACTGTTCCTAGATCGCCCCCACCCCGGTGGGCGGTCGTCACCATGGACCGCCTTGCGTATTCCCGTCACCTACGCTCAAGTTGCTGTTCCGTCTTCCACTCCACCTGCCCCGCACCCGCCTTCACCCCCATCAGCCGCGTGTTCGCCATTGGGCTCTCTCGCGTCGCCTTATCTCGCGCGACCTAGCCGCCGCCCCCCTTGGCCCCTTCACGCTCCCTCGCCCCCCGGGACGCGGCAAGGTGCCGACTGGCTTAGACGGAATAAAAGTGTCCGGCACAAAGGCTCGGAATGTCTCCTTTAGCGAGAAAAGAGCGGGAAATGAACGCCGCGCCGCGCAAAGGGGAGGGGAGGGGAAGCGCCAGGGGGTGGGGGAGATGGGCGAGGTGTAGGGTGACGCAGACGGCGAGGAGCAGAAAAGCTTCGGCCGTGCGATGAAGGCTTTGAAAGAGACCACTTTGAGAGGTGAAATTTGAAATTGAAACGTACAGAGAAAACTATTGACGCAGTCGAAAGGAGAAACTCGGCTTGATAGACTGCGACGAATTGTTTCAGAAATAGTCCGGGAAATGAGAACTGCTGAAGAAGAAAAGGGAAGATGAAACTCGTCCTATTAAACTTGCGCTGTAATTGGGACTCAAGTTCTGTGGAACAAGTGTCTAGAAACTTCACGTCTGTCAGACTGCGAGAAGGTTTTTCTATTTGTTCTCGGTCACTTTTGATTAGTATGTTCTTAATTCTTCAAGACGACTCTTTTGACCATTTCAAGTATGTATTTCTTCACATTGCTTTGTTGTCTTTTAACGTACTCATTATCTTCTCTGTATATGGTTAACTTAATTTATATTTGACAGAAAAATTATTTTCTTGTGAAGAAATATTAAACAAAATTATGTTGATGTCAATGTGGAACAAATTAAATCTTTTTACCATGCATTATGTGCAGTACAAACGTATTTGCTTTCATTCATTAAATTTTGTTTCCTTTTTCTTGTGTTAAGACAAAAAATTGTTCAAAGACATCTCACTTTCTCACAAAAATTGTATTCCAATATGCCATTTTATGGAATATGAAAAAAGTATGCCAAACAAAATGTACTGTAATATACTATTTATGGCCCCCTTTGGCTCTCTCGGAACTTTTTGCCCTAAAGAAGACTGCAAAAGAATCGTCGGAAAACATTGCTATACAACAACTTCCTGTGGTTTACAGTGTCTTACAATTATTTTTTAAATTTTTTTGTCAATTATCCCTGTCTCAATAGCCTGTTTAATTTAAATATTTTGTATTCAAAATTGCTACAAAATATTTTACACAACTATGTTCTATGTTTAGGACGCTCTCTTGATGTTTTACAATTAGAAAACCATTTTTAAATATTTATTGGTATTCCTTCTTCACCCATTCTTTTGATATGTCCAAGCCACAAAAACGTATTCGCATTAACAATTATAATAGAAAAGTATCAGAGGAGTACGTGCCTTTTTGGGAATTGGCCTGGAAACTGGTGAATGTTTTTGTTACACAAATTATGTATGATATTTAAACATTTAATATACGTGTACAAAAACGATTGATGAGCGTTATTGAAAAATGATAAAATTATGTTTATTTCTAAACTTAGCACTAAAGATTGTGATCAAATGTTGCAGTAGTGTTCAATAAAATAATTAGGTTTGGCTTGTAAAAAGAATGAATGTTTTTAAAAAAGTTATTTTCAATTCGAAGACACTTTAATTTTATTTAAAATCATTATTATTATATTATTATTATTATTATTATTATACTATTATTATTATTTTAACATTATCATTTTAACCCAAAACCTTATTTTGACAAAACATATTTGCACAAAAAACGAATTAACCCAAAACTTGTTTAAATAAAAAACATTCATATTTTTTAATTTTTAAACTATTTTTAGCCCTACTGCTAGGAGAGGTTTTTCATTCCTCTGCTTGGTTGCGGTGAGTCAATATAACCGCCATCAAAACAAAACAAAAAAAATCGTAAACAAGCACCTTTGTATAAAGGAGTTATCCTCAGAAGGGACTACTTTGAGAGATCGGGAAACGAATGAACATCACGTAGGGCGATGTCATGGGAAGAGATAGTGATGAATCAACTTTCTATTGAACTAACTCTAAACGAACGCACTGACAAAATGAGTGCATGGATGTCATCTGCTGTTATGTTGCCATCATTGACCAAGCAGTAGATGTCCAAGTGGTCCGTTCGTACGGAAGTAATCTCTCTATACTGTTGGTGGTTTATCACCTCTTCTCCGGCAGAACTTGCTGCTGCAGCGTGACGTCAGCTGCGCCGTGTGTGTGTGTGCGTGTGCGTGCGTGCGTACGTGCGCTCGCTCTCCTTAAGCGCCGCGCCGCAAGGCCAGCGCCGCCTGCGCCCTCATTACTCGCTGCAACCCCACGTGCGCCGCGCCGCCGCCGCCTCCGCTTCCGCTCCCGCTCCGCTCCGCTACCCGCACAGCGCGGGCTAGCGCACCATTTCGGGAGCAGCCGGCCGCGGCCCGGCCCACGGGCCCCTCCGCTCTTCCTCTCCTTAGCGCGGTTTCTTTATCGGTTTCTTTTCATCTCCTTATCTTCTTGCTGCTTCTTACCCTCCCTTTTTCTCTCATCTTTCTGATCTCCTCCTCTTTAATTGTTCCTCATTCCCTTCTCTTTTTCCCCTACTCTTTCCCTTTCCTTTCCTCCTCTTTTCCCTCCTCTTTCCTCCTCTCTTTTCCTCCTCTCCTCCTCTTTTCCTCCTCCTCTTTCTTCTCCTCCTCCTCTTTCCTCCTCCTCCTCTTTTCCTCCTCCTCCTCTTTTCCTCCTCCTCTTTTCCCTCCTCCTCTTCTCTTCCTCTCCTTTCCTTTTCTCCTCCCTTTTCCTCCTTCCTCCTCTCCTCAATTTCACCATCTTTCTTCTTACTTTTTCCTTCTTTTTTCATGTTCGCTTTTATATTTCATTTTGTCAATATTTCGTTCTCAAAACTTTCTTTACCTATTCATCTTACCGAACTTTTCACCAAAGTCTTCCTTTTCATTTTTTTACGTTAAAACGCTGAAACTTAGAGGAAATCAAAAATTTAAGGACTATTCAACCTTATCCTTTTATGAATTCTTTCATTTCTTTGCAGTAGTAAGTACTGTTATACAAGAATTCTTGTAAATTTCTTTGCTTACGTCAATTAAATAATATTTTTCATGATAGACTTCGTGGGTGGTTATTCATACAAACAATATAATTAGTAATTTTTTTATTTAATTAATTTCATCCAGCGGGGAAAGATCACCGCTATCTCCCGAGAAAAAAGAACATTCACTATACTAACGGTACTGATGACCAAAGCAGTTGACGCGCCCGGAAACACGAAAAAATCAATCAATCAATCAATCAGAACAAATAGTAATTGTCCGTGAAGATGCAATGCCAGTTCTTTCCTTATTTTATTCCAAACTGCTTTGGCACCTGGCAATTATTCTCTTCTCTTTCAGGACAGTAGACTAATATGACATTTGGTTTTTGACACCCGACTTTCTGCTTCCATAAAAAAAACAATACTTTGTGTCGGAGTCGGGAACGAATATTTCTATTTGGGCATGTCGATATTGATCTGAATGTATCCGTCCCTCTAGGTATGTTTGTTTGTAGCCCACTCTTCCCATTGGGTTGCAACGCAAAATTGAGAAGGGCAGAAATTTTTGACATTTTCTCCTACTTTTTACGTGATTTCTCGGAGTATATCTTTACTAATATTACTTCATGTTTTCTCTTTTCAAATATATCTCTACACTAATCATATCCATTAACTTATGAAAATTAAACAAGTTAATTCTCCAGGAATAAAAACTATCAAGCAATAAAACTCAGCATATAATTTATGTACTGTAAAAAATGCGAGATGTAATTGGCAATCTTCATTTTAATACACGCGTGAAAAATATACCGGGATTTATTTGAATGAAAGATTACCTCACCACCACAGAGAAGGCAATTGCAATTGCAATAAATTATTTTTTTCATAAGTACGTTAACGATTTTCGGAACTGAGTATTCACAGGAAAGAAATTTAGTCACACGTGGAACAAATAAAAAGTAACTGGAGAAAATGCACTTAATTGATCTCTTCCCATAATTAAATATTGATCTTATGGCAAAATGCGATATTATGACTTGTGATATTGTTTGTTTTTTCTTTATTCGGTCATATGCAATAAGATTACAGATCATGAAAGAATGTGACAACTAAATTAAAAAGATTTGCGTTGCAGCTCCTAAAGTAATGAAAGAGATAAACAAATAAAAATTAATATAAAAAGAGTTACACTGTACGAACATTACTGATAACACTCAGGCACAAACTACAGACTAAAATCTCAGACTATAAGACCTGAAACCTCTATACAAATGTACCATCAATTTATTGATTTTTTATTATTTAGTACTCGAAAACTGGCGCTTCAGCGTTGTCGTAAATATTTCCACTAAATAAGTATTTTCTCTCCTGGAAGTTTCTGAATAAAAATACCAAAATAAAGTGCACAGGTGCCGGTAAATTACATCTACAAAATGTTGTGTAGACTCTTAATGTTATTTGGAAAATTTTGTTACAATGAATCCCATCGGATATTTTTCGATTCGAGAAAATTGCTTTTGTGCATCATTCCAAAGACAATTCCAAAGACAAAATGCAACAGTACCCTCGTGTTGTTCAGGCTTGCAAAAACTTTTCATCTTGATCGTGATCAATTCCACTAGAAAGAAGAAAATGAATGACGAATAAAGAACGAAAAAAGGACAAAACACTTAAAACGCATGGGAATCTAAAAGAGGCCAAAAAAAGAAATTGTAAAACTTCTAAAACAATTCCAAAAGCAGAGTTATCCGAGTGACACAGCTAAAAACCTTGAAGTAATACCCAAAATAATAAAACATTTTCGACAAACTTCTAGTCTTTAGTGATGAGTAGGGCCCGGATAATTAAGTAATAACGTATTGTAACGAATATTGCGTCATCTGCTGGCGCCTTCCCGAACTAGGTGGTAACCAGGGTATGCGCGGATTGCGACAACTGCCGGCAGCCCACTGCACTAGATAGTCCCGGGGTGTTCGCGATGTTTATCGCAAGTTCCAGAAAATTCTAGGCGGGCGCCAGCCGAGTATAAATAAACCGCGGCCAGCGGCCGTGGGTCATTATGAAGTGGAAGCTGAGCTGTGAAGAGTGTGCATCGCGGTGAACAGCAGTGCCGTGGATTGTGCTTAGCGACGTAAACTGTGATCAGTGCAGTGGACTGTGGTCAGTGCATCGGACAGTGGTCAGTACGTCGGACGGTGGTCAGTGCTTGGGACTGTGCGACAGTGCAAAAGAAGTGAACAGAGAAAATAAATAATCAAGAGAAGTGTAGTGAAAATAAATAAGAGAAAGAATGTCGTATCAAGAAATGATCAAGTGAATAATATCTGTACATAAATCAAGTATTTTTCGCGTGTCTTTAAGAAATGAAATAAATAATATGTTTTAATCCACCACACAGAATAGTAACAATATTTTCCTAACGTAACTCTGTCAAGTCAAATCAACGAAATACTTACGTTTCATATCGGTTAGTGCCAAAAAACGTCGACTTTTAGTACATATTTTTATTTGCCCAATATATATATATATATATTGTAACCGTCACGTATCTACCTAACTATTTCGTAGTACGCCGAATTACAGAAGTAAATCTGTTATTTACTTGTTTTGTGACGTGTGATTACACCGTCACACAAACCTGGGAAGACCTCAAATTATGGATAATTCCCTATCGGTGGTGGGTTCGTCTTTGCTAACTAATATTCATTTAACAAACAAACACAATTTCATAGTTTTAAAGGTCAAGTAACATATATTCTTTCCAATATGATCCTTCGTACACTCACGTTCACATATTCTCCTACGTGATTACTTTTCCTTTTGATTACACAATGGTAGCTAACTCCCTACCTAAACTGCAGTTTTCTGTAGAATAATAGTGACTCTGATCTACATTTACACGAAACAAACAGTAAATACATATGTACACTTCTCAAAACAAATTATCTCTTAATGAAACCTACAATTCACAATTTAAATAACCATCCTGTAAAAAAAATACATACAAACAATATACCAAAATTCACTAATACCTTTTCAATCTTAAATAATACTACACTCAATATTTACACTTAATATTCAGCTTCTGCGTGACCTCGCAGTGCAAAATTCTGTTTTACAAAGTCTCTTGACTGTTCATGAAATAACGTTTTACCAGAAACAATTTAACAGCTTTCATTCATGTTCAAAACCTTTTTTACATAGACAATTCCTCTTAAATGATTTCAAATAACATCAAGTCAATTATGTATGTTTACTGGTTATCAAGACTAATATTTAGTAAAACTTGTCCGATCAATGTCTGTTACTGAGGGAAGCTCATATTACAACGTTTTAATTTGTGCAATCATAATTCTATCTTGAAAGTTTTCAAGCTGCAATTTAGTAAATATTCTTTCTGCTTTTCTGTGACTCACGACCGGCGAATTCTCCAAGCTGGTCCGCGCTGAGTAGACGGCTGTCGAGCGACGTTCACGCCCCAAGGTCGTCGTTGTCCTGCGACGGTTCGTGCGCTGCCTACCGCGATGGAATCGGAGTATTTCCGTACGCCTTCTCCTCGTTGTACAGCCCAGTTAAACCACAGCTTACACGAAGGTGATGGTCGCGTTAGAATGCGAGTCCAAAACTCCATATTATAACTTTGTTTTAGTGAAAGTTGAGCCAGTTGTTGAATAAACTATGCTTTTCGGAATTATCAAAATTCTCCAATAGAATTTTCGAAATGAAATCCCATAAATAAAAATGAAATAGAATAAAAGTAGAATAAGTAACTGCTCAAAACTAAAACTGAAAAAGCTGTAACAAAGAAACAGAAACACGTCCTATGTTACAAAAATCTCTTCTATATTCCAGCAACGAGAATGTAGCAACGTGGTTTTATAAATTCATTTTAGTCCACTACCACTGTTATTCTTACATTCGTTGCATTACTTGTTTAATATTCCACGTAATCTTGACATATCACAGTGATTAATCCCATGAAAAATACTTAGACAATTACCTTTTAATAAAGCTTCATTTCTGGTATTTTCCACGTGTCCCTCGTCGGTTGTGTGGTGGAATAGTACCCATCTAATCACTTCAGCGTCTCGATCCGGAAAAAAAGACAATCTCGTCCGAGTCAAGCCTCATGCCACATTCGCATTTCTACAAAAGTTCTGATTAGCTAGGGCGAAAGTACGTTCAGAAATTTGTTTCTAGGTAACGCCATCTCTTCGCTACTCTAGGAACTATTTGTAGGGGGCAAGATGTCGGGTATTGTCACTTAAATATTTCTTTTGTCATGAGTGTAGCCGATGACAAGCGGTTACAATATATATATATATATATATATTCACATATTACTGCAATTTTTCTTTGATCATTCATTTTTCCTATACCTTCCAGACAAATAATTTTGCATTGACAATCATTTTTCTGTAGCCTCCTCTCTAAAATATCGCCATTGCATCGCGTTGAAATAAATCAGTCCATAAATATCGACGGCATTGCAAATAAAAGAGCAAGGCGACGACGCAACCCATAACTTCTAGTGTGTTAGTTTTCAGTGCGAGTATCGCAGAGAACAGAAAGGAAATGTGGTTTCCCAAAATGATACATTTTGCAGGTGATATCGCATTGCCATCTCTCATCTTTTAGGGGTCTCCCACGACCTTGATATCCTTGACACCAAAAACTACACGCGCCAGCTCAAGAGGCGCTGTTCTTGTTGTTACGGTGATCGCTGTAAATAATAGGGTTATGAGGATAATAATGTTTAATTTTGGTCTTTATGTTAATGAAACAGAACAATATACACTAGATAAAATTGTTTTTATAAAATAGAATTGATATAACGATAATTAATGTTACATATTTCTAAATTTTTAGTACATATTTCTGTATTTTATAATACATATTTTCCCTCTTTGTAGTAAATAATTATCCAGGCCCTAGTAATGAGTAAGGCACTCATCATCATCGTTATCATTGCAGCACAATCTGAAGGTGGAAACGTCCATGACCTGCGCGTGATTCGAGCTCGCAATCCTCGAGCGGAAGGCTGTCGCCTGCACTATTTAGGTCGGCACGTGCATCTGGGAGGGCAGGGCGCGCGGAAATGGATAGGAGCGCACCTGAGACGTCGGCGGCATCCGCCTGCAGACGCTGGGAAGGCGAGGACTGCTCCACCCCCCTCTGCCACCCGCGCTTGGTATTCCTCCCTCGACATGCAGCACCGGCAGGGGAGAGACGGGGGTGCGGACGCCCGTCGGACGAAGTCCCGCCAAGTGGGAATTCAAGGAGAGCGGGAGAAAGGGGGGGGGGCGCCGAGAGAGCACATTTAGTTTCCTGAAACCGGATATCCGCGTCTCCAACTTCTGTTAGGCAACTGTGCCACAAAACCAATCTGAGGTCGCTATGGGACTGTTCTTGTTTCTAAAACCGATCTTATACTTTTATTTATTACCTTAATGATGATGATTATGATAATAATAATAATAATAATAATAATAATAATAATAATAATAAAACGTGCCTACTTGTACATATTGCTGTACTATGCAATGAAAACGTCGTAACCAAGGAGGCAGAGAAACGTCTTAAATACATTTTAGAAATATTGATCAGCAGAATGTGGGGTGTAAGTTTACAGGTCGTCCCGATAGTAATCAGGGCTCTGGGATTTGACCCGCAAAATTTGTTTAAGAACCTGGCCAAACTCGCAAAGTGTTTCATTTAAAAGACTGGGAAGTGCATGACATTGCCCGTATTTTGGCAAAATGAAGTAGAGGCACCGTAATTCCTTACACCTGCTCTTTATAAAGCTGGTTGCAACCTGGAGTAGATTTTGTATTCAACCGACTCAAAACATCGGTAGTCGCGAATAAGATGAATTTATTATTGTTATTATTATTATTATTATTATTATTATGGAAGAAGAAAATACAAATAATTAAATATTTCCCTCTTAATATCTACGTGTCTGCCAATATATAATTATCATATTTGATTAACGACCTACTTTATTCGGACAGTTACAACGAATTTGTTTACATATAAAAAGTTAATAAATTATTATGGTTTTTAGACCATTTTTTTTATATCGTCGTGTGTTAGCCTACAAGATTTGTTTCAGACATCTTATTACAGCATTGTTTTAATTTTGACATGTTTTCGTGAAAATGAGTAAATTCGAGGTTGTGATAAACAAATATTATAGAATAATTTATAAATAATACTACAAAAATAGCCGAAATAATTTACTGTTAATAAGATATGTAACCGTTAGTTGTAACGGTCTGCATAAACTTGATCGTTAATAAAAAACGATCGATCCTTTATTTATTTAGCCTTTGAACATTTTGTTATTCAATGAATACGTATTACTAAAAAGTCATTTAATTATTTAAAAGGGTTGTTTTACATCATGTCTTCTATTTCTTTTACGTTGACACGCTATTCTTAATTAGTTTTTTAAAAAAATGTATCACTACTTAAAAGTTAGTCAATCAATTACTAATTTCAGAATCTTCCCGAACACATTTATTGGAATGTTTAAAGTAGAAAAACCCTTTTTCCAAAAGGTACAGATCAATTTTCGTGAGCCAAGAAGTGAAGCACGTACACAAGGCTAGTGAAACAGAGTTAGAGCATTTGACTTTAGATGCTAATGTTAAGAGTATATTCAATTTTTTAAACTTTTACCCTGAATTTCTTATCACTTAATTCTGTATAATTGTCACCGAATGTGCCATTAAATGGTGGGTGTGAGTACCAAAACCTATAATAAGAAAAATCAACGTATCTGAATACAAAATATACAAACGTAATGCTCGGGATTTAAAACAAATTTTATCTTCGCATTATCCCACTATCCGCTAAAATACCACAGCTCTGCCCGGATCATCCGTTCGCAGATATCTGATGACGTCATTCTCGGGTTAGCCCGAAGCGCGGCTGCCGCGACAGGGACACGGCATTGCGGGCGCAAGAGAGAGCACTGGTCCAGACGCAAGCCCTGAGCCGATTAAAAGGGGCGGCGGTGTCAACGACGAGGACGACGATGACAACGCACAGTGGGGCCAGAGGCGGAGAAGTAGGCAAAAATACTTATTTATCAGACGAGTGGTAAAACTGATATTGTATTGTGCGAGTAGGAAATAATGCGACACGAGGCCGATAAGTCGAATGTGTTATATATGATGAATATTGGAATGAATGTGTTATATACCATTTTTAGATAACCTTACTCTGACTTTCACGTATTTTAATTTAAGTATACAAATCAATTGGGTACCATGTTACAATGCGATCAAATGTTGCTGATCAGACAAAAGTTGTCTAATCTAATGGATATTTTGATTTAGGGCGGTATTTACATAAATCCCGAAGATATTTTTAAGAAAATGACTCCATTTTTTAAGCTCCTCCAATAGCTAGAAGACGCTTAAATAATGATGCAGGTTTCATTTTCGTTGAAATCCTTGATTTTTTGAAAAGTGCCAAATTTTAAAAGAATTTTCGCGTTTTTGCAAAACTACAAAATTGAAGAGCGAGATTCTTTCGTAAGGACATCGTTTTTAAAGACAGATTTTGTGTTAAATAAGGTATTGTAAAATGTTTCAAATATGAGTTATTTTCGCGTAATTTTCCGTGAAATGTAACAATTTCTAATCAATTATTTCCTCAAAAATGGATCCAAATTTTTATATTAAATTTTCTACTTGTATGTATCAAAGGTAGGTAAGAAAGTGGTGCTGGCCCCATTTTTAGCGTATTCTATACTTTCGAAAATTGCAGAAAGTTAATGTTACAGAAGTACTGTGCAGAAAGAGATTTTTGTTGAATTTGGTTGGTGATTCCGGGTGCGTCAACAGCTTTGGTCATTAGTTCCTTAAGTGTAGTGTATGTTTTTTCTTCGTGAGATGGCGGTGATCTCCCCCCCTGGATGGGGAGATCCGGCGCCGACCTACCATCGGCTACTGGGGTTTCCCCCTAACTAGTACTCTCCCACCAGCGGGGCACCGCCCCAGCCCGGACAAGCTCTAGGCTTCCGACCGGTTTCTCGGAAATATTCCGAAATTGTAGTGTAGTGCATGTTTGTAAGTGTGTGTGTAAGGGGAGAAGATAGGACAAGGAAAAGGAAGGAAAGATCGCGCGCGGGCCGTGGCCCGTTTGTTAGGGTACTGCTCCGGCATTCACCTCATGTTGATCGGAGAAACCACGGAAAACTACCGATCAGAGCAGCCGGCCACTAGAGTTCTTCTCCAGATAGCGGCTGAATTCGACCTAGCTGAAAAGCTAGTGTCGAAAACCCTGTCGCCGTCAGGACGTGAATCTTAAGACCTATCGGTGAGAAGCGCTGCAGTAACATCAGTTGATTACCTAACCTACCGCTCCCAGGTAGATTTTCGTTGAAAATGAAATGTGTTCTAAAATAGTTGTGCTACAGAATGGCGCACAGTTTTTGGCACTACTTATTTTTCTAATCTCTTTAAACTAGGCCAGTTTTCCGGTATTATCCCACTTTTCCTGCTACGTATGGGCGCCAAAACGTTCTTTTTTCATATTTTCTCAATTTTTTCGGTCCCTTAATAGTAGAATTGAAATATGTCTTTTAGAATTTTACAGAGGAGTAAATCATTCCTATACGCAAATTTTCATTGAAAAATTTGGAGCCGTTCTTGAAAAAATGTCGTTTGAGTGAGTCGCAATATGGCAATTTGAGTTCATTTTCACAGAAGACTTTTGACATTTCGGGAAACTTACGGTTAATGTAAATTTTAACGACGTGAGGATTATTTCGAAAATATTACATTTGTGTAATTTTTGAAGAAAAAAATTGCAAACTGGCGTTTCTGTTGTTTTATTCAATGAATTTTTTTTGAAAAAAAATTGAAAATATCATTGAGATTTCATGTATATATCCCCAAAATTAAAACATCGATTTCAAATTCAAGGAGCCGCGACATAAGTCAGATTGTTTGGGGAATATCACTTTTGGTGAAAATCTTACTTACAGATTAACTGCTAGCGTTGTTCACCAACAGATGGACGGGCGGATGGGCACACAGTCGGACAAACGGACAGATGTTTTGCGGTAAATCCATTTTTCGGTATCAAAGACTCACAGAATATGGATTCTGACTACACGTGGGAGAAAAAGTAATTTGCTACATGTAGAAACCAGAATTATCCACATTTTTCGGATCAGGGATCTATTACGAATTTTCGGCCAAAAATTCAGTTTTTTGCTTTGGCATTACATAACTTTATCTATACTACGTATGTAGTCTGCGGTAAAGTAAAAATCAGATTTTTAAAAAAGGGCCATGTACAGTATTTTGAACAAATGAGTAGTTTTTACTTAATTACTGCGCGAAATTATTGCAATTACTTTTTTAAAAGTTCTGAAAAATCGCTCCAATGTTTTCTTCATTCTTTTCAGGTTTAGAACAAGGGTCGCTTAAATGAATTGCACGGTTAAAAAAATTAATCTAAATTTTCGAAAATTGCAAAGTTTGAAATAATGTTTTTATTTATTTAGTCAAAAACAGTCAATGTGAAAATGTATGTAACGTAATGTAACGCCACTAGTTGTTTCAATTTTGTTAAATGTCAAAATGAGAACGTAATTATGTTAGTTCTAGCAGATTATTTCTTGAGTATCGTTAATGCAATGTTTCAATACATAGTTACTTAATGTGGAGTGATGTCCTTGTGGTATTTCGAACTTACACGTTTTTCGTAATACTGTATTGTTATGTTGACATAACGCCATCAAACAGGTCTGCATCGTTTCAGGAAGTTAATAATCCGCCACCCGTTAAGAACAATCGATATTAATGAGCTGTAGCCAGTAGCGTAACGAAATGAGTTCGGGTCCGCCCGCAAAACTTTTATCCGGACCCCTTTTATAAAATATCCACAATATTATTTTTTTAAACACACACACAATAGTTCAGCGACCCATAATCTCATTCAAGTTTCATTAACTGAAGCATTAAACTAAGCGGCACAAGTCAAGACAATCCTATCAACCCCCTTAATTCGAACGGCTGGTTACTGAAAAGCATTGTCAGCAACATTTTCGCCTGAACGTTCTCACATAAGATGGCAAGTTTCAAACCTAAGCTACAACAATCGAAAGACGGTTTGTGTGTGTGTTTATTGTTAAGAATGATAAAATGCTTATAACCAGTAGTGGAAAAATGTGCTTTTATTATTTAATTTTAAGGAATGAAGGTTGCTTTAAAACCTAAATGAAATGCTTATTTTCATTGATTTAGAAACAGGGTTACATAAGCTACAGGTGAGCGAAAAAATCATTCTTGTGGAAGATGAGGTGTTTAAATTTCAATAGTATCAACTATTGCAAGGATCAGAGAAAGTATCAAGTAAGTAATACTTCTTATTATCGCAAACCCTTCAACCTAAAAAATAGCCCGCACGTTACTTCACTGGTTGTAACTAAAGCAGGCAAGTGGGTTTGCAAATATCGAGGTTAGTTGTTATTAGCTCTGTATTGGCCTATACACGTTAATAACTGTTACGGTTGAACAAACCAAAGCTAATTAAGATTATTTGGCATCGCAGGCGAATTTTCATTTTGCACTACTCCCTTTCGTCTTCGCACTCGTCATTGGTCAGCGTACTCGCTTTCCATGACGCGACCCCGGATTCGATTCCCGGTCAGCAAGATTATGATGTGCGTTTTCCTTGCAATGTCCCAGTATATGTTGCTGTGCGACAAAGACAAAACTTACTTCTCAGATTCAGAAGACCAGGTAACAGCGTCGGTTGATTGATTGTTTCGTGTTTCCGGGCGCGTCAACTGCTTCGGTCATTAGTCCCGTTAGTGTAGTGCATGTTTTTTTCTCGGGAGACGGCTGTGATTTTCCCCCGCTGGATGGCGAGATCCGGCGCCGACCTACCGTCGGCTAGTGGGGTTTCCCCCTAACCAGGACTCTCCCACCAGCGGGGCACCGCCCCAGCCGGGACATGCTCTAAGCTCTCGACCGGTCTCCCGGAATATGTGATAGTGTAGTGCATGTTAGTGTAAGTGAGTGTGTAAGGGGAGATGATAGGACAAGAAAGGGGAAGGGCAGATTGCGCGCGGTCCGTTGCCCGTTTGGTAGGATACTGCTCCGGCATTCGCCTGGTGTTGATCGGAGAAACCACGGAAAACTACCGATCAGAGCATCCGGCTAGAATTCTCCCCCAGACAGTGACTGAATTCGACCTAGCTGAAAAGCTAGTGTCGAAAATCCTGCCGCGCGCCGTCAGGACTCGAATCTAGGACCTCCCGGTCAGAGGCGCTGCAGTGGCATCAGTTGATGCACTGAGCTGCGGCTCCCGGTGTAACAGCGTCGGGCTGTCTTTGTGCTAACCACACGTACCCCGTTAACCCATGACCGTGAGGACGGGATGATGATAGGTCATGGCCCGTTCTCGGGCTGTCGCGCCAAGTACAGTTAACCCCGTGTGGTCTACCACCTCCACACTTTCGCACTTCATCAGGAGGACAACTCCCCAGGGTGGGCACCTATGCCTCTTGGCTTTTATCCTCACCCCCCGCCGACGCGCTAACGCCGACAGGCTGAAGGCCTGAAGGCCGCAACCCAGTTTGCCCTCGCGGCAACCTCCCCATACAATGCCCGGGTGGGGGCCGCCGTGCTAGCTCAGAGCTCCTAGACTAGTACCAGAGTCTCGACAATGCGTCACTCACATGCGCCGGGAACAAGTTCCCTCCTCTCCCAGAGTATCGGGCCACTGCCACGACGAATCCGATAGCCCAACTGGGGGCCACCCAGACTAAGAGCCCGGGCGGCTCGGAGCCCCCATCCCGTCTCCCCATTGCTTACCGCCAGCTCTCGATGTGGGTGACACCGGTACCGAAGCAACCTGACGGGTGGTAACTAGTTTCCCGCCGGACTTTAAAGTGGGATCCAGAGTGCTCTGAAAATCATCCTTCGCCCGGTTCTGCTCCAAGGCCGACGCGCCATAGGCCCAACTAGTGGGTGGCCGGTTGCCCGGCCACCAGGAGCTTAACATCGCCTTCTCACAGCCTGCACCTTCAGTCTAACGCGCCAAGTATAGTCAGAATTTCGTCTTCTCTTCCGGTGAGTGGCCCAGTGTGCGGAGGAGGAGGCGCGATCCCGGCGTCAGTGTGAGCGGCAAGACATTCGCCCGGTTGCTCCGAGTACGCGCGGTGGGCTAAGCTGACTACGCGCGCCCAGCGGGCGACGGCGAGGGCGAGGACGAGTTCGAGGGCCACCTCTTGGGCGAGAGGGCGGGGACAAACACGCGAAATCGATTTGGTCCCTCCGTTAACTCTTCTGGGAACCTCGAGAGCCACGGACGCATGCTGAATTTCAATTATTGATTCCACCCCCACCCCGCCCACTTTCGGTGCGGGCGAGGAGAACCTTATTAACTTCCATCATGGAGTTGGGGAGTCCGGGACGATCGATGTGTGCTATTCTGCGATATTAGCTTCACATACTCGCTGTAATTAATGTAGTTCATGAAATAATATTAGAATTTCAGTAATGAATTTCTGAGTAAAACATGAATGTGAAAGCTTCACAGTTCTATATTTCACGCCTCGAAAAGTAATCATAACTCAATTGCTGATGAACAAAGCTTTTTCCTCATGAATACCTTTCTTAGTGACTCCATGATTCATATATAATAATACAAATATTAATTCACAAAATATTATAAATTTATCTAAAAGAAAGATAATGTACTCCTTTCAAAAATATGCTTTGTAAAAAAATTCCAGTTTATTTTTAACATGTCTTTTCCTTTGAAAATACATTTGAGATTTTAACATTTGATTCGGCATAAATTTACTTTTAAATCTCTTTTCATGGCTACAAGTACTTTCCAATAAGATAAATATTACTACTCTACTTTAATATTGGTTAAAGGAGGAGAACAAAGAAATGACCAATGTTATTTTTTTAATTTTGATTTAAGACAACTTTTTAATACTTTATTTGATGTTGCATCGAAGAAGGTGCGTTATATTGCAATTCACTTATTTCATTTTATGTGTTGCTTATTTAACATAACGGTAAACAAAACTTAGAACATGAAGAGGGTATTAATTACGTCGATGTAGCTCACTGGCGTTGAAGTGTGTATCCGTTGCTCGTGATCGTCAGTTTACACAGGCAATTAGTGCTCTTCACAGCAGAATTGACTCACTTCGCTACAAACGGACCTAGCGACAAACGCGCCAACCGAAAGAAACCTTACTTCAGCTCTTCTGAATATCCTATTATTTATTTAGTATTAGAAAATTCTAATTTTATGACCAACTCGTTTATCTTATGAAATGAAAAAAATTCAACATTTTTATTTTTTGGCTATATATAGTGACGAGGAAAGTTAATGCATTCGATCTGAAAAATCGAGGTCGACAATTAGGTGATAGAATCGGTTTTGAGGTACCCTGAGGCGAAAAATTGCTTTTGTCATAGTTTTTGTCTGAGTCGATGGATGTGTGTGTCTTGTGCAACGCAGAAAAATCAGAAACTTTTGTGTTCTAATTTGTGGGTAAAGTCGGTTAGTGCTGGTTGAAATATATTTTAAGATTAGTACAAGTGGCGAGAAAATAGGTGAAGTCTTGAACCAAAAAAGTAGTCGAAAATCTTAAAAATTGGCACTTAGCCTAAAATATGTGAAGTGGGGCTAAGAAATAAGGCATTATGACTGTTCCTTATCCACAATACCTCCTATACACATTCTCTAGTCCATCAAGTTTACACGGGAACAGTTGGTGGGGAAATGAATGCTGCATTTTAGGTGGAAATTGTCAGAGACAGTAAAGATTTACAGAACCTACGGTAGAGGGGACAGTAGGATCGGCCGTTAGATCAGTCCCTTTGTCCCCGCTTCCCGCCTTGTCAATCACCTAGTCAATACAATTTACTTAGGAGCAATAGTTGGAAAGTAGATTCTACATTTTTAACGAAGTGGCCAAAGTCATTTTTAACGAAAAGTGTCGAAAGTAATTTTTAACGAAAAGTGTCATCTTGAACTCCTGAACAAATTTAGTCTGTTCAATTGTCAACATGTATCTGAGAAGTGTTGAACACGTTTTGTAACATTACACTGAGTAAAATAAAAATTAATTATATACGTTTTAATTATTATGAATATTATTAACAATTAATAGAAAATTGCCTTAGAGGAATAAAATTGACTTTTACTGAAATTAGGGAAACTTATTTATGCACCGAGGGCGTTATAATGGTTATAATGATTGACAAATATATAATGGTTACGATGAAGGCCCTCGGGCACTTTGTCGCCGCTCGATCATTAGAACCACTCAACGCCCGTGGTACATACAAAATTTTATTTTTTACCTAATTTTATTGAATCAGATTTACTTATGTACTAATAAACTAGATGTTAACTTGAGTCGGTTTGTCTTTCATATTTCTTTCCCATAACTCCCATTCATAAATCCCTCTCATAATTCTCTACATAGGAGAAATAGTAGCATCATTCAACTGTTTTCATATTTCCTTCGTAACCTTATGAACCTTTCAATCTAAGTAAGTTATACGAGCTCCGTATCGAAGGCAATAAAGTATACGTAAAAGATAAATATTTCTTTTATCTGACGGAGAAACTGGAGAAGAAGCCACGATATAGACTAAATGTAATCAATTATCTTTCAATAAAAGTGAAATGAAATCACATATATACAGATTTCTTTCTATTACTAAGTGGTAATGATAATTCATTGTTCGTTTGATAGCTCCATGAGAAAACTACTCTTTTAATTTGGAGCTGATCCTCAAATTTTCATTTGCATATTGTATGCTTCTGTCCATGATATTCTCTCTGTAATAGAACTACAGAAACGAGTGAATAATGATGCACGTTTAACCGTGGAAACAATGTTTATAGTCCACTCCCGCCCAGCGAATTTTAATGATTTCAACAGTTCCATCTCGAGCGTTCCATAATTCATTCGCGAACTGTCATCGTCGCGTCACGCCCGCATTAAAAATTACTCTGTCAAGTGTTAAGTGATGTTTTGTATCTCCGTAGAGGGCGATAAAGTCGTTTTTGGATTATTAACAGAGGATCGTGGCCCCGGCCGGCGAGGCTCATCAATTAATCTTCTCTTTAATTCGGAACTGAACATGACGTCCGCCTCTTGGGGCAGCCCTGGCGACCACAGTGCGCGCCCGGCCCGGCCCAGCCGAGCCGCAGCCCTTCGCCCTTGCGCGCTGTTTGCGTGTAGGGCAAGCACGTCATGTCTGCCCTTTCATGTGTCTGTTTACCTCGCTCTTCTCCGCGCTGCCGTCCACATGCGACGCCCTCCGGGGGTCGCCAGCGGCCAGATTTGAATAACACTTTATACACGCGTGTGGAAATTAAAATGGTCACCCAGTGTGTTCATGTTATCGAAAACGAATTACAAAAACTGTGTTTAAAAACTTTTTTTTACTGAATTGTTGATTTTTTTCGTAATGAATGGATACGTGCTGTGTTCTGTATGATGAAGTGCACTTGTTGGTCAACAATCGCTTTCTCACTGACATTTCGGCCTCCCCTCTTGTTAAATATACTTCTTGACTTGAAGGTTCCAATTATTAAATTATAGACAGTCAAATAGAAAATTTATTCTTTTTACTTATTTATTATTACATATTAAAACATAAATCATTACAAGATTTTCTGGCAACGTTTCGGAGGTGAGGTGTACCTCCATCATCAGGTCGTGGCCTACATTGACATAAGTTGGGGAAACGTTGGCTAGGTACTAAAAATAAAGATGGTTGACTCCATTCTGAGGTCAAGTCTAAAAACAGGCATTAAAAGAAATATTAGAAGGTGTCTAATTAGTTGGATTGTAAAAGATATAAAACACATTTGAGGTAAAAAAGTTAAAATATCTAAATCATACATTCAAATAAGTTATGGTATATGCGTCTAATTTGTTGAAATATTGAAAATTAAAAACAAATTATGGAAAAAAAAATTAAATGATGTAAAAAGTAAAAGACTAAAACAAAAACAAAAAAGGCAAGTGCACAGATGAGAAAGTCCAGTACTCACAAAAAAGGAATCACCTACTGTCGCTGGAGGTGCGGGAGATCCTACTACGGAGGTCGTAACGGCAGGAATGACGAGGTTGTGTGTGAGTAATGGGAGGGGGAATGATGGGAAGAAGGGGAGGGGGGCGGGGAGGCTGGGTGGGGGGATTGTGAAGAGAAACGGAAGAACGGTTGCGTAAAAAATATGGACATGGCGGGTTCTTTGGATTTGAATGAGAAGGTTGAATTTGGAGTACAGGAATCACATTGTTGGTATCGGGTTTTTCGCCAAGGTTTTGTTCGGAACAGGGCTTCCATCATGAACACTGTCAGTAATGACAAGATCAGAATATCTATTGGATATATTTTTGAATTTAAAGAGTATTGAGTCATAGCTTTTTGAAAAGAGGTTGCATTCTAAATTGGAATTCATGGAAGAGTTTGTTTTAATGAAAAGTGATTCGAGTATCAATCTGGAGTTCCAGTTGGGTTCTATAGCTAATATGGAAGGGTTATCAAAATCAATACTGTGGTCATGGTTGATGCGATGAGCTGTTAGGGAATTTTGTTTTTCAAAAGGAAGTCTTATGTTATTTTTGTGTTCCTTGACCCGGTCACATAATCTCCTACGAGTTTGACCAATGTATGCTAGTTCACAATGTGAACAATGTAAGGCATAAACGGTGTTGAGTTTGTGTAACTTTGGTATAGGATCTTTAAGATGACGAATCAAGTTTGATTTGTGAATAATGGTATTAACGAATTTAATGTCAGGAAAACTATTGTAAAGTTGTCTTTTTATTTTATTATTAATGTTATGGACGAAGGGTAAGGAAAATACTACCTGTTCTGAATTGGTGGAAATGGCTTGGGTTACATCACCAGGAAGAATGGCATTAACTGAAGAACTTTGAGCAAGTTGTTTAAGTTTTTGACAAACAAATTTGGAAATAAAATTAATGGGGTAAGAGTTCCTAAGCAGAAGTAAAAATATCTTGTGGATAATCGCCGGATAGAAAATTGGATTGGACAGATGAATTGTTCTTTGTACCAGATTCTTGACCAAGGCAATTTTCATTGAGGTGGGATGATTGGATTGAAAGTTGAGAATGATGCCCGCATATGTGGGTTTGGTGTACCACTTAGTGAGGCAAAAATTAGGAAATCTGAATATGGTAATGTCGAGAAAGTTGATGGTGCCTTCAACTTCCTGTTCAAGCGTAAACTTTAAATTTGAATGATAGGAGTTAAATTTTTGAAGTACATTCAGAACCTGGTCATGCTGCACCAAAATCAATGTGTCATCGACATACCGTGTGAAAAATTTTAAATCCAAAGATGAGAGGACGTCAGTTTCTAATTTTCGCATAGTAATTTCACATAAGATGGAGCTAAGAACGCCTCCAATAGGACATCCTTCATTTTGAGAATACAGAATATGATTAAATATGAAGGTTGTATTGCGTAAGATTAATCTGACTGCCAAAATAATCTCAGTTTTGAGTAAATTGGAGGTCTTGAATTTTACTTGGGATGTCAATAACTCTTCTAAAGTAGAAAAAATTAGTTGGTGGGGCATGGACGGGTACATTTGGGCTATGTCCAAAGAAATGAATGTATCTTGAGGGCTTAAATGAATAAGTTTTAATCTGTTGACAACATCACTACTATTTTTCGCATTATTTTGGTAATCCGGCTGTAAAAAGGTTTTGAGAACATAATTTAGAAATTTGGACAATTTGTAGTCTGGTGAGGAAATACTGGAAACTACAAGTCTGAAAGGAGTTCCGGGTTTGTGGACCTTGGCAAAGCCATATGCTCTGGCAATGCCAGGTACAGAGGGATACAACGAACGATAAGTAGAAAAGGTGATGTACTTTTTGTTCAGCCATCTCTTTAAGACATTTTGAATTTTAGAGAGGTAGATTCTTGAGGGATCTCTAATAATTTGTCTAAAATTATCACCTGACTTTAAATTTTCTTCAACCTTGGTGTAATAAGAAGAGTTATCAATGAGTGCGACAGCGCCTCCTTTGTCTGTGGGAATGACAACTAAATCTGGATGGTTCTTGAAAAATTGTTTAGTATGTAACAAATCTCGGTGTATTGCATTTTGTTGTTGATTTAACTTGACGGGATTATTAACATAATTGGAAATGGAATTGACAAGAATGTTCCTGACTTCTTCTCTTTCGGAATGTGTAATCCGTTGTAAGATGGTTTCGACAGATTTGATAAGCTGAAACGAGGTATGCTGTTTGTCTTTGTTGGTGAGTGGAAATGAAAATTTTTGACCAAGAGACACTGTTCTTTGGACAGCTACAGGAATTTCGATTGAAGTTAAATTGTAGAACTTAGGGCCGAAGGTTTCCTCAGAACCTTGTTGATCATGGACGGCAAAGTGATATTGATGTTTATTCAAAAATAACTGTCGCTGGTGTGGTATATAACCATAACTTATTTGAATGTATGATTTAGATATTTTAACTTTTTTACCTCAAATGTGTTTTATATCTTTTACAATCCAACTAATTAGACACCTTCTAATATTTCTTTTAATGCCTGTTTTTAGACTTGACCTCAGAATGGAGTCAACCATCTTTATTTTTAGTACCTAGCCAACGTTTCCCCAACTTATGTCAATGTAGGCCACGGCCTGATGATGGAGGTACACCTCACCTCCGAAACGTTGCCAGAAAATCTTGTAATGATTTATGTTTTAATATGTAATAATAAATAAGTAAAAAGAATAAATTTTCTATTTGACTGTCTATAATTTAATAATTGGAACCTTCAAGTCAAATCGTTTCTAACAGACAGCCTATTGCTACCTTCTAAATATACTTCTCTGCAAAAAATTTAATCAAACTTTTACTTTAATGATCTATATTCCATTTTTAATATATTTGTACAATAGACTTTATTTTGAGTTGCAGATAGTTCTTGTTCGGTAATGTTTAGCGTGTAGATAATGTAAGCCAAGACTGCACAACTGCATATGGAATATAGTTAGGAGTGTGAATTTAGAACTCCTAGTATTCCTATTAATTAAGAATGGGTCGTGGCCTTGGTAAGACCTTTGAGTATGCAATATCCATGTATCGTTATTTCAGAAAATGACGTCATCCGTGCTGCCCCTCTCAACGGAGGTAAAAGCGTTCATCTCATTTCAGCCTGCTTTCGTCCAGACACAGCCTGCTTTCGACAATTGATGAATAAATTCAAATAACGCCCGAACAAGTAGGAAATCTGCCGTGCGAAACCTTCAGACAAATTAATAAATGATTATGGAATGGCATTTTATGGTTTGATTGTTTGTAATCAATAAGGACATCGTTTGATATTATGAATTAAAGACCATCTCCGGTTATTGACATAACAGGATTCGAATAAAAAACTTTAAAAGTTTAAATTGTTCTTACTCGAAAATGTTTAGTTTGTAGATTATTTATGTCAGGACTTCCCAGTAAAGTTTGGAATGTAGTAAGGAGTGTGAATTCAGATCTCCCTTTACCCATATCTGCCTAGCGTGCCCGTATGGGTGCTGAAATTACAAAGCTGTAGATAGTTCAAACTTTGACCTTAAAAAATTGCAGAAATGCAATTTGAAACTTCATGTTATTTTGCATCTCATCCTAAAAGGTGTCACATGTGCTTTTCATAATTTCGAGAAAAAGTCAGAATTTATAATATTTTTAATTATAAAATGGTGTAATGAAAAATGTTACAAAATAATTCAGGCAGATAAGAGTTAATTATTTTGCTACAAATTAGGCATTCATTTCATTTAATTCATTTCAATTAGGGCTAATTTTCCGTGGCAAGGCTCATGCCTCCCGGCTTGCTCTTTTGCTGAGCTCCTTTCACCGCCTGGCAGAGAAAGGAGGCATCATTTGGACGTCGAAACCGGTGACTTGAATTTTGCTCAGATGCTTCCTTGGGCTTGAGGATCTTTTACATTAGGATAGTTTCCTGAAGATCTACAATATGGGACTGCTGGCTTTACTTCTCCTCCGCAGGAGGCGTACGAAAAATTTGTCGTCCTTCAAAATTTATAATTTCGAACGGGTTTAAATCTGAGAACTTCTACCTATATGCTAACCTTTAGACCACTGCGAAGCATAGACCGGGAGAGGTGGCTCAGTGCATCAGCTAATGTCACTGCAAAGCCTCTGACCCGCAGATCCTAAGTTCGAGTCCCGACAGTGGCAAGATTTTCGACACTAGCTTGTCAGCTGGGTCTATACTCAGTCGCTTTCTGGAGGAGAATTCTAGAGGCCAGCTGCTCTTATCGGTAGTTTTCCAGAGTTTATCCTATCAACATCAGGCGAATGCCGGAGTAGTACCCTAACAAACGTGTCAAGGACCGCGTGCGATCTTTCCTTCCTCTTCTTTATTCTATCCTCACCCCTTCCACACACATTAACATGCACTACACTACCCCACATGCCGGTAGACCGGTCGGGAGCTTATTCCGGCAGGGGCGGTGACTCGCTGGTGGGAGATTCTTAGTTGCGGAAAACCCCGCTACTCGACAGTAGGTCGACGCCGGATCTCCCGCCATTCAGCGGGAGAAGATGCCGCTCCCGATGAAAAGCATTCACTATACTAACGGGACTAATGGCCTTAGTAGTTGAATCATTAATAACCAACCAACTGATGGAAGCATGGGTTACTGCGCAATGTAGACCCCTTCAAGGACAAATCAAAACTGTTTTTACTGAATTGTAATATTTTCCCCTTAACATTTTTAGCAACTTTTTTTTACTTTCTGTCAAAGGGCTAAGTGGAGTTTTGTCGCTTGAGGAAGCGAATGGCGGGCGTGCGCAGGTACACGTACGGCAGCCTGTTCGGGCGCGTGTGGGGCGCGGCGGCGTTCCGCGGCGCGTCCGGGCTGGGGCCCCCGCGCGAGCCCCGGCCCGCGCCCGCAGCGCTCGTGCTCACCGGCTGGGCGCGCTACGACCACTTCCAGGTATACAAGAATCCGCCTACGAATGAACTAACATGACAGTTCGCTAAAACAAGTGAACATCACATGTATACTTGTGTTTATCTAACGTGGCAGTTGATGTAAATCAGGTGTTGAAGGTTTTGTTCAATCGGTAGCCGAAACGCACTCGTCCGCGAACGCACTCCCCCGCAACCGCACTCATCGGCAAACGCACTCACCCCAAACAAACTCACCCCAAACACACTCATCCCCAAACACACTCATCCCCAAACACACAGATCCCCAAACACACTCATCCCCAAACACACTTATCCGCAAACGCATTCATCCGCAAACGCATTCATCCCAAACGCATTCATCCGCAAACGCACTCATCCGCAAACGCACTCATCTTCAAACGCGTCGTTGGTGCTTCATTTACTTCCACACGGAGTGACGTTGCGTCACAGGGGCTGAGCGCGTTGGTGGGGTGCGCAGGTGCTGTGCGAGCTGCTGCCGGTGGCGGTGCCGTCGCTGGTGCTTGATTTACTTCCACACGGAGTACAGTTGCGTTGCAAGGGGCTGAGCGCGTTGGTGGGGTGCGCAGGTGCTGTGCGAGCTGCTGCCGGTGGCGGTGCCGTCGCTGGTGCTTGATTTACTTCCACACGGAGTACAGTTGCGTTGCAGGGGGCTGAGCGCGGTGGTGGGGTGCGCAGGTGCTGTGCGAGCTGCTGCCGGTGGCGGTGCCGTCGCTGGTGCTTGATTTACTTCCACACGGAGTACAGTTGCGTTGCAAGGGGCTGAGCGCGTTGGTGGGGTGCGCAGGTGCTGTGCGAGCTGCTGCCGGTGGCGGTGCCGTCGCTGGTGCTTGATTTACTTCCACACGGAGTACAGTTGCGTTGCAAGGGGCTGAGCGCGTTGGTGGGGTGCGCAGGTGCTGTGCTAGCTGCTGCCGGTGGCGGTGCCGTCGCTGGTGCTTGATTTACTTCCACACGGAGTACAGTTGCGTTGCAAGGGGCTGAGCGCGTTGGTGGGGTGCGCAGGTGCTGTGCGAGCTGCTGCCGGTGGCGGTGCCGTCGCTGGTGCTTGATTTACTTCCACACGGAGTACAGTTGCGTTGCAAGGGGCTGAGCGCGTTGGTGGGGTGCGCAGGTGCCGCTGGTGCTTGATTTACTTCCACACGGAGTACAGTTGCGTTGCAAGGGGCTGAGCGCGTTGGTGGGGTGCGCAGGTGCTGTGCGAGCTGCTGCCGGTGGCGGTGCCGTCGCTGGTGCTTGATTTACTTCCACACGGAGTACAGTTGCGTTGCAAGGGGCTGAGCGCGTTGGTGGGGTGCGCAGGTGCTGTGCGAGCTGTTGCTGGTGGCGGTGCCGTCGCTGGTGCTTGATTTACTTCCACACGGAGTACAGTTGCGTTGCAAGGGGCTGAGCGCGTTGGTGGGGTGCGCAGGTGCTGTGCGAGCTGTGCGAGCTGTTGCCGGTGGCGGTGCCATCGCTGGTGCTTGATTTACTTCCACACGGAGTACAGTTGCGTTGCAAGGGGCTGAGCGCGTTGGTGGGGTGCGCAGGTGCTGTGCGAGCTGCTGCCGGTGGCGGTGCCGTCGCTGGTGCTTGATTTACTTCCACACGGAGTACAGTTGCGTTGCGAGGGGCTGAGCGCGTTGGTGGGGTGCGCAGGTGCTGTGCGAGCTGCTGCCGGTGGCGGTGCCGTCGCTGGTGCTTGATTTACTTCCACACGGAGTACAGTTGCGTTGCAGGGGGCTGAGCGCGTTGGTGGGGTGCGCAGGTGCTGTGCGAGCTGCTGCCGGTGGCGGTGCCGTCGCTGGTGCTTGATTTACTTCCACACGGAGTACAGTTGCGTTGCAAGGGGCTGAGCGCGTTGGTGGGGTGCGCAGGTGCTGTGCGAGCTGCTGCCGGTGGCGGTGCCGTCGCTGGTGCTTGATTTACTTCCACACGGAGTACAGTTGCGTTGTAAGGGGCTGAGCGCGTTGGTGGGGTGCGCAGGTGCTGTGCGAGCTGCTGCCGGTGGCGGTGCCGTCGCTGGTGCTTGATTTACTTCCACACGGAGTACAGTTGCGTTGTAAGGGGCTGAGCGCGTTGGTGGGGTGCGCAGGTGCTGTGCGAGCTGCTGCCGGTGGCGGTGCCGTCGCTGGTGCTTGATTTACTTCCACACGGAGTACAGTTGCGTTGTAAGGGGCTGAGCGCGTTGGTGGGGTGCGCAGGTGCTGTGCGAGCTGCTGCCGGTGGCGGTGCCGTCGCTAATGCTGTCGCTGCTGGCGGCGCGCGAGGAGGAGCCGCTGCCGCCGGCGCCTGGCTGCTTCGCGAGAGGAATACCCTGGCGCTGCTGGAGAATTGGCGCCACCGCCTCCGCTGCCCCCGGCGCATCTGGCCCTCGCTCGACGAAAGCGCAAGCCACTGGGAGCTCGCCAATTGTAGCTTTCTCGGTACGTACGGACATTTACCACCAGAGTAACGGAATTAAGGGCATTACACACATTTTTTTTTTTGAAACTGGATAATTTAACATACTTCTTCCAGTTTTATAATTCTTATCGAATACGGTCCCTAAGATATGGCGATTCAGTGGCGAAGATCGCCAAGGTAGTAGTGTCGTAGCGATATCTGACCGAAGGGTCGCGGCTTCGTGTCCCGCCTCGGGCATGGTTGTATTTGTGTTCGTCGTTTCACCTCATACCATCGCAATGTCGTTTCGTTTTCACAGTTACCATAACGTTAACTCGAATAGTGGTCGCTAATGACGTATATGTTAATGCAACGTTAAATAACAAAAAAACTAGTTTTTATTAGTAACGAAACTAGTATTTATTAGAAGCAGCGCATTGTTGATTTACTTAATGTAGGAATTTATCTTTAAACTGATTTCCACTACAACTAGATAAATGTGACATGGGGCATTTGAGCTATGATATACATATAATGTGTGTAGTCATGTCTTTACCCTTTAGATTTGAGAAAGAACCGCTGCTTTGGCGGTCGTTTTGAATGTTCCGGCTGTAGCTTAAACGTTCTCCAGATCCCCTACCTTATAACTACCATGTTGTCCACTCTTCACATGATGTGGCCCACAGGTCCTTGTACTCAGTATATTCTTGCTATACCTTAAAAAATAATTCCGCTTACCCTTTTCTATTTCATCCAGTATTGTGGAAATAGGGAGGGACGTGGTATATCACACTTAATTCCACCAGCTGTGTTCCGGAGGCCGGTTCTCCATGCATACTGGCGGCCCACGCACTCTCTGTTTCCGACGGCGAGACGGATTTCTAATATACCGCTGTCCGGGAGCAGTAAGTACACGTCACGAACACCAATTTTCTACACCATCCGGATCTGCTTAGAAAGATGAGGTTACGTATAAGAAAATTCATTGAATTGTCCACCACGCCACAACACTTTAGAGGATTTACATCCATTTCCAAACGAGATTCAAACCTCGATCTCTTCAGTTCCGGACACACTGCCTTGCAGCTCCAGCGGCCTCCGCCATTCGGACCAGGCAGAGTAATATTACCTACATTATTTCTGCAGTTCTTCAGTTAGGTCCTATTTCATTTCATATGGGGCTACCTGTCGGGTTTTTGCCCGACATCCAACCTGGTATCCATGTATCGGAGGGGCTTACCAGGGCATCCTGAGGTAACTATCGTTTCTCAGGAAACAATTCCCTTGAATCTCTCATGCTACCCGAACATCATGCTATGATAGCCTTAAGTCCCATGTCTGTCCTGTACCAGTATATTCAAGCCCTAGATAACCCACGAACCGGTCACTGTGGCACAATCATTATTCTGAGTAGTTAGATACTAACCCAGGCAGATTGCACATATACCTTACGTTGACTTGCCGGACTCGGGAAGGATTTTCGAACGACTAGGATATAAAAAATATGACAGGAAGACAGAGATTGTGGTAATGTACTCCTTGCCGCCAAGATAATTGTAAACACCCGTGCGCTATTAGATGCGCCTGTCCCAAAACCGACGGTGATGGATTTTGACAGTAGCATAGCTAAGACGAACTCATCCCCTACCTGGAGGAGAATTCTAGCGACGGTCTATTCTGATAGATTTATTTGCATTTCTCTCTTAAATATCAGGCGAAAGTCGGGGCATTGCTCACAGAAGTAGCCTAGCAGTAACTGTCGAAACGGTCTCTTCTTATCGATGATTGATTCATTACTAGTGGCTCCGGGTTCGTCAACTGCGAAGGTCATTAGTCCCGTAAGTGTAGTGCATTTTTGCTCCGGAGGTGGCGGTGATCTTGCCGTGCTGGATGGTGAGATCGGCGCCGACCTCCTGCTAACGGATTTTCCCCAACCAGATATCTCCTACCAGCGGGGCACTGTCCCAGCCGAGACAAGTTCTAAACTTATGACCGGTGTCCCGGCATGTGTGGTGGTGTAGTGCATGTAAGTGTAAGTAGGGGTAGGATAGGATAAAATATGGGAAGAAAAGATAACGCGCGGTCCGTGCCCGTTTGGTAGGGTATTGCTCCGGCATTCGCCTGATATTAATTGGAGAAACCACCGAAAATTACCGAACACAGCAACCGGCCGCTAGAGTTCTCCTTGAGACAGCGGCGATACTAAGTAGTTACTGACGAAAATCCTGCCACCGTCGGGACTCGAACCTCAGGACCTCCCGGTCAGAGGCACTGCAGGGACATCATTCCTTCTTAGAGTACTGTCTGTATTCCAGCAGTAAAAGGAGTTCCTCCGTCAGTTGGTGCGTTGCCCGCAGGCTCGGACGCGTTCCAGGCGGTGGCGCAGTGCGAGCGCGCCCTCGAGGACGCCGCGTCCGTGCTCGAGCGGCGGCCCCCGCGGCGCGTGCCCGGACGCCGCGTCGGTGCTCGGCCGCCGCCGCCCACGCCGCCGCCCCACGAAGCGCGGCGCGCGAACCAGGCGCTGGCCGCGTGCCGGGCCGCGCTCGCCGCCGCGCTGCCCCGCTACGTGCACGCGGCCGCGCTGGAGGAGTGGCTGGAGGAGCGCGTGGAGCCCGCGCGCCGGCTGCTGGAGCGCTTCGTGGCCGCGGCGGGGGCGGGGCCCGCCCCGCACTGGCCCGACGGCGACGTCCGGCAACTGGGGCTGCAGCGCCGCTGGTGGCCCCCGGCCACGTAGACCCCGAGGTGGAGTCGGGGTTTCTAGTGTGCCATGGTTGAAGCTGCGACATTCTGTGGATGTTCCTAACTGTTTCCTGCGTCAATTTAGTTTCCTTTCGGTACTAATAAATTACTTAAGATTGTGTAATAATAATTAAATAAACTAAATAATTCCACTGAAAGCTATAATCAAAGCGTTTAACAGAAGCCCAAACCTACGCAGCGACTCTACCCTGCTTCTTGTGGAAGACGGGGCTCAAAAGGGTGAATGGAGAGGTGCAAGGAATCCTAAAGTTGGATGGACTCTCTCCTGGAGAAGGGTGTCCTGGAGACGCAGATTGAAACAGGGCTCGCTGACTGTCTTGTCCAGGACGACGTCTCTCGGTTGAGGCAGCAGCTCTGTAGGAGGCTCCCTTCCATGAGACTCTGCTGCGCAGGCTGAATGTGGGCTGTGTTAATAGTGCGTGATGATTGAACCTTCGACAATATTTTGTTCGAGTCGTATTTTTGTAGGTGATTCCTACATTAGTTTTGTTTCCCGTCTACATCGCTTAGATCGTGATTCAGAACTAGTCTAAATATTAACTTTGGAGAAGCTGTTCATATTAGACTGTACCTGCGTACCGACGTGGCGGCCCGTCCACGCTCGCCCTGGAGAGGCATGTAATACTTACGCGGGATGGTCGCGCGCCTGGAGAAAGATACGTTTGAGACGAAGAAGAATACGTTTGAGCGTGGCCTTCAGAGCTACTCCTGTTCAGTGCTCACGTCCGTCGCCCAAGCTTTGTCGTCGCTAGTCGCATTCGCGTGTGGCTCTCCGCAGTCCGGGAAACACAGGCTCGCTAGTCATTAAAGTCCCCCTACGGGACAGTCGAAACGTTCGTCAACACGTACGTACTCATATGTTTCAAAGTTATTTATGCAATAATTTCTCTCTGATTTAAAATGTCACAGCTGTAGATGTAATAACAATATTATAAGTTTATTAATAAGCCAAGAACGGAAGACCTGTTTTAAGAGTATATTGTGCATTCATGTATGTCATTGTGATTAAATTGTTCCTAAGCCTATGGAGAAAAGTGGTCAATATTTTAGAATGCACTTGAATTGCGAATTACGTCGTGAGCCGTCCTTCAACTTATCTGTATTGTTTTTTTACGTATGTATGGTATTATAAGGCGAAAAATATGCGGATGGATGGATAGATCAGCATAGTAGCATTCTATATTGTTTTATTGTTCACTGAAAGTTGAATTTTTTCTTCAAATCAAAACCAGTGTACAAGAAAGTATACCAAGCCTTTCATGTTTAAAAACATTAAAAGATGAAAGAAGATTGAGGATATGAGAAAATACTCCCACGTTCCTCCAGTTATCAAAAACCGACATTGTAAGAGAAAAGACTCCCACGTTCCTCCAGTTATCAAAAACCGACATTGTAAAAATTGTTTCTTCATATGTCTGTATGTCTCCTGGCAGAATGCTCGGGGCTTGATTCCATAGTAGTAATACTAGTGAGAAAATTAGGATATGAAATATATTTGATTGCCTATAGCAATACATGTACATAAATTTTTGTGTAAATAATTCTAAAAATAAAGATCTCAATAAAATTCATATGATATAGTTGTTTCATATAATTTATTTATGTATGATTCAGTGTTGGCATATTATTAGAATTTCATTATTTTTCACTTGTTTTCTTGTTCGTTGTTTTTTATTGTGGGTGTTTGCTAGTATTTTGATGTTATTAACCTTGGTTTCCTTCGCTCCTAAATTTTAAAATTGTATTGTTGTAGAAAATGAACAACCTCACCATTTTCTGAAAGATGCTCGGTGTTTTATTCGTATCAACGTAGCTATTTAAGAAGAGTGATGATGAATGATCACCAGGATGGGAACGGAAATCGACACAAACTTAAATAAACGACAAACGACTCCACTCCTCATTGACGAGAACAAATCAATAAAGTGATATTTTATCAAATATATTTGCATTTTAGTTATCCATCTTCATTATTCCTATTTCTATATTGTGACATACCAATATGTGGATCATTTTATTACATGTTATTTGTCGTACATGTGTGGAAATGCTAGGGTAATTAAATAGGAATATGGCACCTTAGCAACGGTGCCCAAGTCGTTGTCAAGGTAAATTAATATTCATCTGGCATTGAAAGTGACGGTATGGCTAGTCAGATTTGAAAACAATTTGGGGATTGGTTGGAGAGATCAACGATAGTCTACTTCTGCGGAAGTATGTCTGATTTTTTTGAGACAGAAACAGTAGAAGAGGGAAGCCGAGGTTTGGAGAGCTGAGCAGTAATAAGAAAATTCACATTTCTGTCAGATGTGACGCTGTGCGGGTCGCTCGCGGATAGATAATTTGTGTAATTGGAACACCGAATAATTTTCAGTGTGTTAAAAGTATTGCTCACGAACAGTTTGGACTTTAATTATTTCTACAACAAGCGGAAATTAGAACTTGTGAGAAGTCGTATATGATAGAACTCGGAAATATTCTGGACGAGTAATTAATTTGTGGAACTTTAAAACAATTCCGCTGTGTAATCGTAAAGAACTGGGTATTATTTTGCAAGTTTAATCGAACTATAATTACGAATATTTGAAGTAGTGCTGATCAGTGGCTCGGCAACGTTCGCGTGGAAGAACAGGAAAGAAGAACGCGGTACTTCGACTCTGGAATTCGCATCACCGGGGAGAAGAGAAGATGGTCCTTCGTGGCGACGTCGATCAAGAGCGCGCGAAGTATAGTGCAGTATAAAGGTTCGAACAAGGGCATGACCAAAGGACAGTCTTTTTGTTGCATTAAGCAATAAATCCTAAGTTTCTTTTTTAAAGAAAAAAAAAAGATTTTCAATGGCCAATTCGAGCTATAAATAGCAAGATAAAATATTTGTTTTAAGATTTCTCGCCAGTCTGTATGGATGGCAGATCGAGTAATCGGCTATCAATAGGTAATAGCGATTATTTCATACGCAACCCATCGACCCAGCTAGCGGGACAATATTTATTTTTCTTTGAAGCAATAATAGCTAAAAATATTATCGTAACCTTTTCCCTGGCGCCCATGTTAACATAAATTCGGAAACAGGTTACGACGAAATGCCCAATAATTGTGAGCAGTTTGTGGGCATGTTTCAATGTTAATGATAACGCTTAAATAACTTACACATTTGTTATCTTCTTCAGAACAACAGACTTCAATACATACATTCCTGATATAAGAGTCATTTGAACACGTCAGAGATTTTCATTCTGCTCTGAACATTAACAAAGGTGTCTAAACTACTCTAGTTAATCGCAAGCCACACTTTCTGCTTATCTCCAACCTTTCCCAAATTCTTTGTCATTTATGAAAATACAAACTGAGTACCCGGCATTGCCCGAGATTTATCTATAAGAACCTTTTCGCCAGCCCCGCATGCTCCAACCGTCTTCCCCGTATCTGTTAATACTGCCCCTGCCCACATCACCCTCCCCTCTCAACTCAGCTCTATCTGTTTCTCCACTCCTCTTTCTCCCGCCGATAATTCTCCGCTTCTTGCCATACTTCCATTCCGCCCATGGTGTAAGAAAACTCGAGAAAACAAGAAAGAAAAAATGTCAATTTAAAAAACAAAACTAGATATGAAAAAACCAATCGAATAGTTTGCAGTGACTACTATGCATAAATTCTTTTAATTACCAGAAACTTGAATACTGACACTTTAAATAATATACTTATGTGTAGAAGATTTACTAAAGATAAAATTGTGTTATTTACAGAATTCTTGCTATAGGAATCATGGGACGTAGTTTATAATGCTGTTGATAATAACGACATAATTTATTTTAAAATTGTATGCTAAAACTACTTTTTTTAGCAACCAGTGGTAAAAGTGAGAGGATACTCAAGTGTGCAGATATATCTGTGAATGCAACAAAGAAAAAAAATACTTTCTTCTGACCGAATTGTCAACTACTGAACTTAAAGTATCATTTTGTTATTTTATTTTCAAGGAAAAGTAATACTTGGGAAATCCAAGGAATAGTACCTCATACAAAAAAGGCATATTTTCTTCTTTATTTCTAAACATAAGGTATAACTCTGATTTCCAAACCTATTTCCGAAAATACAAAAGCATTCTAATAAAAATTATAGAACCGGCAAAAATAATGGAAAACGATCGGGATATTTTGAACGCTAAAATACCTAAAATAATGTGGAATAACATAAAAAAACGACGTCTTCTCAAAACATTGGAGATAACGTAGTTTATCGGTCACATGCGTCTTTAACCTCTGTTAACATGTAACCCTGCCTGTTTGTTAAGTGCTCTGCTATCTACCTGCATACCTACCTGTATGTTAAGAAATGTATCATCCTTAGCAACGTAAACAACCGTTCATCGCAAGTCAAATGTTTCTTAAAGGAAAATCATGGCGATGTACAAAACAAATCAAATTCAAACAATTCAGAAGTAATTCACATTGGTTTGTGGAATAATTATTCTTAATTGTAATATTAACATTACAATTAGAAAAATGTATATTAGGTAAATTAATCTAATTTTCCTCACATTCCACTAAATGAAACTACTCCGGTAATCGTATTTACTGACGATGTGAAGGTGTCGCCACGGGAAGTCAACGCGCCAATTTCCTAACCGAACGTCGTGCCTTTAGGTTTAGGAGAATTATTTGCGTCCATCTTTCTCGAACCACGGTATTCGAATATCGTTTATATAGATATATCGTAAGCAACATCCCACAATATCGTACTAACGTGGCGCAGAATTCATGCGTGTTTAGTATCGTAGTAATGTAAATTTTTGCATTCGTGAGATTTTATGGTGACCGATAAAATGCTGAACTTACCACGAAATGTTTAAGTGTTATTACTGCCTCGTCGAAATTAAAAATCTCGGCTCCTCTACGCTCCGCCTCGATTATCGAACTTATGGTCACGGCGGTAATAATACTCATAATATTTCTAGGTGTGTTAATAACTATTAAACAATAATGACAAGGTAAGCCGCCCGGTAAAATTTGCAGATATCTCTAACCAAGGCTTTCCGAGAACTGAGGATGATCTCACGAAGTGTCTAACTCCATAAAATTCAACATCATACTATCCCCAAACAATTTTCGACCGGATGTTTGTTTCCGAAACATGATACAGTGAAATTCTCAAAAGATCCACAAAACTAAAAAATTATTATCCGGTTGGTTTAGATGAACTTCCGGGTTTGTATTAAGAATTCATGCGACTGTTTCTATACACCCATTAACTCACATTTTTCAATGCTTCTGTATCCACAGGAATATTTTCAAAAAATAAAAAGTGTTAACAAAACAAGGAACTGAACGAATATAAAACAATATAGGGAGAGTGCCCTCTGTGCTCAAACACAACTGAAGCAGCCATGATTTAAACGGGATTCGAACCCATAACTTTGGTGAAATGTTACTTCACACAATGCCCCAATCCCCAGCGCCACCAAGCGGCGACGAGAGACAAGGACAATGAATTGAGAGGAATGGAAGGAACATGAAAAATTATTAAGAAACCTCCATCATGCTACACAAGTGGGGCTTTCTCGAGGCAGAAACTCACTACTCCCTGTTGGGGCGCGTTTCTACGATATACAATATACTTGTAGGTTACCCAGGTCGACAGTGGTTTGCCCGTCCCGCTTGTCGCATTAGCACATTCCCACCTACGCGAACCAACTACCACCAACCAATACTTATCACCTACGCAAACAAAATTTCGTTCACTGTTATATTGTTTCTACAGTCACTGTAATAGATATGTCATCTATTAATTCTTTCTATAGTGGATGAGTCATTTCATGGGAGAAAAAAAGCCGCATGTTCCTCATAATTTTAGCAATCAATTATTCCCTTATCGCCTGCCTCAGAAATTTAGAGCCCCGTTGACACGTTTTTTATCGCAATTTTTCGATTTTAACTCAGCCTGAATGTCACCAAACTTTGTGCGTTTCGTGAAGACTCGAAGCGCTGCTATGGACTCGGGATACCATTAGCATAATTTACAAACAGCGAGAGCATTGTAATTCTGAAGACCTGCTGACTAGGCTTATGTTTTGAGGTCTTTAGATCAGGTGCATTCGCAGAGCTGCTCTCGTTACGGAGCTGTCGTAATACCCATCCCAATTTTGCCAATTCAGGAATTTTTGGGTTTCATCGTTTGTATCCGATTGGTTGGTTAGTTATTCTGGGCGCGTCAACTGTTAAGGTCATTAGTCCCGTAAATGTTGTGCATGTTTCATCACGGGATGTAGTGGTGATCTTCTCCCGCTGGATGGCGAGATCCGGCGACGGCCAACTCGTCGGCAAGCGGGGGTTTCCCCAACCAGGTATCTCTCACCAGCGAAGCACCGACCCAAACGTGACAAGCTCTAAGCTCCTGGCTGGTCTCCCGACATTTGTGGTAGTTTAGTCCGTGTAAGTGTGTGTACATAGGAGGTGAGTGTAGGACAAGGTAGAGGTAATAAGGCCGTTGCCCGTTAGTTATGATATTACTCCAGCGTTCGCCTGGTGTTGATCGAAGAAACCACGAGAAACTACCGCTCAGAGCAGCTGGACGCTAGTATTCTCCTTCAGACAGTGTCTGAACTGGACCTAGCTATCGATATAGCTAGTATTGAAACTCCTGCCGCCATCGGAACTCAAACCCCAGGATCTCCAGATCAGAGGCCCTGCAGTAACATCAAATGAAACCCTGAGCCTTCTAAAGAGGTGTTTGTAACCGAAAAACGCACTTTTTCTCCGTCAGGACCTATATCATCAACTCTTCGACTCATTTTCAGCATAACCTACTGAACGTTTTAGAAGAACAGAAATCGTTTAGAAACTGCTGTGCAGTAACGAAGCATATCTCACCAAAATGACATCAGAAACATTTGTTCATCAGATTGAAGAGACATGAGCCATGACACGACATGACTCATTTTTCACGTGTGTAATGCGATAAGGAATAATAGTTTTGAACAAGCTATAAGACACAATCAATACACAATCTCGTAAATATGTGATTGCTGAATTGGAAAATAGCCCTGTGGGATCAGCCAAACTTTTAAGATGTTATATATGTGATGTTTGCGAAGAAATGTGTTTTTTTTTTAGATTATTGTACGAAGAAATCAGCAGGAGCACGTGTAAATGGGAACTCGCGTTTCGCGGCAACACAGGTTTCTATGGCGCCTAACTCGGAAACCAAGTGCCTTAGACCTTTAAAATACATTGTCACTCTCACATTTCATCTTTTTTAGGACGTAATCTACAAAACGAGACTGAATTGTACCTACAATTATACTTTTTATCTCTTCTGGGGGCCGCACTCCGTAGCACGGGTAGTTAGAAAAGCGCAGAATCTTTTATCCAGCCGCCAGTCGATTACCCTTTGGATTTCATTCAACCGTACACTAGACACCAACACACTTGCGGGCTACTCTACTTTGGGGTAGCAGAACGCGAGACCCTCCGCGACAACACATACATTAGAGGCAAGAGACAAACAACCATATCCGAGACCGGACTCGAACCCACGACGATTCGGACCGAAGCACTGCGCCGTAAGCAATGCTCTTAGCTACCTCAGTATTTCCTCCTTTTACTAACGTCGAACGACTTACTTTTACAATAGAACCCCATATTCCGAACTAATAAGACGTGTGGTATGTTCAGATTCGAAAATGTTCGGATTATCCGGGAAACGTACCACACGTATAAAAATACATCTATAGGATTACCAAACAGAATGCAACGTAGCATGCGATGTGCGAAAATGGAGACGCGTCGTAGCGATCGCATCATCACATCGCATCATGAAGCATATTCAGTTCCTTAAGTCCACAGAAGATTACCAATTTTGCAACTTCCTCTAAGTGAAAATTACTGATACATAAACGTGTACCGTAGTTATGTATACATACGCCGTAGTTACCGGTGCAATAAACGTTTCATTTCGACTTGTGTTTCAAGAATTAGTTGTTCAGTTTTACAGGAATTATAAAATCCTTTTTTTACACTATGAATATGATTTTATTTACTTTGTTTATTTTCCCTCTATCCCAAATTTTGTTCAGATTATCCGAAATTTCAGATTTACGGGGTTCGGATTAGCGAGGTTCTACTGCATATTTATTTAGCACATTGTTTTTCATCATCTTCTGTTTGTACGAGCCACCGTTTTGTCAACATTTAAATGGAGGGGGAGCAGTAACACCCTTTCTGACTGCATATCTGTTAGGGATTAGATTACGCCCTTCACCACCTATGTCCTTGCAGCGGATGCCATTGAACACGGATTATAAACGACCCCTGCTCTTGCGTCAATTAAATATTTTATAGTTCGCCAGACGTCTTTTTTTAAGTTTAAGGTCACTTTTCAACTGCTTGGTTGTATAGTGAAAGTATTTTTTTAACATTGGAGAAACTCTGGGGGAACACGTAAGGACAACATGAACAGACACAAATATCCATGTACGAATTTGAACCCGCGTCCCTCCGAGTTTATCTATTCCGGCTACTTACTCTTTTGTGCTATGAAGTATTCATCAATTACCAACATATGAGGTATTGATGAATTTGTCTTCTCAAGACCTTTTTGTTCCGGTAAAAATAAGTATGGTGTTTCATTTAAAAAATGAAGTTAGTCCAATATTTTCAAATAAAAAATCCTACCAATAAGCTATACATCTGATGAGCCCATATGACTTGAATAGTTTGGTGAAAACTTCAGCTCAATATCTTGAACCGTTTAGAAAATATTTGAGGTGGACGTTTTTATTGACTAACGCTATATAATTATTTATTATTTTCTTCTATTCCATCCAAAAAGTTTGCTTATATTCCTGTTGATGTAGCTGCTGCTGTTGGAGTTGTGGTTGTAGATGAGCTTGCATGTTAATTCCTGGCTGGGTGTTCACATGATCACTTTCACTGTCTGCTTTGTTTGAGGTATCCATGGCACTTCAAATAAGTTGCCCCATTAAGAGGCTTGAGTTAACTGACATTCACAATAACTCGGAATTTAACCGATGCAAAAAAGTCACAAATACAATGTTTATTAAAATAAACTTAACCTGATATGGGATCCGTATCCCACGATCATCTAACTAATTGACTATCTTGATTTGCCACTACTGAGGCGCAGGTAGGCCTCGCGATTTAGCTCGTTGGTCAGCATGCTCGCTTTCCATGACGCGACCTCGGGTTCGATTCCCAGTCGAGGCAAGATTATAATGTGCGTTTTCCTTGCAATGTCCCAGTATAATGATGTAACGATAAGAAAATTCACTTTTCAGTTTGCGAAGACCAGAATACGGCGTAGATACGTCATCGTGCTAACCACACGTATCGCCACTCATGCTGTTGGTAGGCCCATACGCGGGCTGTCACGCCAAGTACAGGCAAACAGAGGCAAAGGTAAGTTACCACCGCTGAGCCGAGACAATCGATCGAATCTTGATGTCTCTGGCAACAAATCGAATGCCCTGAGATCTCTGACACAATTATGTAGGATTATAGTATACGACAATAATAGTTCAGCATGACATGGTGGGGTATATTACGTCCGGTATCTTCTCTATCCTCCCCCCCCCAAAAAAAGAAAGAAAAAATCCTATCTGAGTATAACCATAGGCTCACCACACTTTTTCTTGTAGCATAATTCCAGTAAAAAGTCTCCATGTAATTAAAATGAAAAAAATTGTTGACAAATATTATCTTTTTTCCTTCGTGGGTTGGTGTTTTTATACACCGATGTATATTTCTTCATCTTCCGAAATTTCCTTGCTCGTGTCGCTTATCTAAAATTCTTGTCGATGTCTTTCTTTCGTTCGGCATCCTCTGAGTTTTCGTCATTTTTCGATTTTCTTTGATATTTTAAATAGAACTCGTCACGTTAGGTTTTTGTAGTAGTATTCAATCACATATATCTCAGAGAACTCGTAGGGTACTTACCCAGGTATTTTTATGATGATTTTCACAATCAAATGAATCCTCTCCCACAAAAAAAATGGGACAGCATTAGTATTTAAAATAAATGCATGTATACATGAGTATCTTTACTTGTCTTAATACATAAATATTTCGGTATCTGTTTTGTGGTCTTTGTATTATCCTTTTCCTATTATGTAGGTGGCATCCCAAGGAATTAATTCTCATTAGAAATTCTCTTTTGATTGGCACGCTTTGTTTAACCTTCTAATATTCTCCATTTTCGCAGATTTGTTTAGAACATGAACTGAAAATTGTATACTACAAAGATTGTTTCCGGGATCAAATAATACGATTTGATCGTCAGTATAAAGTAGTATTGGTGGATTTTTCTTTAAAGTTTTCTCACGAATTACTGACTCAGATTCAGTTTTGAGTTATCTATCATTTTTCTCGACAACAAAATCAATTCAGTTAAATAACGTCCATTTTGAGAGAAGGGATGACAAATGTTTATTTTGTAAACTAGCGTAATGTTTTGAAGTTTATGACAACAAAGCGAAAATCAAATAGAAAAGTTAATTGATTTATTTTTCAAATAGTACGCATGTTGTATAGAATCTTCTTTTTTATTCTACATTGTCATATTTCAATGAAAAAGATTATTAAAGTATTAATTACTCTTCAATTTGTTGAATTAAAAAAGCTGTATTCGCGAGCATATTGCAATAAATCTCATTATGTTCATTTAGGCAGATGTTGAAGATGATCTAGTTCGATAGAGAACTCATGTGTCACTTTGCTGACTTATGAGTCGCGGCACTGACGTCCATTTATGATGTCATTGCTTTGGATGGCCATGCTGGGTAAGAGATCGGGCGTTCCACTCGAAAGGATTTGCTCGCCAGAACCCGCGGCAGCGCCATCTGTTGACGGTACGTTGAACCTTTTCTCGACGTCATGGCTTTCTCCTGGTCGTTTTTCGTCTCTTCGTTCATTTCCTATTACGGTTGTACTGTCATTTTGCAATTCTGTCAGGAAGTAAAAACATTTTTAAGTAATGCTTTCGGAACAGGACCTACCCTTAAATGTATTTTTACAGAAGTAATTAAAAAATATTAAAAAATATTTCCTTTCGCGTTTTAATATTTATTACCTGTTCATCCAGTGTCTAAACGAAACAAGTCATTACGGTGAAACTGATGACTTGCAGCATATTGGAAAAGTTTTGAAGAGCAACACATGTACGACTTAAGAAGAGGGGGTGATGACCAGGATGTAACGTCACCTGTTTTCAACGTGACTGAAGTAGGCAAGTACTTGCAGGTCGTGTGTACTCTGGTGCCGCCAATGACCTCTCAGCCAGCATTGCACGATATCAGGTGGGCAATATCTTCACGTATTTAATTTACATGCCGATCTTTAAAAAAGTTCACCGTAAACCTTAGTTCCGTAAGTAAAGTAAAAGCGATGCCTCGTTTAGAACCGGCTAATAATAAACAGGGTAGTGAAAGTCTGCGAGTCCTGACGTAATCGGACTCCGTTGCTGTACGGAGTTTTAAGATCTGGAAATAACTGGGTTTTCACTTATTGTTTCTTTGTCTCGATAGTTATTGTGAGTACAAAGGATTCACCTACAGCAGACTGCAACTTATAATTCCTTGACCAATGAGAATCTTTGCAATACGCCGGTGGGTGAACTTCCACGTAGGCCGCACCAGCTGAGCTCCAGTACAATATCTTTCTGTTAGGGAGTTTGAAGGTTATGCGCGCATGCGCATACCTGGCAGTCGACGCGCTTGTCGGGCTGTCGAAGGCAGTCGCTGCCTGCAAGCAGTGCAAGTTGGTGAGACGGAAATTATGTGGGCTGAAATGTGCTATAAGGCGAGTATTGTATTAAGCGTATTTGTTACTGTCGTGTTCTTGTATTCAAATCTTTGACGTCGCGTATATTTGATTGCTTGTGTTCCCTTTGAATAGCTAAGAAATTAAGAAGTGTTAATTCATTGATCTGATTTAACCTTTCATTAACACATTAAATATTTTATGGTACTTTCTCAAATACTAAATATTATATTCAGTCGTGTTCCGTTTTCACGGAAGAATCCACTGCAGGTCTGTTGGCAGAAATGCATTCGTTGAAGGAGGCTGCATACAGGTGCTTGTGACTGTCATTTCCTTTTTCTTTCTTTCTTTTTTTCTATCTCGGACTGTCAGAGATTTCCCTTCACCTTAGTCTCCCTCTCTGTAGAGGACACAAAAGTTTGATTCAGTTGAGGTCTGTGAATTCTGCCTAATTACTGAAACTTAGTTTCAGCTGAAAAAGAAGAGCTTCCAAAGAGTTAATGTCTCGTTCTACCCTCGAAGTCACCACGGCGTGTGATGTGGTTGGTGTCACCTGCAGTTATCCGGAAACGAACTTGTTTATTACGTTTGCATCAAAAACAAAATTGATTTACTTTATTATTACTGTGAATCACACTTTATTTCACTGTAAATGATAAATAGCGTTTAGGAGATGTGAAAAAATGTAAATGATGAAGATAATTTCAGATGCTGAAAAATACACATTCTTTATAGTCAAAATTGAAAATTGATGTCCATTGCTGAGTTCCTTTATTAAAAACTATTGACCAATTTTAATATTATTTTTGTATTTTAGCATTATTGTAATGATTATTTATGTTTACTAGTATTAATTAAATATAAATAGGTTTTGTTAAAATCTTCTTTATTTAGAATTTCTATGATTTCTGTAAATTCATATTATTTATAATTAATCTTGTAATATGCAGATTTTAATTATTCCGAGTTCTAGGTGCATTTTCATTTTTCATATATAAAATTGAGTCATTCGAGTGTAAATAATGGTATGTCGTATGAAGAGTTGTTGGTAAATGCGATGTATTATGACTTGTTTAAAGAAATGTGCTTCATATATTGTAAGGTACAAAAGAATTTTAATGGATATTTGGGTTCTCTTTTGGAATGCACTTTGATTCTAGAGAGTTTCACCTTCATAAAGAACAAATAATCTCAGTTTCACCCAAGTCAGACAAAAGTCACACTGATATTTACCCCTGTGTACCTGAATGCATTCATTGCTACCAGGTACTTCAATGTTATGTTCTCTAGTAACAATTGTGTTCTCATAATGCAATGAGAAAATGGCTTTTAGATTTAAAATTACGAGAAAAGAGTTACTTACATCTATTTTAAATTAATTTTACACAAATTTGGGTATCAAATCTAGTTTGGTTCTTATGGGGGTTTTCACTTGCAGACTAAAATGGCAAATGTATGAATGTGTCATGTATTATACATTTGTAACACTAAAAAAATAACTGAAAGATGTGTTTTTCGTTTATTTGTTTTACTAAGTTAAAAAGTTTAGAGAATTAAATGTCAGATTTTTTTTTTTTTTCCGTAAATTTATGTTAAAAAATTTAATTTATATTCGCAGGTTCACCATTGTGACAACGCCATGGATAACTAACTACTTATCAGCGCAAAGGCATATAATTTACAACCTAAAGAAGTGTGCTTTCAGCGTCTCAAAGAAAAGTTGATTCTTCTCATCCTGATGGAAACATGCAAATGAAAATCAGATTTTAGTTATCAGAATCAATGACAAGGCATAAAAAAACACAAAATCATAACAATGGTAATTGTAATAATGTAGCACAGAATTTGCAACATGGATTGGGTGAAGGGTCTTCAATATACAACCCTTGCTTTTTGGGACATGATCTTGGTGATCCAAACAGATCACATGTCTCAAACTGCCAAGGAATGGAAGAACATTCCGTTCCTCTCCGAATGGAAAGATTACAATCAATGTCCCTTCCCCCACGTGATATAATGCCATATCACATAAGATACCCAATTTCAAATTCTGAAGCAATAGATCCAAGATCAAGACCTTTTCCAGTGATGGATGCTGAATCAATAATGCATTCCTCCCAGCAGTTGCTGGCTCATGAAATAATTGCATCAAACCTATTTAATCGTTGCCATTCACCATCTGCTCACATCTCTCGGCGAGATTATGTACCAGCAAATCTGGAATATAGTGGTACAAGTGATAGTGGAGGAGAGATTGTTGCCACTCCTCCTACAACAAGTCGTCGCTTTGGCATACTACCAGGAGAAGCACCTGTCCGGAGATCACCACCATCAGTAAGAGCAAGTTCAGGTGAAGACTTTGATGTTGATCCATACATGGAGACAGTATTTCGTAAAGTTACTGTGAAGAAGCGTCGACAAGAGACGCGCCAAATATTTGATAGAGGTGAGTACTGTAAATACATTATTAAATCATTTTAAATTTAGAATTGGGCTTTGAACATTAAGATTTGATTTTTGTTTGTGTGGTGGTAGTGTTGTATTTCTTATGTGTATAATATATCTTGTCAGTGACGGATACACAGGGGTGGATTCAGAGTGAAGGTGGAGAATCTTCTAATTAGAAGAAGAGTGTAATGTCATATATAGAAAACAAATATAAGAAAGAAATTTGAAAAAATATACGTAGCTAAAAATTAAATGTCCCAATTGTCCAATGTCCATCAACAGTTCAGTTGTAATGTTAACAAGTAGTAACTGGTAAATAGACTTCTACACATATTTATCTGACTCAATGAATTGAAGGATTAAAATTGTTCGTGGCTGATGAATTGGATTGGAATTGCAATCTCCGTTTATTTTTGACTTTGTGCTGCAGTCTGTATTTTAACAACCTTTTTGATTTTGCATTTTTATATTTGGTGAATTTGTGACATGCTCAAAATCACAGATGGTTTTGATTTTTGGAATTTATTCCACCCCTCTTCTTCTTTCCCAGCGCTTGACCTAGCATTTTAAAATTCACAACCACTCTTTCAATCAGTTTCTGGAGTCTCCAACTATCCAATTCTGATTTTTAAAAATAAATTTGTATGATATCTGTCTGCTCCACTTAAGTCAAATATCTAGATCCACCTCTGGATGTAAATGTATATAATATGCACGATGCCGTACACAACAAAGATTTACACCATTCAAGTTTTTTAATTTTTGAAACATGTCATTCATTATCGAATTCTAATAATATTGAATGATGCTATTACTTTTTAGAACAAATAATTTGAGGATTGGATTTCCTTATTGAAATGTAGAAAAGGTTGTTTTAAATTGGTTATTTTATTTATGAAAACAGTAGATATATATCCTCATATTATTTTTACATTTGTGACATTTATTTATTTAGAGTACCTACCTAGATTATTTTTTGTTATTAATTAATACATTTTAAGAGATCACTTTTAGCCTTGTTGAATAGGACCTAATGTTTGCTTTACTGTGTTAATGTCTTTTCAGCAAGATGTAAATCATTTGTTCTCAACTATTGAAAATCTGCAATATTATAATTTGTTTGTTGGATAAGGTCTAATCTGTACAATTTGTCAATAGAATACTCTTAAAGAGTGTAAGTAAATTTTCTCTCGCGTAGCAGTTAGTTTATAAATATGAAATACCAGTAAAATCAAAGTTTTACCAGTAATCTGTAGGAATTATCAAGAGAAGAATTACGTCATAAAAATTGTCCCTTTTAGGCCAGTGAACTATTTGCTTTGAAAGCGGCATATAGGTCGGTGCCCTATATGCCTCGAAAAATAAAATTTGATAAGAAATTTTGCTTCTTGGCTTTCTGTGACTTTTTAAAAGTAGTCATGTCTTTTTGTTGAGAGACAATTACATAAATTCTTTTGTGTATAAATGAGTTAGCAGCTTTTAAAAAAAATGTATTCTTATATTTTTTCTCTGCTTTTTGCTGATGCTATTCTAAACAGACTTGTTGCTTGAAATCAATAGCCAGTAAATACATTGCATTATCACAGTACTTGGTTAAATTACCTTCCATGTTAATCGTTCATTGCTTCAATGTTCATTGCACATGATGTACTTGAAACGAATTGTGCACCCTTTGTATTGAATGTTGCACCATTACATGTTTTTTGGAAAGGTCTTTTGTTTTCTGTATCTTTTTCTGTTTGTCAGTAATTACTTATTATTTGAAGGGGCATTTGACTATAGTTGTGTACTTGTTTTCTGTCACTAAATCGAACTACTCACTAGCATATTTGGGGAATGGATTTGTGCATGTGGAAAAGCATGAAACTCGGAAGTAAATCATGTGTATGTTCCATATTTGGTATTTGTTTTGTTTTGTTTCACATGTTTAGATTTACTTCTTCCTTTTGTTTTGTTCCTTTTAAGATATCTCCTACCAAAATGCATTTTCTTCTTAATAAATCGTATGTGATCTTCCGTGAGAAGAAAACACTTTATTTTATTTTATAACTTCAGCATGAGAATGAGTTAAATGAGAAAAGCATGAATTGGCAGTATCCAAATATCTAGCAATTTTTCTGTTTTTGTGATGGCTTTGATGATATGACAGTCATTATTGTGATAACTTCCCAAAGTATTCCATATAATCCTTGTCTTATCTGACAATTGTACATATTAATTTCCAAAGAATACGGAAAAACTTGTCAATAGTCTCATGATGTGTGGGGTAATAATAATAATTCAGAACATTATTTTCATTTTGGTACATCTAGCAGTTGAGATTAATTTTGTTAATAAACTTTAGTATTGCAATTCTGGATCTGCAACTAAAAGAGACCTGAACACCTGAAATGCAAGAAATTTGCTTTGAGAACTGGAGTGTCATCAGTTAGTCACCTGGAGAAACGTAACTGCTTGTATGCTACCATCTACCTATCGGACTTGATATATTTTCCTTGAGAGAAAGAAGGAGTGTGTCAAGAAATTATTTAAAGTGCGTGATAAAAAACAGTTATGTTAAAATTGTATGCAGAACCACCTTTTCTTGTCCAGAGGTAATTATTTAAAAATTGCTTCACTTTTGCAGTGAAGATTTATAGAAGAAATTTGAACAGATATTTCAGTACATTTAAAACTCTTTTTTCTTTTTAATTATTTTATTTATTTATAAAAATCATTACTCTTTTGTTTTATATCAGAAGTAATATTTAAATGTTGAAAAAATAAAGCATATCATGATGTTATTCATGTATATTGTAGTGTTGTTGGGAACAGTTATTACTAATTGAAAAAATTAATTTAATTTATGATAGGATGAATCATCATTCTTTTAATTCAGTTTATGTGGATAAGTCTTAATATTTCTTTTCAAATTACAAATTTTCGCTTCGATTTTGAAGGAAACTTGTTTGTTTACTTCTTTTACCATTCGAGAATTAATTGCTTGTTATTTTGTTTGTTTGTGTGTGTGTCAAGAAAGGAATATTTACATACTTACAATTGTTTAACTGGTTATTTTTATTTTTGTGGAATTCCAAATTTATCCTTTCATTTTTAATTCAAATTTTTTTAAATTTATTCAGTTTTGCATTTTTGTAGAACACTCTTCCTTGTTTACAAGCATTCAGATTTAATATTATGTGACATACTGATACTAACATCCATGAAATTTGTATCCTTTTGCACAGCAGTTTACCCAAAGGAAATTTGGATAAATGTATAATATTTGATATTATATACTAGTACTTAAAGAAATGCACTCCCAACAAAATTATTTTAATTATTCTTTAATAAGTTAAAGTAGTTTTAAAAATTCAATAATATTTCCAAATATAGATTTTATTCATGTTAATTAATGTTCTATTTTTGTTTTGAAAACAAAATGCATATTCATGATTTTTCAAAAATTATAGCACAATGAAATGCAGAAAGTTATTATAATATGGAATTTGCATCATGAATCTTCTTGTTTCATCTGTGAGTTTGAATCTGAACTTGTTAATTGTTCCTTGCATTTCTATAATTTTTCTAATAATTCTCATATTTTGATTTTTCTTTACTCATACTTCTTGTGTGTTTATAATCTTCATCTATTTAATTTACATACCATTTACTATCCACTTTGAAGTGAATTTCATGATTTTTGTATAGTCACTAAAAAAGCAAGTATGCTTTTATAATGTCTTTTGCCTTTGTGGCAAAAGTAGTTTTATTGATTTTGGCTATAAAAATTGTAAGGTAAAACTTAATTTTAAGTTAACATTTACATTGATAATGTCATTTCATAAGGATACATCAAATGACAAATTTTAGTCACTTTCTTACATACATACTTTTTTCACCTTGCTTACGGAATAATCTAATGGAACTTAATATAATTAATGAAAAGATTAATTCTTGGTTTTGTCAAGAAGACAGAATGTATTGTTTTTTAGAATTTAAGGAAAAAATAAAGGAAGAAATGTGTAGTTTCTATGAAAGAAACATTTTTTTTTTATTTTTTATATTAAATCAATACAAACTAGTATCTAACTAAAATTATTTACTTCATTATTACAGATTTCTAAATTGCATGAATTGTGTGTAGTGTGTTTTTGGTGTGTTGGACTAATGGTGTTACTGGAATAACTGTTGCTGTGTGAATGTTAGGAATGAACCTTTTTTTTTTTTTTTTTCTTACAATTTAATAATTTCTCAGATTCATATACATTTGTTCTTATATACTAATGATAACTTACTGTTAATGCTTTCCACTGTAGTGATTTTGAAGGAATTAAAATAATAAGAGCAAATCGCTTCTTAGCATTTCACAAAACTAACATTGCTTTAATGACAAATTAAGGATGATCAAAGAGTAAGAGGAAAAAATTAAATATTATTTATAAAATTCTTAAAAAAATCCATTAAAAGTTTGTGAATTGTTTACTGCTGCAAATTTGTCATATGTTTGTTGCAACAAACATATCACACGCTTGTTGTTGGTTTATAAACACATACCACCAACAGAGTAACTTTAACAAGTTACTGTTTTGTTATCACTTCCTGATACATCCTCCTCCCTTAAACAAAACAAACAGGAAAGGAATCAAAAAATTGTGGATTTATTTTATGACATTGAGTAAAAGTTAAATTTTTGTAATATCGCACTGATCTTTTAAAAAAAATTAGTCAGTATTTTATATGATTTAGAATCAGAAGTTTTCTTCTCAGTCCTATCTTACTGTTTGATCTCTGATTTACAATATGTGTAAGGTACTGGTGAGGGTGTGCAACATTTAAACAGAAGGTGCAATCATTTTGTATATTTACAAATTATTTTCAGTCAATAAAAGAATTCTACAGATTTGTAGAGAAAATCTCTGTTGCTGTGATATTGTATTGACTTTACTAATAAAAAAATGTACCCTCTGATCCTATCCTAATTTATTCAGTTATATGGACTATAATGCAACTACCATGTGAGTAAGTATAAGACAAATGCATAAGAGGCAAATACATGACACAATACATTTAAAAATAAAAACATGAAGCAGTATTGTGAAAGTAATAATATAAACATAATATGAAAATAAATAAAAACATATTTATAAAATTTATTTTTCAATAAGCCAATTGTTTAAATTTACTTAAGTAAGGTAAAAAAATAAAAAACAGGCATATATCTTCATCTCAAAGTAAATGTCTACAAAAAGAAACAAAATAATTCGACCCAAAAAACATTCTTTGGAAATTATGAATGGTGGATTGGAGATAAAACTTCCATTCTTAAAATATTTGATGTACGCTTATTTCCATTATTTTGTATTTTCATCTATATTAATGTTATGTATACTGATAGGGCAAAATTTTAATGTACATTTCCAACATTTGTTAGGGATTACAAATGTCAGCATCTTGATCACTAAAAATATAACACCCCATTTCATATTAGCTAACTGCATGGCATCCACAATGCATAATGCTACACACAGAGGTCAATTTTCTGTGCACACTGGATATAATTGCTTTTCTTTGGAGCACAATTGATGCGTACACACACATCATCCAACTTGATTATCTGTCTTAATTCAGATTTGTAGTGAATACATTATAATGAAAGTTCATCATCATCATCATCATCATCAATAGAAATATGAGTAACGAGTTAGCTTTGGCCTGTATTTTAGGAAGAAAACTGTGTTAAAAAGTTCTTTGATGTTACTAATTATTAGTTTGAAGATTTTAAATTATGAATTTTAATCAGTAATCCCAAGAACTGTAATGCATTGTGGATGCAAAAATTGAATATTGGATTGGTGTATCAGAAATAATAGAAATGAAGTATTTGGAACAAATTGTTGCTTCATCTTGTTTAAATATGCAACTTAGAAAGCATTTCGAAACCAGGCTAGTTCAGACTTCCCAGTTCTTTAACTTCGTAATAAAATTAATATAATTGTTACATTGATATGGTTACGTTTAGCGTTCAGCAGTTTTCAAAATGAACCAGAAAAAATTTATTTCCTTTTAATTACATTTTGGCTGGTTTCTTTCCCAGATTTAAGAACATTAAACATATTTCTTCAATCCTGTAACTTATATTTTTTAAATATAATTTGTGTTGTATGAAACTGCATTAGTTCCACATTTTCAGTACAATAGTTTGTTTGGGATGTGGAGAATTTCTAGAAAATGTAGGTATTTTAATTCATATGTAATATATAATATTGTAATATAGAATTCATATGAAATATATAATTAAATAAGAAACAAAGATTTTTGAAAGAGAACCACCAAATACATTTGCATGTATCTAACAGCAGCAGTAATTGTGTGCAATTTTACCATTTATATTTCCACAGATTGTGTTATTTACTCTAAGATCTCCACTCATTGCATATTTTTATAAATACAGTTAATTTTTGTAACTCGATCAAATTCATTGGTCTGGGTCAAATAGACCATCCAAAAATTTAAATGGTTTTAGATTTGAACATGATGAATAAGACGGGAAGTTCTGGAATTTCTATATTTAGATCGGTATTGAAAATTTTTGTGAGTAGAAAAAATTTTCATTTTTGCTGTGATTCCATTTGTAAATACAATTGCAAATGAATCATGATTGTAGTTGCAGGGATACACATTGCATAGCATCATTGGAACCAATTATTAGAGATTTGTTATCCTTCTTGAATAGTGATGAATAGATTAGGGTTGCCACTGCTACACTTTAATATTCACACTAATTCAAATTAAAAGTTAAAAATTAAATTAATAATTGAGATATCGATGTGTGAAAGAATATTTTTTAATATCTTGGAGTAATAGTAACTTCAAATTTGACAAATGTACCCTTGATACAAAATGGTAATATTAATATTGGAAAAGTAAAAATTTCAGAATTGCTGAATTTTCTACATTTAAATTGCAAGTACATTAGACCATATTCACCATGCAAACTTAAACGTAAATGTATCATTGCTGCGAAACCCAGGTACGAGTTCATAAGCGCAACCTTTCACAACACCCTCATGTAACCATAGAAGTAAACCCGTGAACTTAAAAGTTTACAAGCATGAATAAGTGTAAAATTACTTAGACTTCTACCGAAAACACAGAGAGCAGTATGAAAACTGGAGGTGCTACAGAATGGCACAGACTTTCTCATAGTGAAGTTTTCCAATTTCTTTGGTGTGATGCTTTATGGTCTTGCCCCATCTTGCCAGTTGCCATCTATCGTCAGTCAAAGTACATTTTTTTGACATTTTCTCAACTTTTGGATTTCATAATAGTGGAACTGAAATATTACTTCAAGAATATTAAAGAAGAGTAAAACCTCGTCCTAAATAAAAATTTTCATTGAAAAATTTGGAGCAGCTTTTATGAATATGGTGGTTAAGCATTACTGTAAGTGCAAAATGTGAAGCTCTTTTTCACAGGAATCTAGTTTTCAAAAAATTTAATTTGAAGTCATTTGAAGCACTTCCACTCTAAATGCAATAATATATACAAATCGATGGAAATGTGCACATATTAACGGCGCTAGAGATATTTAAAAAGAATTACACTTGTGTAATTTTTGAAAAACCAAAAGTACACAAAAATGAACTTTACGTCATATTAAACAGTGCAGTTTATCATTTTCCGTTGGAAACGGTTGCAGAAAAAATTTGGAGCCTTTGTGAGAAAATGAAAATAGAGCGTTTCTGAAAATGCTGAAATTTCAGTTCATTTTTACAAGAAAATGTGAAGTTTTCGAGAAATTTTATGACATTATTTAAAGCATATGTACACAAATACAATAGTACGAAGTAATTTCCGCTAATGTTAATATGAGTGACTGAGAGTCAAGAAAAAAAATAATTTTGCCAATTTTGAAATAGCAAAAGAATAGAGAAATTTGGTGTTTATGTCCGCTTATAGAGTGCAGATGCGACTCGTGCTTAGGTTGCACAACCCCCAGAAAATGAAAATATCTCATAATATTTTAGGAATATACATTTTCCTTTTAAAACATTCATTATTCAAGATATTGCAGCAATAGCGATGTATATGAAATCATTTTGAAACCAAAGAGCGTCCAACTGGCGCTCTCTCCGGTGTCTGGTGCCTGCCAGGAATTGCACCACGCTCTTGGCTGTATGAATGGATTTACTGTTTTACTCTTTGGCCCTTCGATTTAACACGTGGGACATACGGCCTTTTGGTTGGGCAAACAGAGAGCTGGCGCTGTCGCGCTGCGCGGCAACGGAGACAATCTCAGGGGATTACCCATATTCTGTCTTCGTCTAACTCACTGCAACGTAGTTTTATGATTTTCGCTTGTTATTGAAAGTACAAAGTTAGTCATTATTGGCGATATTCAATCATTTTTATATATTTGGAGAATTTTTTTTTTTTTTTATTGAAAGTACACAAGTTAGTCAATTTATGCGATTTTTATGATATTTCTACGGTTTGCGAACGTTCTTGGGAATATGAATGTGTGTCGAAGAACTTTCATTATTGCCAAATATACCAGGGTAAAGAAGTTTTCGAAATAAAATAATTCTATTTGTGTGAAAGGTGTCGAAGCAACTGTGCTTGTTGCGATGTACTGGAGTCGACTTTAAGTGCCCAGTGGAAATCAAAGCTAGAACCACGTGCGCGGGAGGTGCATGTGCCTTACGCGGACCCAAAGTGAAACATCAAGTGAAACATCATCAGTTTTGCGATATAGACTTTTATTTCACTTAGTTTAATTGATTTGAATTGCCTATATTTTTACCTATATATTCGATGGAGGTGCAACCTCCAGTGTGTTGGAGCACCAGCCGCCACTGAAAGAGCATTTAGCACTACCAAAGGTTTAAAGAAAAAATTGGAGCCATTATTGAGAAAAAGAATTGTTATTTTTTAAAATTGCAATATTGCACGCCATATTGCGAGAAAACTGTTAAAAGTTTCAAAATAATGTACATGATTTCAATTAAAGAACTACTTATGGACAACATTTTTTTTCTCAGGAAAAATCTCTATCCTCAATTTTGTAGTTGTAGGAAGACGTCGAAAAAATTCAAACTTTTGCAATTGTCGAACATTCAGAGTTAACCGTGAAAATCGGACCTATGCTCACACTATACGTGTATTCTTACAACAAAATAAAAGAAAAAAATTGGAGCCGTTTTTGAGAAAATTTTGAAAATTACCGGGCTTCATGTTAAGTACCCCCAAATATTAAAGAATGTTTTTCAAAATCTCAAACCTTCAAGTGGAGCCAGATGGACAGGGATTTCTTCAATTCGGAAAAAAATCCTTCGCGCGGTTTAGGCGCTAATAGTGTTTACGGACGGACGAACAGTCGGTTTGCTTCGGTCTGTTTTTTTTCGGCATCAAAGACCCACAAAGCAGGGATTGTGGCTACAAAATGTGTTAGAGGATTTTTTCTCTTAATTTAGTATATGGTTTTATGCACTTTTTCGTTACCAGAGCCCGGCAATGAATTTTATCCGCCGAAAATCCGCCGTTTTTTCGTGCAGCATTACATAACTTTCTCTATATTACGTATATTACTCCGTATTTACGTACGTATACGAGAAAGTAAAAAACAAATGCGCAACCGCGAAGTATACAGGAATATGGGCACGTAAATATAGACATCATATGCACAACAAAATCCTTGAGAAGCTAATGAAAAATCGGTTTCAGATAGTTGTCTGTGATTATATTCATGACAACATATGTTGACTGATTATATCATTTCATTATTGTCATGTAGTGAACTAGTTCGCAGTTCTGGTGCGAGTAGTGAATTCAAAGTAAGAATTTGGGTTATTTTTCTTGTGATTTCAATTTGTCATGGCGAGTAACGTTCGCCGAATTACTCGTGAATCTGGATTAGGAGAATCCTTGTTTATAAAATAAAGGAAATGGGAGCGCATACGTATAAATAGCTACTCTCATGTAGGAAAGGCTTAAATAGACAAGAAGGTCGAAGGAAAAGCTAGAAACGAATCGATCAGGCTTCAATATGTGGATTTCTGATTGGTTTAGGCGAAACTGACGTTCGTCATTATGACGTCATTGTGAATGCTCGTTTTATGTGAACATTTTACTGCTAAGTTTACGGCTTTGCGTTACGTTTAAGTTTGAATTGTGAATGAAGCTTTAACCAGATAAGGTAGCCGTGACTTGCTGGTCAATTACAATTCCTTTAATACGCAATAGGCCCTACGCGAAGGAAAAGTGACGAATTATGGTACTTACTTTTCTAAGAAATCGTGAATACAGAACCCGGTAAATGTAAAACTATTGGATGGGAAATTGCTCCAATACTATGCCGAAGCATTTTAAGACGATATACGGAAGTTGGCAGACGGCATTTTTGTATTATCAGTGGCAGGTGCAACCCGCAAAACACTTTTAGGCCGCAACACTTTACCATCGTTCATAAGTCGGAAACGGTGTGTTCTAGAACCTTTAGTTTTTGTGTCACTCCATACAAGTAATCATTTTTCTGTATCTAATAAATGAGACCTTTGTAGACTTTTTTGATGGATCCGTCACCCTGTAGAATGGATTGCCAGAAACACTGAAAACTGGGTCCAAGCGTGAAGCTATTTCCACTTTTAAAATAATGATTTTTGGAATGGGATTCCAATTTTTTTGCCAAAAATGCTCTTTTATTTCATGGGGGAGGGGGTGTAACGATTCTGGGCTCTTAAGCTATTCTGAACTTCTCGTTTCGCCCGGCAGGGGAGGCACTGCTCTGTATATCGACGTAATACGTACTCGTATTACATAATGTTTTCAAAAAAAAACGTAAATTTTTGAATTTCCAGATTAATGAGTGCGGGAACATGTGAACAGTTGAGGGATCATGTAGGGAACGATATGTGGTACATGCCGGAAACGTGGTGAATATCCTGGGAACACGTGAAGATGCGATAGAACGCACGGTAAATTGCGAAGGGAGGTCATTTGGAGCGAAGAATTGAGTGAAGATTTAACGCTTCTGGTGACCTCTACTCCGTAACACGAGGTCAGAAACGAGCAGATGTCTTTGCAAAATTAAATTGACGCGTCAATAGCTCCTCATTACGCACCTACAATGCTTCAATGTACACTTCATATTCTGGCCTGAAGTTCGAATAGAATTAAAAATTGTGAGAGTAATTTATTTCTTATAACCATACTGAACTTAATGATCGGACTGTTGCATTTATGTTTTCATTAAAACTGATCAGTGAAAATTAATCAAACCTACTCACCCATAATTAATTTTGAGGCATCATTGAAAAATATCCCAGCCCCGCGTTGTAGCAAAGAGTTTTAGTACTGCTTTCGATAACAAAAAATTAGCTATATTATTTGTATATTAATTAATAATTATGAATGCTAAATCTGAAGTTCATCGTAATACACACTGAAAAGCAGTTGACATGGTTCATGTGATAAAAATAGCTTTCCTACCATGGGGAAGAGAATACAGCCGATCTTTCTTTCTTTCTTTCTTTTTTTTTTTTTTTTTTTTAGGGGGGATCATAGATTTGTGTTAAATAATAAATATATTTGTAATATTTTATATTATTTTCGTAATGTATATATGATACATGCAGTATATTGTTTTAAATAATTTCATAATTCTAACAAATATTTAATTCAATTTTCCTAATAAAGAAAGATAAACAAAAATCTTACATTTTTCGATACAATCTGAGCTGTAATATTTTATCGTGTGATACAACCTGAGGAATAACAGTCGAAGTGCATTCACTTCTCATGAAATACACGCAATCGAAAAGAAAATTGATCTTTGGTGAAAAACGCCGTCATTTCGTCTGCTTTGCGACGTTCGTATGTTGCAAATCGAGATTGACTCGTGTCGTGTAAAACAGTTTATGCATTACATTATTTTAGTTTTTAAGACTGTACCTGAATGTATGGCTGTTTAAATGTGAGTTGTACCGCTCACTGCAGTGTAATTATGCTCGAAAATATAAAGTTGAAACCTTGCGAGGTGTAAATTGTGTGATCATGATGTGGTTGCATGTCTCTCTGGTCGTGGACTTAAGGGGAGGAGTGGGTGAAAATTGACAAAAAAAATTGAAAAATACGATTTTTAATTTTTGATGTGATAATTTTGTTTGGAATGTGTGGTTAATTTTGGTGTTTTTATTTTTTCGTTATCGCGATTTAAATGGCTACGGCGAGCATTTAAAGATCTCAATGCGTTGATGGCCACGCCCCCTTTTTCAGTTTCCAAACGTTTTCATCTCATAGAAGTTTTGAATGTATTTGCTTTTTGAATTTCCCGGCATGAACTTTATGTAGATGTTCTCTGGAACAAACGAGCTACAGAAAAACACAAAATGCCAACGAAAGTTTGCATAGCCTGATTTGGAGTAAGTGCCCCAAAGAAATATTTGTTTCGAAGAGGAAAATAGAAATTGCTGTCACATCAGCAGTTTCTCAATATAATACGGGGTGTGAAGCAAGTGAAAAGATAAGATCAAATATAACTGGCATTAACATGACACCTCAAGGGAAGAAAATAATGGCAATGAGGGATAAACGCCGTCTTCAGAAAAGTGAAGTAGCTGCACAACCAGGTTTTCAAAATGTCACAAAAAGCAACTCAAAATTACAAATACAGTTCTAGAAGAAAAGAGAAAGTTGTTGAGGGTACTATGTATGGCTCTGGAGAATTTTAAATGTAAGTTGATAAAGTAAAATGCATTTGTATAAAGTTAAATTTTCATTTTCAATTTCCGCATTTCACTTTCCTGACCTTTTATGGAATTCAAAAGTTCCACGTTCTACAATTTTTAATATATTTCAATGAAACTTTTAAAACATCTTAAGAAAATGTAGTTTCATAGAACTATGGAAGCTTTTTGTGTTATAATCATTAATTACTAAATTAAAAATATTTATTTTTTTATGTGTGTGTTTTATAGCCATCAGGTAATAACTGTATATTTTATTATTTTTTTTCTCAGAAACGCTCTCATTTATTTTATTTATATTCCATGAATGTAATTATATACCTTTTATGAGTAATTCATAAAAAATTCAGTGATGAATGTTGCTTCATGTGGAACGTAGAGCATTTTATAAAATAATAAGAAATTTTTAAAAAAATTCAAAAAAGTTTTTTTTCTTCTAAACTAAAAACAGCAGAGTAACAAAACTTTGTAGGGTACATAAGTATAATGTATTACTTCTTCTGGTAAAATTTGAAGTTATTTGAATGTTAGATGTAAATTTTCAAATTTTCACCCACTCCTCCCCTTAATTCGCTGGGTAGCCGTCAGAGGGCAGCGCCCTTGGCGCTGTCGAAGCACGTGCTCGACCTTGCTTCGCTGACGCTCACTGACGTCTCTCACAAAGCTAATGTACCACTCTTCATAGCGTTCTTTAGTGTTTTTTTCTTCTTCGGAGGAATTAAAAAAGAAGATGGTGCAATGGGGAGGTATCGAAAGAATGAAGTAATAAACAGGGCACAAGAGCTACAACTGGCCTAACTCTATTTTTCTATCCAAAGATATGTTTCGAAAGGTCTATGTTGGATGGAATTTGGAAAACTATTAAAGAATATATTCTTTCTGAAATTTTGGAAATTAAATGATCAGGAATTGATATCGTATAAGCAACAAATACAGGTTGCGTGCAAGACACGGAACGTGGAAATGAACAAGTTCCGTGTCAGATTTCGTTTTCTTGTGAACAGAAGTACGGATATTATTTTATTACGTCAATTAATTATGCATTCCAGTCCAATAGTTTTACATCGATTATATACTCATTGAGAAAAAAAAATCGTTATTTCCATGTCGTTTGAAATATTGGGGTGACCTAATTTGCAAGCTCTGAACCAACATAAACGCGCAGAAAATCTGAATGTTGCGTCTTTTATTGTAGGGAATATATCCGGAAAAGGTAGAGCACAGAATAGTGTAGGGAATATATCCGCAGGCAGCTCCTGAAACAGGAAGCAGGGTAGTAGATGCGTGGGAGGAGAGGTTTATCGGTATTTTACGACTGCCGCAGCTGCAGAGTTGGTCTCCCCCGTGCACCCTGTTTCATCTGTAGTAAATGCACTCGTGCCGGAGCAGCGTATCGTCGGACAACCTGTGCAACGCGGTGTGTACAAGCGCGCGATAAGATACCGAAGGGTTATCAGGGTTTTACGTTCGTTACGAAATAGTTTTGGTAACTACCGTACTAAAGGGAAGTTTAATGTGTCTTTCGTAAGGTGCAACGCCGAATATTTGAGAGACATTTCTAAGAAGGAATCGTCCGATAACTTTCGTAGAGAATCGTCAGGTAACTTTCGGAGAACAAAAAAGTCTTACTAATACTTTCGTTCATTTTTCTGAGCAAAGTTGGATTTTACTATTACTGGAAACGAGACTCCTACAATTTAACTCGGTTTATGATTTTAACGTAGCATGAAGCTGTGAAAATCAAAAAATAGATAACACAACTACAACGTTCTAAAGCTCTTCAGATTCGTGATCAACAAATATTCATTGCAAGCGATTACTTTTTGGCGTGAATATACTACAAGCCATGCTCATATCTTTTTTATTCGCCCAGGTAGCGAATTGACCAAGAAATAAAAAGTTTCAAGGTGCGGGACCACCTCCAGTCTGAGTCAGGGCCTCTCATCTCGTTACGCCCGAGTCGCGCACGGAACCAAACGTCCCGGTTGAGCTCCGTTGACGCGACGACGGTAAAGCGCGACGGCGGCATGGCAGCGACCGCCTCGAGCAGTGGCTTAGCGCGACCAAATCAAGCGGGTAATCAGCAGCACCAAGGCAGGAACATTTTGAAGTGGTTATCTGTAAATGTAGTTATCCCGTAGTGAAGACTTTGATCATCATAGAAATTTATCAATTGAAGGGCTTGTGCAAGGTATGCCTCTCAGACCCTAGGAAGCCTCCCGTTATCCGTAAATGTTAATATCTTCATTTTTATAAAAGTCTCTGTCTTGTACCTGTATAATAAAAGAGATGGGCAAATTATGATGGTAAATTTGCTTTATACCAAATGATTTATTTAAAACTTAAGATAAATGCTTTACAATCGAAGTTTACAACTGTTTTAATACTTAGTTCGCATTTCTTTAGTTTTTGTTAATATATTTACTCTTTTAGGTTTATTTATACTAGTTTTTTACAACTATTTTGAATATCTGCGTCATTTAAAAACGTTTTGTGTCAGCATTTCTATGTATCCATCCATTGTTATTCACTGATAAAACACTTATATTTTCAACGCAAAAAATTCTTCAATTAATAGTGTATGTAAAACTGCGAAAACGTACCCGATTTTCAACAGTCAGCAGTTTCAAGTCATTGTAGCCAACCTGTACAATTGAACATTGACTAAAAATGCTCAAACTTACCACCGAATACTCCACATTCACCTTGGAATATTTTCACCGAACCATATTTATTTCCGCATTATTATATATCTGCATTAAAGTTTAAATAACAATTTTCATGAGTATTGACAAATTTATTCACAATAAATAGAATGTTTAAAAAAAATAATTCGAGAAAAAAATTAATAATAATACATTATTCGCGCACGTTTTCTTGAGCCCTCATTTCGCTATATGAGAGAGAAGTGATAGGGTTGCTTATTTAGACGACAGGTCTATTAGATCTAATCTGTGGATCGTTTTTCAAAGCAAAATAGTTTGTGTTACACGAGAGCGAATGAAACGGCTACACTTAATTATCAGAATACACTAGCGGACAGACGACCCACATCGCACTGAATGGTAACCGGACAAGTAAGACGAAGTGTGTTCCACGTCTGAGGGTGAAGTGACAAGGCCACTCGCTTGGATTCTGCGATGTTGCGCGCGCAGAAATTCCTTATAGAAAATTAAGCCTGGGAAACTGGATGGGAAGTCTACTCGTGGGCACCTCAAGTTGGGTTTCTCATGTTCCTGCTGAAAGGGCAGTTCAGTTCGAAAACTTTTATCTTCTACTTTCAAAGCATTGAAAAAGAATATACATATTAGATGCATAGAATATACATTCCAGATGTTGTTCTTTCCCTTGCATCTTCCTTCATTAGGTAGACAGTCTCCCCGTATGTATTTTCTGTACCCCGTATGAGGTAGTTCTTTCCCTTGCATTTTCCTTCATTAGGTTGACAGTCTCCCCGTATGTATTACAAGTGAACGACGTTAAGTTTTGTAGGTGAGGTTACTAGCCTCTATTTGCAGATACATATTCGTTGTAATATTCTTAATTAAGCATTTACTATTTATGCATCGAGAGTACTCGTATACGTCATTTCGTATGTCTTGAAACAAAACATTATTCACAATATGTTATTTGTAGTTCAGTGGAACAAATAATAATAATAATAATAATAATAATAATAATAATAATAATAATCTCTTTAATGCCACAAATTACATTTTAGAAATGTATTTATATTTATAGTACTCTCAAACTGATGCTATCAATGACTAATGATTCTGATGGATTATTATTTTAATTTTTTTTTTCTTTCTGAAGATTGGTGGTACATCGTATTTTGCCAATTCGCTCTTTCTTCCGACAACGTGAGGGTGATTTGAAATGTGTTCTCATACCTTTTGAAGGGGATAATGGAATCGCTTTAGATTCAGAAAATTTACTGTAAACGACATCATACAAGCTTTCCAATGTAAAAGTTTGAACGCAATCTCACTGATTCACATTTTGATAAAAATCAAATGCAGCATATGAATTTTAGAAATATTGCACCGCGTAGGAACTAAAATTCTTCAAAAACTGCCGTAATGACGGATAAACATTATTTTCAGATATATTTGAAAATATCTGAATGTGTTTTTGGAAACACTTTCGGGAGAGAAAAACATTTCCGAAATATGTCGAAGAAGTCTCCCGAAATATGTGGTAGTGTACTGCATGTTAGTGTAAGTGCGTGTGTAAGGGGAAAGGATACGACAAGGAAGAGGAAGGAAAGATCGCGTGCTGTCCGTGCCCCGTTTGGTAGGGTACTGCTCCGGCATTCGCCTGGTGTTGATCAGAGAAACCACGGAAAACTACCGATCAGCGCAGCCGGCCGCTAGAATTCTCCTCCAGGCAGCGACTGAATTCGACCTAGCTGAAAAGCTAGTGTCGAAAATCCTGCCGCCATCAGGACTCGAACCTAGGACCTCCCGGTCAGAGGCGCTGCGGTGACATCAGTTGATACACTGAGCTACCGCTCCCGGTTTTTTTAATAAACTTTAATGATTTCTTTTCATTTAAAAACCTGCAAATTATTTTGATGGGTGACAGTATGTCAAAACAATTTCGTCTCTTATGTCATTAACATATGCATCGCGAAATTTTATATAATTAAAAGTTCTGCATTGCTTGATAAAATAGACATAAACGGCGCATTTCCTAGATCCGAGGAAATTTTTTTAGAAGATGCAAAAGGAGTAACTCCCGACTTTGTTTAGCTGTGAAAAATTAAAATTGTCAATGACATTCTTTGGGAATTAATTTTTAAAGAATTTTGTCATCTTTTTACTGTTTTGACATAAAATGTGTCTTAATCGGTGAATGTAATAGTTTTCCTTGTTTATTTGGATGCAACAGAGTGGGTTAAAAGAGCAGGATGAAGTCCTAGGTGTAAATTAATTAATTAATTAAAGTGTTAATTTACCAATAAATTAACGAAAATCGTTTAAAATGAAATTTTCTGTTAACTCCTCTTAAGCAATCACCATTTTTAACTTTAGGGACATAATTTCAGGATTTGTATATCTAAATAAGCCATAAAACGCATTGTAGCTCATTCGCAGAGGGTGTTTGTAAAACTTTTTTATATTGGTTTAGTGGTGAGTTGTAGTTGACATTTACATAATTGAAATGATTGAAGGCGTTGTCATTGTCAACAATACTATTGTTGACAATGACAACGCCTTCAGTCATTTCAAACTATTTAAATAACGTTTCAAAAGAAATATTGGTTTGACGGCTGATGGACCAGAAATGTCATGTTTCGTTCCGTTTCTTTCGTAAAGCACTTTTTACACACACATTTTTCTTAACCGTTTTCACATTCCTGTCTGAAAGTGCCAGTCACAGCCACGCAAAAGCGCGTTCCAAATCCGGCGCGAGCGAAGCAACTGTCGCCGGGAGCTGAGCGGGCTCTCTCGTCGGCAACGGGGCCGGATCGGGCGTCGGTGTTCTTAAGTAGCCAGGATTTTAAAGATGATTTAGTAACCTCTAACATTTACGTTCGTGCAAAGAAGAATTGACAGTGGCCATGGTTATCAATTTATAGTTAACATTAAACTTACAAAACAAACTTTAGAAAAATAAGAACAATTTCTGCAGCGCCTCTGACCGGGAGGTCCTAGGTTCGAGTCCTGACGGTGGCAGGATTTTCGACCTAGCTTTTCAGCTAGGTCGAATTCAGTCGCTGCCTGGAGGAGAATTCTAGCGGCCAGCTGCTCTGGTCGGTAGTTTTCCATGGTTTCTCCGATCAACACTAGGCGAATGCCGGAGCAGTACCCTACCAAACAGGCCAAGGACCGCGCGCGATCTGTCCTTCCTCTTCCTTTTCCTATCCTCTCCTCTTACACACACACTTACACTAACATGCACCACACTATCACATATTCCGGGAGACCAGTCGGGAGCTTAGAGCTTGTCCCGGCTGGGGCGGTGCCCCGCTGGTGGGAGAGTCCTGGTTAGGGGAAACCCCAGTAGCCGACGGTAGGTCGGTGCCGGATCTCGCCATCAAGCGGGGGAGGATCACCGCCATCTCCCTAGAAACAAAAACATGCATTACACTAACGGGACTAATGACCGAAGCAGTTGACGCGCCTGGAAACACGATAAAATCAATCAAAGAACAATTAACAAAACACCCCGAAAGGCTGAGCACTCAGGACGATCTCAGTGGAGCTTCCTCAGCTCACTGTAGAAGGGTGGGAGAAGAAGGGTGAAGGCTCTATGTCTATTGCACATACGTTGGCAGCCTCTCCGCTTGCGATATAAGAGAAAAAATGCCTAGAAATTACCAGAGTGTTGGGGTCATCTCTTGGAGGGAGAGATAGCTCGATGAATTAATATAAACAGCGTTCGCTTCGCACGAATACCTACCAAAACTTTTACAAAATTGTGATAATGAAACTTTTTCATTCACTAACAAGACATCAAAACCGTAAAAACATGTTTAAATCAATATACGTGTTTTTGTAGAAACTTAGATGTTTGTGTGGATAGATGTCGCCTCCCTAGGCAATGGTAGGGATGGCAAAAACAACAACAACAACAACAAATTGATGTTTTTAACGTCGATACTTTGCTTTCGGTGTTTTCTTCACATCGATATTTTGTTGCAAAAATATATATTTTTTTTATTTTTTAAGTAATGGGGTTTAAGCACGTCGTAGAGTACCAGCAATCCACAGCAATGTCGTTGTTTGTCATCATGTTTATCACGCTGCACATTTCGCCTGTGCAATATGAGGGAATTTTGGATGGTTTTCTTTTATGGTGTATGAATGGAAGTGACTAAAGAGTAAAGTAGCGAAACACGATGTTCTTTATTGTTAATTTTATTCTTTATAATAATTTCTATTAAATTTCTAATAATTTTTATTCTTATAATAATTTTTATTAACATACTACTAACATGCTGGTGACCACACAATACAATACATCACATTTACGAACTGTAATTAAAAACGGATAACAAAACCGCATGTTTATTAGTCTATAATGAAAACATCGATGTTTTTTTGTTGATGTTTTCATCGACATCAAAAACCCTTTAGCGATGTGTCGATGTTTTGGTTGAATTTGCCACCACTACGCCTCCCTAGGCTGGAGCGTGCGTGCGGGCTGAGGCTGAGCGATACCGCTCGGCGGCGGCGTCGGTCACGCTCTTGGGCGCGCACCCGTCTACCGCTGCGCGGCTCCGCAGGGCGCCGCACGGTGTGACCAGAAGGCGAAAACGGGGCCAAAACCTCAAAAATTAAAATTTATTTTGGGGACTTCTGACCATTCCACTCGAAAGAGAAATGTTTGGCACATCTGTTGTGAAAGTATGAAGGATAATCCCTGTACCTGTTGCGCTCAGTGGAAGTTTGAAGTTGGAGTACACGGTCAGTGCTCTTCCAACAACGTACAGGTATTGCAACAAACAAACACCTAACAAACACGTATTGCAAATATCTGCAGTTTGAGGTTTTATGATTAATTTCTTATGTTTTGTATATGTTGTTTCTTATGTTTGTTTGTTCTGTTTGTTCCTTTCCGTTAAAAATAATCTGTTTGTTCCTTTACCATTAAAAATAAGTTTTCTATAATTTGGCAACGAAAATATCTAGTTTTTGAAATGTTAATCCCTCGCTTTTTAAAATTTGTTATTATTATTATTATTATTATTATTATTATTATCTTTCAACTATTAATAGTTAAATTGTTGGGAAGGGACTCTGAAACTCAAGAAAGCGTGCACAGATGATTTTCTCCCCCATACATCAAATACAGTTTTTAACTGTTTTTTGACTAAATAAATAAATAAATAAATAAATAAATAAATATGTATGTCTTAATTACATTTTCGGTCGCCGTATTGGATCCGCCATATTGTTTTGTGTAATTTTGATATCAGATTTGAAATTAACCAGCTCGAAAATCCCCATGTACAACTTAGGAAATGAATTCGAACCCGTTTGAGGTTTTGGCCACGTTTTCACCATCTGGTCACACCGTGCGCCGGGCCGGGCCGGGCCGCGCCGCAGCGCACCAGAACCCGCGCCTCGCTTCCGCGCGCACCTGAATCCCTGCGGGAAGGCGGCTCCACACACGCGCTATTCGGCGAACAGCGAGCAACCGCTCGCCGAATCCCGAGTAGTGTGGAGGAGTTGCTTGCTATTTGCCGAATGACGAACATTCGGTGTTCGCTCTACCCACCCCGTGTCGGTCTTTTTTCGACACATCAAAGGGAGCGAACATTCGTCGAACACATGAGCTGTTCGGATTGGGCGAACGGTAGCTCGCTGCTCGGCGAATGCCAAATGTGTGGAGCCGCCTTAAGCCGGTTTAAGGCGGCTCCACACATTCGTTATTCGGCGAGCAGCGAGCAACCGCTCGCCGAATCCCGAGTTGTGTGGAGGAGTTGCTTTCTATTTGTCGAGTGACGAACATTCGGTGTTCGCTCTACCCACCCCGTGTCGGTCTTTTGGACATATCGAAGGGAGCGAACATTCGCCGAATGCATGTGCTGTTCGGATTGGGCGAACGGTATCTCGCTGCTCGGCGAATGCTGAATGTGTGGCATTCAAACGACAAAGAGACACTCGAACGCGCGTGTCTGTGCGAGAATTCCGGCGGCCGGCTGCTCTGATTGGAAGTTTTCCGTGTTTTATCCGATCAACCCCAGGGGAACTTTCTATCCTCTTCCTTGTCCTATTTCCTGCCCCTTACATACACTGTTTGCCCAATTTACGCAATTCGACTGCTTTTTTTAAATTTTTGGGTTAATTTTTTTCCGAACAAATATATTCATTTCTTTTGTAAATAATTAACAATTTATTGATTTCTGGAGTGTTAATATGCTTCTGGAATGCAAATTTTTGCAAAGAAAGTATTTTTTGAAAACAACTTGTGAGTGCTTATTACGACTCAGCTATTCGGAATATCCAAGGAGTTTATTTGACCAAATACGTCTAGAGCGTATTTTCGAAGTTTCCTCCCTGGACACTGTGTAGGAACAAGATTTATCCACCTTTTTCCTTACCAAGGACCGAAAATAAGTGTTTTTCTGTAAAAAAAAAAAAAAAAATTCGCCTATCTCCAGTGCACCATTACAATACTTGTTTATTGTCTGGGACATTAATTACAATAACTATCTTTTTAATTTTTTGAATTGTCCTTTCTAAACCTGATCGCAGAAATGTGAACATGTACTACATGCATGTAATTTGAGCAAACATGGACTCCCCTAACCACTATGCGATTACTCATTGGTGTTACAATTATTCTAGCCCTATTTCTTCATTTGCGCATGACGATTCGCCGGAAACTCGATTGTGTTTTTGCACATGTAACGGAGTGCGCTTACGCGCTTGTCCTCCATGCCCATTTCATTTTCGCTATATCGACCAGGGACAGCGGTCTTATCGGGGAGGTATAATCGTTAACAATTTCACAGCGGATGTGTAAAGAGAGCGAGAGCAATTAGGCTGTTGGGTTTTTAGGGATGACCGTTCACATTTAAACGCATCGCTTCGATAACAGTAGTGTGAGGGCAATCAGCGTAGGTTGTCCAGTTGGTAGCTTACGTTATTTGTGCCCTCGTGCGTATTAACGATAGACACAAAAAGCGACATGTGGTACGTAATGAAATAGCGTGGTTTTTTCGCCGAACGAATTTGCGGTAAGGATATGGTTTAAAACCGTGTGACGTTTGGCGCTTTATTACTATAGCAAGCTTGCGTTTTATTTTTCGCCCCCACGCGGTAGATTCCGAATTTACTTTTAGTGCATGGAAGTCTTTCAGAACGAGGCGCGTATCGTGACGTGTTGAAATTGGTATTAATATGATGTAATTAAATTTTATTACTTTGAAAGGAGTAGTAAAGAAAAAAGTGTATACATCATTTCTTCGTATGAATGTAGCGATGATGAAAACCGTTTTCTTATTATTAAGAACTGAGGAAAAGTTATTCATGATAATGTAATTTCTAGGAGTGTACATGGTTCAATAAATGGTGCGTTAATCTATCCGTTATAATTTAAAATTCCACTGACGTGTGATAATGATAATGGGTCATTGTGATGAAATGTAAAAAACATGCTCATTTTCCTCATATTCTAATGACATTAAGATTGATGACTTATCAGAATACAAATCTTTTTCATCAGCGTTTCCATTATGAAAGTGACGAACCATGTAATTACCTGTTATTTTCACGTTAACGGTGGCTAAGCTTACTTATGAATTCAAGAGAAATCACACTTTCCTCTTTCAAGACATCGTTTAGATGCATTTAATTGAAAATATTAGGCTGTGTAGGTGTCCAGATTCACCTGAAATACATTTTCGACATTGTTTCGCACTATTTTGTTAGTAAGAAATTGCTTCTGAATTGCCTTCTGGTAACAACAAACTAAATTATTAAAAAATTATAGTGCGATTAAAATTACGTCTCTGCTGCGCGTTCTGCCGACTCTTCTCTCTGTTCGTCGAAGGCAAAATCCTGTTCTGTGGATAAATGTCTCGCTTGCCATCATCATTGCCTTTGCGACCGCGGCTGGTAACGTATTTTAATATGTTCATATCCATCGTTATCCAATTCTCTGCAAATTCCATTTTCAGAGGCCACTCTTCGCTCGTGTTTCGTAGAGAGAGTAGCAGCATTCATGGCATGTTGATAGAATCGGATTCTCTTATGAGCGTAGTAAATTCATCAATAAATGCCCATTCCATTTCTTTAGCATATTTTACTACTCGGAGAAAGGAATACAACATATTTACTTTTCCTCCATACAGGAAAATTAATGCAATATATCAACAATACAGTCGCGAATTTTCGGTCATAAAGACCGTGTTTAAGGTTCCTCTGAACTGTAACATCTCGCACATCTCAGGATTATTAGTGCTGTTCCTAATATGGTTAAGATAGGTGCTGGTGAAGAGGAGACGCATGCAACTTTATATCGGAAATTCGGGATGTCTGCGTGTGACGTATGTGTTACGCATAACTCTATCAGATTAGCTTTTGTGCTGAAACTTGGTAAATATGTCAGGAGTGAGATTTGCCTTTGTGGAGATCATCGCGATATTTTAATTTTAGGACATACTTTAAATTAAGACGCTGTGATATTTTCAAAATTTTCTGGAGAAGGTGCTCCAAATTTTCCTCTTTTCCCCTGAAAGAAATAGGATGATAGAGATAGATGAAAGAGATAGGATAAATATGATATAATTCTGATTTTCATTAAAATCATTGCTTTAAAAATTGCGAAAGTTCTAATTTATTTCCGAACCTGTCCTACTCTCCAATATTAGAGCCAATTCTTTTTCAATTCAATCCACAGTTTATGTAGAACACATCTGCCTAAAATATTCGTAGAACTGTTTAAAAAAAGTAATATTCACCGGTCGTCTCGACTTAATGCTCTGCGATTTTGAAAAAAATTCTTTAATTCGTTGGGGGTAATTTGCATATGCCCCTGATATATTTTCAAAATTTTCTCTAAGATGGCTCCAATTTGTTCTTTAAATTTCTCGTGAGAATAGAATTGACTATTCAAAGAAGGCATACATTCAATTTTCACTACTCTGAATTTTCAAACATTACAAAAGTTTGAATTTTTTTGGCATCTTCCTAAAACTACAATATATATGATACAATATACATTCATTTTTTCTTCAAATGAAATTTGTTCTCCACAATTAGTTCTTTTATTAACATCAAGAACATTCTGGGGGAAATTTTAGTAGTTTTAGAGGGATTTTTAGTGAAATATTGGCGGTATAAAAAATATTAAAAAGAAGATTTTCTCAAAGAGTGCTAGAATTTTAAGATGACACGAGTGCCATTTTGCTGTATTCTTCAGTTGTTTTTTTAATTACCAAATTTTTTTATATCTCTTACATCGGTAATATTTACTTTTCTATCGGTTAGTATGCTGTATTATTGCATTGGCAAGTACAAGGGCTTTAAATTATGTCGTATAGAGTTTTCCGAACACTGAAAAGTTTTCTGTAAAAATGAGCTCCAAACTGCTCATTTTAGGAAACGGTCAAACGGCATTTTCTCAAAAACAGTTCCATTTATTAGCGAAAATTTGCTTCTAGGACAAAGTGTTACGTACTTTTCTGTAATATTCGTTGAGTCAATTCAGTTCGAAGGGACCGAAAATTGAAAAAAATGTGTAAATGTCCTTTATGCGGCAATAGCAGCGGAGAAAAGGGTGAAACCAAAACCAAAAAGGTAGCTTAGACTGAAGAGTAAGTAAACTAACTAGTTCGAGAAAGTTTTTACTATTTTGTTGCATCACTAGATTTAAATCTGAGTGATTTGTATATGATGAGTAGTATCACTAAAAGAGGAAACATTTCGGAATGCCGCTTATCGCCCTGAGTTTTTTTCCCTCACTAACTTCACTGCACCTCAACGAAGTGAGAAGTAGGAATCGTCTGTAGTACATTGACACAAATCAGCTCTCAACGGATATTGGCTAGTTAGTAGTATTATTATTAGTCAATGTTGACCGCATCCTCGAAGGAAGCTAAGCTAATCAGGCGGTCCAGGCTGCTCCGGCAATGCAATCAGTGTTGACAAGCCACATTGACACGCAGCCCACCCTGGCCAGGTGGGGGAACAGACTAGGGACTTAGGCAAAGCACTATTGCGGAGCTCCCAACGCGACGTTGACAAGTGAATGGTTTACTAGTGTTCGAACATTGCGACCATATCTGGTTGCGTAAAATTTCGCAAAGTGTGCCGACATTTGGCATCATGTTAATGTAAATTTAGGACAACTCGCGGCACGTGTGTCTTTATGATGCAAGATGAAAACTTGTCACAAGTTCTGTAGCACTAGATTCCCGATGTGAGTAGTGAGTTCTTCAAAGTGAAAGAACACATACCAGGTGCATGCGTAATTCTTTTCCTGGCTCCAGAGCACAGTATGCAGCGTATCAATTTGACACAGTCAGTTTGTTCGTCTGACATTAACCTACCAACACACTAAAGTTCAGTCCGCCAAACACTTAACGTCTGTATTGTATCGTTCAGTGATCATATCGACGTTTGTCCTGAAAAATAACAGTCATCGTTGGTACATTTATGTAGAACGTGAATATACTGAACCCGATGGCAGAAAGCTGTTTTCGTTTAAACGTTTGAATTAAAAAATATATTTGTATTTTTCGCTCTTCGTTTATGTTTGTTTCTTTGTTCACGCTTACGAATCTTTCAAATGGTACTAAAGTGGAAGACAGAAATTGTCACGTTGTAGTGTTACATAACCATTAACAATATTGCGAGAAAGTATGTGCTGTTAGAGTACCACTAGTTTCTTACTGAAATATGTTCTTCAAAATTATATCTTTAAATAATGGCACTAAATATTTTTGATATGGGATGCACCTGTTCAGCGTCAAAGGATTGGGAAGGTTGTTTTACTGATTGAGGCTGATTTATTTGGTTTAATTGATATTCTCATAATTTGCTAAATTTAAGCATGCGAGTTTGAATCACCTTGGGAGCAAAACTTTTGAGTGTTGGGAACACTTTTGCAGATTCGAGTAGAATAATATAAACCGTTATAAATTACTGAGACAGAGTTAAATTACATGCTGTTGTAGATTTTTTGTTCTTTTTTTCTGGTAATGTTTAACTAGTGTAGAAGCTTGAATTTATAAAGCGAATCTTTATTAAAGTACGTCGCGTTAACCAGATAATTATCAATAAAATGAAACATTGCCTATAGGGAAACTAGTAAGCGAATGGTAAAATTCTCCCAAATAAGTAATCAATGAACGCCATCTCTGCATTTGGCGAGGTGTTGAAAAATTATTTGTTCCTATATTTTGAGTTAACATGCTTTGGGCTTTGTGCCAGGCGGCAATGGCAAAGCAAAATAATAAAAATATTGCAGTTTAAATTTTTGGTCAAAAATTGGACAAGTAGTAAGGTAGATTAATCGATACATAAGTATATCGAAGCAGTATTAGCCCGAGAAATAAATATAAAACGAGACGATCGCAACGGAATCGCTAATGTGATTGTAATCTGGCTGCATTTAAAATTCCCGCTAATATTGTGACGCCAACTGGCACCTGAAGCTGATTGGCTCAGGAGTCCACCCATCTTGTTTCCACCCTGCTTGCCGGTAACTAGCGAACTGACACCATTATTTGAAAACTTATCGCCCAAAGAGGCTTGTTGTGTTAGTTTTAGGTTAGAATTAAGTTTAGATTTAATTAGTCTTTTTAAGATATAGCCCTCCCAGATCTCCACAAGCAGCAATGCTGGAGAGAAAATGTATCCTAAGATCTTGAATAAATTCCCGCCTCTCCAGGGTAACTGGAGGAAGAGGGGGGGGGAATTTGAAAAAAAAAAAAAAAAAAACTGACACTTGGGCATTATCACCGCTCATCTGCCTGGCGAAGCGGTTTCGGGCGACACCCAACTGTTTAAAACCAACGGAGAGGGGGAAAAGTGTCGCCGGCGTGGAACGGCTGTTGACGCCGCACGGGCGTGTGTGGGCGTGCGCAGGGGCGGCGGCGCCCGAGCGCGAGCCGCTGGAGCTGAGCGCGGGCATCCTGCAGCCCGACGGCGACGACTACCGCCTCGTCTTCATCAGCTCCGAGGACTCGTCCTCCAAGGAGGAAGAGGAGGAGGAGGGCGAGGGCAGCCACTCGGAGGTACGCACCCCTTCCCCCAACACCCTAGGGGTTCATACTTGCCGTGTTTATTTTTGTTTTGTCAGTGTACAACGTTAAAAAACGCATTTTAAAAAATTGTTAGTTTTGATTTAAGCGACGAAAGTTTAGAAAATATTTCATGTTTATGTGCTTACTATACAGGTGTATCAGAATTAATGTTACAAACTTCTATGACATGTACAGTGGTCGAAGATTATCACTTTTTGCCAAAGCATCTGTGGGAAGAATCATAAAAGACAATTGGGAACATCGAGTCCCCTGAATGGTAGGCAACTCATCCTGCACTGTTGTTTGGTAGGTACACGTTTTGACTCGGCCAAACATCAGTACAGGGTTGTCTTAGGGGTAGTTTGATGCCCGCCCACTATTAAGTGTGAGGATACTGTGTATCTTCTTTGCGTGTGTGTTTCGCCCGCAGGACGCGGACGCCGACAGCTCGTCGAGCTCGTCGACGGCGCCGGGGCTGGCGCTGGACGAGTGCGACTGGGACTACTTCGAGCCCGGGCGGGCGAGCGCGCTGCGCGACTGGGCGCGCGCGGGAGGCGGTGGCGGCGGAGCGGGCTCGTGGGGGGGGGCCGCGGGAGCAGCCGCGGGGACGCCCCGTCGCCCGCCGTGCGCCCCCCCCCGACGCCGCCCACGTGGGTGCGGGGAGCGCGGCCTGGACGAGATCACCTTCCGGGTGAGTGGTTTTTTCTTCTTTCTTCCTTTCTTTCTCTTCCTTTCTGTCTTGCTCTTCTTTTCTGTCTTTCTCTTCTTTCCTTTCTTTCTCTTTTTTGCTTCCTTTCTCTCTTTCTTTCTTTTCTTTCTGTCTTTCTCTTCTTTCTCTTCTTCCTTTCTTTCTCTTTCCTTTCTTTCTTTCTTTCTTTCTTCCTTTCTCTTCCTTTCTTTCTTTCTTTCTCTTCCTTTTTTTCTCTTCTTTTCCTTTTTTCTCTTCCTTTCTTTTTCTTCTTTCTTTTTTTCGATTTTCTTCTCCAGTAGCTCTGGAGAGGCGGGAATTTATTAAATTATAATGGATTCAGCTTAGCTGCAGCTGATGCAGCAGGGTTCGGGCCCATCTTAAACAAACTAACTAAAAACTTATTTACTAACTATAACTATTTACATGCTTCTTTGGGCCTGTTAGGTCTTATCTTCGTTTAATATTCTCTGTGTGTCCATTCCGGGTGAGTTATCTTTCCTGTTGTGTAGTCTAGTGCAGCGGATCCTGAACCGCTTTCCGCGGTGTTTTAGGATTCCGTGAAACATTCGTAAGGCTTTCGAAAACAATACAAATTTTAAACTAATGCCAAAAATTGTAAAGGGAAGTAAAACCAGAAATAGTTTACGAGTAATTAAAGCCAAAACGTTTAGCGCCCAAGACGACGATAAAAGCGGGAAGTGGTTTTAACCGTAAAAAAATATATCTCGCATTATTTTATCCATTATCGCGTCGTAAAGAAAATCTAAAGAATGTAAATGAAGTATTTAAATAAGCAGCTTACAAATCAGAATATATCTTTTATTGTTTTAACGAACGCGTTGTCAAAAAGACGTTGACTTGACACATTTCAAATGCTTGAATTATATTTGCAATTAATCAAAATCCGCAGCAGTGAAATAAAACTTTATTTATGTAAGGAATAAAATGTATGTTGTCGGCGACAAGGAAATACATTTTATTTTGCAAATAGTGCTAATGGAAAAAAGTAATGCTAACAGTGGATTTGTAATGACAACTAACAAGGGAGAAATTGGGTGCATGGCTCCATTAAGCTTAGCTAGCAGAGGACTCGCAATTCCATAGGGCTCTGTAATCTCTCTGTTATATTCATTGTATGTAGGTAAAAGACATAAAAGATACGTATTCGGAAAGTTGAATTACCAAAATTATCTCCAGACTACTAATAAAGAATATTCCTGTCCAAATCTATTATTAACGCCGGTCCCAGTAACTTTTATTATATTATTTACAAAAACAAATTTCATATTTTTCAACTAGCTCTTGATCTAGGTACTCTCTACTTTTTACTTGTAAATTAAAAAATAATTGTCAAGAAAGCCTTGCCTTAAATTTATGGGGACTTAATATTCACAACTAATATTTCTTTAACTTTAAGTATAGTTACACAATTGTTTCGTGTAGGAGAAAATTGATGGAAAGTCTTCCAATGGCTAAACTTCCAATCGGGAATCAGTTTATGTAGAATCTTCTAGCTCTTCGGTTATTTACCAGGTTTTCATTTTTATTTCTGGGTTTATTTATCTTTGCTCATTAATTTTAAAAATGCTGTTTTCTTTTAATAAAATAGATAACTTGAAGTCTAATCTCTGTTATTCTGATGAAGTTTAGAGATTAAAAATTAGTTTCGTTATTGGGTATTTGACTCATTCAGGAACAACGAAACATCGGAAAATCCATTTCAATGAAAAGCATAAGTGATATGGCCGATGACTCGGTTGTGTGAAGTTTGAAAGTTGAAGCACGACCGTAAACCTCGTCATCAAGGTGTTGAGTCATATATCGTCTCCGCTACCCATTTTAAAGGAACTTAAATAGTTTTCACGATTTTTTAGGACAAAGAGCATTAAAAGTTCACTTATTAAACATAGGAATATTGTACGCACCCACATTTTTCTTTACATGTTCCGAATATGTAAAATTAAAATACTATGTCAATATGCATTCGGTTTCGAATTATTCTCGTATCTTGAATCGTTTTATATGTATTTTTACTTAATCGTAACCACAACAAATACGCAGCGATATTAAAGTACTTAAAATTCCTGAGACAAATAACATGTTTGTGTTGTCTTCTCTTGTCCCGACGATATGTGAAGTGAGAGCAAACGAGAGTGGTTTTGCTGACAGAGCGTGAATTGACGCTTCAAAGAATCCCGCAACCATGAGAACGAGAAAAGCATACCTTAAACATGTCGAGAAGCACACCCATCCTCAACACAAGCAGAACTAATGGTTCTACAGAATGGCACAGACCTTCTCCTACTAGTTACTTTCCCAAAGTGTTTTATCTAGGGCTATCTTTTCGATTTTGTCCTCATCCTCTTCCCAGCTGCTACCTAACGGCGTCTAAAAGACTTTTTCCCCCACATTTTCTCCATTTTTTGCTCCCCTAATTGCTTAAACTTGTGCTACAACAGCTCATATTACACGCATTATTTCTAACTTTTGTAATTTTCGAAAATTCAGAGTTCAACGGAAATGCTACCTGCGCCATTTCTTACTTGCTATATCTAAGGAAAAGTAAAAGAAAAAAATTGCAGCCGATTTTTAAAATAAAAATGTGTCTTTCTTTCAAACAAAAGATGACGCGAAAACTACTCGTTTTCAAAAACAAAAATAAAACTATACAAGTGTTGTACGTATGTGCCATAAAAAAAAAAAACCTATAAATTGGCCGATTTCAAGCATAAATTACGCGAACACTTCGTTTTTTTTTTCAAAAAACTGTACATGATCTTATTTTTGTAAACTATTTTTTTAGAACATATAGACCATTTTAGAACAATAAGAAAGAGTAGCGGTTTACCAAATTGTCCAGTACCTTCATGTGTCGCATCTCATGGATTTGTTACCCTGGCACCTGGTGATCCACGTCATAGTTTCTGAAGACAGCTTGTTAAAAAAATCTCATATAGCTCACTAATAATTTTAAAACAAATAGAAGTGCAGCCAATATCTTATATTTGAATGGAAATTCCACATTGTTTTCTTTCATAACTAACAAAACAGCAGAAGTGTTTACAAGTTTTTAATATATTTTGACACAATATTCAAAATTGGCCATTATGTTCATCGTACGATTTAATCCAATTTTCCTCATTTCTTCTAATTTCCTGTTAAGTCGTCAGGACATCTTCTTAATTATTGTTATTCTACTAGATAACTCGGCTAGAGTGAAAAAAACATGTGATAGTCATAGTTCACAAATGTTCATATTTAATGAGCCACACGCATTGACCATTTAAAACGGGGAAAATACCTTCTATAATCACGAACTTTTAACGACCAAAAATTTACAATGAAGCAAAATATAGCTTCATCATTCCCAGGAGTCGCTAGCATTGCTCACTTACTTTCTTAACCACTTACCCTTTAGAGTTTTTTCTTTAGGCAGTTTAATTGCTGATGTAAGTTTAAACCTACATTTGCATTGCGTTGCGTTGCAATATGTTCTTCTTCAACCAAAACCACCACACGAACCCATTTCAGTTATAAAACGATTCGAAAATGCCCTTGAAATGCTATCACTGCTGAAGTAGTAAACTACGACGACAATTGTACCTTACTATTTTATTATTATTTGAAAATTCCCCACCTGAACCACTTTATAATTCACTGCACTCAATCTCTGAAACTTAATCTTACGCGGTTGCCATGCTCGTAAATTCGATCTGGTTAAAACAAACACATTGTTGAACAACAATATTGTCAAGGTGAAAAATTTCAACGCAATCCACCTGCCATATCATAAGCGTGCCAATACAAAAAAATCTCATTTTTGTTAATATTTGCAAAATTTAACAAAAAGTTATTAGACAAAATATATAGAGAACTTTTCAATTAACGCAATGGTTTACTTTTTGCTTTTGTACAATATATATTTTTATCTTGTGTTTGATTAAACAAAATAAATTCAAAAAATGTAGGAAACTGCATTTTTCAGTTTTTGATTTTTCGGACCCCATATATCTGGGTCGAAATCGAGCTTTATCATAGATAATTGAAAACTTTTCCATTATGGAGATTTCCTGGGGAAAATTTATAAGTATACTTCATTCCATTATGAAAAGAAAACATGTGGAGTCGTTTTTGAGAAAATATTTGAAATTGTCCCAGGTGCTTCATGTAAATTACCCTCAAAATTTAAATAGTTTTTTCAAAATTGTAGACCTTCGATTCCGTCCAATACCACCGTGGAATATTCATTTTGGAAAAACATCCTACGAATAATTTAGCCGCTAATGTTGTTCACAGGCGGACGGACATTGTGAAAAAAAACAAAAAAAACTACTTTTTCGATATCAAGGACCCGCAGTTCGTGACTACATAACATGTTAGAGGAATTAATTTACTACTTATTGAAACAAGATTTCTGTTCTGTTTTCTGCCGAAAAATCGCCCTTTGTTGCCGCAGCATTATAGAACTTTCTTTGTACTGCGTGTATTACTCCATATAAACCTACGTATGCGAGAAAGTAAACAGGAAAGAAAAACAATTCAGACCTTTCAGTTCAAACTAATAATAAATCTGGTATTCCCCTTTCATTTGTGCGTTCTGCAGAGATAAAAACTGTCAGGTAAAATAATCGGCAAATTAAATACAGATGGTTCGTTCTGTGGGAATCTGTTTACCGTGTAGCATTTCCGGATCGTGAGTTGGCATACAAATGCTTCATTAAGCATGTTTGTGCTCGGCGTATTGATGATAGCGTATCATTTTCCAATTGCACATGTATTTCGCATTTGACCAATACTATTCATGGAGTTGGGGGAGAGATGTCGTGGAATCTCAATATCCTATAAACATTTACGAAGTTTTGATTTTCAGGTTATCACACCCTTCGCAAAATTCTTTCTTGGAATTAATTGTGGATGTCAGTATAAGATGTATTTGGTCGTGTCAGCGTGTTTAAGAAATTGATTGCAGATTTTTGGAATGAAAATAAATCAGATCAGTGTTAGTTGTCTACAGTTTTTAATTATAAACCTTTATGTGTGGAAAGAAAATTTGCCAAAGAAAAGGCTCAAACGTAACAAAAAATAAGTACAATAAAGTTTCTTCTGTCGATCCATATTTATTAGTTATTATTTTAAAATTATATGTAGATAACAAAATTAAAATTAATACAAAACGTGAAACTAGCGGCGTTAAATGTACAGGCATCCTAGAAATGTCTGAGGTAAAATTTACGAATACCACATACACGTATTACGATCGTGACTATTTGTACCAACATTGCTGAACATTCATAACTTTCTCGGGCAAACTTAAACGAGGAAGAACGTAAACAACACAGATGCAAAGGAATGCGGATAATGGCCATTCACGGTACATGTTTTGGTTAAACACTTATCAGAATTCCGAACAAATTATGAGAGGAAAGAGTCACGAGGAAATCGTACTCGTTGATACATTCCTGTTCTGATCTTAAGTATTCGTACAAACAGCGGCACTAGTGGGGAAAGTGTGATTCCTGAAGCAGTATGTAGAAGGGCTAAATTGTTCTTGTAATGATTCGTACATAACATAAACTCCTTAATATGACGGTTTATATTTTGATAAGCTTATCTTGTTACTATTTTTCGAGTGGTTGATGCCAAACATGCCCATTAAAAGCTGCGGACCCAACCGATATGTGGTTTGTGGAAATTTATCCCGCACAAGGCTTGGATGTTCTCGATAGGGAGAATTAACTTGTATCGCATGTAATCCTCATTCCCCGTTTCTTATTGTATAGGACAGCCAGAAATAGTTTCCTGAACTTGATTCCCAATTGTGATATATTGGTTTTCTCGGAATAGCAGTATTTGTAAGCCGATGTGTCGCTATATTGGGATCTAAAATCTCTTTCAACGAATTAAAGTATATACAAATATTGGAGATTTTTAATTAAAAAGTATTCAGTACAGCATTTTATAATTTTAGAAGTTAGATTGATGTCGGAAGTGTTCATTTTATTGCAGGGTGAATGTCTCCGACGAAAATCGGGTTCGACGAAAATTTTAAATCTCGAGGTTTCAGTGACCGACACGTGACAGGATGTATTGTGTGTTTTGAAAACAATATGTTTTACTGCTCATTTATCTACCTCATTGTTTCACGCAGTCTGAATCGACATCAGTTCACTAGAAAACCTATCTATTTGACGCAGTACAAATTATTGCATACGGCTTTTTGGAATTTATTTGCTTTTGCTAGAGCTTATATTTTTCTTAAAATATCTGCGATCTCTATCGCGTACGTCTCGGTAGATACGGCGCTATATAAGAGTCAGCTTCCGCATTGGGGCGCATGAGAGTCGGCAGTGGTAAATCACTCACTAAGAAAAAATTAAATACTTTTCGTGTTCCTGTTGGGCGTTGGCAAGCCATTGACGTTGATGTGTAACACAATACAGTATCCTTTAATGAAATAACTTCACATTTTAGGTTGATCATGTGCTATATAGTATTACTTGAACTTTCTCTTGCCCCTCTTGTGAACGCCGCTACAGGTGGCTTATCATCATCTCGCCGTAAGCACCTGAATTTTGAATTCCGCGAAGGAGCACCCGAGGAGGAGGAGCAGAAGCAATGCGTGGGAACGCCCCGCGCTTTTGGGTATTCCGCCGCCGTCCGCCGCCGTCCGCCGCCGTCCGCCGCCGCCGCCGCCGCCGCCGCCGCCGCCGCCGCCGCCGCCGCCGCCGCCGCTGCCCGCCCCGCCGCTGCCCGCCGCCGCCGCTGCCCGCCGCCGCCCGCCACCGCCGCCCGCCACCGCCGCCTGCCACAGCCGTCCGCCGCCACCCGCCGCCGCCGCCGCCGCCGCCACCCGCCGCCGCCGCCCGCCACCGCCGCCCGCCACCGCCGCCGCCCGCTGCCCACGCCGCCCGCCACTGCCCGCTGCCCTCCGCCGCCACCCGCCGGCCATGCCGCTGCCGCCGCCGCCTGCCGCTCCCCGCCCGCTGCTCCCCGCCCCGCTCCGCCGCCGGGTGAACGCTCTGGGCGCGCCGGGGAGCGCCCTGCCCGTTGCCGCGCGGAGGCGGCTCCTCGTCCTCCTCCGTCGTCGTCGCGGTGTGTCAAGCTCGAACGCACATGTCAGCACACCCGAAAGAAACATGTCAAATGATTTATTGCTAATTAATTGCCACGTATTTTCAAGGCGAAACCGTGTGTGAGGTGGCGTGACGAGACGCCAGGACACACATATAAGTTAAATTCGGTTCGTACCTCAACGGAAACTCTCAAATGAATTATTGCTAATTAATTGCTACAATTTGAAATTAATTTTAGCGTATTTTCGGGACGAAAACGAGTGTGAGCATGCTTGAGGCGTCAAGCCAGCAGACACGTAAGTTAAATTCATAGCTCGTCAGAATCCTTTAAACAATTTATTGCTAATTAATCTCCACAATTTCGAATTAATCGCCACGGCTTTTCATGTCGAAAACGGATCCCAATTAAAGGGGAACGGCGACTAATCACGCACCCGTCGGGGATGTCTTGTCGCGTGAAACCCGCACACACACATAAGTTAAATTGGGATTGTAGCTCATCGTCGTCGTCGTCACTGCAACGTGCACGCAACCGTCGGGGGATAGTGTCTCTGACCGGAAGGTCTTAGGGTTCGAATCCCTACGGCGGCAGAATTTTCGATACTAACGAGAAAACTAGGTCGCCGCTCTCTGGTGGAGAATTCTCGCGGGTGGCTGCTCTAATCGGTAGTTTTCTGTGGTTTCTCCGTTCAGTGCCTAGCGAATGCCACAGTAGTACCCTAACAAGCGGACCGCGCGCGATCTTTCCTTTTCTCTTCCTTGCAAACGTCCTTGATAAAAGCATGCACTACACTTACAGGAATAATGCCTTTAGCAGTTGACACACCCGGAGTCACTAACCAATTATACTCACTGGAGGACAATGGGTAGCGTCAGATTAAATGAGAAGAAGGGACGTTTTAAAAAAATGCGAGGAACCGTTTTCTGGAAATTGTATTTATTTAAGGGAATAAATATTTCATTTGTCTATTGGTTTCTATTTGCTTGGTTTTTTTATTTTATAAACAGTTGGACTGTAAAACATTTAAACGCTATTTATTTAATTTTTCGTTGTAGTAGTTCCGTTTTTCCTATAAGGAAGTTTGAATTTAACTCGGAAACAACCTATAATTTGTAATGCTAATTTAAAAATAACTTTAATGTAAATATTAAATAAATTAACAACTAATAGATTATTTTGAAGCACATTCACAATTGTTTAAAATATTTTTATTGTTTCTTTTTTAGTCGAGATTTTCCCGTTGTTCGAAAAATTAGGCCATCAGGCCTCATTCTTTTTTCTTTCCTCAAATGTCGTTCATAACAGGCCACCAAAGTAGCATGTAGTGGAATTTATTATATCTACCACTCTAATAGTATAATTCACTAATAAAACAGTTCTACGTTATACGTTGGAATTAGTCGCCACCATATAGTGTCAACAATGGCCTTGCGACATATATGCCCTGATGTGCAGCAAAATCACTTTTGGAATAAATTGGTCAAAATCATGTGTGCCACCTTGGAGCCGCTCGTGCTGCATGGACGTAGGGATGGTGCAATATTACGGAGAGTACGTGAAGAGTCGAAACACATTTAGTACGATACTGGTGATATCAGTTTTGGAAAAAGTTCCTACCGAAAAAAATGTTCATTTCAATAGGGCATATAAAAAAATATACGAAAAAATAATATATAAAGATGTGAAACCATTTATTTTAATATTGAAAATAAAGCTTCTTTGTGAATATTATGGATAAAATAAAAAACTTAAAATACATGCACTTCTTCCTATATATTATAGATTTGTATCGGTATCGATAGTAATATCGAGTTTCAATAATATTGAGGTGTCCATGGATTGTGTTATCAATACCAAAAATTTCATCGAAACGGAAATTCCAACATCACTTCTTGAGAATAGTCTTCGATAGCGAGGCGTAGTACCTGAATAATGTCCCGAGAAGTTAAAAATATTAATGGAGTTATTTATTTGTTTATTTAAGTAGCATAAGCTAACCAGATGTTCGTATTCTAAGAGCTGATACTTGCCTTTCTTGATTTACTATTGATGATGGTTGTAGGGAGTACGGGATATTGTGGATGTATGTATACCACAAACATGATATATGTCTTACGTAGTATTCCAACCCACAACCACATCGCAGAGCAGTTGCCCCCACAGCGGCCTGCAGTCCTTTGTAGGTCAATCGTCTATTTGTCTGATAAAGTATATATTTAGTTTTTATTCACTAGGCGAGGGGTTTTCAAACTTTCTTCGTCCACGGCTCATATTACTTGAACGCAACCTTCCCCTTGAACGCTCCCTGGTAACAATAAGTTTCAAATATAAGGGTCAATGTACGCCTACTAAAGATTCAACTCAAATGAATGAGGGATAGGCCATTGGTAAAGGACTTGCCCGGTTGAATTAATCCACAATTAATTAGTAAAATAAATCATATTCATTACAAATAACATAAAATGAAAGTACAAAATACATAAATGACACAAGGATTAAAGTAAATGAAATCCAAAGACCATTTTGAATAAAATACCGCAACGCCCCTAGGAACCGCGACGCAGTTTGAAAACCCCTGCACTAGACTGTGTATAAGGATTAAATTTTACGTTATCCTTAGTAGAAGTGCAAAACCGAAATACGTTAGTTAAGTACAATCTAAACTTTTAAGCTGTGGTCCTTTATTTACCACAGAATGCCTCTCTACACCATACAAGTAGCTGAAATAAGATTGTGGCACTAGTTGGGAAAAAACATGTAGCGGAAAAAATCTGCTCTCAGGAGTTTTCCTCTTTTAACAAAATATTTTTCAATTTTTCTGCATTTATCCACACAACTGGCTTGTATATTATATGTGGGAATTTCCTTTGTGATATTTACCAATATTCGCCTATACCGTTCACTTTTATTTACCGAAATTGTTAGCTTAAATGTATTATAAGAATTGACGAGAATTAAAGATTGAATGTTGTTTAACACGGTTTGTATCGGCAACAGGTCATAAGGCAATTTGCATGACATCGAGGTGCACAAATAACGCGCTATTTACATATAACGGTTGTTCTTGATTGGCCTGTGTTTCGCCCGTATCATCGATCGCCTCGTATTTGCAGCAATTTAGTTCCCTGTAATGTTTTGGAAACGCTGTTACATTTATCGCACTATTGCCATACTGAAGTTCGTGTTCACACGATCACATATGCAAGGTGCATACGTAACATGTTTACCTTCACATATTCTTTTATTCTTTAATTGTAAATGCTGTGAAGGATTCACAAAAATGTATGTAAAATATCAGTTCAAAATAATCATCGCAAAATTCTTCGGTATTTGGATTTAGCTGTTTTGTTGAAAGTTACCGGACTTGTATTTTGGTACGAAAATTATTAATTATAATTAATATTTAGGCATTAAAATTGCAATGAATATTATTTTCCATTTCCTCGTTTTTACTAATACACGTATATATTTTCGTACGTTTCAATTTGTTACGTTATTCCATTTTAAAATTATTTTACTTCAGTGCGGAAAAAAGTGTGTCAATTCTCAATTGTGCATGTTGATACTTTGAAAGATAACGTACCTGTTTTCGAAAAAAACAGATTTTCAAAACACATTTGTATTTAGCCACTCCACTTAAGCAAGGCGTGCTGCAAATTCATTATTATCTGTAGAATTTTAATATTATATTATGAAAGAAGAGAGGGTGTTATAAATGCTAACAATGTTACAAATAATAACAGCAATGCCCTTGCCTTCGTCGGTGGCTCGTTGGTTAGCGTGCTCGCTTTCCACGGCGCAACCCCGGGTTCGAGTCCCAGCCGAGGCAAATTATACCTGTTCGCTTTCCGTACAAATGCCCCAGTATGTCTTGCTGTGTGACGATGTGAAAGCCCACCTGAAGATTAAGAAGACCAATATATGCGGTGAAAGGATCTCTTCGTGCTAACCACACGAATCCCTTATCCCATGGCCGAGTGGCTGGGTCACCGCTGGTCGGCCAAGGCCCTTAGCGGGCTGTCGAGGCAAAGAACATGAAGAGCGAAGCCCTCACATTGGAGTATACAGATACACCAACATTGTTGCTATAAGTCCTTGGAGTTTGGGACAATGGATTGCGAATTAGAGACCGTACAGATCACCTGCATCTGAAATACTGAGCACTGATATTAAGTATGTTTTGTGTGTTAATACAGTTTCAATTACATTTAAACGAGAGAATAACGGACGCTTCTTTTCATATGCTTACTTTAACAACTACAAAATCATTCGATTGCCAATGTTCCGGATTCAAATATGCAATTTGCAATGTATGGAATCAAATATGCAATTTGCAATCTGACGAATCTTCAGAACATCCTTGCAAATTATCACAATTTAATGATTCCAATACATCTCGAAATGGAACTGTTCCACGTAATCTGACTTTGCGTCCCGTTAAAGGAATACATTAAGTGACCAGTAATCTTATCCGGACTTCCGTTTCTTATACAGTTACGGGTCAAAACCATATATTCGTTTAGAAATTGTGACCTCTATTTTTAATGTACTAATTACTTTGTATGTAATTATTTTTTATGTACTAATTACTTTTAATGTACTAATTACTTTTAATGTACTAACTTTTAATGTACAGTAGTTTTAATGTACTAATGTATATGGCCGGTATCCCTGGAGTGAACTGGGTGAGCTGTGAACGTACCTTTCTATTAGGATTTTAGATTTCAGAGTTAGAGTGATAGAAATAAAAAGGAACATGAAAAAAAGTACGTGTACGTTTTCTGCTGAGTTGAAGGTGAAATAGACAACTTCAAAAAGGGTCTCACTGCTTATAAAGCAATATTTTGTTTGAAAATCCGAAACGTACGTATCTGTAAAGTGAGATTTTTATATAGCTGCCTCTCAAGGTCCTGTCTTCATAGTGGCATTATGTCATTGCATTTATTGTCTTTCTCGGCCGTGCCGCTAGATGTCGCCTGATCGCAATCGTATTACGCATTGCTTGATCGTGTGATATCTAGCTTCACGACCGAGGAAGACGCGAAATGCAATGACATAATGCCTCTGTGAAGACAGGCAGCTGTATAAAAATCGCACTATATACTTGGGTTTTTGTAATGCGGCGGCTGAGGGTAGTATCTCCAAGATGGAATTCGGCACGACTTTTTGAGTCATTGTCATTCCTACCCCGACCGCATCAAGCAGTGCTGCAGATCAAGCGACTCTAGCCGCAGGACCGAGAATGATGCAAAACGTCGTGCGGAATTCCGTCTTGGAGATACTGCCGTCAACCGCCACGATAGAAAAACCCAAGTACAACTAGCCGATGTTTTAAAGTGTCCTTGTTTTGTGCTGCATTTGAAACCCAGTAGTCCTTGTTGACACCCTGTGGTGCCCGCAGGACCAGCACCGCTACCGGGAGGCGCGTCGCGCGCCCGCGGGCAGCGCGGAGCCGCTGGTGGCGCCGTGGGCGGAGCGCCAGCGGGAGGCGGCGGCGCGGCGGCAGCTGGCGGCGGCCAGCGCGGCGGCGGCGGCGGCGACGGCGGCGGCGGCGAGCGCGGGGGCGGGGCGGCGCGGGCGCCGTGCGGCGCGTGCGGGGCCCGTGGCCGCCACCACCGCCGCCGCGCTGCCGCCGCCGCCGTCGCGGCCGCCGCCGCCGCCGCCGCCGCCTCGGCGTCGTCGGGCGTGGCCGTGCCCGTCCCCGTGCCCGTGCCCTTCCCGGTGCCCGTGCCCATCCCGGTGCCGGTGCCCGCCGCGCTCTGGACGCCGCTGCCCACCGGCACGCAGCGAGTGCAGGTGAGTCGGTGCGACCGCGCCAGCTGCTTTTTTCTGGTTTTTTGGCGTTTTATTTTTGGCGCATTCGATTTGGTTTTTGACCCTTCTCATTTTCTACTTGTCTTTTTTCTGTTTTTTTTTTTTCTTTTTTCTTTTCTTTTCTTTCGTCTACCGTCCGTTTTGCAAAAAGTTGCACGACCCCTTTGTAATAGATAGGTTGGATCTTAAAGTTAATCGAATGTATTTGGCGTGTACACAATTATTGCCCTGCTTAAAAGATAAAAGTGGTCATGTCATTCAATCTACATGTGAATATTTACTCCATTTTACCAAAATATGTGAGTATTGAAATAATATTTCCCTTTATTCGTTTCGTTAATAATAAAACGTAATTTTGTTTTTACCTCAACTTTAATTTTGGATTGTACGAAAGGAATAAATAGCGTCTGCATGTTTAATCAAGTGCCCGCCTCGGCAGTTTTATTCATACGTATATTCGAAAGTAATGCATCTTCTGGTATTTGCCTAATACGTTTTTCTTTACTGTGGTGAAAATAATGGTTTGTAGATCTGGATGTATCTTCACAAAAGTTTTGTTTGTTGCAGTGCAACAAATTTCGTTTCATGTCCATGTTACTCGGGTATATGAAATGGCTAAAATCAATATTTGTTTCATTGTCGGGTGTTCAATGTGGTGAAATATGATTAAAATATTTTTTTATAAATTAATGTATAAAATGAAGACGCTGAGTGTTCAAATAAGATGTAAAGATTTGGCATTAATCGTTCATTTTTAATACATTCCAATACCATAAGTTTGTTCGAGTTGTCAAAGTGGCATATTATGCTCCGTAGACTGTTCATGTCCCATTAGAGTGGAATTTCCAGAGAAAAGAGAGCATCCAGGTGGAGCGAGGAATGCAACAAATGGTTACAAGTCTCACTGGTATGTGCTGACACATCCAATATTTTGCATGTATTCCTCACACATATATTACAGACCGCTATTTTCGATGGTTGTGCATTTTATAGAATACAAAAACTTTTTCTTTCCTCCATTTCCTCATTAATTTCTTTCCTGCATTTCCTCCCTTGCGAATACGAACCCGTTGCAAGCTTCCAATTAAAATTTGGATTGCTGCATTCATGCTCAAAAAGTCGTAATTTTTGAGACACTAATCTAATTAAATATCCTTGATCGTACTAATACCAATCTTCAGTCAAATCTCCTCGGCATCCAGTGAATAGCGAATAGCCTAAAGGATGTGTAAATTCAATTGATTGAGGATTTGGATGTTGAATCGCTGATCTCAAATTGAAGAGCTAGTATTAGGTTTACTCACTGTTAAAAAAAAAGTTTTGATTTGCAGTATAAAATAAAATATAAAAGCAAGTGTTTGATAATTACGAAAGACTAGTTCTGAAGTACCTATCACAAAATAATACCGTTGCTGATTTGCATTTGTGTTTGATTCCCTTTGGGTCCACCATTAGGAGCAAGCATTTGATGCGTCTCGGTCTACTGATGGGAAACTGACCGTTCATTCTAATCCCAATCTAATTTTAAAATCTTAAATTAATAGGAAAATACATTTAAAACTAAATCTCGGAGATGCCGCACTAAGCTAGTGAGGTTATATTTTTTTAAGAAAGTATAGTCAGTACGAAAGATGCTAGCAACCTAAAAATGTCTTCCGAACTGTCAACTAGTGAAGGATATTTCAGTGTGTATCTTCAACAGAGGGAAGGATGTGTGTATCGCATTGTTATATCGCTTTTTACGTATCACTTATACTTCCGGCCATGCGCTATGAATAATTGCTCTTCTTTCGTAGGAATCTGGCCTTTTTCGCAAAATGTGTTGAAGTAGCTGGACCTGTGCGATCATTTCGCTATTGAAAAGTCTTGTTTTAAAAGTTAAAATAGCTGCATGGTTAAACCCAATTTCTAACGGCCATCATCTCCTATAAACAAATTTGATTACTTCTGGCATATTGCTTATTTTCCCATTTAAGCAACTCAGAGTAAACTCGTTTGCAGAATTTCTCTCACATGGGAAGTACGAAGCAGAACAAAACTGACATTTCATAGACAACGACCCAACAGAAAACGAAATGACCTCACTATCATGACACCTACGCTGACTTTCTCTTTCCCTGGGTCCAGTTAATGTACGTTTGCGTCTTTTGGGGCGCGTGGGCAACGATTCGGAATGCGACATAACCTGTGAACAACTTAACTACTTCAGTACAACCAAGCACAACCCACCGTCCGAATGTTCTCTACAAAATACACCACAAAAGCAAATAATGCAAACTGTCAACGCCACAATGCTATTATTACACTGAAACAAAACCTTGACGAATTGTAAACAAATCTCAACAATCAAAACAAAACATCGAGCTGTGCCACCATGAAGCAGAGTGGACTCGCATCTATCGTTTCATATAATCGATTTTGAAACAGCCACCCTTTGGAAGAAAACAATTGACTATTGATAAGCTTACTATTAAAGAATGATTTAATTAATTAACTTACACCGTAAATGTTGGTGAATCAACACAAACAATATCTGATAACACATCTAGGGATCAAATTCTTTCATTTAAAGGAAAAAATACTACAATCGGTTCATTAGAAGCTCTAATCGAAGCCATGGCAGAATACCTTATTTTTTTAAATAAATAGATAATAATAATAATAATAGTAATAATAATAATAATAATAATAATAATAATAATAATAATAATAAAACAACATTAATATACTAAATTACATTTTTAGAGTAAAATACAGGATATTATTATGAATAAAATTAGAATTTAAAAATAAAAAACAGATACTTCTAAAGTGAAGAAAAATAAATGAAATACAAATAATGTAGGCAAATAGATAAGTGAATAACGTTCTAATGTTTCTTAACGTTATTAACAAACCGATAGACTTAGGCGCGTGGATAAAATTGCACAGAATATCAAATAGAAAGTTTAATGTTAGAGTTTTTCGAGTTTCTTTATGTATCCGTCCACTCGCACTACGGAATAGTGTGTTCCCAGAAGAGTTAAAGAGGAATAGCGTGAAATGTGTTGCGTATTGTGTGTGTACCTGCTTATTTCTTTCCAACAGACTCCGCGAAATTGTACACTTTTCGCTGTAATTTGGTTTGCCCATTGGAGAAATTCCATAAGCAGCAGTAGGAAACGTACGAAGGTTTGTGCCAATGGAATCTTATGAATAGTTCAAAACCGCCATCGTTCCTTACCTTGTTATTCATAGAAGGAATTTTTCTCCGACCCATTCCAGTGTCGTCTGCATGAAATTATTCATTTTAGCAATTATTGCTTATTTCCCTTTTGTAATGTGGTGTCTCACGTGTTATTCCAATATATTTTTGTCCTCGTGTAATAACTTAACTCGTGCAGCCTTTGCCGGTAAATCACTGTTTTTATTGCCATTATACTCAATTGCATTAGCCATATGTCGGTATCACTGACATCATTTTCTCCAATTTTAGACTGATTTGTAACATTGATTCACCTTTGTTTTCAACGGTGAGTATTTTGCGAAATTTGTTTTGTCGAGTGGTTTCGGAGGTTTGCGTTAGTTGTTGACATTTGCACTGGATGACGAAGATATTCGAATGCATTGCAAACATCAATATCTTATCACTGAATCTTATGACATTTTTGTGTTACTATCTTCTTCAATAATCTATTTCCTTTGAGTTCTCTTGTAAATTTTCGCTCATGTCTCTAGCTTTAATGAACAAATAATTTTACAATTTATAGCTAATCATGTCACATAATATTCTAGAATAGACATAATTCTTAAAGTCATTTTCTGAAAAAGGGATTAGCATCGTTATTTGTCATGTTTGATGTCTGAAGACGGCACGTTTGAAAGCAGAAAATTGCTGAGTGCATTTCCTGGCAGCTTTACTAGTTACGTGTAGGTGTAAGACCAACATTTCATTTGGAAAGTCGTTTAAATACCTTCAACTCTGTTTCGGAATATACGTATGTATTATATCCATCCAACCATCTAGCTTGTGTAGCAAACACGCTTGAGATTAGTTCATACGATCAAATGGGGTTATCCGGAAACACTTTATTTCCAAAAAGTCTCTTCATAACTCAAATTTAAATTTCCGGCTTCATTTACTTTCTTGTCTTTCGGGGTTTCTTTAATGAGGTATTTCTAAATGAGATGAGTGATTGGGTCTTTGAGGAATTGTTTCATGGGTCTTAAATGTTGATTTGTAAAGGATGTAGTATGTTTCGAAGTAAGTATAATGTCAATTTTTTTACCACACGTGTACAAACTTCAAATTGTTTGGGAATCATGTTGTGAGATAGTCAAAAGAACGTTGTGTCATACGAATGTCTCTGCATTACCTATTCATAGAGATGAATGCTCTCCTCTGCTTTGGGGTATTTCATTACTCCATTAATCAGTAAAACCTGGAGAGTAAAATTCGCGCCCTGCAAAATTCAGAGTTAAAACTTCTTAACTGATTATTGACTCATACTACTTTTATGTTAGAAAATTTATGCTCATTGAATTCCTTCTGTTCCAAACACAGATTCCACCTGAAAACAGTATTCTTCACCGATGTGTTCACCTATCATCCTCATTTTCTTGTGCAACGTCGCTTCATAAGTGAGGCGCCTGGCTTCAACCGGTTGTAAATCTGTCGTCGTCATATTGTTCCCCATGGTGCGAATATCGAAGCAGGAAATTGCGGCGACAGATTCCACACCGGCGCTGCGCGAAGTATGGTCGCCATGCAAGGCTTGTCCGTGGATGGCTAGCTTTTTTCGCGCGACGTTAGTGCATTGCCGAGGGTTCGGCTCTGATCGGTAGCTTTGTGTGGTTACTCCGATCGACACCAGGCGAATGCTGGAGCAGCACCCTAACAAACGGGCCATGGACCGCGCGCGATCTTTCCCTTCTCTTCCTTGTCCGATCTTCATCCTTTATACACACACATGCACTTTACATTAACATGCACCACACTACCACACATGCTGGGAGATCGATCGGGGACTTAGAACTTGTCCCGGCTGAGGCAGTGCCCCGCTGGTGGGAGATACCCCGCTAGTCGACGGCGCCGGATCTCACCATCCAGTGGGAGGGAAGATCACCGCCACCTCCCGATGAAAAAACATGCACTACACTTACGGGACTAATGACCTCTGTAGTTGACGCGCCCGGAATCACAATCAATCAACCGAGGGCTCGGCTGCGCCGTAGCTGCGTGCGGAGCTGTCGCCCGGAATCGCTAAAAGTTCCCATTGAGCTGCGGGTAGCGCGTGGGGTTCCAGAGAGGCGATCAGCTGCGCCGCCCAGCTCGGCGACTTACTGCGCACGCGATCGTTGCTACTCCCCAAGACCGGAGAGCAGGAGGAAAAGACCCATGCCAATGCGTTAAGCCCGTTTTACGCGATTATTTTCTCATAATTTTTTTCTGTACAGAAAGGGGATGGAAAAGGGACGTTCATTTCTACGTCTTCATAGTCGCAACTTTTTATCATCGCGCTTTCATGCAAAATGCGAGACTTGTTTAATATAACATTGTTCAGGTAAAAACAGAGTAACAAAGTTCCTGAAGGAACTTTGAATAAGATGTTAATAATTCTAGAATAAAGGAATTAAAATAAACGATATCAACATCGGGAAGCAGGAGTTAAACTGGAAAATGGCATTTCGGTTTTGCTCTGTCTTATAATCGTGTGTATTATACAAGAGAACTAGAATCATCCAGGAGTTGAAGACGTATTCCTGACATTTCAAATTAGGTTACCTTACTGGACTTCTTTTAAGGGGACATTTAAACTTAATGTATGCGACATTAAACGTTATCTTTATGTGGACTCCTGAGGCAGTGAAATGGAAAAGAGTCGTGACAATCGCTGCAATCAAACTTATCCTTTTATCTCCCGACTGGCTGAATCGCTCGATTTGAGTTTACAAAAACAAAACCACTCAGTGACAAAGCTTTAGTAATAGTGAGGGGGGTAGAAATACGCTCCGATTGTTTAAGCTTCTCAGAAGATCTAAATATTCATTGAATTGCAAAGACTGTGTAACCGAGAACGGTTGTAAATTGTCAGGACATAGTTATGAACTGAAGTAATGAAATTTGAAGCCCGATCTGCCCCCTCCACTACTACTTGACACTTTGTCACCGCCACAATAAATATTTGACAATAATTTTTTTATGTGAACCATCAAACTTTGAATATTGTTTAAACTGTTACAATAGAATTTAATCTATGATATGACTATTAAAGCTTACAATGGATTTCTAAATTTAATAACAGGTATGTAAAGATTGGAATTGTTAAGTCTAATAATTTCGTTTCTAAAATACGCCCGTCCCGTTGGACGATGGAAGGAATTTTTTCAATTAATTTTGCTCGTAGTTATTCAAAATACGTTTATTTATTTTCACTCGTGAACAATAAGTCTTGAAGGTTTTCTCCCTCGTTTTCTCACACCAGAGACATATTATCCCTGTACTTTAACCTAAAAAATTCTTATTGCGTTTTATTTCATGGACGTACACTAGCGTGTTATTTAATTTGATTTTGTATTCAAACTAAATTAAGTGTGCATTGTTGATATCAAGAAAATTCATTCCAACACTTCATTCGGCACTGGTGGAATGCTTCTAATATATTACTTATATTTATTTTTTTATTTAATAGGTAATTATTACAGCCAAATTAGAAAACTTGATGCAATGTGGCTAGGCCGAAGGCCTTTAAGCCATTACAATACCTACATTCTACCGCGTTCTAACTTTTCGCCTTCTGGTATTCACCCCAAATGGTCTCTCCATCGCATCAAAGCCGCGGAAACGAGACCATAAGGTACGGCTGAGGGAAAAACCCCTGAAGGGGGAAAAACCTGCCGTCAGAAGCCGAGTACATGCTACTCTATCCGGTTTTTAGACTATTTATTTATTTGGCGCGGGCGTCAGGCATTCTCCTTCCAGTGTTTGGCCTCCACCGCACCTGAAAACAAACAGCACCACAGAAAATCGTCCGCACCAACGCCTCTGCCTAACATTTCCGATTCCCACTTCCCTTCGCCCCTAATGTGCTTTATTTTAACCGTTTCCTTTTATTTTATTTTAATTTAATTTATTTTGAATTTATTTAACTTATTTTTTAATTTAATTTTAATTTATTTAACTTATTTTAATTTATTTTAACTTACTGACTAACTTAATTATTGTTAGTTTATTGATTTATTACATATTTCTCTCCAGTCTAGGCTCTGCTCGTACTAACCACTGCTGTTTCCTCCTTAATTTCAGTTTCTCTAGTGGTCGAACCTTTCCGAGAAATGTTCCTAATTCTTTCATGAAGTTAGCTCTTTTATCCCTAGAATGTTTTGGGCGAGCGTTACGTTCCTATGTTGGAAGTAGTAATTTCCCATTCCCATCCATTTTCCTCTCCAAGTTTCGGTCGCACTGCAAATTAAAAGGATGTGGATCCAGTCTTCCCTATCACCGCAAAGCACACAGATGCCATTACCATTCGAGTCCTTTAATCTACGTTGCATCCACCCCCCGACCCTGAACCAAGCGTATCCCCCTCTTGCGTCCTTTTGCAGTGTGTTTACGTAACGTTCGCAACCCCATAACGGACTCGCGTGAATTTGCGCAACTAGCGAAATTTTTTCGGCCGTTGCTGCCAGGATCTCTTGCCTTTTAATATCCTATAAGTCTATCCGAAATTAACCGTTCTATGTCACGTGTTCCCCTATCTCCCACCATTTCCGGAGAAACGTCTCCCAGACCTGAACGTTCCAGTAGCAGTTTAATTTTATACGACCAGTAGCGTTGGTTGCTTCCCTGTAACTGCACCCGAAAACATCTATTTATAAGTGTGTCAGCCTGTTCACCTGCTAATTTAATCCAAAGTTTAATGGGTTTCATTTTAAAATATTTCCAAATTCCTACACTACCGACCTCTCTTAGGACTCCGGCATTTGCTGCGAATCTAGAGACTCCGAGAATTAATTTGAAATAATCTGTTTCGACGCTTTCTAGTCGATCTATGCTATCCACTCCCCAAATTTCTGCCCCATAATTCATTGCTGGGAGAACTAGCGATTTAAACATCGTATCGCACACCTTTAAAGGCAATTCCGGAACCCTGCGCACTGCGCAAACGATTTCTTTGAGCGCAATTCTTCCTTTACTGTGCGCCGCCACTATGTGATTATTCCATCCCCATTCATGGAAAATTTTGCCCAAGATATGTAAATGTTTTGACCCGGTCGATCTCCTCCTGAGCGTAAAACCATTTCTCCTTGTTACCCCAGATAAATCCATTCTTGAAGACAACTACTTTGGTTTTTTGAATATTTACTTTTAATCCCCTATTACTTATATATATATATATATATATATATATATATATATATATATATATTTTCCCAGTTGAATGTAATTGTCACAATGCTGCTCGTGGATTTATCGGTAATTTCAAAAGCTGTAATGTTAATACCTACAACATATTAACCCAACAAAATAATATCTTTATCATCCCCCACTATTCGAATCCCTTCTTTGCTGAATGCTTTTATACTCGTAAGTGCTGTTACACAAGGTAACGTGAGTCGACCTGGATAGCCGAGGTCGTTAACGCAAAGGGGCCGTAGCAGCACCGGCTTGAAGGTTCGCGGATTCGAATTCCGTCTCGGGCATGGATATTTGTGTATGTTTGTGTTGTCCTTGCGTGGTCTCCCTACAGTTGCCTCTACAGTTTAAAAGTCACAGTGGTCGCTATATGCCCAAGGATGTTGAAAAGCGACCTTAGAAAAAAAAGGTAAATCGTCCAACGGCGCACGAGAATTCCCTCCCCCTCTTCGTTCCGCAACGGCCTCTCCAACCACGTGCTCCGGAGAGCTCACCGGCACGTGCATCCAATATCTCCCCATCAGGCTAGTAGGCGATATCGACAACATAATATCGATGTTGAAAATCATCGGAAGTTTAGTAATCTCTAACATTAAATTCGTGCGGAACAAAATTTAATTTGGTAGCGGCCGTGTATTAATATATAATAAAAAATTATCTGAAATCAAAGTGATAAAACGCCTCACCTTGTGCGAAAAACTAGAAGAAAGGCAAAGGGCATCAGCATCATCTCCGACGAGGGTAGTCTGTTCGATGAAGGTACCGGGAGCGGTAGCTCAGTGCATCAACTGATGTCACTGCAGCGCCTCTGACCGGGAGGTCCTAGGTTCGAGTCCTGACGGCGGCCGAATTTTCGGCACTAGCTTTTGAGCTAGGTCGAGTTCAGTCGCTGTCTGGAGGAGAATTCTAGCGGCTGGCTGCTCTGATCGGTAGTTTTCCGTGCTTTCTCCGATCAACACCAGGCGAATAGCGGAGCAGTACCTTACCAAACGAGCCACGGACCGCGCGCGATCTGTCCTTCCTCTTCCTTGTCCTGTTCTTACACACGCACTTACACTAACATGCACTACACTACCACATATTCCGGGAGACCGGTGGGGAGCTTAGAGCTTGTCCCGACTGGGGCGGTGCCCTGCTGGTGGGAGAGTCCTGGTTAGGGGGAAACCCCACAAGCCAACGGTAGGTAGGCGCCGGATCTCGCCATCCAGCGGGGGAAGATCACAGCCATCTCCCGAGAAAAGAGCATGCACTACACTAACGGGACTAATGACCACAGCAGTTGACGCGCCCGGAAACACGAAACAATCAATCAATCAATCGATGAAGGTAGTACAAACCGTGTTCGTTTGGTTCACAGGTTTAATCAGAGTCCGATACCAACAGTTGTTATTCCATATTTTAACTTTTACAAAATTATGATTATGGGAATTTTTCATCAACGAACGAAACACCGAACACGTAAAAACATCGGGAACACAGTATTGATGTTCAAAATACATCGGCTTGAATTCATCGATGTTTAAAAACATGGACGTTTATATAGAAACATCGATGTTTAAGACACTGACGTTTTAATAGTAACATGGATGTTTTAAAAACATCGGTATCGATGTCGCACCCGTAGTTCGGTGCAGGTCCCGCAGTGCGGCGCCTTGCGCATCCCGTCCCACTGCGGGGCGCCCGTGCTCCTAGGCGAGCCGACGTCACGGCGCGACGGACGTGCCGCGCGCCCCCCGCCCACGCCCCGCCCACGCCCCCGCCCACGCCCCCGCCACCGTGAGGAAGCCGCGCGTGGGGCGTCTGCGGAGCGCCCCCGGGGCGCGAGGGCCGCCCCGGCATGTCCCGCCCGCCGCACATTGGGGCAAGACCCCGAAAAGCTGGCCAAAAGTCGAAAAAAATTATTTTTTTTTATTTAGGGAATTTTAAGTAAGCGGTTGGGTAGACTGGTTCCAAGACTCTTAATTCCACGGTTAGAGAAGGACACGGGCGCCATAGTGACGCTCTGCATTATTGGAAACGTGGCCGTTGAGCGAGCAGATGTTACACGACACAAAGATCGTATGTCTCTTGGCTGTCCGGGACAAGCCGCATCCATCTGCTCGTTGCTGACGTTTCGGCCAACATATTGTGGCCTTCCTCAGAGCGTTCAGCAGTACGTTGTGAGGAAGGCCACAATATGTCGCGCCATATAGCCGCGTCGATCTGCTCGTAGCTGACGTTTCGGCCAACATACTGTGGCCTTCCTCAGAGCGTTCAGCAGTACGCTGTGAGGAAGGCCACAATATGTTGGCCGAAACGTCAGCTACGAGCAGATCGACGCGGCTTGTCCCGGACAGCCAAGAGACATATTCCGGCCGTACGTAATCACAAAGATCGTAAATCAGCAGTTACTTTCAACACCTGTAAAAGTGTTCAGTTTTGAGTTTTTGATTTTCAACATTCTAAATGGGCGAAAATCGTAATGGTGAGTACAATGTTTACATGTTTTACAAATACTTTAAAAAACATTTAAGTTACCTAATTAATTAATAATGTTAAAAAACGATACAATTAATTTGTCTTTCACTTGGAATGGAAAATAGTCATAAGTTCCACAGAGTTCCACAACGAAATTTGTAAAAAATTTGATTCTCAACTACTTAGTTAAAGAAGTGTTAAAAAAATCTGCTATTAGTTGCTTTTCTGCATTTCCTACAGCCTAATGATTCTAAGGATTGAATCAATTTTAGAAGTGTTTTCTAATTTCTAATCTGCTATGTGGGATCACCCATTTTGGTTTTGGCAACGTTAACATTGGAATCCGAATCAGCGAACACATAAAACCTGTTTTTAAATTTTTATGAAAATTGAAACATGTTCAGACTATTTTTTTTATTTCGCCCTGTTAGAGCTCCATTCCCTCATGCACTTCCGTGCATTGCAATAACTTCAACCGTACAAAAAGTGCATGAGGTGCTAAAGTTACTCACCCTGTGTGTGTACACGGGGTGTGTGGGTGGGCGGGCGGGCGGGCGGGAGTATGTGCGCCCGCGTGTGTACGTGTGTATCGTTTCCAGGTAAAAATAAAAAAATGCCAATCCGCTCTACAAGTACTTTACTAGACTATAGAATAAGGTTTCATTCACAACTGAAAAGTTAATTGTGTTACTTACTATCCAAGCTATTTTTTACTGCCTCGTGCGTACATCTTTGTATACTCTTTTTTTGTCGGTTCTAACGCTTATTTCTATTCTCCTATTTTCTTATTTCTTATCGGCTTGAAACGCTTTGGGGGCGGTGGCAGAAAAGACGCCTTGCGCCCTTTTTTCATCCTTTCGGCCCACTGTGCGACGCGGCGTTTGGCGAGGTGCATGCCAGCACAAGTCGATGCAAAGGCGAGCCCTGTTGGCCGTCGGCAGCGGCACTCTGGACAAAGTTCCCGGGATGCTCCAGCATGCACGAGATGTTGCCTGCCAATTAGGGACAATTGTCAGTCATAGTTAAATGATATTCCCCACTGCATGTTCATTGGCAAAATCCGATAATTTTAGATTTCCTAGAAATTGGCAACATTTATGGACAGACCCATATATTAAAATTATAATTTGACGTGACAAACACTAACTATTAGTGATGGTAGAATTTAGCACCTAAAATGTAAAAAAAGCGCACTTTGAAAACAATGCTATAGCTTTTTATAACACTATAAAAATTAAAATTTAGCATTTTATAATGTTTGTTGAGAAAATTATTATTAAAGAAGGTTTCTTTGGGATAAAATATTATATTGATGCTTTTAGATGTTCCTATTAAAATCAGGAAATAAGGGAATTTAATATTTTGCCATTTGTGAACTTCAACAAATATTTAAAGAAGTAATTTTAATCTTTAGAATGATTCCTGTTTTGCACAGAACTACAGGCTTCTAAATAACACTATTCAAATGACAAGAAAAGGATTGTTTTGTAATTCGTAAATACTTATTAAAACAACACATTCTTTTAAAAGGTCATATATTTTCTTAGATGAAATCATTTTTTATAAATAACTATTGTCAACACGTAACACAATCAGTGGAAAATTAACTGAGAGCATTTTTCAATGTTGGCTTCCTATAACATATTTCTTCTGTCAGTGACAATCTGTATTGAAAAATTGTTCAGCTTCACTGTTGGCCCCCCGACAAATTAAATGTTTTTAAACATCGATGTGTTGTGGATGTGGCGTCTCTAGTTAGGGAACACGAAAAAAGAATACAATAAAATGCAATTTGTCAATTATTTCGCAGATTCATGTTCATTTCGCATTTTGTATGTGATTTCGCGATCGATTTCGCATGTTATCGCAGATTGAAAACCTTCAGAAATGTACTGCACCGACCGTCAAACACAGAATTATTTGTTTCTCAGCGTTTGATAGCATTTCGCATTTTTAGCAATTGCTCTAATCTACCATATCTACTAAAGCTCAGAGGGATCATTATGAGAGTGAGATTACTACTTATTTGTAGATTTGCAGATGAGGTTGTTTATAGGGAGCCTTACAGGTTAAGGTCACCCACTGTAATAACTTTTCTTGTGATAAAAATTTAAGGTATATCCTCTCGGAGTGGGAGGGTCTTCCTCTGGGAATTCTCTCAGAAATGAAATGAAATATTTAAAACACATACAAGGTAGTGCACTAAATGAGATTCTGTTGCGGAAGTACGACAGACAGGGAGGAAGATGACGCTTTGAAACTCTAATTATCCGAAAATGAAAGAAAGTAAGGAACAAATTATTATAAATTATTCGGTGATACATATCATTACCCGGCGGTAAAAAAGAAAAGTCGTGCATATTTTAATACTTAAAAGAGGTTTATGTCAATGCATTCGCAAAGAGGTTTATGTCAATGCATTCGCTTCATGTTACTGTTCAGTCTTGCTTCTGCAAGCCCTCAGTAGTAAAAGTAGTCAAGTTTAACGCACAATTCCTTTTTAGGAATAAAGATCACCATTACATTTCCGTTGTAATGTAATATTTACGCAACACAATCCCTTAATATTGTATACACATTCATAATAACTATAATTTCATTATACTAATCGTATTTACTTCGTAATTACAATCTATTGCCCTTTCTTTCCCACCCACAGTCGCATCATTTTCTTCTGCCAAATCATTCCCCATCCATCTCTAACCTTCTATGTATTCCCTTATTACAAGTCTCATTACAAAGAGCTGATACGTAACCGAGAAAGCATCCGTATTGTATTCGATGTTTAGAAGAAGTTTAGTACGCACGGGCGTGAGGGTGGGGGAGCACTAAGCGAAAGACAAATGTTCTAGGACCTCCTTGAAATTCATTATTAAGACGTATAAATAGACTAATTGTAAAACTGTTAGTTGAAACTTTTTTGTTGTTTGTGCATTTAATGACAAATTACACGCTTTCTTGATATTTGTCTTGATATATTTGTCTTGATTTATAAGAATATTTTCTTAACCCAATTAACACTTCAATTTTGCCCAAAATTGTATTTGTGTATTCATTGTTTTTTGTGAGCTGGTATTTTTTTTTCCAAAGTGGTGATTTTGTACTTATGTAGACTTTTTTTTTTTTTATGTGACGTTATTCCCCGGGACCATAAAAACTTATAAAATGTATTTTCTGAGGAGTTCTTGTCAGTTGTGATGGTGCCCTAGAAATTCCCAAAATACACCCTAATTAATTAATTTGGAAATGTGAAACTCAGCACTGATATCACGGTACTTAACTTCAAGACACAGTAATTAATCTGGCTGTAAACAACTTTTGGGAAGCGCAAAATCTTTTCTTTTTGTTATAAATTTGATTTCACGATATAATTTGTAAATATCTTCGAATTACTGGTAAGAAGTATACTAAATACTTTCTTAAGTAATACATTGCATCTGACGAAGTTCGAATTGTGACAAGTAGTTAAAGGCAAGTGGTGTGTATTTTTATTCAAATTTTCCTTACGCTGCTTTCCGTTCGCAACCACAAATGTAGGGAAGATTATGGAAGAAAAATCTTCTTTAATTTTCTTTGTCTTCACAGTCGACGTCAGGGTGCGATTTTTTATTTGAAAATGTTATGTTGTCTCTTCACAATGTATTAAGAAATGCTTGTTCAATATTGCTTTTTGGGTTATTTCAGAAACAATTTCTTATCAACTTTCGTTGCATTTTTCAGTCTCTTAGACGGGTTGTCTCCTCCACATCCCGTTCTTTCTCTCGCAACTGACAGAAGCGGCGCTCTTCCCAGAAATACTCGAGTTTCTTTCGGATCGATCCGGGATGGCCACATTCTGTGGGTGGGGGTGGACGAGCAGTAGGCGCGACGCTAACGTTCGCAGGCATGCTTGTGGGAAATTCATTACTTTCCCCCTTAAATGGTAGAGGAAAACTGTTTGGGAGTTAAATGTAATGATTAGGGGGCTGATTTTGATGACCTCAAACATTGCCAAAAATGATCAATAAAATGCTCTTCAAATGCTTTAAAAATGCACTAAAACCAGAAAAAATGACGTAAATATCTTCAATCAAAATCAGTTCGGATGAACAACCCAAGCTGTTGGTTACGTTACTGATTTAATCGAGGCTTCATTCATTCGTTCGAGTGAACTCCGCTTGAAAACGTTTGTTTTAGTTCTTTACCAGGAAATCTCTTGTTTTGAGAGTTATTCCGAAATCGGCCGGCAATGGCGCAGATATGTCACAAAAATTACAACTCAACGGCTGCCAAAACAATTTCTGAGCAAGCAAATCGAAGAGGCTAATGAGAAGCTAATCGGAGTAATTCTCTGAAGAACATTTATTGCATCTGTAAATATTATTTGAAGTAAATACTATTAAAAATGACATTAAAATCGATGAAATCGGCAAAAAATGGCGTAAAAAGGTAAAAAATTACTTATTAGTCGATATAGACAAAAAATACAAAATAATGACCTATAAAAATGGATCAATTCCTTTTGTCACAATATTAAATGACTATTTTCTATACTAAAAGGCATTGTTTTAAAGTGAAAAGAAAAAATGACATTTCATTAAAATCCTAGTAATGATATTAACTTCGATAATGTGATTTATTTTATTTGAATACGATTTTTAAGAAATTATTTATGATTTCTAATCGAGAAAACAAAACAATAATATAATATTTAATGTGATGTAGGGTTAGTGCTCTTACAAATGTCACTAACATAAGAACATTATTTATTACTCGTGTTTTGGTTCTCTACATTTTGCAGTACAAAAGTGTCCATCTGTAAATGCTCCGTGTACAACAGCATCCACCAGTATTCTGAGAATTATTCGAAAGGCCATTGATAATCATCACATTCAGAAATGTATCTTCAGAAACAAGGAATTGTTAAGCATAAATTCTTTCCAACCAAGAAATTAGAGACCTAATTTGGAGTTCATTGCCACTGTCTCTACAACGACTCTAGATGCTCTTAAGGTTCCAGTACTGACGGTGGCTGAGTTGCGAAACTAGTTACAGCGATTTTTACATAGCTGCCTGTGACATTTCATCAGCTGTTACAGTGCCATCCAATCGAGACTTTACACGTCACTACAGTGACGTCACTATCGTGGCATTCAAGCTTCTGAATGGATGAGTGTCGCAGTATACATAGGGAATTCAGCCGCTGTCTGGAAGATTCTACCGACCGGCAGCTCTGATATATAGTTTTCTGTGATTTATACCACGTGACAGCAGAACAGTAACCTAAAAATTGGGCCACGGACCGCGCGCAATCTTCCGTACCTCTTCACTGTCTTATCCTCTCTCTCCTCTCTCTCTCTCTCTCTCTCTCTCTCTGTGTCTCTCTCTCTCACACACACACACACACGCACACCACGTACAGGCACCGCACTACCCCAAATGTGGGAAGACGAATTGGGAAGTTCGATTGATTCATTGATTGATTTTTTCGTGTTTCCGGGCGCGTCAACTGCTTCGGTCATTAGTCCCGTTAGTGTAGTGCATGTTTTTATTCTCGAGAGATGGCTGTGATATCCCCCCGCTGGATGGCGAGATCCGGCGCCGACCTACCGTCGGCTAGTGTGGTTTCCCCCTAACCAGGACTCTCCCACCAGCGGGACACCGCCCTAGCCGGGACAAGCTCTAAGCTCCCGACCGGTCTCCCGGAATATGTGAAGTTCGAGCTTCTCCCGACTCAGGCGGTGTAATGCCGGGAAAGATATCTGACGGGGGAAGTTCCCCCACTAGCCGACATGCAATTAGGCGCCGGATGCCACCGAGTGGAGGAGGAACACCGCCATTCTCTGAGATAAAATTTTCCCCTACTCAAATGGAACTAAAGACTACTGAAGTTGACACGCCCGGACACATCAATTAACCAATTAACCAACCAGATATCAGATTTACGTAGAGATAGAAACAAAAATGCTTCAGATTTTCCTAGCGAAAATAGGGAGGAATAATATTTGAGTGTATTTATTTACTCGAATATACAATAAATTATTACATTCAAACTTCAGTATACCTCACCAGGTCGCTGGACTCATCACAACGCTACGGAGTCCAGTGGTGAGAAAATGTCAGCGGGAAGATCAAGAAAGTATTGGGGAACGAAATGTAGTAAAACACGGAATTCGGAACTCTGTGAGTTCCGAATGCGCGTGAATATTGAAGATATGAGATGTATAAATGATGAAAAGTTATTTATAATGTTATTATAATTTTTATTATAATATTAAGGGGTACAATCGCTGACATCTTGCTCTCTTGTGGGTCCTCTCCGAATGAGTTGCCTTTGTCTCAGAAGGAGCCTTTGCCTTTAACCGGAATGCGTTGTATTTTATTTTTTTTACTACAATTTATTTCATTGTTTATTACATTTTATTTGTAGTCGTGAACATTTCTTTCTTACTCGTACCATCATTGGCATGTACATTGAAAACGTGTCTTTGCACAACAGCTAGTAATAATTTATTATTACTGTTTCATAATTTCATAAAATTATTTCTTCAGTTTCCGTTATGATTATTTTCACAGCCTCCCACCCTGTAGAGAGTTTTGATGTCTCCTGACGGAAAAGTGTTAATTATTCCCCTGCCAGGGATAGAATTAATCCTCGTCATGAATTTCATTTCTATTTCCCACACTGAAATGTTTAATTCAAGGATTCCCAATAAAAGAGTTTATACAAGACAACAGTCCCTTGATCGTTCTTAACAGTCGCGAACCATTGTGTTGGGAGAGGATGTCAATGGACCTCCGCGCAGGATCTTTTTTCCCCCTTCCTTTCTCTCTTTTTCTGATGGATATTAATAATACATCGATCAAAAACCATCGATGTTTTAAATGTGGTTTAATAATCTCTAACATCACTTTCTGGCACAACAAAATTCAATTTCATAGCGGCCGGTTTATAAATTTACAATGAAGATATAACAGAAACGAAAATCAAAAAATAAGAACAACGGATGGTCTAACTTTTATACAAACAAAAATATTTCAAAAATGTTTGTGATAATGGAAATTTTTCATTCAAAATCAAAACATCGAAAACGTAAAACATCCAGCATATTGTTTCTACAAAAATATCGATGTTTTGAAAACATCGACATCTATGTCGCATTCCCATACTTGTGTTTTTATAACCTGGCATTTGACGTAAATCTGCCGTTACGACGTCATCCAATCGAGAGCTGAAACGTCTTATCGGTGACGGTACTGTGGGGACGTTTAAGCTCCCGATTGGACGAAACCGTCAACAGGTGATTTACGTCACCTGCCAGGTTACAAAAGCCCAAGTACAGTTGGCAGGCGCGCTGGGAGGGCAGCGGCCGGCGAGCGCATCATCGACTTTTTCTCTGCCCCCCCCTCCCCCTCCCCGTCCCCTCCTCCTTATATAATATCCACGGATGACTCCGCGCCCGCGATCTCCGCTTTGCGAGTTAGACGCTGTTTCTGTCATTCGGATCGGTTTGTTTCCGCTCTGGTCTACTTTCTACGAGAGGGCTTCTGAGAACGCGCGACCAGTCCCATTATCCCTGCCAGTGTTGTTGCCTACAAAAAACGGCTCGGAAGGAGGCGATCTAGCCGGATCTGGCCGTATTGTCAATCGTTTAAGTCGTCGGTGGAGGAGAAACAATGCACCTGACCAGGTCCGTAGCTGGGTTTGATTGATTGATTGATTTTTTCATGTTTCCGGGCGCGTCAACTGCTCTGGTCATTAGTCCCGTTAGTGTAGTGCGTGTTTTTATTCTCGGGAGATGGCTGGGATATTCCCCCGCTGGATGGCGAGATCCGCCGTCGATCTACCGTCAGCTACTGGGGATTATTCCTAACCAGGACTCTCCCACCAGCGGGGCACCGCCCCAGCCGGGACAAGCTCTAAGCTCCCGACCGGTCTCCCGGAATATGTGGTAGTGTAGTGCACGTTAATGTAAGTGCGTGTCAAAATCTGCTTCGCGAAATAGCAGAAAATCAGTTAAGAATAGCTGAAGAATGGCACAGACTTTATTGCACTAGATAGTTTTCTAATCGTTTAAGTCTAGAAGAGTAAAGCATGGTCCTATATGCACATTTCATTAAAAAATTTGCATGCGTACTTGAGAGAGATCGTTTAGCGTTTCTTAAAATATGTAATTATGATTCTAGCCAGCGGCTTATAGCTGTTAGCGTTGTTCCTTTTTTTATGGACGGACGGACAGACAGACGTTTTGCTGTAAATCAATTTTTCGGTATCATGGTCCACAAAACGTGAATTCTGACGTCGTTTGAGGAAATAATTTACTACATATAAGAAGAAGAAGAAGTATCCCCTTTTTTGGTATCGACGATCTACAATATATTTTTATGCCGAAAATTGCCGTTTTTCGGTGCAGCTTTACATCACTTTATATTACGTGTGCACGCCTAATATGTGAGAAAGTAAAAACGTCGTGATAACCTTCAATATTTGTACGGCAAATGTTTACTGTTGAGTGTTCCTCATACGGAAATTCTAGATATTGCCCTGTCCTTTCCATTCCTAAAGGCAGTCTTCTAGTAGTTTTTGTCCCTTACGTTAAAAACAAAAAGAAATGAGGCGACCTTGGTGATAAAATGACAAAGTACCGTGGTTCAAGAATATAAGGACTGATATATACAACATGCAAAAGAAAATACGTGCAATTTATAAGAAAACATCGACACAAAAGCTCGTTAACATACTAGTGCTCTATAGGGAATTACTCCCCAGGACTCCATAATAAACAAATGTATGGCGTAAAGCAAGTTCGTAGAATAAACGAGGGAGAGTAGGGGTAAATGCGACCCGCGTTGCATATTATGCAGTACATTACCATCGTGCAAAAGATGGAAACTAAGTTTCCTAGATTCTAAATCCAGGTTTTCGTGATTCTAAAGTGACAAGTTATGTTTGTTCTGCTGTAAAAAAATATATATTTTTGGAAGTTCTGTTTCATTTTTGAAGGGTTCCATCAATCCTTAGGATGGATGGGTTGTCAGAAACTCCAAAAGTGTGACTTGTATGAAGCTATTTTCACTTTGAACCAATAATGTGTAAAGTGCAGAATGTTCGCACGGATCCAACTAGTAATTATTACCAGTATGTGTGGGTAATACAGTAATGCAGATGCGGTTTTTGGACTTGTCCTCCGCTTGTGCTTTTTTCAACCATTTTTTAATAGAATTTCAAATCCCATTGCGGTATTATGCGTCATTTATACGGCTTCTGCTGGCTACCAGTTAATTCATCTCGTCACGATGTTGTCCGTCCATAACTGACCGCGGGATAATGTGCTTCGAGCTCGCTAATGGCGAGGGCATCAACTCAAATCTATGTTTGTCTTTCGCAAATTCCATCTAACATCATTAATTCTAGAGATGTTCTTGTAAAGCGCAAATTATATGTGGATTTTTTACGATGAGGAGACCGTGTTTACATGAAAAAAGAAACTTCCCTCGAGTTTGGTTATCGGTGTCTCCATTCGTCCAGATTGTACACAAAATGAGGGCTCCATTAATACGCCAAAATGAGATCGCTTAATCTATCTCAAATTAGAAATGAATGAGATGCACCGTAGCATTGCAGAACGATAGAGACACAATTGAAAACATTGATAAATTGAATTCGAGAATATTGGCAGTCAGATGATAAATGTAACGATGACTATTACGCGTGATGTCTCCATTAAAGGGTATTAGCGAAACAGTCGACATGTGTGATATACTGTAGTAATTAATTTTACAGAACCATTTATTTAATTCTTTTCTAATGCTTTCTGTAGTTTGCGGGGTATAATTTTTGTGATGGGTTTTGCGTAGATTGTGAAATAAATATGTCCCAACGGCGTTTCATTGGCAGTTGATCACGAAAAGCAATAAATTTTAAACGCGATCATCTTTAATCTAAGCTCGTACACTTTCGTATGCGGTGGAATGACAAAATGGATTTTCCATGAAGGACGTTTTTAAAATGGAATTTTGTCGTTTGACTTGGAACTTTTATTTAATTTAGTCTATTAATTACCATAAATGGATGAAGGAAAGTAGATGAGCAAAAACAGAGAAGGTACTACTTTGTCCCTTCGCCCCCCCTAATTAGTGTAGAGAAAACGTAAATTCTATTCACGTAAAAACTTAATAATGGATAATTCTATCGGAACGGAATGTTCATTTAAAGCTTTAATTGTCTAACGTTGAATTGTCACAGGCGACTATACCTAGATTTTTTAAGTGGCTTATTAAGGTCACACACAAAAAAAGGGGAGGAAAGGCAGACCTTGACAGATCACTTTAAAAAGATCGAATTATATTCGTAAAGTCAGTGATCGATAGGGGTTTGTGCAACACATTGGTTACAAATCTTTGATTACAAAAACATTCTTTGCCAATGGTTTGAAAACATAAGTAACTAGAAAAGGGTCAAGAAATAATATTTGGCAAAATAAACACTAAGCATTTGTACATAAGTATGTTAAAGCAGAGGTTGTGAGAAACGCGCGTCATAAAGGATAAGCGTTTGCTGACGGGGTGCGTGATGAACTTCCATGGGAGGATTTCATGGAGAAACTAATCACTTTAACTAAAAATTCCAAAACTTGGGATTTTCACGAACATCATTGAATGTACAAAAATTAAGTTCTTTTCTTGTTGGAGAAACAAATAAAAATGAGATTCTTCTTTTCTATTATACTTTAATTATTTACTAAGACTTGTAATACTTCTTAAAACCTGTCTTTGTTTCATTGTTGGGATACATTAAACTTTTAGTAAGGTGTGAGGGATGCGCTCTTTGAAGAGTCTTTTCTTACAATTTTTCCTTCCTGTACTTCAGTTTAGAGAGAAAATGAAATCGTGTAACAATACGAGCTCAAGTTTTCGTATGTAAGATCCGTACGTTCCTTTCAGCCGTAACACTCAACACTTGACAGGATTGAGGTCGAAGTGCTTTTGCAAAGAGGTGAAGATTGGTGCACTGGGTTAGGAGGTACGTGCATTTTTGTGGCCAAACTAGTGATGTTACAACAGCACATAGATCATATTATTTATAACTTTTACAACTTTCGAAAATTCAGACAGTTCAGCGAAAATGAGACTTGTGTTTTAAACGTCCTTTGCTCTATTCGAGGTGTTTTTTTAAATGGAGCTGTTTTTGTGAAAAGTTTTTTTTTAAATTGTACTTGATATTTTTTTTAAAAAATCTGTTTTTAAGACAAAAATCTCTATCTTTAGTATTGCACTTTAGCTGTGTTAATTTTCTGCAATATTCTAAAACAGAAGAGAAGTGTTCGCAGAAAATTGGATCAGCATCACGGTTTTTCCGTCCTTTCATACATACGAGGTAAAATATTAAAGAAAAAATTTTGAGCGGTTTTTGAAAAATAATTGTTCAATAATTGCCTACATTTCATGCAAAATTACTGTCTTTGTGTGCCGCACAAACCCACAAATTTTTCTTTGTTCTGAAAGAAAAAGCAACACATAAGTTGGAACGAGCATTGACGTATCAATGTCGTTGTATGAAAAATTGAATACAGTAAACAAACGTCCACCAGTGAATAAAGTATCTTTCGAAAATTGTAAAAATATAAACCCAAAGTTTCGACAAACCCCACCTGACCCTGAAGGGTTAATTGTGTACGTGACAAGGTACGATGAAAACTTCCCGAATCATAATATCAACGATTGCCTCGTAATCGATTGGCGGTGTTAATGTAGAGGTACACGAGAGGAGGAAGAAGACGAGTTTTTCGAGAACAAGAAGTGGAGCAGACCGACTGACGACATTCCAACCGTAACACAATACCAAGGCACTTGTTGCGTTAATCCGGCTAAGTCCTAAATACATTTTCCTTGTTATTTACCGACCAGAGGGCATCAGAAGATACAAATCAGGAGTGCAAACGCACTGTTGTCCCGCTCTGCCTCGCCCTTTTCATTCGCCTAGCGGTAGCGGTTGCAGCTGCATCCAGATCGGTGGCGGTGGTGGGGGGGAGGTGGGGGGCGGTGGTGGAGGTGGAGGCAGTGGAGAAGGCGACGACGACGGCGGAGGTGAAGTCGAAGGCGATGGCGATGGCGAGGGCAGTGGCGGAGGCGAAGGCGGAGGCGATGGTGGGAGGCGAAGGCGATGGTGGAGGCGGAGGTGGAGGTAGAGGCGAAGTCGAAGGCGATGGTGATGGCGAGGGCGGTGGCGGAGGCGAAGGCGAAGGCGATGGCGATGGCGAGGCGGAGGCGAAGGCGAAGGCGGTGGCGGAGGCGAAGGCGGAGGCTGTGGCGGTGGCGGGGGCAGCGGAATCTCCAGCAGGGATGGCAGCGGAGTGACTGCGGTGGTGGTGGTGGCGGCGGCGGCAGTGGTAGCGGCCGCACCAGCTCAGTTCCGGTCCGCCAGCGCCGCGGCCCCGTTGCCCACTTCTGCCCCCTGGCCGCCGCCCGCGGCCGCCGTTCCGCGCCCGCCACTGTCCGGCCCCCCTCCCCCTCCCGCCCCCCGTCGCACCACTCGCCGCCTCCGCACTGTGATCCGGATTGCGAGAAAGGCGGGCAAAAATACAGTAAAACCTATTATATTATGAGGCAGAAAAAAATCTGTCAAGTAAGTTTTCTGGCATGAGGTGTCCACACACGCTGAGACAGATTAACCTGTCCTATTTCGCGTGTTTTACGATTAACCGTGGCCGAAAGATGCCCACAGACACCCAGTTTGGTCTGTTCGGCTTCTCTGCGCCGCGTGTTTTCAACCCAGCGGCCGCCTGCGTCGGCCTGCCTCGCTCCCCAGCCCATCCGCTGCTCGCCTTTGTGCGGGCGCGCGTCACCTTTGTCTGGACAACGGAGCATCGTGACCTGTCGTGAAGAGGACAGACCTTTAGGGTACGCGCAACCACGAACATGCATCCTGGCGACAGTTAAGAGCCGACGGATTTCGTTTGTGACAGGCCAACCCGCAGAGAGGTGGTCACAGACGCTCATCCGTCTGACGGACGGGTTAAACGATGCGAGTGAAACGCGCACAATCTCGACTGTGAATGGGTTTGGTAAGATGAAATATGACTGTTGATTAAAAAATGTTTTCTCGTGGCAATTTTTCGCCAGGCAATTGCCAACAAATCTGTACTAACGTATGGGGAAAGTTTATGTTTCGATAAGATCGTTCTGAATTACATTGACACTTCGTCCACAAAGTTAGTGTATCTGTTGTTCGGGCCGTTTTGAGAGAAAAACCTTTCCCCCCCGCACTAACCTATCTCAAAGATAAAGCGGAAACTTTCCTTCTTACCTGTGTTGTAATCACTTACAGTTCTTTAATGGTCATTCTGCTTCCGCAAATCGGCAGGTTTCTGAGATGTACAAGCATTTTTAATAAGAATCGTTCAATTCTGAGATTTTTCTGAAAGGTTGGAATGTTTATCTCTTAAAAGACTTTCCGTAATACATGTTTTACTGTTCATTCAATGTAATGAAATGCGCAACTGTAGGTTCGTAGACCGGACGTCCTTGGTTCCTGTCGGTACAGGAACCGAATGTCACATTTATCTAGGAACGGTGCCGGACCCAAGAGGTCCTTGGTTCCAGCTGAGCAGCTTTATTTGAAACTGACCTCTGCCTCGGTGAGAATTGTACAGGCTGGCTGCTCTGATCGCTCACTTCCGTATTTCCTCTGAACACTTGCAGGCAGATAGCGGTGCAGTACACTAAACAACGAGTCCCTTAGAGCACAATATCCATCGTTTCCCATTTAACATACTTTGAAATCCTACAGTAAAGATAATTTGAAGCTCCATAATTGTCGAAAGTTGGAAATGAAAACTTTACGAATATATTCTGTTATATAATAAGTTCAGTTTTTTTCTGTATAAATTAAGAAGCGTAGATCCAGTGTTGCTCTTAGTTAGCTTGACAAGATTTAAAAAATGTAAACGATAAGGCTACTAACAGTTTATTTACTTCATTAAAACTAGAAAAGTGTAATATTATAGCATTTAACAAATATATAAATTTAACAAATACTGAGAAATGACACTCGAAAAATCGTATGGATTGATGATCGCACAGCATCTTAGAAATCCTTGTTTGCTGTAGACCTCCAACACAGTGATAATCAAACAATAAGAAAAAAGTTGATAACTGGTAATTACGAAATCTGAAGCTGGATTCTTTTTCCACGTTCTTGAATGGTGCAAACGGGACAATTGGAATAAAATGAATTGTGGACGCGTTTTGCGCCATTCAAATCACCGCCACCTTCACCGCCGCCCTGCTCCTGCCGCACACTGGTTCAGTCGGGCCTAAAACCTGGTCATAATTGCAAATGCGAGTGGATTTACGTAAAAATGGGCATCAATGAGTTTTGAGGTCGCTGAATTTAAATATCATATATAATTTCAAAAATCCTAATGGCGGCTTCAAAATGGCCAATGTACTTTAAAAGCAAACAAAAATGCATAAAAAATATACATATGGGGTTCTGGAGATCACTGATTCGGAATATTACAATGAAATTTAAGAAATTGAAAATGGCGGTTTGGAAATTGCTAATTGACTCATAAAAATGAATTATACGTGTTACAAAATGGATACAATAGTTCTCGCGGACGCGGGTTAATATTGTTATCATTCCAAAAATGTATATCAGTAATTTTCTTATTAAAAAGTAATTATAAGAAAGAGAAATCGAAAAAATAGATAGAGAAAATAATTCCCTATGGCGTAGATGGCAAATCCGGGATAGCTAGTGTTAAATCTTACAATGTAGCATTGCAGTAAAATGGTTATAAAACAAAAAGGTGCAGGTAAATGTGTGTTATTCTGATGAAGGGCAAAAACGATTGAAGTAACTTTCCGGAGCCGAAGTAGTGTGCTCCAGTGTCGTCCGAACGTGATTTGTTAAGTCAGGATTCCGAACGCGCACTTTGAACTTTTTGCCATTACGGCCAGGTTTTTGGCCCGAATCAACCAGTGTGTGCCGGCCAGTAGAGTCCATCGCGCCGCGCCGTGCACCCCCCCCCCTTCCCGCACGGCTTGACCACGCACTCCCGAGCGCTGCCTCCGGACGCGTGGCGCACGCGCCCACTCGCTCGCGCTGCGCGGCGGCGCCGCACTCGGCCTGGCCGTAGCGGCGACATTCCAAGTGCGCGCTCGGAATTCTCACTCAGAAAAGCTCGTTCGGAAGACTTTGGAGCACACTACTTCAGCTCCCGAAAACCGGTAGCGGTAGCTCAGTGCATCAACTGATGTTACTGCAGCGCTTCTGTGCGGGAGATCCTAGGTTCATCCCACGGCGGCAGTATATTCGACACTAGCTTTTCAGCTAGGTCGAATTCAGTCGCTGTCTGGAGGAGAATTCTATCGGCCGGTTGCTCTGATCGGTAGTTTTCCGTGGTTTCTCCGATCAACACCAGGCGAATGCCGGAGCAGTACCCTACCAAACGGGTCACGGACCACGCGCGATCTTTCCTTCCTCTTCATTGCCCTATCCTCTTCTCTTACACTAACATGCACCACACTACCACATATTCCGAGAGACCGGTCGGGAGCTTAGAGCTTGTCCCGGCTGGGGCGGTGCCCCGCTGGTGGGAGAGTCCTGGTTAAGGGGGAAACCCCACTAGCCGACGGTAGGTCGGCCCCGGATCTCGCCATCCAGCGGGGGAAGATCACAGCCATGAGAAAAAACATGCACTACACGGGACTAATGACCGAAGCAGTTGACCCGCCCGGAAACACGAAAAAATCAATCAATCAATCAGCTCCAGAAACTTATTTCAATCATTTTTTGTCTTCCTCACGGTCTCGTGATGTTACCGTTGCTCGAAACACTCGAATTCATTGATTCTTGTCAACGATATTTGTGAAATTAAAAAAGTTTTTAATTTTTTTGTGGATTATTTTTGTTTTTCCGAATAGAAGACACTTTTGACTATAAGTTAGGTATATTTTTAAGAAAACGAATCTAACAATTTTGTGTAAAATTTGTCTGAATTCTAACGTATAGAGAGCGTATCAATGTTAGTCACTTGTATTGTGAATTATATTTTTTGTTCTGCGTATTCCTGTCTTAATTATTTTATCTATCAAGTTGAATGCCCTTAATCAGAAAAACAAACATTTAGCTGCACATATCTGCACTCTTTTGTTTTATAACCTCTTTAATGCAATGCTACATAGTAAGATTAACTATAGATATCCCGGAATTGTCTTCTACGTCACTGGGAATTATTTTCTGTGTGTATTTCTTCGATTTCTCTTTCTTATAATTACTTTCAATAAGAAAATTACTGTTATAAATTTTTGGAATGATAACAATGTTAACCTGCGAGCGCGAGAACTGTTGGATTCATATTTCTACACATATCATTATTGTTATGAGTCAGTTAGACATTTCCAAACCGCTATTTTGAATTTTGAAACTTCGAAAAATCAGTGATTTCCAGAACTCCATGTGTATATTTTTAATGCATTTTTGTTTGTTTTTAAATGAGTAGATCCGCCATTTTGAAGCCACCATTTTGAATTTTGAAATTTATTTATGATATTTAAATTCAGCGACTTCAAAAATTCACTGATACTAATTTTTTACGCAAATCCACTCGCACTTGCAATTATGACCAGGTTTTAGGCCCGATTGAACCAGTGTGCGACGTCTCGCAGCAGGGAGACGGCTACACTGAACGCCGTCTCGAAAACATCGAATTTTCAGATTCGGATTCACTTCGCTTCACAGGAGCGCATTTCTGTGATTTTTGTTCGTTGCTTCAGGGCACAGCTAAGTAACCTTTTTTGACATTTGATTGGAATTGGATACTATATAGGTTGAGGATTCTGACTGTTGATTATTCCCATCTACATTCCCGAATGAGGAGTATCAACAATCCGATTGGTTGTAGGTGTTAAATTAAAATAATTTTTGTCGTTCACCCCCTGCCAAGTTGTGTTGCTTCTTTTTTGTCCTAAGTCTGTCCTCCTGTAGTTGTTTTAAGTCCTGTAGTTGGTTTCCACTGGTAAACGCCCTTCTGACTCTTACTTTCCGTCAACAGTCCAGTTGGTTGTAGCTGAAAAATAAAGTGAATGTGGGTCGTTCGACTAAGCCAACTTGTGATGCTTTTTTTTATCCTAGGCTAGTTCTATTAATCGTTAAGTGTCTTAGATATTTTAAAAGACTTGTCACCATAGATACACAGGCTTCCAAAACTCAGAGAATTAAAAATTTGCAGAAATGCTAGCACGATATTCATAGATGTATTGGATTCAAAATGAAATCTTAAAAAATGCAATTGTCTTGATTTTGTGTTGATGTTGCAGAGCGAAAACTGACCAACATTGCGAGCTCTGCCAGCTGATACATGACACGCGCACTCACAAGCTCACGATACGTGACAACACGGTTCTTGCTACAGCGAAGAATGTGCTAGCAAATTTGAAGAAGAGTGCATTTATGATTCTTACGTTCCATCAATAATCCAACTGGTTCTAGCTGAGAAATTAAAAGGAATACGTATCGTTCGACGGGATCGATTTGCGTTGCTTATTTTCTACCCCAAGCCAGTTTTGTCAGTCGTTAAGTGTCTTAGAGATAATTGATTGATTGATTTTTTCGTGTTTCCGGGCGCGTCAACTGCTTTGGTCATTAGTCCCGTTAGTGTAGTGCATGTTTTTTCTCGGGAGATGGCAGTGATCCCCCTAACCAGGACTCTCCCACCAGCGGGGCACCGCCCCAGTCGGGACAAGCTCTAAGCTCCCGACCGGTCTCCCGGAATATGTGATAGTGTGGTGCATATGTGTGTGTGTGTGTGTGTAAGAGGAGAGGATAGGAAGAGGAAGGACAGATCGCGCGGTCCGTAGCCCGTTTGATAGGTTACTGCTCCGGCATTTGCGTGGTGTTGATCGGAGAAACCACGGAAAACTACCGATCAGAACAGCCGGCCGCTAGAATTCTCCTCCAGACAGCGACTGAATTCGACCTAGCTGAAAAGCTAGTGTCGAAAGTCCTGCCGCCGTCAGGACTCGAACCTAGGACCTCCCGGTCAGAGGCGCTGCAGTGACATCAGTTGATGCACTGAGCTACCGCTACCGGTTCTTAGAGATAAGATGTATAGGTGGGTTAGGTGCACATACTTCCGAAAGAGAAGAACCAGGAGTTCTTGGTTTAGAAATGATTATACAGGATACACAGATGGATTGGATTTTTCACTTAAGTCTTAGTGAGCACGTACTTGGTTTCATGATGACGCCCTAGATCGAAAGTTGCTCAATGCTTTGCCAGTGAGCGCGAGGCACATTGTCGCCAGATTGATAAGTAACCTGGGAGTACCTGCTCCTGAACGAATGTTCTGTGTCCAATATTAAAAAGAATATTTATATTATGTAATTGAACACATTTTGACATGTTTCAGTGATCCAGACGATTGTACGGGAATGAATGAATCAACCAAGGCAATTTCAGATCTTTCTTTTCTTTCCAAGCTAGTTGCCGTAACTCACCTTAATACTACTGTAAGGAGCTTGGATGCTCTGCATTATGAATGACATGAATTAGGTAGGAGTTTATGGGAATCGCCAACGAAGTAAGAGTTTTGAATCCATTCATGTAATCATAATGGTGCAATCTTATTCGTTTGTGAGACACTGCTTCACACTACGTTCTTGATTTCTGTCGGTGGGCTTTTGGTACAGTGACCTCCGGGTTTGTGGTTCATGCAGTCAGGGTCCTTCCAATTTCCCAGTGATTTCAGTTCGTATCTCTAAGTCGCACGTTGTATTTACTCTTCAGCAACCCTGCAGGTGCGTCTGTGGTAATTGCTGTTCAATTTAAAGAATGACATATGTTAAACTGCGTTCAATTTGTGACGTTTCGTACCTTTAAGAGCACAGGTCTGTCATATTTTAGATGCCAGCTTAGGTCAGGTCGATATTTTACCCCTTTAACATATCCCAGACAAAAAAGGCCAGAAAAGCACCGGTATGTATTACTTTGCAATGTCAGTATTGATAAGGTGTTTTCAGCTTATTCTTTAAGTACAAAAAAAGGCAATTTTAATTTTACTTTTCAACTCACCTGTGTTTCGGGTCTGATTTGAACCTTCATTAAGGGGAGGAGTGGGTGAAAATTTGAAAATTTACATCCTACATTCAAATAACTTCAAATTTTACCAGAAGAAGTAATACATTATACTTATGTACCCTACAAAGTTTTGTTGCTCTGCTGTTTTTAGTTTTGAAGAAAAAAAACTTTTTTGAATTTTTTTAAAAAATTTCTTATCATTTTATAAAATGCTCTACGTTCCACATGAAGTAACATTCATCACTGATTTTTTTATGAATTACTCATAAAAGGTATATAATTACATTCATGGAATATAAATAAAATAAATGAGAGCGTTTCTGAGAAAAAAATAATAAAATATACAGTTATTACCTGATGGCTATAAAAAACACACATAAAAAAATAAATATTTTTAATTCAGTAATTAATGATTATAACACAAAAAGCTTCCATAGTTCTATGAAACTACATTTTCTTAAGATGTTTTAAAAGTTTCATTGAAATATATTAAAAATTGTAGAACGTGGAACTTTTTGAATTCCATAAAAGGTCAGGAAAGTGAAATGCGGGAAATTGAAAATGAAAATTTAACTTTATACAAATGCATTTTACTTTATCAACTTTCATTTAAAATTCTCCAGAGCCATACATAGTACCCTCAACAACTTTTCTCTTTTCTTCTAGAACTGTATTTGTAATTTTGAGTTGCTTTTTTTGACATTTTGAAAACCTGGTTGTGCAGCTACTTCACTTTTCTGAAGACGGCGTTTATCCCTCATTGCCATTATTTTCTTCCCTTGAGGTGTCATGTTAATGCCAGTTATATTTGATCTTATCTTTTCACTTGCTTCACACCCCGTATTATATTGAGAAACTGCTGATGTGACAGCAATTTTATTTTTTCTTAAACAAATATTTCTTTGAGGCACTTACTCCAAATCAGGCTATGCAAACTTTCGTTGGCATTTTGTGTTTTTCTGTAGCTCATTTGTTCCAGAGAACATCTATATAAAGTTCATGCCGGGAAATTCAAAAAGCAAATACATTCAAAACTTCTATGAGATGAAAACGTTTGGAAACTGAAAAAGGGGGGCGTGGCCATCGACGCTTTGAGATCTTTAAATGCTCGCAGAAGCCATTTAAATCGCGATAACGAAAAAATAAAAACACCAAAATTAACCACACATTCCAAACAAAATCATCACATCAAAAATTAAAAATCGTATTTTTCAATTTTTTTTTGCCAATTTTCACCCACTCCTCCCCTTAAGTCTATACGTAAAAAAATAAGTTCACACTGTTTTCCCCATATTTATTTTATTTCTCCAATATACAGGGTTATTGGAAACGATTCATCGGATTTTAAAAATGTATATTTCAGAAACTATTAAACATAATATAATGAGTGATACATTGATAGAAATTGAATCTCTCCTAGTTTTTGTCCTATAGTCAAGTTTTTCAATATGTCTTATTGTCAATTTGTCATAAATGTCCCTTTCGTCACACGAAACACATCAAAGCGATAATCCAATTCCTCCCAAACACGATGTAGCATTTCTTCAAAAAACTGTCATCACAGCATTAACAATATGATTCTTCATTTTCTTTAATTGTCATTGGCAATTGAGGCATGCAAACAATGTCTTTAACATGCCCGCAAAGGAAAAAAATTGACACTATAAGTTTCAGAGACTTCGAGTCGAGTCATGCGAACGGCTCCTAGTCGTCATCAGCACATCGCCAGATCCATCGATTTGGAAGTTCCTTGACGCACATCTGTATGCGTGCGGAGGAGTGCATCTGAGTGCAGATGAGCACTATATTGTTGAAGTATGAAATTTTCTGAATCAAGTTTAAGTTGTGGCTATAACCACTACTTTTATATTCCAAAACGCAATACACTTCCTGCTGCATGCTCGACGATTTCGAAACTGGCATGCTGCTGTTATCTGGTGGATCACAATGATATGACGAAAACTAGGAGAGTTTGCAGTTCTATCGATGTATGTTATGAACATTCATTATGTTATGTGTAATAGTTTCTGAAATATACATTTTAAAAATCAGAAGAATCATTTGTAATAACCCTGCAGTTTGCTATTTCATGTAACAAAATAAGAGAATTATTTATGTACAATATTAATTCATTAACAACAATTAACACAATTTCATACCTCGTTTATCATCACGTTGCTCAACATGGTAGAATAGCTCTCATTTTCTTCAGAGGACTACTATGTTTATAGATAATATTTTGTACTTTCAAAGTATTTTTGTAATTATGGAAAGCATGTAGAAAAATTTAGTTTGAACGCGATTATTTTGTTCTGATCTATAGCCCTGGTGAATCTCCAAATCAGGACCAGAACATCGACGTTGAAAAGTAAATATTAAATTTGTTAAAACGCTTGAACATTTTTAGAAGAATATTGAATTTCATTTATTATATTGGAAAAATGAGTCTCATACCTCGAAAATACATGATAAGTGAATGTCACTCATTCAGGTTTACTTTGCTATATTTTTAAATAACGAAGTTATTTCGGGAAGTCGTTCACAGCAGTGAAACTGGTCACTGGTTGCTTAACCTGAGTTTATATCCCGACACCTTTATTAGGGTTTTCCTCATCCGTAATCGTGAAGAACGATTCCATGTTCTTTGTAGAGACTTTCATGACTACAAGTTTTTTCCTCCATAGACACAGCCTCATACTAATACTAATAGATAATGAATGTGAAATGGATTTCCGTTTTAAATATTACATCCAACAGCATATTTATTCTTTTCTGCTGCTCATTTCTATATAATGTATTTCTTTGAATTACGTTCTCTTCTTATTTTAGTGAGGTGTTTTATATTCTAGAACCCACCAGGTCCTCGGGTTAAGTAATGTATCTTGTTTTTGTGTTATATCTACTGTGTCACTTCCATTTAAATTTCAGATCTATAATTCAAATTTATATTCATTTTCAGGACCCATTTTTTTCAATAGCTAATGTTATTGATCCTTTTTTTTTTACCCACAAGTTGCTCTGAAATGTTCCCTGGCCATCCCCTTCTTACCCCTTCCGAACACACTTGAGGCGTAAAAACTGAGAGTTGTCGTTTAGCAGCGTTTTCTTCTCCACGCAAATACGGCGACGACCAACTTGAACTTTGCCTGAAATCAGAAACAATAAGTTTTTGTTTTCTTTCTTTGGGTGAGCTCGCCTCCGGCTTTCTTTGTGATTTTGACGTACGTAACTAGCAGAAAGACCCGGGGGAAAGGGTCTCGACAACAGTTAAAATTAAATACGCCTTACCTTAGTGTCAATTGTTAATGGATTTGTCCTTTGGTTGTTGCTAATGTTAAGTGAACTATTTTTACATTTATAGTTTAAAAATAATCTAAATTGCTGCAATTCACATTTTGTTTATATGAAAATGTATCTATAACAGTATCACGAAATGCCTGTTTATTTATTTATTTATTATACGTCAAAAAAAATAGTTAAAAACTGCGTATGACGTGCGTATGTCGTCTGAAATGTCTGGGTCAGTTAAGTCATCAGTAATGATCGGATTTCAATGATTTTGCATATTTTTGTCCGTTGCTTCAGGACATAGCGAAATGAAATTTCTTGACATTTGGTTAGAATTGGATAATTTTTTCTTGTTAAGAGGTACGTTTGCATTTTTCTCTTTTCTATAAATAAAAACATGTGCAAATGTAGGATATTTCTTGATAACATAACTTTTTTAAACCTGGCAGAAGAAATTGTACTAGACATACAATGTACTTTTGTAAGACATTGTGTGCAACTAGACATACCAATGTACTTCACCAAGGTGCATATTTACTTCAATTATTTCTCCCGCGAAATAAGATACATTATATTACGTTTGCACAAATACACATCTTTTCATTGGAAGCATGCTTCTGTTGAATTTTATCAAGAAATGTTTCTGTAGGACAGAGGTGTTCACACATTTTTCGTCCACGGCTCCCTTGACCCAAATGAAACTTCCGCGGCTCCCGTGGTAACAATAGGTTTCAAATATAAAGGTTAATATAGACCTATTCAATTTTTCAATACAAAGAGTGATATAACAGGCTATTGATAAAGAAGTTGCCAGATTCAATTAATCCATAATTAATTAGCAATATAAATCATATACGTATCACATATAACATAGTATGATAGTACAAAATACATAAATGACACAGGGATTAAAGTAAATCAAAATGAAACATCATTTTTAGTAAATCACCTGGACGCCTCTACCATATGGTCGCGACGCCCTGAGAGCCGCAATGCACAGTTTGAAAACCCCTGCTATAGGAAATGAAATATTGTTAATTTCCATTGCATATTAAAGTGCATATTTAAGAATTTTTGGGTCATAAATGCAAAAGTTTTTAGGGCATGAAAATCCTCTCCCTAGTCATCAGTCATGTGCTCGTCCAAAGAAAATGTTCAGTAAGACACTTGCCGCGACGTTGTCGGAGGGACGGCAGGAGGCCTAATGCATCTCGCGTATTCCTATTACTACGTTTTCGCAGACGGAAGAGTAATCTGTGACTGATGACGTGCGTTTTTGTGCCGGACTCCCGCGGCGTCAGCAGTTCCAAGGCGCTTGGAATTTCTTTAGCGCGCGCCCGCGGAACGGGACAACAGCTCCGGCTCACTCAGCCGCGTCCCGTCCCGTCTCGTCCACCGATTTACCGATTCCATTCGCACGCAGTGGGAGATAATGCCAGCTAACGAGTCCTCAGTGGCTAATAAAAAGTTTCGGGATTGAATTCAAATTGTTATGGCATTCCTCGTGTAACTAATCGGAGAAATTACTAGCAGCGTTTTAAAAATACAAATTTTATTTCGTGTAATTAGTTATTTGTGAAGTTTCTTTAAAGAATTTATATTTAGATGCTTGGAAATTTTACCGATTGTGTGACGCCAGAGCACTGAATTGGCAGGTCTTTTTACAACAACAACAACAACAACAAAATAATAATAATAATAATAATAATAATAATAGGGTGCAAGTAAAACACATTAAATTCAAAATCTTCTCTCTGGCACAAAAAAAAATTATATGTATATTCTGTGAAAAACAGAATTGCAACAATTTTAAAGCATATTACATTGAAATCGCCCTTTTTTAAAGTGTACTATCTTTCCGCAATGTTTAGAGTCTGATTGATTACGTAAGTGTCATTCACCCACAAAGATATCGAGATTATTAGATTATGGTCTCTTAGTTCCAGTTATTAGGGATTTCAGTTGAAAGAGGATTATCTAAGAATGACAAAGCTCTGTTCCGAAGTACTTTCACAGCACATATCCTTTTATCCGTACGGCACCCAAGTGTCTACCTAGAAGGTAATAGTAAGGATTGAGTATGTAAATATTCCGTACACACCAATAACTTCACGGGGCATTCTAATTTCGCAAATGAGCGGGTCAGGGACCTGCGTTATCATTTGGGTGCAGTTCGCTTTCAGAGCCGGGGATCGAGATCTTGGTCAAGCAATACCTGCCCGCCCACTGCGGCCGGCTCCGCGCGGCGCCTCCCGCCCCGCGCCGCCCCGCCTCCCTCCCTCCCCCGTCCCGTCCCGCTCCGCCACGCCCCGCCCCGCTCGCCTGGCCTGCTCCGCACCGCTGCCGCCCCGCCGCCGCCGCAGCCTCAGCCGCCAGCTCGCAGCTCAGAGCTGGCGGCCGGCGGCGGGGCGGCCGGGACGGGCGAGGGCGGCGCCGCGGGCGCGGGCGGCGCCGGCAGCGTCAAGATCCGCATCCGCAGCGTGAGCCAGCGCCCGCCCGCCGTCTCGCACGTGCTGGTGGGGCCCTGGTGCACGTGGCCGCTGCAGCCGCCGGCCCCCGGCGCGGCCACCCCGACGGCGGCGGCGGCGGCATCGGGCGCTGGGCTTATCTCGTCGCTGATAAGGCCCGAGCAGCACACCGCCTTCATCGACTTATCAGTGAGCGCGGCCGTCGCGGCTCCGGTGGCGCCCGACAACACCGCCGCCTCGACAGCAGCGACGGCAGCGAGCGCGTGCGTGGGCGCCCCCGCCGCGCGCCGCGCCGCCCCCATCGCCCCCGCCGCCGCCGCCGCTGCTGCTGCAGCGGAGCGAGAAGGGGGCCCACGCGAGAAAGCAGCCGTCGCCGCCGCCGAAGAAAGGGACATAAAGGTGGATATAGCTCTGGAATACGGGAACGCCGCGGAGCACACGCCGCTGCAGCCTTATCAGCAGCCCGCGCCGTGTTATCCGGGCGACGAGGCGCGGGCGGCGGCGGCGGCCGCGGCAGTCGCCGCGGCGACGTTGGTGGCTGCGGGTCGCGGAGAGAACAGGTGGGAGCACGCGCCTCCGGGGAGAGATGCCGAGCCCGCGACGGCGCCGGTGACCGAGTGCCCGGCGCGGCGGCGCCAGAAATCGCCGGGGGGGGGGCCCGGGCCGGGCCGGCCCCCGGGGGGCCAAGGGGGTGCGTGCCCACGCGCGCCCGAGGACGGCGGCGTGGTGTTGCTGACGTATCGCCCCAGCGCCGAGGGCGGGGCCTCCGCCGCCGCCCCCCCGCCGCCGCTCGGCGCAGCCCAGCAGCCCTTTCTACTGGCCGGGGCGGCCGCCGCCGGCGGGGCCCGCCCGGCCAGCCCGCCCAGGCGAGCACGCCGGCGGTGGCGGCGACTCGCTGCCGCCCGGCTGCGAGCCCGCCTTCGACGACGATTCCGACTCGGACGACAGCGGCAAGCCCGTCTCCAGAACGTACTGCTTCGCCACGGAGGACGCCGGCCACGCGCCGCTGTCCGCCGATGACGTCAGCGACTTTACCAGCGCCGACGACGAGGAGGAGGAGGACGAGGACGGGGACGGCGGCGAGGAAGTGAACGCGGAGGGAAAGCAAGGAAAGCGGAAGAAGGTGGTCGTCGAAGGCAGCGACCGGTCGGCGGGGAACTCCGCCGACAGCGACGATTCGGACGATGACGCGCATATCGAACATTTCTCGCAGATTTTTGTGGTCAACGACGGCGGCTCTTCTTGCGGCGATTCCGACGTGTGTCGGGGTTGGCGGCGCGCAGCGGTCCGACGTGGACTTCGGCCACGACCCGACGTTTGGGGCGCCGCGGCACCACGGACGGGGGGAGGGGGCCTGCGACGGCGACGGCGCCGTGCTGCTCAAGCACGTTCGTGCTTTAAGCGAAGAGGAGTCCAGCGAGCCGTCGCTAATTGGAGCAAGTCAGCCGAACGTGGAAGGAAACAAAGAGGAGGAGCGACTGCAGTCGTCGGGGGCTGCGCCGGAGGACCGCGTCGGAAAAGAAGAAGAGGAGGAGGAGAAGCACGCGGCAGCCGGCGCCGACGCCCCGGGGGGCCCCAGGGAGGGCGGAGCGGAGCCGCACGACGCCGGTGATGTTGACATCCGCGAGTGCCGCAACGGGGAGGCCCAGGCGCTAACGGGACAGCCCGCGGACGCGAACGCGATCGCCTCGCACGGCAAGCAGTTCAGCTCGGAAATTGCAGCGACGGAAGCACCGCGGGCGGCGGAGGAGAAGGCCGCGCCGTTGGAGGGCTTCGCCGATGGGGCGGACGCTTCACCTGCGGCCGCCAGCCCCGCCCCTGCCCCCGCCCCTGCCCCCCCACGCCCGCCGCCGAGAACGAAAGCGAGGACGCCGCTGCAACGGCACCGCCCGATCACGCGACAGAGGACGGGGACGGCGGTGTCGCGGCGCCCACGCAGCAGCCGGCGGGCGCCGATGCGGGGGCTGCTCCCGACGCCGCCGCCGCCGCTGCAGCTGCAGTCACGGTGGTGGTGGCGGCGGCGGCGGTGGCGGTGGAGGGCGACGGCGCAAAGACCGCTCTCTCCACCAAGGATACAGATCCTGAACAAGCGGGTTGCGCCGCCGCCACCGCCGCGGCCCGATAGTGATCACGCCGCTGAAGCAAGGCAGGCCGAGGAGGAGAAGAAGAAGGAAGAGAACGTGGAGAAAGAAGAGCAAGAGCCGGACGAAGAAAAAGCCGGAAGGAAGTGAGAAGTGATTGTGAGAGTGCGTCGGAGTCCAACGGGAGTACCGTAAGTGAAGGGCGCCGAAAGTAGACAGAGCAGTGTGGAGACGAAAACCGAGAACGTGGTGGAAACGGAAAATGATTCGGATTCGAAAGAGGAGGTTGTTTCAGATTCGAAAGAGGAGGTTGTTTCGGATTCGAAAGAGGAGGTTCTTTCGGATTCGAAATCTCAGACGAATTTCGAGTCCGGTGTTGTTCCTGCATCCAAAGAGAACGGTGATCCAGTTAATACGACGCCAGAAACTGCAGACGACCTTGATAACGAGTCTGCAACCAAAGTGGTCGGCGAGTTGCAGGAGCAGACTGCCGCCAAACCAGAATTAGTGCAGGCGAGTGCAGTTGATACTGAAAACGAGACTGTTTTAGAGGAGGAGACCAGCACAATTCCAAAGTCTGAAACCAAAAACCTGATTAAAGAAAATGAAAATATAGTGCCTGCGACTGATGCAAAAGATTTACCGACCAGTGACGCAGTAAAAGAATCAGAAACCACGACCAAGGTCCAGGAGATGTCGGAGCAACCTGGCGTGACGGATTCTGTACCGGCGAGCGAACCAAAATCAGGGCCGAGCGTCTTGCCAGAAACCGAAACTAAAGAACTTGAACAGACAACCACGACTGTGATCGACGTAAGCACACCCCACGCCGAAGAACGAAAAGAAGAATCAGAACCTAGTCTAGCTACGGAATCAGAGCAGAACGACCCTAAGGAGGAACCACGTGTTGTTCCGAGCGAACAGCAACAAGCGGCACCTGAAAAGGTCGAGGAGAACGCGATTGAATCTGCACCAAAGATCGCCCAAGACGCACCACCCGAGCCGGAGGTGGTGGAGTCGGAAGCCGTGACCGATCATCCGGGCGAGACCGTTCCTGCCGTAGGCGCTCCGCGGGAGCGCGCCGTCTCGCCGCCCGCGGGCGCAGCGGAGGCGGAAGGCGACACGCCCGCGGGCGATCGTGCGGAAGAAGCGGCCCGGGCGCCGCCGGCTCCGAACAGGAAGAAACGCCGCGGGAGCGCAGCGCGGCCGTCGCGGGGCGGGCGGCGCGGCACGCAAGAGCATCGGCGAGGCGGGTTCAACGCAACGCCCCACTCCCAACGCGCAGGCCAGTGAACTTCACGCGGTGGAGGTGGACGCGGTGGCGGCAGGTAGCAGCGGCACGAGTCCGCCACCAGGTGGCGCGCGCGGCCGCGGGCGCGAGCGCCGGCCGCTGACCTCGATGCGGCAGAGCGCGCTGCTGCTGAGGCGGTGACGGCGCCGAGGCCCCGGCCGCGCCAGTCGCCGGCGAGCAGCCCCCGGGAGCGGACCCGGGGCCTGCCAGTCCCGCCGAACAGCGCTACACGAGCCTCGTCATGATCACGCAGGACGCGTCCATCCGTCAGCCGGACCCCATCCAGGTAAGCACGCGCCCTGCTCGCGCGACCGCCCGCCGCCACCCCCGTGCCCCCCGCCCCCGTGACGTCATCCCTGGGCCGGGCAGTCGATCGTTGTTGCTGCTGCTGCACGGTGTGGCTCGCCGCCGCCGCCGCCACCGTCGCCGCCTTTCTACCAGCTGGAACGCGTCGCCTTGACATTTACCCGTTTCGATTCATTCAGCCTCGCGCACGGGCGCGGCGAGGGCGGCAGGGGCGGCGAGCGTCGAGGTTAGCGCGGACGGCCCGCCGCGAGCGCGAGTGCGCGCGCGAAACGATAGCCGCGGGAGAAACGCGTATCGTAACGCAACACCCGCGGGCTCCGCCGCCGCCGCCGCCACAGTCGGGGTCGTCGGGCGCGGGTGCCCGCCGCCGCCCGGAAGTGCGCTACGCCTGGCGCACGCCAGCTGCGTCGCTCGCAGTGAGGGGCTCTCCTCTGTTTCCGCTACACGTAAGTGCGGCCCTCTGGCTCCGCCGTCCCCGCGCCCCCCCCCCCCCCCCCCCCCCCGTTCTAGTCTGGCCCGAAACCCCCTTGTATCTTCGGGTAAGTTGGAGTTCCTGTAGCGGCCGCCTTGAGAGAGCTCGCGCAACGCCGCCGTCGAAGGCAGTCGGGAAACAACAAAGCGGGGTACGTCGTCAGGCGGAGAAAATGACGTCGTGATTCAGTGGCTGTGTCGCAATCCCGTGGCAGCAGAGGAGGAATAGATGAATCTTCGGTTTTTACGCGATTATTGCTGCGCGTGTCACGAAGTGGGGAGTCTGGAAGCCTCGAGCGCCGCCGTGGAGAAATTCGAGAAGGGGTCCGCTGGCTCGAAAACGTGTCATTTTGTTCGGAAACGGGACGCCGCACACAGACGGTGACACCCACCGTGTCGGGTGTGTTTTCGCTTTCTTGTCTACGAACGGTTCGTGTGCGCGAAGAGAAATTCCCTCCTTTCTACGAACACCGACATCTTAGAGACCGCTGCCGTGGGCCCCGCCCCCCTCCCGATCCGACTGTATCGGATGCATATGCAGCAGGAATTGTCGCTATTAAAAGGTGGCGGGGCGGTGTTATCTAAGTCTCGGGTTCCCAGCGTTGTTGTGCCGACTCTCTCCGCGGGGCGTGGGCGGTGCCGCCGCCAGACAACGCGCGCGTGCGCGTGTGCACGTGATGTTTTATATAAGCCGCGCGCACGACGCGATACCCCGCCCACCGCCCTCGTGGCCACGCGGCCCGCGTACGCACGGCCAGCGCTTGCCTGCACGCCGGGGTTGGTTGCAGTCCAGAGGTGCTCGGAACCCAGTGTAGTTTGGGCACGTTCGCAGAGTTAGATGTGTCTTTCAATCCAATCGTGTTTGAAAGTGTAAAACCCAGGCCGTGGATGAAGAGACGAAATATCAATAGTGGTATGCGGAGGCAAGTCAGTGACAACGTAGCTACACTGTCAGAAATGTCCGCATTACTTAAAAAATGTTCATTGAAGTAATTTTCATGAACGCACATTAGATTTAATGTACACATTTACACGAGAATGCAAAAGTAAAAGCTTTTTGGTCGTATCTGAAAGGAAGGAATGATATTGATGGAGTAGTGATTATGAATACGGGAAACAGGAGAACTTCTACATTAAATTTACACTGATTTTTTATGCTTTAAATTTAATGTCCAAATATATTAAATTTAATATACAAGAAGACACTAAGGTTCATGTGCAATACATTTATCTACATGAAATGTAATGACGTTTCTGACGGTGGGATGAGAGGGGAACTTCTATTAAAATAGGTAATCTTTTAGTTAAAATGAATTACAAAAACAAGTGGTAATGAACGAAAACAACTCAACTGGGCAAGATTGAACATGCAATGATACGCGAGTTTATAACAGATTCCAATGATTCCAGCTTATTAATTCAAATGTGGTATCATTGTAGTTAACAATGCAACTCCACTGTGCAAAACTTCGTAAGGGCTTCGAATTGTCCATGTTAGATATTTAGGGACGTGAGCTTCCTATTTGAGTGTTTTATTCGAAAACAAAACCCGTGAGTTAGTGGTATTTCAGGTAGGTAGTACTCCATAATTGCTGTGAATTTTAAGCGATATTCAATGACGTATAGACTGAGAACTTCAGTAAAAGAGCAGTGACAAACTTCGTTGGTGTGAAATAGTCTACAGTTTACTTCTCACGACTCCAAACCTCGAAGCCCCTTTAAAAATGAACTATTAAAAAAGGGTTGCATATATTATTAAGGGCTGGCGCATGATCATTTTGATTCTGAAGAGATTGACGTTTTTCGCGCCGCCCTGAACGCTGTACGACCCGGCCCACTAAATGCACATATAAATCCATGTCTACGAAGAGACTGAGGTTGCCACCACCACCACAAGAAGGAGAGGAGTGGAAATCATTTGTCTCTTCTCAAATTACAAATTCATACAAAACGTAATAAACAGAACGTCAGTTTAAATCCGTTTTCGTTATACCCTCTCGTTTACTAGTGTTCCTTGATATCTCGAATTTCATTTGTTTCTCTGATTTCCAAATTTTATTTATTTTGCATAATCCATTCGGTAATATGAGCCTTGTTGTGTGGAAATGATCATGATCGATGTTACGATTGTTTCCAATTCCCCTTCAACTTCGAGGTAGCGAGGTTTCTTTGAAATTTAGTTTCATGAGAGTGGCTGTGTCGTTTTTTTAATCGATGAAAACACGTGAGCCATGTGATGAACGAAAACTAGACATTTCGTCATAGTATCGTATTACACAATTGGTAGATCTGTGATGTCTGAAATGTTGCGTAGGGTGTGGTTTCAGACTGCAGTTCTCACCGTTATTGTCTGGGCCTTCGATTGTTACAGGTGTTTTAGACCGTAAAGATTTTAAACGCATTGCAGAGCTGCGATAATACCCAGCTATATACTACAGGCTCAATATAAACTATTAGGATTCTGGTAAAATGTATGAAAGGTACGTAATGACATTCAGTTGTTGCAACATATGTACACTTACACTTAGATTTATTGTTCGAAACTAAATTGTTTGTGAAGTGTGCTTAAGAGTGTCTACAAGTTCATCGACATTTCATAAGTTTGTGTAGTACAATACATCAAAATCGTGAATTTGTTCCTTTGCAAAGATTAGCCCCCTCCGCGGATATATTGTACCACATTAATTAATTCTGATATGATCAAACTCCTCAGTATGTCTGTGATATTTCAAGTAGAATTACTTGAAAGTCGCAAACAAAATACTTTTCCAACGTATTTATTTATTTATTTATTTTACGTCAAAAAAAAGACAGTTAAAAACTGCGTATGACGTATACTGAAGAGGAACTTCTTGGGGAACACAAGTGGACGTGGAGTGTTCTAATGAAAAATTCAGGAATTTCCACCCAGTGACAAATTAGGAAATATTATTAGGGTTCATTAATCAGAAAATTCATAAAAAATGTAAACATTTCTTGCCTGTTACTGTATGATCGTCGGGAGCCTATTGTTGCATCAGTTAAAATTATTTTCACAGTCATATCAGAAATGTGTTGCCTTGTTAGTGACATCATACTACAAGATTGTTATCAAGGTTTATTGTAATGTCAGTAATAATAAAATGTGAATTGGATGTGAAAATCGCCTTGTAAATTACAAATTATATTACATTCATAAGCAGACCGCAGATTGAGATGTCACATTTTGACGTAAGTTTTGTGTATATTTCGTGTAAAATACGTATTAATATGGGGCTGTTAATCATTGTTTTGGTCCCAAAAGATCGATCTTTCATTGCAGGGAGAGACCGGAACGTTATATTGTAGATATTACTATTTTTTGTTGAAATTACTGTTGTTGCTTCGATAATCATTTTCCAAAATACACTTGCAAATTCTTTAAAAAAATCTTGACAATTTTTTGTCGTGAAGACCAGTGTAGGCGCTAAATGAAATCGATGTCACCCCGGTGATAGCTCATGTGTTATTCAGATTCAACAGAGGTAATTGAGCACTTCCTCACACACACGCATTCATATTGTCATCCTGTCAGAAAGAAAAAAAATTGGCTTGTCATCCCATGCAAAACGGTGTAGCATACTTTCCCCTCTGGTATGAATGATCAAAAAGTGCATTGTCAGATCCGAGCTTTATCAAATCCCAGAGAGAAAGAAGCGAGGTTTTTTGCTCGGCCGCTGGCGCCGCTGTTCGCAGTCCTTTAAATCCGCGGACGCAGCATGCGGCGCAGCTCCGCGCTGTGCGGCGTGCGTTCGCGCCGAACTGGTCGTGAAAGCGTGACGGGAAGTGACGTCAGCAAACACAAACACGCGGCCATCTTTCATGAGCTCGCCACAAAGGGGAGTTTCTGTCCATCAGGTGTGCGTACGCGCGCGAGGTGCATATGTTTTATTGTTCCTGCGCGCGTAGTACAGTCGAGTCGACTCCGGCTATAGTGAACTTCTGGGGACTAACATGTTTGGTTCGCTATATCAGTAATTCGCTATATCCGATGATGTCAAAATTAAATAGAATTTCGTCACATTTATTAATTTTATTAATGTAGAGGCACAGCAAAATTCATTAATAACATGAACTGAAAACTTCAATATTATTTGTCCTTAAAAAATGAAGTATTTTCAATTGTTTCCTTTGTTCATTTTTCATTAACAATTACTCTAGATCCTTCTCCAGAGTTCATACTGATTCTACATTATCCTCTGTCTTTAAATATCGTAATGCATGTTTGGCACCTTTCAATGCCTCTTGCATTGTTGGAACAGCGTCCCACTCTCCGAAGGCAGTTCCCCTCGACTTATACGATAACATACAATTAATGTCCAAGACTTTTTCCTACGTTCACTATAGCCGAGGTTCAGGCTCACTATAACCGAATTTTCTTAGGCTTGTTTGTAATGTATAAGTGAAACGGGACCGGTGACTTAAGTTCACTATAACCGAGGATTTACTATATCCGAATTTACTATAACCGTAGTCGCCCGTACGTGAAGAGTGGTCCGCAGAGGGTAGGACAGCACCACGTGATCTCTGTCCTCTCCACTTCCTTTTGATGGCGCTGGGCTGCAGAGAACCACTTACCGTCAGATTCGGAATCGAGGCAAATTCAGACATTGAAGATTCACTTTGTAAAGATACACATGTTCACAACTTCAGTTATTTTGAGTTGAAAGCGCGGGATGAACTTCATTCTAAATTGTTGTCACTCTACTTTTCAATTCTCGAAGTAGTTTTCTTGTTCGCGTCATCATTATTGTGTAGCTTTGTATCTGTACCCCTTTAGAAAACTACGCGCGCTCGTCGATGATCTCTTGAAGAAGAAGAAGAAGAAGAAGAAGAAGAAGAAGAAGAAGAAAAAATCCTCTGTAGAACAGATTTTCGATTACTTCATCCTCTCCCTAATGCTTACTACAAGATTTCATCATCTGCAATTGATTTCACGTGATAAATACATTATGCTGTATGTGGAGAAGGTTTTTAATTTATCACGATAGTTTGAAGGTATGAAAAATATCACCATATGGTTATTATAAGTTTAATTTCAGAGATTTCGTGTTAAAGAAAATTAAGATAATTTATTCTAATAAAACTATTTGAATTAAGCTTCAAAATTTTCCAGTTCGTTCAGAGATCGTGGCGTTTTCAAAGCTCGATTGATTTTTTTACTGGACACGTCACGACTGAAAATAATAAAGTATTAAAACTCTTATTGGGGATTGAATGTAATATTTATTACATTCAAAAGCAGTTTTGAATGGTTTCAATCTAAACAATGTTCTCGAGCAAGCCTAAGTTAAAAAACAACAAAATCGGAATAATCTTAGTGATAAAACTCCCATGGAGCATTTGCCTTTCGTGGTTATTCTTAACATTTTTGGCTATATTTTCCTGACATAAATGTTTCCGTAAAATATGTTCCGGATGTAAACAAATCTCGAAGTGCTTATGAAACGATTTCCAGTTTGCAAGTGCTAGAAAATTATAATGACATGTTGAAATTTCATGTTTATTTATGTTTGAGTTATGGTTCATATTTTGCGAGTAGAAACGTAATAAAAAAATATCTGAATGGAAAATGCGTCGGTATTAATCAAACGAAGTTTGTTACAACCGATTTAATTCACTCCGATGAAATTTCCTGCTAGTGTATGTTGGTTTGCAAGTTGCCTCGAGGAATACGGAAGGCTTCGTAATATCTGAAGGGAGCCACGCGATAGAGGGAGGAGGGCCTGCCTGAGGCGACGCATTGTCGTAAAATCCAGTGGCGTTGGCGTGAGGCTCCGGCGAATGGTAATGAGAGTTGAAAGGAAGGGCGTGGTCCGTGAATTACGGATGCGGAGAGTGCTTATTAAGCTGTATTTGCTCTGAACTCGCTCGCATTTGGCTCGTTGTAAATAGTTGCGCACATTGTTTCGCTTTCTCTGCCCGCCGAGTTGCACGGGAAGCGCCCATAACGCCGCGCGCCACCCGTCCTCGGCCCACTCCATGCCACCCGCCCCCGCCGCGTCCCTCTGCTCGCCCTCCCCTCCGCCGCGCCATGCCTCGCAGCACTCTCTTTTACTCCCACCTTCGCCCTTCTGGTCCGCACTTGCCGTACGCACGCGACACTCGTCCTCAGTCTCCATGTTCCTTTCCGCCCTTCCCCGTCTCGTCCCTCCCCGCCCTGTTCCCCGCCCTTTCCGCACCGTCTCCCGCACCGTCTCCCGCACCGTCTCCCGCACCGTCTCCCCGTACCGTCTCCCCCTCCCCGTCCGTCTCCCCCTCCCCGTACCGTCTCCCCCTCCCCGCCGTTCCCCCTCCCGACCGTCTCCCCGTACCGTCTCCCCGCCGTCTCCCGCACCGTCTCCCGTACCGTCTCCCGCACCGTCTCCTCACCGTCTCCCGACCGTCTCCCGCACCGTCTCCCGCACCGTCTCCCGCACCGTCTCCCGCACCGTCTCCCGCACCGTCTCCCGTACCGTCTCCCGTACCGTCTCCCCGCACCGTCTCCCCGCACCGTCTCCCCGCACCGTCTCCCCGCACCGTCTCCCCGCACCGTCTCCCCGCACCGTCTCCCCGCACCGTCTCCCCGCACCGTCTCCCCGTACCGTCTCCCGCACCGTCTCCCGCACCGTCTCCCGCACCGTCTCCCGTACCGTCTCCCGCACCGTCTCCCGCACCGTCTCCCGTACCGTCTCCCGTACCGTCTCCCGCACCGTCTCCCGCACCGTCTCCGCACCGTCTCCCTCCCCGTACCGTCTCCCCTCCCCGTACCGTCTCCCTCCCGTACCGTCTCCCGTACCGTCTCCCCGTGCCGTCTCCCCGTACCGTCTCCCGCACCGTCTCCCCGCACCGTCTCCCCGCACCGTCTCCCCGCACCGTCTCCCCGCCCGTCACTCCCCGCACCGTCCTCCCTGCCCCGTCACTCCCCGCCCGTCCCTCCCCGCCCAGCCCCATCCTGCCCAGCCCAGCAGCACTCTCTTCTCCCAACTTCGCTCCTTAACTCCGCCCGCGTCACTCGTCCTCGGTCTGCCTCGCCCCTTCCCTCTCCTCTCCCGTCCCGTTACACCCCACCCGTCACACCGCATTCTCTTCGCCTCTCTGATCCGTCCTTGCCGTCCGCTCGCGCCTCTCATCCTCAGTTTCCATATTCATTTCTTCAAAATCACACAAGCTTCGCCATTCTGCAGTAGTCGTCACCTTCCTTCCCTGCTTCATCCTCGTCTACTGACTACAGCCTCCTTTTCCTCCCTGTCCCGTCTCCCGAGCTCTCTTATTTCTGTTGCATCGCCTGTTTTGCAACGTACGTCGCGATCGTTCTCGTCTCTGCCACCTTCTCTTTAAAACCATACTCACCCATGCCCTCTCTCGCCTCTCATAGTTATAGCTGCTTGTTTTCCGTGGAATCTGTTTTGTTCCATCCATTCTCACCACCCATCCCCATCCCTCGCCTGCGCTTACTTCCGCAACTTCTTTCCATTCGTTCATCAGTGTCACCCTCCCAGCTTCGACATTTCGCTGCTCCCCTCCCCTGTCATGTTTCTTCCCCCTGTTTTCTCTCCATTACTTCTTTTCCGGAAGCACCTTTTTCGTTTCGCATAGTCCTCCTGGAGTTTCGTTTCTTCTTGTCACGTCTTACCATATAAAGTGCGCACGCAACTGGGCTCTCGCTCACCACTGAGGTTTTTCTTCACCCAAAGCTCGCTTCTATTTTTCTTTTCGTTCATTGGCAGTCACAGTTCGCAGTGACCTATGGTGATTTAATGTGCGGAGGTCTTTAGAAAGAAAGTCGCGTAAATTCACGAAATTTATTTACATATTACTGAATAATGCAGTGCCCTAAAATCGAAAAAGAATTTATGTTGTTATTCGGTGATTAGACCACGAAAAACGATTCAACCAGACGTATTCAGATACTTCCGGCAAGTTGCCAGAGAGGGCTGTTGGCTCCGTCCTAAAATAACGCATAATATCCTTGTTTAATGTGCGATGGTAATGTCAGTGACAAAGTGTAAATAACTAAGTAAACTAATATTACATTCTCGGTCTGAAAATACCGTAAGTTGAACAGATTTGAATGACTTTCATATCTCGTTTGGATGAAAATGTGTCAATTTCATAGCTGGATTTCGCGGCATGTTTTGTTGAATGGAGCTTCGATTTGTTCTGTGAAATGTTCTCCTTTCGAGCGCTCAAGCTCCCTGAGAAAGTCTGCCAACAGCACTGAGCTACTTGTCAATTCGTCTTGCCCCGTTATCTCCCCAGAGCAAAGCTTCGAGTCCGCTCTCCACTCGCCGTTCGCCTCGCGGCGAACTATCCGCGTAGGGAAGGTAAAAAAATCGATGTTTTTAAATCATCGATATTTTCGACCAGAAACATCGATGTATTAACACCGATGTTTTGTGTTCGTTGTTTTCTTAACATCGATATATTTTTCCAGAAACATCGATTTCAAAACTAAAAACAATCTCATGATATAAATAAAATTTCAAGAAACTATTATTTGGTGAGTTACTCCAGATCAACAGCCACTGACATCTATCACTGTTGTTGATGCCCAGACGGAGAGATTTCTTTATGGTTACTTTTCGAGGTTTGTCCAGGATGTTCCACTTTATTATAATTTTAACAAAATATCTATTACATTTAATGGGCAGGCACAAAAGGGGAGAGATAACGACTCTTTTACATTCGAAAAAGATTATTATAACATTTTATTTATACGTGACCAAACAATGAAATATAACCCATTTATGTACAATAATTAAAATGGAAATGGGATGGGAAAATACCACTTGTTTTGTCATGTTTAAAACATTAATGTTTTGTGTAGATGTTTTCATCGATATCCAAAACCTTTTGGTAACGTATCGAAGCGTCAATGTAAAAATAAAATTTGAATCGTTTATTTCAGAAACCCATCAAACGCCAAAACCTAAAAAGCGCTTTACCGGTGGACTATATTTCCATGAGGATAGACACATCGTTTAGTGTATATTTACCTGAAAAATATTCACTTACTAACAGCTTTAATATTTAAAAAATATTTTAAAATCAGAAAAACTAGACCGGGAGCGGTAGCTCAGTGCATCAAGTACGCAGAGCAGTACCCTACCAAACGGGCCACGGACCGCGCGCGATCTGTCCTTCCTCTTCATTGTCCTATCTTCTCCCCTTACACACACACTTACACTAACATGCACTACACTACCACATATTCGCGAGGCCGGTTGGGGGCTTAGAGCTTATCCCGGCTGGGGCGGTGCCCCGCTGGTGGGAGAGTCCTCATTAGGGGGAAACCCCACTAGCAGACGGTAGGTCGGCGCCGGATCTCGCCATCTAGCGGGGAAAGATCACGGCGCATATCCCGTGAAAAAACATGCACTGCACTAACGGGACTAATGACCAAAGCAGTTGACGTGCCCGGAAACACGAAAAAATCAAATCAATCAAATCAAATCAGAAAAACTAGGACACTTTTTCTCGGTTTTCTCATAACGAGAAATTTGGCGTTTGACGGGTTTCTGAAATAAACGCCTCATTTGTCATCGCTGGTCCCGCGTGGCCTGCGGCGGGCGTCGCGTCATCGTGTCGGCGGCGGCGAGAGAGCGCGCCCCGCCGTGGCGAGCGCGTTGCGCCGACGACAGAGCAATCGAGGTGATCGATCGTATCTCATTAGCGTAAGTACACAAGTGTCAGGTGGCGAGGGGCGGCTCGTAATGGCGGAATCCTCGGAGGAAGACGGGCGTGCCGCCGCGCCGCGCCGCGCCAGGACCCTCGACTGGTTTCCCTTTCAGCCCCGGCGTAAATCATGGGAGTCGCCGTTCGGGGACAGTGGGTGGGAACCGTTACAAGGAGAACGTCGACGACGGTGAGGCTGTGTTACTGCGTTGGAATCTGTATCTGATGACGTATCTGAAAGTTGGGGTAAATCTCGGGAGGGTCCAAGGTTGTTTTCACTTAGCTTTCGGTATTATCTTCTGACTCGACGATTTGGATATGTCTTCTGTTGAGTATTCAAATTTGGCTGTGTAAAGGTTGTTTGAGAACAATTTGTGCGAATGAAATTGAAAATGATTGTTCCGCAAATAAATTTGCCACATTATTACGAATAAGCAGAAGAAACTTCACTAATATTTTCGTAAACGTGTGATTACAGAATAGTGTCGGTCACTATTGTTTTTACCGACAAGTACGAGAATGTACTAAAAACCCTCATTGCAACTTATAATTGTTGACTTGGAAGAGAAATGATCATAAACTACATTGGAACCTTCTAATCTAACGTGAAATAGTTGCAGCAGATATAGATTTCTTTAGAAAACGGGAAAGGTAATTACTTTCTCTGGAGACGGATTATCCTCATGTGTGCATCACATAGTTTCCCAACAGTTCATAAAAACGAGGAAGTCCAGCATAAACGCAGTTTAGTGTACAACAGCCACGCGTGCTGAAATAACCATTAGTGGAAGGCCTTTCTCATTCGAAGGATTCAAGCCCGCGAAGGTCCATTCTCCAGGAAGCAGGTTTCGACTGCTCGGGACGCAGACGCCACCAGAAGCAGAAACACTTCGTTTAGTAGTGGTCGGTGAATCGCGCCACTAAACGTTTTGTAAATAACGCCTCGCCTGTGACGCCTCGTCTGCTGCGGCACCGCTTTTAAAAGCGGAACAAAAGCGCAGCTGGTATGCCGGGGCGTTTTCACCTGGCCGGTCGCCTCTGAGTCACCACGCATCCTTGTCTCTCGTATATGCATATGTCGTCACACGGCTCCGCTCGGCTGTGCTATATCGACCGCAGCGTGCGTTTGTTCCGACTGCGGTACCAAGAGACCGGCACTCCCGCGGCGACTACGAAGTGGAAGGCCCGTGTACAGAAACTGTCGACTTTTATTGCGTTAGCCGTTCGCATTAACGGTCACACATTGGTGCCGCAGCGGAAGTTTTGAGAACGTGCCAGCAGCGTTTCGAGCGGATATTGGAGGAGGACGTCTGGCAACAGCGCCGGCCAAAAGGCAAAAGCGACGTCCCGAGAGGTAGTGGCGGGCCAAAGGCGAGATGTTCCGCGGGAATATTTGCCAAGATGCGTCACCCACTGGAAGTTCCGGCGTGGGAGGCGGACCGTCACATAATGCCCCCCGTGTCCTTCTGCCCCTCTCCCGGGATCTGTGGATCCGCGCCGGTGTCATTGGTCGAGGGCACTGCACTGCCTGCGAACAGCCATTGTCACAGCGAAGGATGTTCAGGACACCTAGTTTCGGAGAAGTGTCAGTGCTTAGGGCGGTCTTGCAAACTAGGAATTCATGGGCGTAAAACCTCGTTTAATTGTGCCGATTAGTTTGTTAATATTTTTTGAAAGAAGGTATTCCAAAAAAAAGTTCTTAGGAATTTTGTTACTTTCACCAAATAATTTTTAAATGTCGAGCTTCATTTCTATTGTTTGATGAAAACGCATGCTCTTAATTGAATTTTTTGCTACATTTTGATAAACTGTCAAAGGTTTTCGTCTCATACAGTCCTTTCGAATTTCGTCGAAGCACGAGCGAAACCAGTGTGCCAAATGTACGTTGCATGTAGCTGGACTTGTGATGACGTAAGTGAATGTTCTTTGTCTGGCCGTTCTCTGCCGCCTTCGACAGATTTATTGTATATTGTGGAACGCCACACATTTTGTTCTCGCGGCCCTTCCCCATTCGCTAATTGCGTTGTCAGTATTACTCACAGGGAAATTGAGCGATCTCTCCCTGGGAATCTGAACGGCAACGAGAGAGCGCAGGAACCGGGAATCGTTTGAAGTTTGAAGCGAAGACAATGAGGCGACCCATAACGTAGGGTTCTGTGATTCAAATGATGTACAAATCTCGGACGATTCTTAAGGAATTTGTGGTAGGCAAAGTGGGTTTGTGTCGGATTTCCTGGGGTTCTCACATTTCACATGCCTTTCATTCCACTACCTCCTCCCACTTTCATTCTCGTTTCTCAACATCATCCCACATAATCATGATGATGACCTACACCTCAACATTTTTGCCATTGTGGGGTTCCGGACCAGAGCCTCGTTGAGATTTTTGCTGCGAGATTATGATCGAGCGGACTCCCAATTTTTGTTAAATAAATAAATAAGATTGTATGATACTTCATAAAGATGATTGTATAGAATTATGAAATAAATATATAACTGAAGGGAGCACCTCGAATAGCGCATAGTCTGTGTTCTCGCTTTCTTTGCGACGGTCCTGGGTTCGATTGCCTGATCGTCTGATTATTGGTTAGTTGTTAGGGATTTTGGGCACATTATCTACTGAGGTCATTAGTCCCATAAGTGTAGTGCATTTTTTCATCGGGATATAGCGGGGATCTCCCCCCGCTGGGTTGCGAGAACCGGCGCTGACTTACCGTCGGCTGGCGGGGTTTCTCTCAACCAGGTATCTCCTACCAGCGGGGCACCGGCCGAGCCGGGACAAGCTCTAATCTTCCGACCGGTCTCTGTCGTCTGTAAATGCCAGAGTGGGGAGAGGATAGGACGAGGAAGAGGAAGGAACGATCGCGCACGGTCCATGGCCCGTTGGTTAGGGTACTGCTCCGGCATTCGCCTGGTGTTGATCAGAGAAACTACATAAATCTACCGATCAGAGCAGCCGGCCTGTAGAATTCTCCTCCAGACAGCGACTGAATTAGACCTTGCTGACAAGCTAGTGTCAAAAATGTTGCCACTGTCGGGACCCGAACCTAGGACCTCCCGGTCAGAGGCTCTGCAGCGACATCAGTTCATGCAGTGAGCCATCTCTTCTCAAAGGCCGGATTGATCCGACTCTAAAATGCTGAAATTGAAGGTGCGTGTGCTTTGTTCCGCAGGTGAGCGTGGTGACGAGCGACACCACCACCGTCGTGCCCGACGAGTGCTGCGGCGACGGCCTGGGCGATGTGGTGGTGCGCCACACCAACTACGACGACCCGGGCGAGCCGGGCGGCGGCGGGGTGCTGGCCAACTACTTCAAGCAGCTGACGCTGGAGGCGTCGGCGACGCCGCGCAGGACCGGCGGCTCGCCGACGCCGCGCCGCCCGCTCGTCACCAAGATCCCGTCGGCGTGCTCGTCGCCGTCGGGCAGCGTGGGCGGCGGGCGCGACCCGGGGGGCGGGGCCGGCTCGGGCCGCAGCGAAGACGAGGACTCGAACTCGAACGAAGTGCGCGTGGTGACCGGCGAGGAGACGCTGTCGGCCGTCGTGTGCCTGGAGGACGGGCTGGCCGACGACGACTCGGGCCAAGAGGACTTCGCCACCACCACGGCCACCGAGGACTCGTCCTCGGACGACGAGGCGACGCTGTCGGCCGCCAGCGCCTACTCGGACCGCGAGGCCGAGCTGCGCGGCTACAACCGCATGGCCATCGACTTCACGCTGCACACCATCCTGGAGGAGAGCTGCGAGGAGAGCGAGGTGAGCGCTTTCGCCGCGATTGGCCGCGCGCCGCGCGTTCAATTAAGCGCGGCGTGTGTGTGGGCTGCGAGCGCTGAGCGACTTGCGCAATGGGCTGTGTGCGTTGTTGAGGATGACGACGTAAAATCCGTCTCGTCCTTAATGACTCTTTCAGCCAGTCTCTCCATCTTCTGTTTATAGAATATGATGACAACGTATGTCGCTTGAATATAAATGTTTATTAATTGGTGCCTTGAGAGTTGGTTATGTTGGAATATAAATTAATTTATAAGTTAAAAGTTTGCCGACGTTTCGGCTCTTAATGTGTAATCTGACTTATTATTATTATTTTATTATTATTATTATTATTATTATTATTATTATTATTATTATTATTGTAAGTTTGTATGTCTTTAATGGTATTAGTGTAGTTACAGGAAATATTTGTTTTTCTACGTATATAATTAGACGGTAAAAGTCGTGTAAAAAAACTCTGAAGGGCCGAAATGTCACCAAACTGTATGATGTATTTATCCCATTTATCTACACGATACTTAGCAATTATTAGTTAAAAACTAAGAAATTAAAGCAATAGAAATTGTGTAGAATAAGTTTTGATTCAGGGGATCTCGATTCGAAGTCGTATTTACGAAAAATGCGACGATATGACATTGGTATTCTTTCCAAATGGTTAGGTAGTAGTCATTGTCATGATAAGGGCTATAACCGTTGATTTTGAAGAAACATTCGCATTAATTTCGTCGCATTGTCACCAGTGAATATGTCTTGATGGAAAACTTGAATTCAGTATCCATTCATGCTGCATCTTTGTTAATTTACAAAAAAATATATAATTTTGGTACTTAGTCGAATGACTCTATAATAAAAGGAACGACGGTCTTAAGTCTTACATTGTCATCTAATTATAAAGAAACTTATAACGACAACAAACGTAAACAATTTTGAATATCAATTTATTTTGGCGTGCAGATTTTATTTAATTTAGATTTCGACATTCAAGCTATTTTTTTAACTTTATTTTATAATCTGCCAGTGTGAAATGTTCAACAACAAAACATGTTCTAGAATTTGTCTGGAAACTATCGTTTAAACTTAGAAACCAACAGTTTATTTACTGTTTTACACGCATGGTATGGGAACACACTTCGCAAGACTTGTGTAAGAGCCGATACGAATACAATAGGAACTTCGAAGTGACTATTAATGACATAGAACAATGCAATAGTAGTTACCGTGGGGATCATGCCCCCTCGGTAAAAAGCGTGTTAATACAATAATAAAAGCCTTATTTGCACTTAAACTAGAAATAGGATATTGCGTCAAGTATAATTCGATAGTATAAAGAGTAATTCGTGAACGCTTACGAACGTAATATTTGTCCTGGCATAAATTAAGCAATGTAATAATTAACATTATCAAAATCATATTCAGTATGTCATGCATATTTAATTTTTATTAAATAAAAGATAAACTAAAAAAATTAAAAAAGTATCTTAAATTAAATGATCGTGTTGAATCTGTACATCGTGTCGATAGTTGAAATGACCTTCGTAAATAGATCCTAATATTATTACATACTTCTGATTCCCTCTCCTGACTGACTTCGTTCATTTCCTGACAGAAAAGAACCATAGTAAACGATGCAGAATGCACTTCCATGTTTGTTCTAACGTGAAGGGTTTAGGTGTCTGGAGTCGAATGGATGTACTGCGTTCCTCCTAATGAACTGAGAACAAAGCCCGCTCAGTACCATTGCATGTCCGTCTGTTCGCCTCTCATTTCCGCGAAGACATCTCACGAAAGTTGCTTTCTTACTCCCCTCGCACTGGCTCGCGCCGCGGCGCACTTTCTACGCGCACTTATCTGCAAGTAAAGTATTTCTTGAACCGCATGGCCGGAAGCGTATGCACCATTCGTCAGTGTAAGACAGCTAACGTAGTATTTTAGTCTATTTAACTCGACATACTTATTCTGTCCAAAATTTCGAAGTAAAGTGAAATAGGTTAGTTTACTACACTGATTTACTTATATTTCAGGTGTATGGTCCAGGATTTGTTTATAGACAGTCGGTTTTTTATTTTTTTATTTTCCCATTTATGGATAAAACTTCGTTAACCAACGTTTCGAGGCCTCTTCCGATCTCATTTTCAAGGTTTACTTAATTATATGTCAAGGATAATCAAAGAATGCAATATACACCAGAATCAGGTAGTGTGGAAATAGAAACATTAAAACACTTACTGTCTATGAAATAAATCAAGGACCATACTCCTGAAAAGAAATTAAAGTAGATATTTTAATGTAAGAGCCTACACCCGACAAGAATTTCGCTTAAGAAATGCTTATTCATTGTGTATTTGCAAGGCTTGTTAAAAAAACTATGCGTTATCCATAATTCAAATGATGAAATTGTGTGAATAGAATTGCAGACTTCAAGATAAGGTTGTTTTTTTTTTTCATCCGTGAAATAACACCCAGCCTTCCAACATTTGTAGTATTTGATTTTGTCGTTTAAACATCGTCAATTGTAGGATCGACTGAAGACATTCTTTGCTTTTAGAGCGATCGAAAAGTCATGTTTAAATGAAGAACCCTTTATCACTGTTAAACTTTTCAATTTTAACATATTTCGTAATTTTCTTATTCATAGGTATTAATTATCAAATTCATATTTTCTGTGGAAAACGGGAGACGTGCATCGTTCGTTACTTTAGAAATGTGTGGAATTTTTTTGTTATTTGAAGAGATTCAAAGCCTATGACATCAGCAGTCTGAAACTGTTGCGTAATTGACACAGCTCTACCAACCGGTTCAATCTTTGCTAATAATCTGGAAATATAACGAGAAGCGATGTACTATTAAAGAAGGTTGCTTTCCAAACATGTTTCTGTTACTGTGTGTGAAATAGCCTTGCTGGAAATGCCTTTTAATGAAGACGGTCCCATCATAAGACCGCCAATTTCATTAGCGTTGTCATTCGAAAACGAATGTATCAAGCTAAATCTCCAAACCTTAGTGGTCCGTAATTTTTGCGAATTCACGAAATACTTCAGAATGTAAAATTTATGTAATGATGCTCATCTAAAGAGCTCAGCCATGAATGTTCATTGATGAGTATTCATTTACGTGTTCGTTGGATATTTTCGAGCTTCTAATCTTATGGCCGTTAATTATGTCCATAAGTCTTAATCAAACTATTCGTTTGCAAGAATTTAGAAAGTAAAATTAAAATCAACAAGACGTTAAATTGAAGAGAGAAAGTGGTTGAATAAAAAAGCGCATTTAACATCAGTGCGTCTAAAATATTTCTTTCTGTCAACTTTTAAGTTGCAATTTTTGATTTGGTCAGTACGACAGTTGCAATTACGAGTTTAAAAATTCAATAACTTTATGTCATATTATGATAATGATATATTGTGATAATTATGAATTTTATAAAAAATTATTTTGCCGTTTTTCATTGAAAAATTGAAAGATGTTCCGTACAAATTTTTCAAAAATGGCCGTATTTTCGTGTATAAATTGAATCCTTGGAACACGTCGACTAGCTTTCAAAATAATAAATTTGATCAGACTTTCCATCAATCATATTCTGTTATGATTATAAATTCCAGTCATACTGTAATCAAATCGCAGCGAACTACACCCGTTTGTTTTTTATTTGGCTGGACTCTTAGACGATTGTTCTGTTTCCCGGCTAATCTGTGTCAGATTTATTAGCGATATTACGATTTTTCGGGCCATGGACTTTAAGTTTGTGTCTCTATGAATAGTTTTAAATTTTGTCTACAATCAGGAAGGTTATACATCCGATTTTGGTGCACAATACGTATTGTCATGTTATAGCTAAATAGCAGAGTTTTAGTCGGGAGGTGAGATAAGAATACCACCTTTCGAACCTTCAACTGTCAACTTCATCCTACACCCGTAGCGGTGAGCGAAAAGGCAATGCCACAGGGCCGAGCACAACGGTGATTGGGAGGCGCGGATTCGATCGATCAATACAAAACACTAAATCCATGACAATCGAAGGGCTCAGTTCAGTACATTTTTAAACTTCGAAACACAATATATTCGTATATAAGCAGATACTGGTTTTAAATAACATATTTCACTAAAAGAATACTATTTGAAATTTTATATAATGCTATGCAGTGACACCAGTTGCTGCACTGAGCTACCACTTCCGGTACACTCGTATTAATACCACTCCCGGTACACTCGTATTAATACCACTCCCGGTACACTCGTATTAATACCACTCCCGGTACACTCGTATTAATACCACTCCCGGTACACTCGTATTAATACCACTCCCGGTACACTCGTATTAATACCACTCCCGGTACACTCGTATTAATACCACTCCCGGTACACTCGTATTAATACCACTCCCGGTACACTCGTATTAATACCACTCCCGGTACACTCGTATTAATACCCATCATTACATCATCGTTTCATAATGTAGTGTTTTTAAATGAAGCGTTGAGTGGGCGTGAGCGGTGGGCGTGGCGTGTGGCTGCGCAGGTGGAGCAGGGCCCGGAGGAGGGCGCTGCGGGCGGCGGGTCGGCGAGCCGGCGCCAGCGCCCGCCCTCGGCCTCCGAGCTGGTTCGGGCTGGGCGGCGACGCGGCGGCCGCGGCGGGGCTCGCCGCGGCCGCGGCCGCCGCCAAGGACCTGGACTCGTCCGACTCGTGCAGCTCGGTGTACAGCGAGGGCGTGGAGTCGCTGGGCGGCGACGACGCGCCCGGGGCGTCGCAGCGCGACGACGGCGCCGGCGCCGACGCGGCCGACGCCGCCGAGCTGGCGTCGTCGCGCCTCGAGAAGTACTTCCTCACGGGATTCATGGGCTTCCAGGTAGGACCTTGCGCCCGCTACGCGCCGGCCGCCGCACAGTGCGAAAGACGGCTAAGAGGATTTGAAATAACATGTCGCTGAATTTGAGTCACCTTCCGTTGAAGTGATGGTATGTGTTGACAGATGTGACACAGTTGACACGTCAATCAACGTGGAATCGCCTTCTGTCAATTTGACGTTATATTTTGGATTTTTGGCTACATTTTATAACTAAATAATGACTTATTTAATGGTTAACCTCTAAATATTTATTTACATAACCTCAAAGTCAGAACTTTCATCATGTGACTCTTCTTCAGAAAGTGAATTTGTACTTGAAAGTATTAACATTGATGTAACTTCGATCCAATGCCTTTGTAGTAATTTTTCTCTATACCATTTTTGAAGTCAGTGGGTTAGATGCAATTAACGGCCTGCGAAGCACTTCTTTTCTTTTTCTTTCTTCCAGGTTGCACTTTTTTCGTGTGTGTGTGTGTGTGTGTGTGTGTGTGTTTTCAGTGTGTTTAAAAACACCATACAGATCCCTCCTTGTTAATAAAGAGCTATCAGTACCAGATCATGAAGGGGAAAAAATGAATATTGTAGGTAGAAAAGCTAACAAAACTAGATGTGTATCATCATAAACGAAGACCTTATGCAAAATGGGCAAACATGGGCAAACTTGATTAATGTTTGAAAATAGATGAATTCCAGAATCAGATTCAGTTAATATCATAGCTCGGAAACTCCCGGAAGGGAACCAAAAAAGCAATATGAAAAACCGGATTTTAAGAAATTTAATTCCATTGTGACACGTGAAGTTTCCACTTGAAATTATTAAATTAATATTTCAGGAATATGGTTTTTGGAAATGCATATCTCCACTTATCGTATCCATAGCACGTACGTTTCTTCTAGTCTAGAGAGCAAAAATATTTACATCGAAAAACACACCTCTCTTCTTACTGCGGTGCAAAGTTGTGTGCCGCACATCATTTGTGCAAGTTCGAACTTGCACAGCAGGAAGTGGCGTCATTCCCCCACCCTTTTCTGATCGGGGAACGACAAAAGACACATTTTTCTACCCGTTTCATGAGAAATGTAGCTGATGAAATATACTTTGATTTTGGCCTTTTTCCAACTTGCCCCTCCTCTGTCCCACTGTGCGTCGGCCGCTGCTGCAGTGGTTGCGACGTGCGCTTGCACGAGCTTTGGTGGTCGCTTCCCGCCAGTGGAGGCTTCCGACAGGCGTTCATGGCTGTTTCCTTGTTGTAGGAGTTAAGTGCTGCAGCTTATCAGATTTGGTGGCGTGCTAACCGGGTTACTGCATTTTTCCTTCTCAATGTGCGTTCGTTTCAGGGGAAACTGTTCGCTTAGATACGTACGTTGTGGACAAAACTGCTGTATGCGTACTTGAAAGAAAGTGATTCTGAAGCCAGAGTTCGTGGTGTCTAAAAAATGTTAGTTTGCTAACCAGTAATAGCGAGTTCGATGCGATAAATAACTAATCTCTCAATATGTGCATGGTGGCTTACCAATTCAGAAGAAAATGTTTTGTTTTGCAGAATATGCATGTAAAAGTGTGAAAACTACGTGTGTAAGATTTAATTGACTAAATGATTTTGCCTCAGTGAAGAATGCGCGAAAAGAATTGCCGTGTAACACGAGCCAATAGTAAAACGTTGCCTTTAACTCTGAATTTTGCGTAATGGGTTTTCCCTTCTTTTATCTACTCTCTTATCAGTTGATTAATTCATTGATATTCATATCCCTCTCACTGAAAGATCACGTATTATAGGAAATGGGGCTTACAGAAAACCCATTATGCCGTATGATTTTGTCTATAACTATACGAATAAGCCCTTGAGATGTCGCTTCGGGCCTAGAATAATTTTATTTTCTGCTACGATTTAATCTTACATAAAACACACACAAAATTGGTTCGTGAATCTCGCATTGTTGTGAATGTGTGTAAATTATATTCTTCGTACTAGAAAGATTTCCCATTCTTAATAATAGATCTAGACGGCTTTCGAATTTCAAAACTACTGTTTGGCGGAATGAAGTTGCACTTCCTCACACATTTTCTGCTACACAGAGGGAGAGTATTTTCTTGGTTTGGAGCAAGTTCTGTCTACTCCGTACTGAACTTTTGTCAATCAAATTAATTAAATCGCGCACTCGTTGAGTCTTTACTGCTAAGAAAGTTGTATGTTACATGTATGTTGTAGGGTCGTGCTTTTATGCTTTCAAAACAGATGATTATTTTCGTAGGTTTTATGTTTTTCACTTCTAGCAATTTGTTGGTGTTAAGAACATAGTACTAATCGCGCACTTTTTCTTGATACTCCAAAGCGTGGTGCGAGGGGGGAGGCGGATTCTGTATACGTCACGGAAGTGTAGTGTTGTCAACGTCATCGACAAAACTCAGCATTATAGCGCATCTGGGACCACATAACAATGAGAAACAAATCAAGTTTTGTTTAAAAAATCGGAATAAATATTTAATAGTTAAAGAAAGTATTGAGAAACAAGAAGGAGCGACCGGGAGCGGTAGCTCAATGCATCAACTGATGTTACTGCAGCGCCTCTGACCGGGAGGTCCTAGGTTCGAGTCCTGATGCGGCAGGATTTTCGACACTAGCTTGTCAGCTAGGTCGAGTTCAGTCGCTGTCCGGAGGAGAATTCTAGCGGCCGGCTGCTCTGATCGGTACTTTTCCGTGGTTTCTCCGATCAACACCAGGCGAATGAGCAGTACCCTACCAAACGGGCTACGGACCGCGCGCGATCTGTCCTTCCTCTTCATTGTCCTATCCTCTCCCCTTACACACACACTTACACTAACATGCACTACACTACCACATATTCCGGGAGACCGGTCGGGAGGTTAGAGCTTGTCCCGGCTGGGGCGGTGCCCCGCTGGTGGGAGAGTCCTGGTTAGAGGGAACCCACTAGCCGACGGTAGGTCGGCGCCGGATCTCTCCATCCAGTGGGGAAAGATCACCGCGCATATCCCGAGAAAAACATGCCCCACACTAACGGGACTAATGACCAAAGCAGTTGACGTGCCCGGAAACACGAAAAAATCAAATCAAATCAAGAAGGAGCACCGTACGCGTAGGTCGTTAGAAAGAGAGAGCGAAAACTGAGAAGCCCTCATTGTAAAAGACGAAGGTGGGCAGCACTGCAAACTGAATCACGACATTCCGACTGGAGCTGATATTTTCTACCGGGCCGTGCTATTCCGGGCTGAGCCAGAACTAGGGAGCTGGAGGATCACGAAAACGTGCGCGCATAGTACTTTTTGAACCAATGTGATTTTTGCGACTGTCGCTCTAGGAAGCCTCGTATTGATGCATGCGTAACAGAATCAGCCGCCATTGTGCTCTTAATCTTATTAGCATTGACAGCTGATGAGTAGAACTTACCTACCTAGCGTGAATCCATTCCGCGCGTAAGCAGCGCTGTGGATGTTATGCAGTGGGGTCTTTTGTGGGCGTGTTTTGTGCGTCAATGCTGGGAAGTAGCCGCCCGGTTTGCTCCTGTGGAGCCCGTCCGTCAGCGCCCGCCGGACCTCAGTGAATCTCGTCGCGCACTCGCGCTTTGTCCTCGGAGGCAAATGCCCTCTATTGTCTCTTGATGCATGTCTTATGCGGGCTTGTCACGTGTTTGCATGGCATAATACGGCTGTACGCGTTGTGCATTCACTCGCCAATATTTTTTATGTGAACAATAAAATGTATTTCAAAATTGATAAAATTTTGCTTTAACTGTAAAGCTACGTGTTGTAGTCCCCTACATCCATGCATGTCCTTATTATACAGGTTAGTCAGTAACTGTAGCACCTCCTATAATTTTTGAACGGTTGAAGTTATTGCAGTGTAGTTTTCACGGAAGTTCGTGAAGAAATGGGGCTTCTTGATGTATGTATTTGTTTCCGTTTTGCCACTTGTATTTTCAAGATATTGAGGTGACTTTGTTTTCTTCAAATGGAACTATACGTATTTTTTAGTCTACCATGACGGACGTAAAAAGATGAATCCAATGATATACATATTGTCGTATGTTACATACTTATGTTTCTGAGTAATTTTGAATTTTTGCGACTAGTATTTAACAAATATTGTAACGCCCCGAGCGCGTGCTAGCAGGGAGAGCACCAACCTTGAGTGGTTGACTGTTAAATTCAATATATCCGTTAAATACGAGTCACAAACAAATAAAAATTACTCAAAAAATGTTTATCTAACATATGTCAATATGTATCATTGGATTCGTATTTTTACCCAAAAAAATTACCTTAGTATCCCGTAAAATGGATTTGTGACTGTCTATAAAATGTAATTATTGGAACTTTTATTAAGAAATAAAAAGTAAACTAATATAAAAGTGATTTGAATTACCAATTTCCAGATAATCATGTCAAAATTACGTGATGCAGGAGGCGCTCAAAACAGATGCATTAGAGCATAGCCTCATGGTTATTTGGTCAAGGTAGTTTGCTGTTTTGCCGTAGGTACGTTTAAAGCACGGATACGTGAGCCATGGGTAATCATTTGCTTTTCATAGATAGAGGTTGTTAAACGTGATATTAAGTCATTAGAAATTCCAATAGGTTATCTGTCTCGAACGTGTAATTTTATTTTGCATCTCTTTATCCCAGCGTTTACCCCATTTATTGCCCCCGAGTTTCATCTCGCGTACGAGAAAACTTTTGTGATTGGACCGCTTAACCAAAAACAATTGTTTTGTAATTTTTGCAAAACCTGATCAGATTAATTTCATAATTGTAATAATATATCAGAAAATGTTGTACGTAATAAGAGCCGGTAATAATATTTTTTGTAATCCTCGGTAACCATTGAATATGAAGATATTTGAGTTGTAATTAATATTATTCATGAGAGTTTAAGTCTCTACCTGCCAGTGAAATAAGTTTGCAAGAAAATGACATTGTACCCTGCATCCTGGTTCAGCTTTATTGCATTGTCAGCCGTCAAAACGTTGGTTGTTATAACTGGAAGATAATTTTTGCGAATCAGGATGCAAATCTCTCTAAAAGCTCTTCAGAGATCTGTAAAGTGTACCACACATGAGAACAACATTTTCTTTATTTAGAACAGTCCTTATCGGAATTCGTCTTGCCTTTTATGTGCGGTTTTAATGCGCGTTTCCTAAGCTGCCCGTTTGCTTCGTCACGTAGTTCCCTTCTGCCTTATCTCAAATTGAATTAGGAAGGCTTGTAATATGAGTTATGTAAGCAGTACAAAGCTGACGGAACCAAACGACAACCAAATACAGAATCGTAAGGAGAATGAAAGGCTAATTAAATGAGTTTACTATTCCGAAATTTCAGACTCTGTCCATTTTTTCTAAAATATTTTAGATATGGCATAAACCGGTTGGGATATCAAGTACAATAGGTAAATAACTTAAAAAACTCTAATTAAACATTTGAAAATTAAATGCCAGTGTAACACGAAAATGTTATATTCCCGAATTTTAGGCGCTTTCCATTTTTTCAGATCGCTCGATTATGTTAGTTTCAGATAACGCTAGGGTCTGCTAGCTTAAGATTGCTTGTTTCGTGTGTGTTGATAGTGAGTGCGACCGCCACAAATGTTCAACCACAATATAAGACGCCCCGCAGAGGCTTGGAAAAGAGTGATACCATCTGTGGAATTCGCATTCCTTCATACGTTGCGTAAGCGAGTGATAACACTTAAATTTTTTGTGTGCGGCTGTGTGTGGGTGATAATTTGGGAGTGGCGAAGCTGCTTTCTCTTTCTTTTCACGGCCTCCGCTTTTTGTTTGTGGGCGGGGACTCGCATTTCGAGATAACAAATAACTACTCTGGAGATAATTCCACAAGGCCGATTTTGCGACGAACTTGTACCAGTTAGTACTTCGGGGTCGCTCGATTACTTGGAATTTTAATGTTTATGAATTAGATCCGCGAGATATATTGTATGTCATTTGCATTAATTACGTCGTGAAAATGCCATTTTACAGGAGAGAGAAAACTCTAATAATTGCTTTTCTTTGTTTCGCGCATGTCAATACATAATTGTATTTCTAACAAATAACGCATGATTAAAGAACTAATTGTATTTTTTTCTTGTTCTATAAAGCGTACATAACTTATTTTCTAAAAAGGACGCATGGCTGGTTTTGCACGCGCAACGAGCTTTACTAGTGCGTTACAGATTCTAAACGAAAATCATACACTAGTATATTTGTTAGCTGACTGTTTGTATACCTACAAATTACTGGATTTATTTTTTAAGTGTACTTGTATCTGGAGACTACTTCCACAATTAATTCGAGAATTAAAGATTCCTCTTTTCCACATGTGCTCTACATCAATCCGGGAGTAACAATTTAATGGATTGTTGTTGCGGGTTGCATTTTCTCCCTTGTCATTTTGCAAAGAATATGACTTCAAAATGGAATTCCATTGATGGGCGACACAAGTGATTTAATTTCTAATCACAAAATAATTGTTCCGAGTAATCAGAAATTAAATGCTGGAAATAAAATAAAAATCAGTTCCCATTGATAAATTACTAAGAAAAGTATAAAAATTAGCATTTGGTGAAAGTACTACTCGTTTTTTTATAAGTCTGAAAGCATAATAAGCATCATCCATCATCTAAGAGCGCATTCAACCATTAAACTTATGTTTTTTGTCCTACGTTTGTCGAAATGTGTGCTTCATTTTCCATGTACGATTTCAAATCGCTTAAAAGTACAATTGTCTATACTCTTGGAAACAAAACTAAAATAAATAAGGTATTCACTTTTGAAATGGCATTGTATTTTCGTTTACTCCTATTTCCCCCTTTCCGTGTATTTGTGCTGCCACTGGAGTGTAACTGCTAAAGTCTTCTTAAAAATGTAAATTTAACAAATGTGTCATTGTTTGCATGAGTTTGTAGTTTTCATTGTTCTATCGTGTTGTAAATGTGTGAAATGATGGAGGTTCTCCTCTTTACGAAATGCGAGTTCCTTTTAAAGGTGAAAATTGGTTCCGAACGTAAACGCGATTCCCAATGGCGAAATTTAATAATGTAGGACGTAGTAGCTCTCTTTGAACCTTCCATTGTGCATCTATGGAGATTGTGTGACACCATTCCCAAAAACTGATAATGATATCATTCTGCACGCGCTGAACTGACAATTTGGGGAGTTATCAACTAGAGCTGTTCAGCTCATTTGAGCGTCGGAAGAATATACTTCGCGGAGCTATGTGTTTTTCGGCGGTACTCAACTGTTATAGAATCGGTCAAAATGTCGGTTGCTGACCTGAAACTACTATATCTGTTAAAATGATAACGATAGAAAGAAATTCACTGATTGAATAACGATGCAGGTTGTGATGTTCTATTCTTTAGAGCTCACAAACATTTTCCTGTTTAACTCCATTGAGTACTGCCGATTAACTGTCAAATTTTAACATTAACAATAGCTTGAATTATATACAATAATGGAAGGGGCAGTAAGAAAAGTGATTAACAACAATGATTCTACCAGAAAATGGAAGCAAAAAGTTTCATTACCGAGATGTCAAACTATCATAAAGTACATAACATGGAGATCAATATAGATTAAATGCCTCTCGAATTGTCTTTTGAAACTGTGCCATCGCCTATATATGGCTTAGGGTAGGGATCACAGAATTTTTGAAAACATGCACAGAATTCATTTCTCCCCACAGCACCTCACACACAGTTTTTAACTTTTTTTACGTAAAATAATTAAAATAAAGCTGAACTAGTTTTCTTGTTATTTTCATTCAGTGAAAATTGCTGAACCTTCGTTTAATAGCCACTCCTCCCAAGTAAAGAAAACTCATGAAGGACTGTGTAGGATTTTTGAATTTTCAACATTGAGACCATATTTTCCTATTTTGCCCGGTTAATATACGTGAAAAAAGTGCTTTATTCTTGTTTTATACGTTAATATACCTGGAAAAAGTACTTATGTAGAAAAAAAATTTCATAACTCTAAGAAATAACTTTTAAATAACAGTGGGCAGATTTCGAAGGGGGAGGGCGCTTTCTGAAACGCACGGCCCCGAGAACATTGCTGCTCCGTCCTTCCCCGGGCGCGCCAGGCGAGGTGTGCTTCCGGGAACGCGCGCCGGGGCCCTTCGCGGGGGCGGGGGCGGGGCGGGGACGGGGACGGCGTGGCGAATTCCCTGCGGGCGCCCTCCGCGTCGGACGGCCTGGCCGGCGGCGGCGGCGGGCGCCTTCATTCACAGCACGGGCGCGACGCCGCGGCGCGGCGGCCGGGTTCTTCGGCCGGCGAAGTGGGTCAAAGTCCTCCCGGAGCTGGGGCATGAGAAAGCGACGCCGAGCGCCCGCGGCGACGCCACCGCGACGACGGGGGCGGCGGTGGCGGAGGCGATTGCACAGCCTGCCGCGGTGGCGACGGTGGTGGTGCTGGCGGTGTGGTTGGCTGAGGCAATGGCACAGCTAGTGGTGGTGACGTTGGCTGGGGCGATGGCACAGTTAGCGGCGATGGCGGTCTTGGTGGTGGTGACGTTGGCAGGGGCGAAGGCACAGCTAGCGGCAGTGGCGATGGTGTTGGTGCTGACGCTGGAGGCGGCTGTGGTATTGGTGGTGTCAGGCGAAGGTGTTGGTGGTGTCGTTGGCTTAGGCAATGGCACAGCTCGTGGCGGTGGTGGTGACGTTGGCTGAGGTGAAGGTGTTGGTGGTGACGTTGGCAGGGCGATGGCCTGCGGCGGTGGCGGTCTTGGTGGTGTGACGTTGGCAGAGGCGATGGCACAGCTAGCGGCAGTGGGATGGTGGTTGTGGTGCTGACGGTGGCGACGGGTGTGGTCTTGGTTGTGTGGTTGGCAGAGGCAATGGCACAGCTAGTGGTGGTGACGTTGGGGGGGGAGCTGGCGGCGATGGCGGTCTTGGTGGTGGTGACGTTGGCAGGGGCGATGGCACAGCTAGCGGCGGTGGCCATCTTGCTGATGATGACGTTGGTAGAGGCGGGCTAGCGACGATGGTGTTGGAACTGACTGTGGCAGCAGCGGGGTGCGGCGGGGCAGTGGGCGGTGGCGTTGGTGATGATGGCGACGGTGGCGGTGCTGGCGATGGCAGTGTGTGCGATGAGGGTGGCGATAGCTACTTGTCACCGCTGACGTCTCTGTGACGCCAGCACGCCTACCACGTATAGCCGCGGCATAATTCCATTATCTAACCACACCCACTACCGTCTTTGTCAGGCTATTCGAAGGCGAAGTCTCTCATGATGCCCTCGATGTAAGAAGAGTTTCTGCTCCAAAACAAGCCAGAGCGAAGTCATGGAAGTTACCGAACCTCGCCCACCAACCTCTTCAGCGTTTAGTAACCGGGTAGAATGAGCGTGGTTGCATCCGTTCGTTATGGCTAGACCTCTTCCGAACGAGCATTTGAGGTGCCATTCGATGTGTGTCCGTTTACTGGAGGGGAACGTCATTTTTTCCTTCCTGGGCCGTTCAGGTCATTGAGAGAAATTTCTCGAAAGAACGTGTTTGGGAGAGGGTTTAAAGACATAAAACACGATTTTGGGGGCATTAAACACACAAAACTCGTTTTCGGTGTTTTAAGGCACCTACTGTGGCAATCAATAACTCTTTCCGACAAGAACATTCGAATAACTTTACTTAGCCGTATCCTTCTAAAATTAGTAAACAATTCTAGAATAAATGTTTTTTTGGGGGGGGGGAGTGTCAAGGCACGTGGAAAGATGAAACACCATGAATTAGTACACTGCCTTTTAGTCATGTAAAGAAGCATTAGGACTTGATTTATCCGTTTTATGATAATTAAACCTAATATTATAACAAAACAAAAATATTTTTAAAATGTATTTCTGTTGACACTTTTTCATAAACTGTTTTGACGCCTCAGGGTGAACGAGTCAGCCAACTGCACTGTGTTTAAATTTTATTTTTATTATGAACTTTCGTAACATTTTTTTAAACCCTCCGGACGCGCCTCGTTAAGCTAGTTTTCAGTGGAGAAAGATTTGTAATGTTTTCTTTCTCGAATAACATAAAGAGAATGAAAAGGAAAAAGAAACGTGTGTACTCGAGCAACGGTTAAGATATAATTTAATTTGATAATGTACGTCCACTAGAGCACGGAAGTTTTCATTAAGGTCGGGTTACCGCATTCAAATCAGACTCTTTAAATTTAATTAAGTTTTAATCGTTAATTAAGAATCTTAGTTGGTATTCTTTATTTTTACTTCCTCCTTCTTCGTCTTTTTCTGTTGCTCCATTTTCACACAAGGGCGTGGGTATTTGCACGCTCTACGTACACACACATACACACCCTCGCTCCCTGCCCTCTCGTCAGAGCCGCCACGTAGTACGTCATTGTGGTGAGAAAACGAGGTGAGCTGCTCTCGGTTTTTATACGATGACCGTGAGTCGCTGGAAAAATGTAGCACTCGTGAAAGTCTTTCCGTCTGAATTTCACCTAATGTAGATCGACGCTTGCCCCCGTGTGGACTCTCGATTTTTTTCGTTTAATCGCACGCCCGCTGCGATCAACGAGGCTCGCAGGCGTCGAGCGGAATCAAAACGGGTGGCTCATGCAGTCGGAACCGATTATCGACGACGATAGTTTTGAAGGAGGGCGATACTATCGGAATAAATATAAAGTCCTGAAATAAAATGTTGAAATCGGTAACACAAATGCATTATTATACCTGTATTCTATTGCTTGAAATAAGGCACATTACGTTTTGAACTGCAGTTTTGGTAAGTGCTTGAATCGTATTTCTTCGCCCTTCGTAATTTTTTTATTAACAATCAAGAGAGCTATTGAAAATTGCATTCATTGGGATTTTAATACGTGGTGAATTTATTACAATATAAAACCTTAGAACAGCGTGATTTCACTCTGAATAGAATCTTCTATTTTCATTTGGTTATCAGTTCATATTTATCGTGAAATGTATGATTACCATTCATTTTTTTACAAGGCTCCGGATATTACATGTGGTTATTCTTTTCAAAATCAACAAGAACCTTGGTTCTTTTCCGGACGCGTTACTGGGATGTACGCTGTGAGGTAATAAAGAGGTCCTTGTATCCTACCTGAATGTCGAGTCTGATGCTGCTAACCACAAGGAAGGATAGGTGCTATAAAACCCGGTGCTGGCTCGTCTCGACCGGAGCGGAACTGGAACCCACGATGCTGTTTTGAGCCTTCAGTGATCCAGAGCGTAAGTGCAGAAAGCTTGCAGTTCGATGTCCCCGTGGCAGACAAGCAGCAAGTGGGGTGGGTGGGTGGCCAACGAATAGGTAGTGAAGTAGGCGAACGGGCGTGCGAGCGGGCGGGTGACCGGACGGGCACGCGAGCGGGCGGGCGAACGGGCGGGCGGGCGAGCGGGCGAGCGAGCGGGCGAGCGGGCGAGCGGGCGAGCGGGCGAGCGGGCGAGCGAGCGGGCGAGCGGACGGGTGAGCGGACGGGCGAGCGGACGGGCGAGCGAGCGAGCGGGCGAGCGGACGGGCGAGCGAGCGGGCGAGCGGACGGGCGAGCGGGCGGGCGGGCGAGCGGACGGGCGAGCGGAGCGGGCGAGCGGGCGAGCGTGACGGGGGGGCGTGGGCGCGGGCGTGGCGAGACGGGTGAGCGGACGGGTGAGCGGGCGGGCGTGCGGGCGGGCGGGCGTCGCAGTGGCTGCCAACTCGACCAGTGGGTGGCCTCGTTGAGTACATTTGATAAAGCAGACGCTGGTGGCGATAAGTACAGCGGTGTCGCGCTGCGGGGCACTCGCTGTGGAGGAAAATTCTACTGTGGTAGCAATGTACATCAGATTAGGAATAGTATTGCGTACATTTTCATGCCTCCTCTGTCTCTCGTTGCGATATGTTTGTTATGACGTGTTTGGAGGGAAATATACGAGCTACCGAGGCACTCCTGGAGGGAAATTATAGGCAGGGCACGAATCAGCTTATTGGGTGATCTGGTAAATGGAGTTCAGCGTAATAAATGAGAGGGCAATAGTTTGATGAAGATATAGTTGTAACATCCCAGTGAGCTGCCAATATCTTCTACTGATTTAAGCATCCTAACCGTAGTATTTGTCTTCTGCATGAGTGACTGTCCAAGAAAAGTGAGTGAAGTGGATTGATTTTTACTATCTTTTTAAAACGTGAATAAACTTTGTATTTAACCTTTGTGTTGGATGCGATTTAAAAGTCTAATGTAGTCAATTGTAGTAGGCCTTTTGAAAAAAGTTCCGTTGATATTAATAATTCTACAAATCATTTAATTCGTTCGTATAATTATAGTTTCTGTTTCTCCCAGACATTGCAATTCGCAAATAGAAAATAGGCCAAAATTCATTGTAAAATTAACTTCCTTGTAATGGCCTAACAAACGTTTCTCATGTTTTCAAATAGTGTTATTCGATCATTCTATGTATTTTATGTGTTCATAATAAGTATTTTGTTTCATATTACGTGCGTATTTATGGGTAAAGTTTCTGTGTTGCCAAAATGTCATGCGTGACGCACTTTTAATGTGTTTATCAGATAATTAGATTGCATGTACATCAAGGATGTAAAGTATTTTAGTTTTTGACGTAATCTTGAAGCTAGATAATCGTTACCACATGCTTATATTTATTGTTTAAGTAGATAACGTGCTGGTAGCCTTGCAAATTTGTCTGCCCACAGCCTGGCAACGTTAAGCGTGACATGAGAATATTGTGTTTATTGTACATTCGGTACCATTGAAATTATTTCTTCTATTTCATGTGTGTACTTTAAACATGTGTTTTCTTTTTCGTAATAAAAAATTATCCTTGTTTCATGAAAAAATATTATTATTCAAATGAATAGTAATTTTGTTAAAGAACTTATTGCAAAATGCCGAGAGATTTATTTCTCCCAACACAATTTATTGTTTTATTCTCTTAAGATTCTGTCGAAAACAATGTGCTCTAGAAATCGCAATCCGACAAATGTCTGAAATGAACGTCTATTACGTTGGGGGCAAATGCGTTATGAATGGCAACCTGTTCTGTTATTTGTTTTTATTGGAGTAGATGGGTTGTAGTCATGATTAGAATTGTAATGATCATAATTTGCGTTGGCGGGTAATTTTGTCTATTAATAATGCTGAAACATAAATAACCTGAGGATGTTTTCAACAGAATAAGTTTCTCAAACTAATTATTCCGAGTGGGCATAACCAAAGGTTAATTCTTACCGAAATTCATGAATGTTAATTTTATAGAATGAGAAGCCATGATATCCGTTAATGTTATGTTGTAACCTGACGTAGTATGCCAATGTAAATACCTTTTGTAAAACATGTAGGTGTTTATCCAAGAAAACCTGGTATCAAGTCGTATCAGTTACCCATGCCCTCTCCGACGGCGAAAAATTGCTTTGAAACAAAACTTAATATAAGATGGAACTAAATTCTTGTTAATATTGAAAATTAAAAATGGTCAATTTTATTCCAAGTTGAAACGGCAAGCACCTCTAGAAACAGAAAAAAAACTTATTCTTGCCTGATACCTCTACAGATTGACCTATGTTATAACTCCCGCCTCTCTCCGAAACAGCTCAAAAGTTCGTCGAGGTACGCTGTATCGTTACACCTCTTCACTTAACTCTTCTGGCTCTTCTGTTTTGGCACCTGATTCTGATAGGTGCGAATCCTGGTTACTTTATTGATAAAGCCTTTATTACGGTTACCTTACCGTATGTTGCGAACGGGTCACAATGAACAAGGAACTGATACTTAACAATCGGGGGCGGGAATGTTTAATAGGTGATTGTGATAAATGTCTATCTACCCGGGTAACGAGGTGTTTGTCCTAGTATGGAATACTTGCCTTTGTCAGTATGCTACTAGCGCATGGTGGAAACATGCAAGTCTTACCCTGACTTGAACCGTCAAAACTTGCACAGAAGTTGCGGACGTATGAGGTATTTATGTCAGATTCAGAGTAAAGAGCATTCACTTGTACAAGTTGACGAATGGAATTTAGATAACTTGAACTTCAGAGCTGCAGCGGTCACCCTGTTCGCCTTGTAACTCTGGTTACAGAACTTCAAACCCAGTCTATCTTTGTGGAATTTGTGGTGCATAAAGCGGGATTACAGCATATTTTCTCGGGGTCCTTGCGATTCTCCTGCCTCTCTTTCCATTATTTATCATCAGTCAAACCGTGTCATCAGCCACTCATCAAACCAATCATCTCCGTCATGGCCGAGAATGCTAAGGGCTGAGGTGAGGACACAACGAAGGATAATAATCTGATAACCTGGCGACCCGAGGTGTTGTTGCAAGACCGCTCACCTTTCAATTAGTTACGTAATATTCCAAAACTCCGTTTCCCTTCAGATTCGGGATGAGTGTAATCTCTGTATGCATACCAGAGTTCTTGTGATTTTGCTCAAACTATCTTCCACCCTAATGTATTCTAGAATAACCATCCGCACACCGACTATAAATTTTCCCAGGTGGAATGTCATTTGAGAGACGGCTTATAGCCGGCATGTAACGCGTTTGCTTCGATCGTTGATTGCAGTTGCACGCCCTTGAAGCTTTCCTGTCAAGAAGGTCGTGACTCAAAATACGGATCTGACGCACGCTGTGGGCGGCCTTGCACTCTAAATTCCACGCCTGAAATTTAATTAATCCTTTTTAGTTTGGCAAATTTTGTTTGAAGAATTTATTGCTAGAGAGCTTCCGTTTTGAAATGGTATAGTTAGTAAAATGTTTGTTGTCTAACCGTTCCGTCGTATCTTAAAAGAAAGAATCGAAAATATAATGCGAATTTCTACATATTTTCATTGCATCTGTGAATTAACATGCCCATTAATTTCATGGTCGAATTTAATACGTTCAGATCTTGCAAATTTCATATTCAGTGCATTTGTTTTCGCATCTAAAAGGCTATAATAACTGAAAGGATATTTACAGCAGCATTGAACTTGAGTTTAGATGTCGAATCCGAGACTTTTGGAAGAAAATTTAAATGATGCAGATGTTAACAAAGCCTCTAATATTTTACATTCCCTAGTTTATTTCTGTGAGAGCATTCTATTTCGTAATGTAAATGAAGTGAGAGGTTACTGTAGTGAAAAGTTTAGAAGTCACCATGATGATGATTGCCATGCTGCGTAGGCATGGCAAGGACATCAAGTCCCCATGATGATTGCCAGTAGCTGAGCGTAGGCGAGAGTAGAGTCTTACGTCTTTATGTCCACCCCTTTTCTGGACAAAGGAGTGGTGGTTTAGCTCAACAGATGGAAATAAAAAACGAGATCTCCCTTTTTAGGACACCTTAGCCATTAATGGGACATCTGAGTTTATTCATTAATTTCTTCTCTATTAATATCACATTGTGTTGATGTGAAACACGCGTATATGGAAGGACTGGTAGCGCTCCGGTGGCGACCGACATAACCTCAAATTAAGCTGCCTGGGCGAGGGCAGCGAGGCGTTGAGGTGAGCACGGCACGCTAGGCGGCCTCCCGCCCCTCTCCGCCCCTTTCCACCCACCCAACTTCGCCCTTTCATCTTCATCATCCTCTCTCCGACCCTCCCCTCTGTAACTAAATCTTCCGTCTCCACTTCTCTGTGTTGCCTCAGACTGCTACGCCTCGTCCCACATCTCGCACCGCCTCTCCCGCGTCGCCTCTCCCTGCTCTCCCGGCCTCTGCACGCTCCCACTTCTCCCCGTTCCTGCTTCATGCCGCACCCACCTCTCCCCGGTACCACTCTCCCCGTACCACCTCTCCCCGCTACCACCTCTCCCCGCTACCACCCCTCCCCGCTACCACCCCTCCCCCCCGCTAAAACCTCCCCCGCTCCATCTCTCCCCGCCTCGCATCTCGCAACTCCGCTTCTCCCTGAACCGCCTCCCTCCGCCTCCCTTTTCCGCTCCGCTCCTTCCAGACCTGCCCCTCCAACATCGCCCCTTCCAGCGCCGCCTCTTGCAGCTCCCCCCCCTTCCAGCCCCGCTCCATTTTGCCGTCCCTCCTTTCCCCCCCCACGCCCGCCCCCCCCCCCCCCCCCCCCCCCCCCCCCCCGTTGGCCCGTCCCATCTCGCCCCGCTTCACCCTTCCTACTCCGGTGGAGTAGGCAGCCCTGCTTTGTTTCCCGGGGACCACGTGCGTGTTCCAGGCGGACGGGCGCGACTCGGACGGCAGCGGGAGCGTGGGCAGCGACAGCGAGGGCCGGCCCAGCCCCGAGCAGCGGCGCAAGCGGCTGGTGCGCGCGCGGGGCACGGCCCGCTCGCAAACGTCGCTGGGCAGCTGGCGCCGCTCGACGCGGGCGACGGCGGCGACGGCTCGGCGCAGGCCTCCGACCAGGCCGCCTCCGCCGCCGCCGCCGCCGCCGCCGAGTCGGACGCCTCCACCTCGGGCACCGACACCCTCGAGGACCTGGCGTCGGCCTCCACGTCGGCGCCCGGCGCCGCCCCCAGCTCCTCCGACGCCGCCCAGTCCGACACCGTCAAGCGCAAGAAGAAGAAGCAGCGCAGCATCTCGTGCACGTCGCCCGTCTTCTCCGACACGGAGAAGAAGGGCGCGCACGCCGCCGAGACCCCCAAGAGCTCCACCCCGGTCGACGAAATCGGCCGCCACGACGACCAGTTCGCGGCGTCCGACGGGGAAGAGGACGGCTCCAAGACGCCCAAGCCCGAGTTCCTGCTGCTGTCGGACCGCAGCAAGCAGCAGAGCCGCGACAGCGGCTTCGTCGGCAGCTGCGACGACCTGCTCAAGCAGCGCAGCGGCGCGACCGAGCAGCTGCAGCAACAGCCACGACAACATCGTCAGCGAGGCGAGGGCGAAGCTGCTGCAGCAACAGCAGAAGCTCCAGCAGCAGCAGCCGCGCAGCAACAGCAGGCCTCGCGGAGGAGAAGGCCGCCAGCGCCCACGCGAGAAAACGGGCGCCCCCCGGGCCCCGCGCCCGGCGGGGCGACGTCGGCGTCGACGGCGTCCCCGGCGGAGCGTCGCCAGTCCCCGGCGGCGCCGCCGCCGGCGTCCGCCCTCACGCGCAAGGACAGCTTCAACAACTGGAGCTCCGACGAGGAGACCAACCACATGATGTCCAAGATGCGCGCCTTCTTCAAGACGATGGTGGCGGCCGGCGGCGGCGGCGCCGGTCTGGGCGTGGGCGGGGCGGGCGCGGGCGTGGGGCCGCAGGCCGGGCCCGGCGCGCGCGGCACCCCGCACGCCAGCCCGCGAATGCGCGCCGGGCGCGGCTACGCGGCGCCCAAGCCCCCGCAGCTCGTCTACTTCGAGAACGAGCTCACGCGCCTCATGAAGACGGTGCCCGGCATCCGCGACGACCAGGTGAGTGTGACAACTGTGAGCGGGTGATGTGTGACTCGATAAGTATAAAATTCCGGTTATAGTGGACTTCTGGGGTCTAACACGTTTGGTTCACTATATCCGATATCAAAATTAAATGGAATTTTCTCCACAATGGTTGATTTTAATAATATAGAGATACAGGAAAATTCATTAATAGAACCAACTGAAAATTGCAATATTTTGATTTGTACTTAAAAAATTAATTATTTTCAATACTCCGAACATTTTTCATCAGTAATTTCTATACATCCTTCTTCAGAGTGTGTGCTCTCTCCATACTTGTTTTTGTCTCACGCTCTCACCATACTTCTCTCTCTCCATACTAGTTTGTTTTCATTATGATCCTTTCGTTTTCGTTACTTCGATGTCAAATCTATACAAAACAAAACTACTTAATTTGTAGCAAAACAAGGAAACGAGCTCTTAATTTCTTTCAAACGATGTTAACTTTTATTCAAGGAATATTTTTCTTATCATCTCTATTTCTTGTAAGTTATATGGTACATGATAATAATTGAGGAATGTGTTTTGTGTAAAACTTTTATTCAACCTATATTTTTCTCAATTAAAAAAAATAATAAAAAACATTCTCTTTAGCTCCTGTCGAATTTAAGTGCAGTACAAAGGCATTGTTCATGAGATAAGCGGTGCCCGCAAGTACCGTATGTGAATTGTATTTTGTGACCAGTTGGCTACGTAAACGGGGTAGCAGTCTACAGCCTTTTGTAGCAGTATGGCGGACGCCGATTACGCTCGGGAGCACCGTATGGGTGCGCTCTGAAAGGTCGCAGCCGCTTCCTCGATGGTTGCATGTTACACTGAATACGTTCACGTGCCGCAGCGATATGAGAGTCGTTGCTTCACTATTCCCCCGACTAATGTAATTTGTTAGACGAAAATTGATATTGAATATAGGCTAGGAACATTGGACATTATTAATGTTATTGAGAATTGGCATTGATATTCAAGTGAGGATCATACGTACATTTTCCCGAGGGTTTGCTTAGAATTTAATTATTTTATTCTGTAAATCTCTCTTATTCACACGTATTCTTCTATATCCAATTCACATTTCAAGAAAGAATTCTCAAGAAACAATAATGCTCTCTATAGATTTTTCTTCAACAATTTGTTCTTTACATACGAAGCAGATTAGATGTAAATGAAAATATACCGTGTGTACTGCTCTCACTTTACGCAGTAAGCAGGAAACAATAGCATGGAGGTAATCCAGTGAGTCACCTGGTCACTGGTGAAATCGCTCTCTTATCATCTTGATCAGATTGCGCGTCAGGTGTTGCAAGTGGATTTCGAATGTCCGGTGTGTTTTATCATTGTGGACATAGAGATAAAAATCCGATGGCAACACCAAACGCACATTTTGGGTTGTTTAATATTAAATTAACTGTTAAAAGTAGACTACGTATATGTCTTATATTTTTCTATGTTAGGAAAAGATTCTCTTTTACGAATTTGCCCTGCAGGGAGTACGGAAAAATTCATCTATGAGTTGTAAAATTAAAATGAGATATTAATTTTTTTGAAATTGAATGAGTTCTTAACATTTCTTGACCATCAATTTTCATACGGAATCGATTACTTCCTTTGAAAAAACATGTAAAAATGACACGGAGGGACCGAACGCATATGAGTTGAAATATAGAATGCTGTTGAGATGTAGTGTGTGTCGATGAATTGGCACAATTTTATGTCTCCCGTTATTCAGCATGGCACAATCAAGATCGCAAATTCCATTCCTAATTCGATCTAAAAGAGGATACAGTATTCGAGAAAGGCAGTTTTTTGTTACATCGTTAATGACATTTTATAGCTTGGCGTGTATTTCAATCATGAGAAGCTTTACTTGTACTTTTGGCATTGGTCAGAATGCTTTTTATTTATTTTATTTTTTGACCCGGATTTTCCCAAACATAAAAAAAGAACAATAGCTTTCTTCCCAGCTCTTAACTCTTTCCTTGAATTAGCTGAATATTTGCCACACCTGATTTGATATTTGATTATGCCACTTATTTTTACCTTGATTAAGTGCGGATTTCCAGACTCGAAATATTAAGAGCTCAAATTTTTGAAATTCAGAATGTCATTACGCGAACCCATTATCACCCCTTCCAAGAAATTTATATTACAATTAGATCTCCCTCAATTTACACGCACTATCACACGTGCGTAAATTGTTATATGTAGCTGTATGCCTCTTCATTCATTGAGTCGCTTTATCAACCGATCATATTGGCACTTTATAGCCCTGACGAAGGATGCTCGGAACAGAGATCAGGCTTTTAACTCGCCTTTGTCAGGATATCGCCTATGGTAGTTGAATGCCAAAGACGGCTTTCATACCTGAAACCAAAAATGTGTTACTATCTTCTCAATTTAATATTAGCTGAATGGTTGTTGTTGCTAAAAATATCCGGGATATAAGAGGTATAAACCACAATAGTAGTTGATACTTGTATCTACTACTATTGTGGTTGATACCTCTTATACCCTTCATATTTTATTATGGATTACCACAAGAACTCCGCTGCCACTACAGAATGTTACTGTTGCAATTCTACGGTGAAAGGTAACAATATGGCAGTATTTCATTTCTGTGCAAGTAGAAATGAATGGGGTGTTACGCGCTGAATGGCTGTCTTGCCCGACGCTGCTCGGCAGTGCCGTGTATCCCTTCCGAGTGCTAACTCAGTGGGAAGTACAATTATTCAAATTATCGTTTCCATGTTGTCGCGGCAGGAAGTATTATTCCGAAGCACAACATGATAAGAGCCAAAATTTATTGCTTTTTTATCCTTGAAAATAGATTTTATTACATGGGAGTTTTTTTTCTCCCTTTCAAAATTCTATTTTTAAGTAGTATATGACTTAGTGTAGGGATCACAGAATTTTGAAAATGTGTTTGCAATTCCCTTTTCCCCATAGCACATCATACGCAGTTTTTAACTGTTTTTTTACGTAAAATAAATAAATAAAAAAATAAATAAATAAACGCGGCCCGCGCTGCGAGCAGGTGCGGGAGATCGTGGAGTACCTGAGCAGCGAGGACGCGTGGAGCGACTCCTACGACTCGTCCGACTACACCAGCTCGGACCTGGAGGGCGCGGGGGCGGCGGCGGCGTACTGCGGGGTGCCGGCTGGCGAGGCCGCGCGCCGCGCCGCCCTCCAGCAGCAGATCTCGGCCAGCTGCCAGCAGATCATCAGCAAGTTCGACACGGGCCACGACGACGACGCCGGCGCCGCCGCCACCACGGGCGACGCCCCCACCGCCACCGCCGCCAACAACGCCGCCGCCGCCGCCTCCGGGTCGCCCGCCGCGGCCCGCGCCGCCGCCGGCAGCCCGTCGCCCGTCGTCGCCAAGGACAGCGCCTTCGTCTACCAGCGGCTGGTGGCGTCCTTCAGCAAGATGGCGACGGGCGAGCAGGCCGCCGCCGGCGGCCTCAGCTCCGACAGCGCCGGCACCCCGCACAGCTCCCCGCCGCTCATCGCCAAGGTGATGCACCACATCGGCAGCCGCCTCGTGGCGCTCATGCACGAGGTGTCCACCAGCGCCGAGCCGCACGCCATGGCTTCGTCCGGCGGAAAGGTGAGTGCAGGGCGCTGCTCCTCACCCTTCACCCTTTATTTTTTATTACTACGAAAGTCTCTATATCCCAATTGGTATTCTTGGCCCGAAATCACAGTTTCGAAGTTGTGGATGTTTTAACAATCCCTGAAATACTCTGCCCGAAGGGAACTGAAACTGGTTGTCCCTTGTCGCAGATTTGCGTCATGTGGAAAAACCCAAAGTCTATACTAAGGTTTCTACATTGCTGCTTTTGAAGTAAATCAGCTGTTATGGTATCTACCAATCGGAAGGTTGAAAGCCACCATAGTGACGTCACTGCAGGGACGTGTATGGTCCCGATTGGATGGCCCCATAACAGCTGATGAAATGTCACAGGCAGCAATGCAAAAATTGCAGAACTAATTTCTAGAGCCAATAAAAGCCCTGGTAGGTCAGTTTTTCGTTATTAGGTAACATTGTCAGCTTTTCGACCACACTGTCACTAGAACCGACAAAGGAGCGGAGCCAAATTAGTTGGCGAAATGAAGATTGGTCGTAGTGATTTGTGGAAGATCAGCCTTACTTTTTAAAGATCGTAGAAGAACAAATATGTTGTAATTAATTCGGAGAATACAATTGTAGACCAAATAACTAACCTAACAATTTCTTCTATAATGTGCTTCATTTAATTATAAAGCTTTCATTTCATGAATTTTCAGTATGACGAGAAAATGTTAATCTTTCTTCCTAAACGCAAACGAAACTACAAAGGATGCGTAGTTACGAGGACGTCAAAGTATTCTTCAAAAAATAAATCGTTCTGGTATCAATGTAAATATTCTATAATAGTTGACAACCGGTTTTATGCAACAGTAAACATTTCTAGGATATCATGAAAGTCCGTGGATTTGCTTCGTTTATACTCTATTCGTTTATTTGAGAACTCTAATTCCCCGTTACCCAGTTAGATATTTGTCGCAACACCGACCTACTTCTTCGTACGCTATGATGGGTAGCTTAACGGCTTTTCACATTATGAACAAATCCATGTGATAAACAAACCTACGTAAGAACATGGGCTTGAATCCCTTGGCTAACGAACTAATCGCCCTGGAATCTAGAATGAACGACTCTTTTCGATCTTCGCTCTTTAGTTGTATTAATTTGGCGACTGATTGAAACGCTCTGACAATAACCTGGTTCTATGTGACGTATTTGGCGATATATAAGACATTTTCATATATATCCGACCTTTGGAGAGTCTGATCGTACATGAACACATTTTCAAAATAGACTTGTAGAAAACCTGCTATGAATAAATGACATAGCATTTTTTTGCAGATACCTCCAAACTTTCCAAATGTTCTCCTGTAAACTTTCCTTGAAGTTAAATTGAGCCTTATTCATTAGAGCCGGCAATATGACACGATTCTAAAACGTTTGAATGACTTTGAAGTGTCCCATTTCGACCACCGAATTTAGTTGCCTGACCACAATGTATTTAACATATGAAAGTCGAAGCAGCAGCGCTTTTCCTTAAAATAAACAAATCTGATCCAATGCTAAGGGGAAGTTTCCTTATCACTTCATTCTTCGGCAACAATTCATTTCCGAAATATTTAGTGAATTGTTTATCTCGTTTAAACTCGAATAATTCATTCAGTGTATGTATTACATTCGTATCTGGTGGCGCACGCTGGTATTAAGTATTAGAATACTCGAATTCCCGAAACTTTTTGGTCGCAAACCACATTTATTTAAATTACTTTATTAATCCTTTAACCCCTCACATAATTTTTTTTATTGAAACTAAATGGTTGCGCAGCAAGAAAGGAGCTCGGCGAACACGTACGGGTAATGCCTTTAGCGATGTACCTGACATAAGCAGATTTTCATCTTTAATTAGGAGCCTATTGCAATCATAGAATTATTGAACAAACAAACATAATATTATTTTAAAAGGTACGTAGCGATGAGAGGATTAATTTTTGACTGATGTCGATCCCTCAATCTTTGAAATTATCGATCTCTAAAAAAGCTCCAATCGATCCTAGGTTGGTCAATAAAGACCACTTTGGGGTTGACTGCTGTAGATCAGGCATGTCACGGTCGCGGGCAAGATAACAAGCTTACTAGAGCTCGCGGGCACGACTTCCACAGAAATTGGCGCGAGATTTAAAAGTAAGGGTTGTACAAATGCTACAAAGTGGCAGGTAAGTCACTGGATATCTGGCTCATGACAGTCTTTGGTAGAAGTTACTTCACAATTATTGTCACATATTTACCTACATTAATTTCAATTTTCTCTATTACGCAAAGAAATTATACGTTAAAATGAAATAACACATCAGTCTGATTTCAAATTCCCAATTAAGAGTGAAATTTAACAAATTGAATCCAAATTATCTTGCATTTTTAATCGTGTTTAACAGGCAAATATTCTTGTCAGTTAAAAGTGAAACTGTCCGTCCTCAAGCGAGAATTGTTAACATATAGATACTTGTTAATTTATTTCCCATTACTGCTGAATACAATAAATAACTGAATCAATTACTACCACAACGCAAAACGAAAACAAGGAAAGAACTCGTCATTCAAACATATTCCTGTCACTCAGCAAAGATATTTATATAAGGGAGAATTTAGTAAGAAAATAAACATAAAATAGTGATAAGTAGTGAAGAATATAACCATAATTCAATACTCGGTTATTTGATGGACAAAATCTGGTAAACATATTTTTATATGAAGCCACTATACCCCGCCGCGTCCCGCTTCAGCTTGCTCGTATATGGATTCTTCCTGGATTTTAAGGGAAATGAGCACCGTTCAGGGGATGGTGCCTCATGTCCCTAGGAGCGCCGAGCTCCCCAGGCGGTCCTGCTCGTGTGGGCGCGGTTGGACGGTCCTGCTCTGTACTTGGGTTTTTCTTACCTGCCCGATGACAGTTCATGAGCTGTTACGGTGTCATCCAATCTAGAGCGAAAACGTCATCTCGGTGACGTCACTGTGGTGACGTTTAAGCTCTCGATTGCATGAACCCATAACAGCTGATGAACTGTCACCCGCCAGGTTACAGAAACCCAAGTACTACTCGCGCAACGTTTCTTGAACGATGAATTGAAGGAATGCGGGCAGAGTAGAGGAATTAGTTGTTTAGTCGGCCACTAGAGTATTTACAGTAATGCCAATCTCTGGAAAATCAAAGTCAAACCCGCCACACCGGGAGCGGTAGCTCAATGCATCAACTGATGCCACTGCAGCGCCTCTGACCGGGAGGTCCTAGGTTCCAGTCCTGACGGCGGCAGGATTCTCGACACTAGCTTTTCAGCTACGTCGAATTCAGGCGCTGTCCGGAGGAGAATTCTAGCGGCCGGCTGCTCTGATCGTTAGTTTTCCGGGGTTTCTCCGATCAACACTAGGCGAATGCCGGAGCAGTACCCTACCAAACGGGCCACGGACCGAGCGCGATCTTTCCTTCCTCTTCCTTGTCTTATCCTCCCCTTACACACACTTACACTAACATCCACTACACTACCACATATTCCGGGAGACCGGTCGGGAGCTTAGAGCTTGTCCCCGCTGAGGCGGTGCCCCCCTGGTGGGAGAGTCCTAGTTAGGGGGAAACCGCACTAGCCGACGGTAGGTCGGCGCCGGATCTCGCCATCCAGCGGGAGAAGATCACCGCCATCTCCCGAGAAAAAGCATGCACTACACTAACGGGATTAATGGCCAAAGCAGTTGACGCGCCCGGAAACACGAAAAAACCAAACCAAATCAAACCCGCCACGTGTGTGTCCAGGTCATCACTCTGGGTAGGCAACAACAGATACACTAGATAGAAGTTTTAGGTGCCTCTCTTGAGGGACCTGGACCTACATCACCCATTTCTTTAGGTAACGGTAATAAAGCTAAATAGAAGTTCTTGACTATGTCAGCAACTAGCTTTGTCTTGCTTATATTTCGCGCCAACGAAGGTTTAATGCTTGAAACGTCATCAGTGCTCGCTGCGAGCTTTTGCCTTCAACTGTTTATTGCTCAAGGGAGGGGAAGCTAGGTTCGTTCAAGAAAAGTTGCGCGAGTATTATAGATCGATTTTCCTAAGGATGAGCCAAAGTGACAATTCGTGAAAACAAGTGAACATCACATGTATTTCAGAGAAGTATCCCTCCGCCACGACAGCTGTTCAGTCACGCCCCTTCGTGAAGTGCTAATGGCTCCTATGAAAACATCCCTATGCAGAAGTCTAAGAGTTTCGCTTAATTATATGCACGTACGCGCGTTCGGGAAATATTTAAATTTAATTACGTATGTGGAAAATATCTTAACATGCTCTCACAATCAGTAAAAGAAACCTGCCACGAATGTAAACAGAAAGCTCTCAATCATAGCTCGCCACACAACAACACGAAGGCCGGAAGCACGTACATCGGTACGCATCTCGCATTCAAGTCTCGGTTTTAAAATAAACATAATATTTATCACACAAGAAGGAAAGTCAATGTAATGTTAAGAGAAAAAAAGATTTTTTACAGAAGAGCACATAACACTGCCCTTCCTAATTTCAATTATTTCTCGTGGCGCACTATATTTTTTTCGGACGAGATCACAAAAGGAAGCATCGAAGCCATATACAAGTTAGCCAACTGCAAACGAACGAGTGCAGGAAGGGAGTCTAATGGGCACAACGACCACAGAACCTGCCGTTACGTTGCCAGCACTAGCTGTCACTTTGGCCCATCCTTAAGAAAATCGTTCTATATAGAGGTTGTATCCTGCGTCCACGTGCGCCTTTCGCCGCGGTCCTTCGAGTGCAGAGTTCTTTCTCCGTGGGGCGTGCCGCGCGCCGGAAGCTCGCCAGGACCTCGCGTGAGAGCAGTGAACCCGCCCGCAGATGTCCGGCCTCTACAGCGCGCGCTCCGCATAAAACGGTGCCTTCCCGTCACATCCTTTGCGCCCGCGCTGTGCTTGCCGGGCGCCACTCGCTCGGCGGATGAAGCTGGCTCGGCGTTGGGAGAAAAAGAACTCGGAGAATTAAATAAGAGCATCGACAGTGGTGCATTTTCACGTTCACCTGCGTTGATGGTTTATCTGATACCTCCTTTGTTTTCGGTGTCTGAATTATATGTTGAGAAAATTAAACCATAAAAAGAGAAAAATATTCCGCGTGACTGACTTATGTATCCCATTTCAAAACAACGAGTTCGTAGTTTGGCTTGTTCTAAGTATGTCGACTCTCCACCCGTAATTTCGTAACCGCTCAACCAATTTTGATTTGATTTTATATTAGAGCACAATGTCCCGGTATTCTCATAATGTTTTCAAGGTGTGATGCGTTCGGGAGATAATGGGAAATTGTCAATGCGAAAGAACAAGCATCGGAGCATTATAACGGCAATGAGTTTTTACGTCAAAAATACTTGTTTTCAAAATAGAATCTCTCCTGTAATGTGGTTTGGTTCACGTAAAAGGAAAAAGTGAGTTCTTTGGCAGTTGTGGAACTATTCTAAATGACGAAATTATTAAGCAACAGAGTAAACGTTTTTGCTCTCGCATTCCAACCTGTGCCCAATTCGTTTTTGCGTACGTAACAATGTAGTACAACGTATTCGTATCATTCTACTTTCAGGTTATGTTTATTTAACCATCCTTTAACGGTGCCTTACCCCGATTCAGAATCATTCGAAGCCTTGTGTTAATTGCTTGGACGACTTGCAGTGTTGGTTTACGATCTGTTCGAGTGAATCTAACTCAAATGCAGAGCAGGTGGTCCTCTGGGGGTGTTCACGGGACGGTGAGCAACTCGGTGAGACAAATGTCTTGGGCACACAGATGGCGCTCTTCACTGAATAGAAGTAACTGCAGTGCGGCAGCATATGTTGGCACAACTGGCTCTCTGTGTAAATCTTACTCTTGCTCTAGTATTCCGTGGACAGCCACCGGTAGCCGGGCGTAGCCAACCGCGGCGAAAAAAATTGGAGCAGCGTCCAATATACACGTTGCCGAAGTGTGCGGGTTCGCGTTCCGTGTTAAGCGCGGGAGGTTTCATGTGTGGTTGTGACTTGGTCAGCATTTCGAACCCAATATCCAATCTGACCCATCATATCATCCATAATCATCCATCTCTGGAAGGCAATTCTGTCACAATTACTCCTACCATTACACATACAATGGAGGGCGTCTGCTGCGGTTACCTACTAGGGACAGTTAGGTCACTAAGCCGCATTAAATGTCCTCATCCTCTTCCATATGTTTCCATTTCGATATTAGACCTGTAATATATATTTTTCTTCAACACTCTCTTATCCTCCCACATATATATATATATATATATATATATATATATATATAAAATATTATATATATAATTATATGAATATCCAATATATATATATATATATATATATATGAGATATTGAGATATACAAAATTTTCCTCTCTCTACATTTATATCTGCTAAAGATCTTAGCGTCCGGCTTGCTGGGTCAATGGGTCACGATATATTATAATCCTTATTACCTCTTATTATAGGATCCGCCGACTATACAGCGCAGCTGGGAATCTGAAATAGAATGATTCTATTCCTAGTTCATTTCTGTTTGGATTGACTAAATGAAAGATCACTTTCTTTTCTAAAGAACAAAATTCAACAAAGTTTATTCTTACGCTTTTAGCAAACAATTTAGTGAATTTACAATTTTAGGCCTTTGATCAAGATATCTTTCAATTTACAATTTATACCGCGGTTAACTTATCTTTTCTTCGTTGATGTCCCTCGTAGACTTCTCAGTCGAAATATCTTGCGAGCTTGCCGTAGTCCAAAGTTCCACGAAATCCTCTTCTGCCCCTATCCAAGCTGGTCTCAAACTATCAAAATTATCAGTCCCGATTACGTCCTATGACATAGTCCCGAACTCGATTACCACTCCCGACAAAGTTCCAATTTATACATCAATATTGCTTCCACATGAAAATATCTGCAATATCATTCACTGTCCTTAAAATTTCACTGATAACCCAATTCTATCTAGATTGTACTCGTTCCCTCTCACGAACCTACGATCAGTTCAGAAGCGCGTTTCCGAGCAGAATGAAATCTTCCTGCATGATTCATCCCTCGAAGACTTCGTATTAAACTACCTTCATTTTTTTCATAACATTTGACCGTCCTTCTCTCACCCAGCCAATCCATACGTTTGTTATATTTTGGTGTAGCTGACCTTTTGATCGTCTAAACTTCTTCGCCCAATCCCAAATTTTCTACTTTCGGCACCAAGCCATCTCTTAATGCATTTAGAAAAACAAGAACTACATTGTTTATTCACGGTCGTTGCTAAGCTCTAGCTCTCGTGATATTTCGTAATGCATGTTCCACCATATTGTCTACAAATAAATGTTAGTTTATTTTAACGTGACATATCGGTATGTCACAATATATATATATATATATATATATATATATATATATATATCCATCCTTGGAATTGATAACAACACAATACACCCTTGTCAATACACACTATTCTTATTTAACGTTTTTACCCAGTAGAGTAACACTCGTGTAATTCTATGGCGTAGAATACCAAGTAATTAGTTTAATTTGACATACAGATGCAGATTCTACAGGTCCTGAACAGGTGGTGTAGAATCGAAAAGCGTGGAACCAGGAAAAATGTAATAGAATGTTCAAGATTTCCTCCTGTAGATTACGGTGTGAGGAACATTTCTTGGACGCCTTCGGCCTGAATTTTTTTTTTTTTTTTTTTTAAGACCCCAGAACGCTTCGTTTACATTCCAGTTATTGTAACGTGGCCGATGACAGGTCATGTTTACACCTCCTGTCCTGTAAAATGAATTTTTATAAATGTGATAAGCACATGTCTGAGGCCACGAGCACCGTTGAGAAGGACGTTCGCGAATTTATTTAAAAGATTCGTTTTATAAGGCGGTAGGTGTAAAAATGCCCTGTCATCGGCCACGTTACGAAAACCAGAGTATATGAGTTATTTGACGATGTAGATTCAAAACTGCCGCCGAGTGTTTCGGATTGTTTTTGTCATGCATGTTTAAATGCTTTTTCATACAAATCTTTCATGTTTTTTTAAGTCAAAGTGCAATTCGTTACGTCTCCGTTAAATTTTTTTTCTTCAGAGACCTCATTTATAAAGATGGGTTGCGTGTGAGAGCCACAAAAGCCAATAATATAGGAGAATGTAACTTCATTATCTGTGCACGTCTTCTAGAATTCAATGGAAAATATAGTTATTCAAATTATCGTCTTCATGTTGTCGCGTCAGGAAGTATTATTCCTTGACGAAGAACATGCTGGATAAGAGCTCAAAATTTATTGCTGATTTATCCTTAGAAATAGATTTATTACACCGGAGCGTTTTTCAAAATTCTAGTAGTATATGGTTTAGTGTAGGGATCACAGAGTTTTGAAACGTGCACAATATTCATTTCCCCCGTAGCACGTCATACTCAGTTTTTTAGCTGTTTTTGACATAAATAAATAAATGATCTTACTCAAATTTGCCATCACTATGCGAGCGGTTAGCTCTAAGCTTCCTTCCGTACGGCGCCTGGGCTTCCAGTCTCCCACGCCGCCACCGTCGCCGCCGGTTCCCACCCACTGGCAAAGCGCAGGGAGTCGTGCGACCGGCGCGGCGCGGCGCGGCGGGGTCCTTTGTCCCATGTGGGAAGGGAATTTGGCGGTTTCGACATCTCCTCCAAGCAGCCGGGCGCGGCACGTTGGCACGCGGGTGGGCCAATTGGAGCTGGGCCAAACTGCATCGCAAAGACCACCAGGTGCTGCCACGTGGGGGATAAGCGAGGTTATCGGAAACGGGAGAAGAAGTGGCCTTGCAGCGGGTGGGAGCGCGCTCTCATGATTTGCGGCTTGCAGGATGCATCTAAATCGGCGCTTAAGTGGCGCGAAATTCTCGCCGTCTCTGAATTGAGATATTTTTTGTACTAACATGTGGTCTGTTGACCGTTAAATCGGGAGTGAAAGTGTATACACAAATATCTACCTGATCTGGTTGTATGCTGGTATCTGAAGAATGTGAAGGTAAAAAAAGTGTAGCGAAAAACCTTCAGTAACTAATTCCATGAAGATTTTCAATATTGATCCGATAATCTATTCCCAAGATGACTTCAAATTAGTTCCCTTTTACTAACGTACTTTTAAAGTAGTTTGTACTTTGAATGAAAGAATAGTCGTCCCTTTAAGACGATAAAATTTTAATTGTTTATCCTTCAAGTCTGCGATATAAATTAAGTTGCAACCGATATTTCCAATTACTGATTTGTTACAACAGTTGTCTTAGTATTATGAAATATAATTATTGAATTTGGATTATTATTTCTAGTCTATTATTATTTCCATTGTCCATTGTGTCGACTCATCTTCAGCATTTCAATGCAATCATGACCTTGTGTTCTGTCACGGCTTCTAATCACGTCTTCGCCTTAATGATAACGGTAATTGCTAAGTCTGCTTCTGTAATAATGAGCGGGGTAATATAAAAACTGGAGTTGAATCATCAGTGACTCAACCGGAAACTCAGGAAACCAAAGCTTTTTCAAAGAGTACCGTTGTAATCTGATATGCTGGAATGTAAATAATGTGACTTTGATTAATTATTATAAATTTTCGTTCGAAAAACGCATTTCAGGAAATGTGTCCTTTATGAATCAATAAAACTTCAATTATGTGAATATTTGAAGTTTTATTGATTCAGTTATTGAAGTTTTATTGATTCAGTTATTGAAGTTTTATTGATTCAGTTCAAATATTTTTGATTTTAAATTATTTCTTTCAAATGTAATCTGTGGATTATTTTTAATAGAATCAAACCACCATTTGGACCCGTGAGAACATTTCGCCCTTTTTAAATTATTGTTTTCAAAGTGAAAGTGCATTAATTCTCGAACACAAGTACGAATATTTGTAATTTATCTGTGCTCTGGAGTAGGCGTACCCAAAGTTCTATATCTGCAAAACTGGAAGAAAATTCCAAAAATTATAATTTGGTAGATTATGGTGATTTAGGGAAAACCTGCTTTTAAGGGCCTATCCCGCATCGTTTCGAGCTATGCCCAATAGTAAGGGCTGTTGTGACTTGTGCGCATGCAGTTTTGTTTGTATCATTCTGAGAAATTCTATTTTTCGTGTTAAATGATTGATGCTGATCTTGATAGTAATTTCCTATCCAATTGGAGTATGTTTACGGTGTTTTGTGTCGATGTTCACTTATTAATGTTAAAAAAAACTGTCGTATTTTCTTGGCGCATTGTATAGATATTATGATATTTCGCGCGTGTGTGTGAGAGCACTAACGCTTTGGCAAGAATTTTTCATAGATATTTGAAAATGGGAAATATAATGGTTAATTAAATGTTAGATATCGCCCTTCGAACACACCGTTTAAATAATTGCAAGGTGTAATTTATAGGCGGAGTATAATTCTACACTCAGCCATTCCACATCAGAAAGCGCCTGTAATTAATAACTAATTTGAATTGTTTATAATTCTTAAAATATGAACATTGACCTTGCCATCACAAAAATCGACAATATGTGACTAAGTGTCGTAACAAAATTGCTACTCATTTAAACGTTTTCTAATCACGGGTATTATGCCCACCACTCACTACACTGTCAGAAATGTCTGCATTATTTTAATGAGATGTACATTAAAGTAATCATCATGAACGTACATTAAATGTTATGCTCACATATACATTTGGATGCAAGAGTCAAAACTGTATGGTCATGTTGGGAATGAATGAATGAATTTGATGGACTGGTGAGTATGAATACAACATGATATGAGTGATGAGAGGTAGGGAAACGAGTGAACCCCTACATTAAATCTGTACTGATTTGTATTGAAGCATTAATTTCAATGTACAAATACATTAAGCTCTTTTTAATGTACAAGGAACATTAAGTTTCATGTACAATACATTAATCCACATTAGATTTAATGACATTTCTGACCGTGATACCCTAACCGCTCGCTGATTCAGCCACCAGGGACATTGAATAGGCCAACCCACGACCCGGGAGCTTAGATTTCACCAGGCGCCGGCAAGGGGCGATATCAGGCGCTCCCGCCATGTCCGCCTTTCTGGCGTGTATTCGCTGGAGTGCGGGCATTGCAGTTCGAACGGCACGCGTCTCTACTCGAGGCAGTCACGTGACCAATTACTCTGACACGTGGGCGTGCCGAACTAAATGTAGGGTCCAGGTCTGTAACATGAGTACTAAACTTAGAAGTCATTCGCCCTCATTTCCCGAACCTTGCCAAACTTGTGCTCTGAATAGTTTTTGTCATATCTACTGCAGGCACCACACAAAATAAATTTATTTTGCTACAGGTAAAGAAAAGCAATTTTTTTGAAAATTTCTGTGTAAATAAATAGTATTTACGTGGATTTGTAAGTGATTAAATTTGTTAATCATGTCCGAAGAATTTCCTTAATCCGCGATTAAAGGAAACGAGGAAACAGCGAGTCTTTGACCGTGGATGTTTGTGGTCCGTTCGTTTACTGTCGACGTGCAAGATCTCAATTGTTAATTTCTCTATCAGAGAATTCAATTTAATATTCTCATATTGTTTTCCACTTTACATTTGTTAATTCTTTTATTATTATTATTATTATTATTATTATTATTTTTGGAGACGAAATTGGAACAAACTATAACAATCTCATGTGAAGTCTATTCCGAACCTACGCTCACTGACGTGATACTTCGGAAGCATTTTAAGCTGCTTTTCCAGCCATTCTGTCTGGTGGAAGAATACAATTGCGGTGCGATGATTCGATGATGCGGATTCGATGATGCTCAATTATTTTAGAAACTTCAGCCTTCAGTCAGGACCGGCTTTAGGCTCGGATCGGTGATCAGTAGGGAACGGATTTTCATGTAATTACATGTTTTTACAGGAACAAGATACCCACAGTTAACAATATATTTGAGAATTTTTAAGACAATTTAAATGAATTAGAACCAATTTTATTTTAGATATTTTTACATATTTTGATATAGTTATATATTTTTACCTACTGTACCTATCACTGCATATTTCGTTACATTTTAATACATTTGCTCGTCGAAACAGTATTTTCAGATGCGCGTTTGCCATACATGTTTCGGAATCATCTTTATTACAAAAGAATGTAATACTACTACAATTCTAAGACCACGATAGCTTCGCCATAAAGGTAAAATTCCCCCGCTTCTGCGCTGAAATTCGGAGTCAAGGATTAGCGAAATTTGTAAAGCAGAAATAATTTTAACCACGTGCTTGTTCATATTTCATACTGTACATTCGTAACTGGATTGAAAATGTGTTTTAGAGATCATTGACTTTCCGCGATGTGGGATTTTTCTTTAAAATCCCACTCCCTTAACTGGTTACATGGTACTTAAGCTCCGGCTGCTTTTAAACAACATTGAATAGGCTATGCCGGGTGAAGACTAGTGTAAAATTATTTCTGTGGACGTAGAACTTTCTCCGAATTCATGTTAAGATATCGTTGGTTGCTGAGCTCGAAAAATGTTTGCGTAGAACAATATACTATGGAACAATACTATGGGGATTTTTTTTTATTTTATAGATTTTCTATTTTTTGTTGCATATTTTTTTCATTGCACGAAAAAAGAAATACGTATGTATGTACATATTTTGCTTGTTTTATTACAATAAATTCCGTTTTCTAGCGATCAGAATGGGTTGAGTTAATTTTACTTGAGGAGGTCCATCGCTGAAGGTCGAGGCTGTGTTAGTGTAAGCGAACGCCTTTTACCCTCCGCCAGGTCCGTTACCAGCACCACCACCGGCGCCTGCAGCAGAAGATCTCGTCCACGTCGACGACGACGGAGGAGGACGAGGACACCAACACGGACACGGACCTGGAGGCGGCGTCGGCGGGCGCGTGCGGCGCGGGCGCGGGCGCGGGCGCCGGCGCGGGCGCGCAGGACGACTCGGACGGCGCGGACGGGCCGTCCACGCTGCCCCTGCTGCCGCTGCCGCGCTCCAAGTCGCACGACCTGCTGCTGCACGAGGAGGCGCGCCGCCTCGCCTCGCTGCGCTCCTCCTGCTCCAGCGGCGTCGGGGAGGTAACGCCCACTCCTACTCCCTCACTCTCCCCTCTTTTTTTATCCTCTTCCCACTCGTCTGTTCCCCCCATACTTCTTCTCAATCTTTATCCTATTCACACACATTTCCAACTTTCATGCATCCTCTTCTCTTTTTCCTCTCACTTCTCTCTCTCTCTCTCTCTCTCTCTCATATGTGTGTATATATATATATATAAACATACACATACATACATACATACATACATACACGCACATATACATCATATATATGTATGTATCCTACCTACACTCACTTCAGTACTTCCTACTCTTCTACATCCTCCTCTCCTTTTCCTCACTCTTCAATATTCGTCTTCTTGTCTTCCCCACTATTCTTTGCTTTCTCCTCTCCTATTTTTTCTTTATCCACTCTCCTTTTCTTCTTCTCTTTCTCCTCTTTCTCCTTCGTCTTCTTTCTTCCCACTATTCTTTATCTTATTCATCCCTCAGTTCTTCATCCTTTTTTTTTTTCTCTCCCCATTTCTCTCCTCCTTTCTTCCCTCTTTTTCTTCCCTTTCTCCTTTTCTTTCTTCCGTACTATTCTTCTTTATTACCTTCTCTTCCATACCGTAAATAAGGGTTGAACCGTCTGCATTAGTGTTAATGTTTTACATCGGAATGTTGATACTTCTGTCCTTGAGTTTGTATTACTCGGTTATATTGTTTTATTTTCTCTTTTTTATTTTATCTTCATTCCTCTCCATGCGACCAATAGGCTCTTTTTTTCATACGCAGGATTCCGGTTCCTTTTACCGCCTCACTGTTTCGTACTTTCCTTCCACTTCACCTATTTCCCTGGGTCTCTACTTTCTCCGGGATATCCCAACTCATTTTTTCTGATCTATTTCATTTCATTCTTGGTCGTTTGTGATATTTGGAACCATTGTGAGACGTAAGATATAGCTAATGGTGAATCGTATCCCGTACAATTACCGTAGTGGAACATAACAAGTACTATAACTGTACCTATAATTTATTTTTCAGATGTAGCGTTTACCAACGACGATCACGTTTTCAAACGTACCGTGATGATTCACTCTGTTCCACTCGCAGTTCTTACTCGAACACTCACCGTAATGTGCAGGTTACGTATTTCGAACCTGTCACCAACCTGCTTGGGTGGGGCGTGCGTTAAAGTCACCAAACATCAAATCTCATGAGAGTTCAGTAGTTGTGTAGAGGATCTGGTGCCATGTTTCAATAAGTCCTTTGTAATTACATTCTAAAATACATGACTTTGTGGTCAGTAACTTAGTCGAGATTGGTACTTGAACGTGTGATCCAGAACTAGAAGTGAAAGTGAGGTCTGACACACGACGAATCGGCACTCCTTCAACAAGGGCAGAGAAACTACTCTGGGGTAACAGATCAAACCCTCTGGCGTAACTCGGACTTAAGAGGGCTTTTAATTGTTCGACTCTTCGTTCAAATATTGTAAGTACTTGAATAATGAATTAACGATATGTACGTGATGTTGCTTCTGATGCTACGTTATTTATCTATTATTCTGTTCGCATTATTCAGCTACATTATTTCTTGCAAGGAAGATTAACTCTTCGAGACTATCTTGGTGTAAATAAATTCGACTGATTTTTCCCTATTTTCAAAACTAATCCCCTAGAGTAATTATAATTCCCAGATACCAGAAAATAAGCATTTTTTTTCATAGCAGAAATATATTTCTTTTTGTCCCTTTTTGTATCTCTCTATCTCTTTCAGACATGAAGAATTCAAATTAATGCGTATAATCGGCTTTTCATTCATGCGAAGGGAAAGTTGGCATCCGTGCTAACGCAGCTGCGACAGCACTCGCGAGCACGCTCTGCGGTTTCGAACCTCCCATATGGCCTGCATAATTTCACCTCTTGATAGCTGGGTGGGAGGCATTAGAAAATCACTGAAAATTAACGTAATATAATTTAAATAATATTTCAGTATTTCATAATTATCTAGGAACAAGTAGGACAAATGGTCTCCTACTTCGAATGACGTTGCCAGGGACATAAGAAAATTCAGTCGACCTGAATTTTTCAAAATCGATTTTCAATTAAATTTTAATGTTTTCGGTAACTTGTTATTAAGTTTAACCCAACTACACGTATGAAACGACAGGCATTTTGGTACCTTTATGCCTATTACTTTCAAAGGAGTGTGTGGGTTTTAATTATTTCATAGGCAATCGATCGCAAGAGAGCTACTGGTTTAGTGACCTTGTATAAAACTATTATAACGGATACTCGGCACCATTTTGTCATTTCTAGGCCTCAGAGGAAACGCGTAGATTGTTTTAGTAATAAAGCTGGCAGTTTTACACCTTTTTCTCTCAGAAAAGAAGTGTTACAAAAACTTGGGGATGCGCGCTTTCCGAAAAGTTTCCTCTCCTTCGTCTTGTGAATACCTGACAGCTGAACGCACTGTCCCTCTCCCACACTTTAGGTAAAAATGAAGAATTGGAAGGATTTTAGCATTTAGCTGTTAAAACCTCTTTATTTCCCCTCTAATCGTTCCATTGTATTGTAAGCCAGGAGATGTGCCCGGCGACGACTTGGGTCAGGCGATCTGCATAACATCTTATAGCATTACTCCCAACTCACGCTTTTGACGCAAAAGTGAAATTCTCACGATTTTGCACTCTTTATTTTATTTATTTTGTTAAAATGGTTTTATTTTTTGTTTTGTACAAACTGTGCTTATCTTCTGGCTTCTTATATCAATCCTCAACATATTAGGAACGACACCCATGGCTTCTACTCCTGACAAGTGTACCAAGTTAGAGCTCAAAAGGTTCTAGCCGTATCCAAGTATGCTTCACACAGACATAAAACACATCCATCGATTCAGACAGTATTGAAAAAAACAACTTTTTCTCGTCAAAATGACCCTCTAAATTGTTTTCACCATTGAAATCTCGACATCGAATTTTTGTACCGATTCCAATACTTTCCATTTCTGAGAAACGTCGAGGAAAAGTGAAATTGACGTACATAGAAATCAATAAAACATCCACATAAATGTACTAAGTAAAATTTAGCGAAGCTTCGAAGAATTATCTTTTCGCTATCGTATGAAGTGAATTCCGGTGAATGGCTGTAGTTCCGAACCCAAATTGCAGTGTGGTTATCGACAAGATATAATACTATAATAACATTGGGATGCATTGAAGAATATGATTTTAGAATGACAGTTTAGATGGAATAGACAGTGCAATGCAAAGCAGGGAAAACGTGAAGAAAAAGCCACGAACCCATTTCAAATCAAACATAGTTAATAAAGGTCATCAGGTTCTTAGAATGTACGAAAAATATGCATTGATTGTTTTATTCTTATTTCATCTGCTACTCGTCTCACGCATGGATTTTCCGTGGTTTCTCCGATCAACAGCAGGCGAATGCCGGTGTAATACCCTAACAAACGTGCCACGGACCGCACGCGATAGTTTCTTTCTCTTCCTTGTCCTATCCTCACCCCTTACACACACACCTTATACTAACATGCACTACACTACCACACATGCCGGGAGGCCGGTCGGGGATTTAGAACTTGTTCCTGCTGGGGCGATGCCCCGCTTGTGGAAGATACCCCGCTAGTTTGACGATTCGTCGGCGCCGGATCTCGCCATCCAGTGGGGGAGGATCAACGCCACATCCCGATGAAAAAACATGCACTACCCACACGGGACTAATTACCTCGGTAGTTGATGCGTCCGGAATCACTAACAATCAATCAATCAACGCTGGATTTCATTCTGTGTTGTTTGCTTGAACCACACCTTCGCCATTGCGATTGCTGCGTAAGTAGGGGAGTGCGCGTCTGAACCGGGGCGGCTCAACGGCATTCGTTCCAACATCTATTAATATAACATATTAAATCACAAATGTTTTATTTAAAGACGATTACGAGTATAAATACCCCATCAGTATACTCTATTTTCAAAATTATACACTGAAAACAGCCTGTAACAATCAGGGCAATTAGCGTGAGAAGGAATGATAAATCATTACGTTGTAAAATGTTAACATCCCTGAAAGGTGAACAGGTGGAAATAAATAAAGAAAAGGAACCGGGGCGCGGCGCGGGTGGTGTTGCAGGAGCGCGAGGGCGCGGGCAGCGACTACGAGCGCTTCTCGTGGCGGGGCAGCTTCGAGTCGGCGCTGATGGCCACGGACTCGCGCACGCGCCCGGGGGCGGCGCCGCCAAGGGCGCTCGGCCGGCGACCCCCCAGGCGGGCCGCGCGCCGCGCCGCGACGACGACGACGACGAGAGACGACGACGACGTGACGACGACGCGCGGGCGGCGCGGCGGGCGAGCTGGCCGCCGGCCCCCCCCCCCCCCGACGATGACGACGACGACGCGCGACGACGCCGGCCCCGGCGCCGCCGGCATCCCAAGGCGCACAGCATGCACCACTTCCACGCCGTCAAGTCGGCGCGCTACCGCCCGCCCGGCTTCAGCCGCGCCGCCGCCCCCAAGCGCGCGGGCTCCGCGCCCGGCCTCCACCCCGCGCACCCGCGCACCCGCGACGCCGGACGCCGCCGCGCGCAGCCCGCCGCCCAGCACGCCGGTGAGTACACTCCTCTGCGACTCCCGCTCAAGAGAACGCACCTCCGATTCTTACATGGGAAGAAGTATGCACGGTCCAGCCGATTATTCTCTAGTCCTTGTTTAGCCTCCGCCCAGCACGCCGGTGAGTACACTCCTCTGCGACTCCCGCTCAAGAGAACGCACCTCCGATTCTTACATGGGATTATAGGAAGAAGTATGCACGGTCCAGCCGATTATTCTCCGCCCAGCACGGGGTGACCCTCCCCTTTATCCTCTGCGACTCCCGCTCAAGAGAACGCACCTCCGATTCTTACATGGGAAGAAGTATGCACGGTCCAGCCGATTATTCTCTAGTCCTTGTTTAGCCCTCCGCCCAGCACGCCGGTGAGTACACTCCTCTGCGACTCCCGCTCAAGAGAACGCACCTCCGATTCTTACATGGGAAGAAGTATGCACGGCCCAGCCGATTATTCTCTAGTCCTTGTTTAGCCCACCGCCCAGCACGGGGTGACCCCCTCTGGACTCCGCTCTGAATGGTGGTGAGAACGCACACCCGATTCTAACAGAGGATTATAGGAAGACGTATCCACAGGCCGCCCGATTATTCTCTAGTCCTTGTTTAGCCCTCCGCCCAGCACGCCGGTGAGTACACTCCTCTGCGACTCCCGCTCAAGAGAACGCACCTCCGATTCTTACATGGGAAGAAGTATGCACGGTCCAGCCGATTATTCTCTAGTCCTTGTTTAGCCCTCCGCCCAGCACGCCGGTGAGTACACTCCTCTGCGACTCCCGCTCAAGAGAACGCACCTCCGATTCTTACATGGATGGAAGAAGTATGCACGGTCCAGCCGATTATTCTCTAGTCCTTGTTTAGCCCAAGCACGGGGTCCCTCCCCTTTATCCTCTGGGACTCCCGCTCTGAATGGTGGTGAGAACGCACACCCGATTCTAACAGAGGATTATAGGAAGACGTATCCACAGGCCGCCCGATTATTCTCTAGTCCTTGTTTAGCCCTCCGCCTAGCACGCCCGTAAGTACACGCAGTCAAGGAGTGTAGGGAGATGCCCCGCCCCTTTATCCTCTCGGACTCCCTAGCGGAAGGGCAGCAGGTCCGCACCCCGTTCCTGACCTAGGATTATAGGAAGACATATCCACGCTCCGCCCGGTAATTCTCTAGATATTGTTTAGCTCTCCGTTCAGAAAACCAGTTAATACAAATTCCACCCTTCCCTATATGACTTGTTCGTACCCTTAACATCATTTGTGTTTAGCATTTTGATAAGCCACACGACCAGCAGGCCGACGAGAATCCACCTCTTTACTTCATTTACAGTTGTTACAACTGTCTTTGTTTAATCCGTCCCAGCAGAGCGATGAGAATCTACCCCGTTCATTCATGTACAATTACAGAAAAACGCAATCCTACTCTTTTCGTCCGTTTTTTATTTGGCTCTGAGGTCAGAAGTTGACCCTGGAGACAACTGAATGTGCCCAAGCCCCTTGATCCAATTTTTGTTTACTCTATTGTTTTGCCCCCTGGCCAAGAGAGTGCGTGCCCAGTCCATTCACTTAGATTATTTACAAAAACGTGCTCGAACCATTGCCTTTGCCCTTTGCCCTGCCTCGAACCCCTTGTTGAGCCCTCCACTCTCTTCATTGGCGATTTCTAAAAGTTTTGTCTGGTTGTACTTGTGCGTGGTACTCTCTCTTGATCCCTTTGTACAACCGGCTGATCAGTGTCCATTTGGTATCACAGTGGAAGTAGACCTTTGTTTGGATTCTGGCCTCCTGTAACATCGCAATTTTGCCTGGTGTGATGCCTTTTTTTTCGTGATACGTGCGGACATTGTTGCACATTTGCATGCATGGTTGTGCAACGTGTATTCCAACGAGAAATCCATGTTTTAATCAAAACAAATGAATAGAGCACTTTTCAGTCTGCAATGTGAAAGCTCCATATCTGGCAGAATGAGACTAAGCAAATTAACTATCCATTGTAGTATTTTATCTTTAGTGGGATCAGAATGAAGTAAAATAATTTGTGTAATTAAAGTGCTGTAAAATGTATTTCCACATTTTTTCTGTTTATAAAGATCCTGTGAAATTACAAGAAAATTGAAATTGTTGATAATGATGGCATGAAAAATCTTTTGGTTTCTATTTACCATTCGTAGGAGCACTTTCAATAACTCTATTTTGCAATTATAATATTGCAATTTTTTTACAAAAGGTGTTTCTATACAAAATCATGAGATATGAGCCATTTGCCTATTATCTTCTAAATAAAAAGTTGAAAACTGTTAATAATCTTGAATACTTCTTAATTCAATGTAGATAAATCTTCCATAGATCTATGGTTCATTCGGTGGTGAAGAATGTAGGAGTAAGATAAGTAAACGTCTTCCTGAAAACAGTGAAAATTAGAAATTAGCACTAACAAAACCTTGTTTAATATGGCAGTAGTTGTAGTGTAGTGAGAGAATATTTATTAGAAAATAACATTTTATTATATTTTGTCCAATTGAAGAAATGCAGCAATCAGAGGGAATATTAATCAGTAACATTAATTAAAAAGTCGATGGTTTCATGAATCAAAAGTTAGCACACTTTTTGTTAGTTGTAATACAATACAAATAGTACTAAAATGGACCAGCAATTCTTGGCCAGTGTTTTTATTTTCATTATTATTGGATTTCCTCATAAAAATAATATTTTTAAAATGACAACCGTCACATATTTTTGAGAATTGACAAGAACACACTTTGAAATGCATTATTTAGTTATTACCTCGCCCATCCCTTTGTCCTTGAGAATGAAATATGGGCTCAATGAGAGTTTCTTCAAACTCTCGTTGCAGATCTTCTGAATTTCTTGATATGGCTGATCTTATTGATCTCACTGATCTGAGGGATTCTGTACCCTCTTCAGCAGATAATCTTTGATAGAAAACAGAGTATTAAAGTTATTGGTTTGCAGTTCTTTCTTTTTCACGACATTTGTACAGTCTCAATGACTACTTACTGGCCACCCTCATCGGTTTTGTCTTGTAATTTTTTCCAAAGTTTAGTTTGAGAATCCGTTTCTACTTCCACCCAACTCAGTCTATAATTAGAAAACAAATGTGATCAAATAAGTAAAACAGTGAACTTAATCTAAGAAAACGTATATTAAAGAGAAACGCTTGTATACCGAACTATACAACAAATCTAGTGGAAACAATCTACGTGGTATATGCATTTTTGGCTAGTGTAGTAGTTACATTCCTAGTATTAATTGAAAATGGATCTGTATTTATAACTACAAGGAAAATCACATTTATGAGAAAGAACGTTTTCATCCCATGGAAATTAGAAAAAAGAGAAAAAATTAATAATATTAATTGTGATAGTTTTTACTTACTCACTGCTGTTATCCTTTAAACTGTCCGTCTGTGCAAGGTCCAAAGAATTTGTAGATGATGATGCAGAACTTCATATATGCAAACATTATAACCAGAGCATTAGTGATTAGTACAATGAAATATTACGAATTCTACATAAATAAAATAAATAAAATTCTACACGAATACAAAAGTGTAGAGTTTGAGCTTTTTTTAAAACTGTCAAAGAAAGGCTCCAAGTATCTTCTGGCCTCGGCTACTTAGCTAATGATTCAAACTCATTGATATGTTCTTTATTATTTGTTTGTGGCATTTTAAAATGTTTTCTTTTGATTTATATTTATATACCGTATTTCTCTAAACATTCTATTATAGTTCCATACCTTTTACGGGAGTCTATTAGCTCTCGTACTTTCGTTGCTTCTTTTTCAATCTCTTTTGCTTCGAGTGACGTGAGCTTCTTCAGTTGAAGATTGGATGAATCACTGCAAAATTAAAACGTTTAGATGGCTTCCAATTAAAAATAATAAAAGTCGATATTAATATTTTAATTAATTGATGCAAAATTGCCTTTCTAAATTTCATAGTATTAATCTATTGCACTGTGGCAAATTCTCTTGATGTCAATGTCAATGGTTGGTTGGTTGTTAGTGATTCCGGCCGCGTCGACTACTGAGGTCTTTAGTCCCGTACGTGTAGTGATGTTTTTCATCGAGAGGTGGCGCTGGTCTTCCTCCAGTGGAAGGGGAGATCCGGCGCCGACCCACCGACGACTAGCGGGATTTTCCTCAACCAGGTATCTCCCACCAGCTGGGCACCGCCCCAGACGGGACAAGTTCTGAATCCACGACCGGCCTCCCGGCATGGGTGGTAGTGTAGTGCATGTTAGTGTGTGTAAGGGGTGAGGATAGGGCAATGAGGAAGGGAAGATCGCGCGCGGTCCGTTTGTTAGGGTACTGCTCCTGCATTCCCCTGGTGTTGATCGGATAAACCACGGAAAACAACCGATCAGAGCAGCCGGCCGCTAGAATTCTCCGACGAACAGCGACTGAATTCGACCTAGCTGGAAAGCTATTGTCGAAATTCTGCCGCCGTCAGAACTCGAACCTAGGCCCTTTCGGTCAGAGGCACCGCAGTGACATCAGTTGTTATTCTCTTGAATAAAATGTTTTTTGTATCATCTATATTACCATTTTAAAATTTCTCAACAAAATTAACGAATGTTTTGGAATTTACTAATGGCGTTGACTTAAAAAAAGTCAATCAGAGGGGCGCTGAGGCAATTTGCGCCCAAGTGCTCCCTCCATCTTCTGTTTTAAATTTTGTTCTATAAATTTTATTTAACTTCATGTTAGTTTTGGAGATATCTCATCGATGTCAAGCATCGTATATCTCCATCTAAAAACTTGTAAACAAAACATTGACAGGTTACTAATCAGAGTCGAGTGGCAGCGACATCACATTTGCCGCATGACTAATAAAAGTAACCGATATTTTATTATCCGAAATTGTTGAAATCTCCGAAAATTATATTATTTATACTTCATTAGTGTATTTTTCGGCCCGTTATTTAATACTAAAAGATAGTTTGTATTTGTGAATAGGAGAGTAAACTTCTTTCGTTTAAAATAATAGATGTAAAAATAATGTGGTTTTAAAAAAACGCCTGAATGTTTGCCACCCTTCTGCGTTGCACCGCTTGCACTAGGATTGGCGCGACAGTGCAAACAATACATTACACGTGTGTCTGTTGCCTGAGTGAAAGGGAACGCGGGAGCACACAAACGCAAGACCTTCGAAAAGAAAAGAAAAAAGAAAAACAATTTTGCGACTGCAACGGCTGGTATGCAAGTCCAAACTAAACCTTTTCGTATGAAAATAGCCATGAAAGATTTAGGTTTTCTTGCGTGTTTTCTTCCAAGTTTTGGATGACCTGTACTTCACCTTTTTAGCCGCCTTAAAATTCCGTCATCTGTTACTTCCTTCATCTCGAGCCCTCCCAGGTGCTCCGAACGCATTTCGTTCAAAGACCGATTTTACACGAAGTAAAAATGCTGTAAGAGCTTCACGTTTTATTACGATTCATTTTGTATCCCTCCTCCAGTGCTTCAATTTGTTTACATCAGTGTATACTACATAATATTTGGGTCACTCACCTTCACGTAAATTTATAGGTTCATCTTCTTTTTTGTCAATGAAGGACCCTTTTCGAGATTTCGGACTGTAATAAAACGATATGAGCATTATTCAAACAAATGTTTGATTACAACAAAATGAGAAGTATTGAAGGCTTTCACGACCGGAGTCAATATGCATGTTTTCTTGCGGGCTGGTGGGCCGTGGTCCAATTGGCGTTGAACTGCCAAACGTTTCGCCCACGACTGCGGCGGGCATCTTCAGTGGCGAGGTCTCGGGCGAAGTGTCCGGGACGGCGGCTGACACAGATGCCAGTCAGCCGCCGTCCCGGACACTTCGCCCGAGACCTCGCCACTGAAGATGTCCGCCGCAGTCGTGGGCGAAACGTTCGGCAGTTCAACGCCAATTGGACCACGGCCCACCAGCCCGGAAGAAAACATGCATAAAATGAGAAGTGTTCATGAAATGAAAGTTGAACAAATAACATGGACTCATGTGAAGGATTTAAACGTCGGAGTTTGAAGAGATGTGGAAGTTGACATGATTCTTTGGTTTCTCTAAAAACGGGAAACCTTTGGAAAATTCTATAAAGTAATGTTTCATTGAAATATTTCAAGTGACAAAAGGATAAAAATTTAATAACCTCAAACACGATTGACTACAATGTTCATCTACTTATTTTTAGAGTGACGGAATGAATGAAAATGACGGGACGAAATCAAACTCCCGTTTTAATAATTAAAAAAAGATAATACAATTTAATTGCTTTAATAGTAAATTTAAGGTTTTTCCATTTCATTTTTTTAATAATCAGAAATATGTTCTCAAACATGAGTCTGCGGTCCCTAGGGGACAGCGAAGCGATTTTACGGAGACCCTGGTGGGGACACCAGGTAATAGTTTGGCTATTTGCTGTTGTTGCCACGTCCCATTAAGGAATAGCATTCAGTTCCACCGATACTTGTTTTAGTCGTCTAGGCACACTGTTTTCTAAGAATTGTTTGCGTGTGACGAAAGTCGACTATGAGTTAATGAAAATCACGTTTTTATCTCGGCAAGTAATGTCTCAAATGACAGAATAGCGAAGTGTCTGAAACTTTGTTGTTCATGCATTCTAGGGTACAGTTCACATGACCATATTTATGATGTTTCAGGTTTTGCACTCTAATTATTTTTAATATTGCTTTCTTATGATGTACTTTTTGATCTCGTATTGTCGTTAGGGAATGATGTCGCACGTCTGTTGATCCTCAATTTTTGAATATGTGTACTGTAAAAGCGAGTCATGTTCAAACTGCCTTGCTTTGAAGAAAACTATCTTGTTTTACAATCAAATCTTGCCATACTCCTTTACCTAATGAGAGTTAATTAAGTTAATATTAATTTTTAAATGTTGATATCTTTGTTGTTTTATCAGTATCTCTTACTTCTTTCGGCGAGATGAAAAATTTCTCTGATTTCCTTCAACTTCTGAAGAGCTGAAACAAGTTTTACAAACCTTTAGGACGAGAATTTTAGCTATAGTTTCCGTTGAATTAAATTGAATCGTGCTGAAGAAAAAGGGAACAAGTCATTTCTTGCCACTTTTCAGGATGAATACTCACACTTTTCAGGATGGATAATAATACTCACACATGTTAATTATCCTGTCCAATTTTTCTGTGTGAATCACCAACGATAGTCTAAAACTGTTATGACGTGATTACTTTCTTCACGTACAATTTGCCTTGCCTTAAAGAGCAACTTTACAACTTAAGTATTGTTTTCCCCCTTCAGGGTTTTTTTCCTCAGCTTATGGTCTCTTTTCCGCGGCATTGATGCGATGGAGAGACCATTTAGGGTGAATACCAGAATATGAAAGGTTAGAACGCGGTAGAATGTAGGTATTGTAATGGCTTAAAGGCTTCGGCCTAGCCACTTTGCATCAAGTTTCTAATTTGTAAGTAATAATTACCTATTAAATAAAAATAAACTTAAATATTGCGTTTTGAACTTGTTCTCTTCCTCTTCATGCTGATTCAAATATATTTTCTGAAAGGATTACCTTCCCGGTCTGTTGTTTTCAAGCGTCGCTTCTTGTTTTGTGGGTGTTTTCTCTTTCTTGGGAGTTCGAAATTTCACCAGTGGTGGCGGCAGAGGGGCCTCCGACTTTGAATCTTGTCTGAAGTTTACAAATAATTTAGTGAAAACAATCCTAGTCCCGGCGAGTGTAAGGAAAGGTCCAAGGAGTCATGAAAATTGGTCTCTAGTTTTGACATTTCTCAAATTTAACATTTTTGTTGTAAATCTTGCCCACAGTGAATAGAATTTCCTCAGTCACATCTCAAGGGAATTCAGACAGAATTTCCTGTAAGTTATTACACTTGTGCATAAGGAGAATTTAAATGAGGCGGTTTCTCAGAAACTGTTTGGGAGCTGGTTCTGTTTATTTTATGATTTTCGTTGTGACATTCACTTAATAACGTAAAGCTCAAGCTGTACGTGTTTGAAAATTACATAAAAGGATATGTAATTCCGATACTATTTTAAAAGAAGATGGGATGAGTGATGGGATGTGGAATAGTGATGTGATTAATTGCTGGATTAGTGGTAGACGAATATTTAAGGATTCTGAAAAAGTGAGATATGAATAAATAGTCTGAAAATAAATAGTAATTTGCCCAAAGCCCCAAAATAGTCATTCCAAATTTAAAGAATTCACTGTACTTTTCTTTAAATTGTGTGTTAATGGAGTGGCATTAGTGAATTGTCACACATCCATCTAATTCCATCATTGTTACATGATTATTCAGAAATAACATTAATTTATTAATTCATTTCATAATAAATTTCAAGAGTAATGCCACTAGTAGGATATTTCTCAGCCATCGACAATCTTATTAAATACGGTAGTTGAACGCGAGCAGAAAGATGAAGTCGTGAATAATGAACATCGTTTTAATGGTGATGCAAAAACCAATAAGTTATTCTGATTTGTAGAACGAATTTTAGACTGGACCGTACAGTCCCACCAACCCCACGACGAAAATGCTGGTCCATTTAAATGGAGAATAATATCCCTTATAAGAGGCAACGGATTTCCATTGATTCACATATTTAAAATAACGCCTCAAAATACTTACAGACAATAGATAATAATCGAATTCCCTCCTAATCACTTTAAAAACACTATCTCAGATACCACAGGTCCCTTATAGAGGATGGGTGCATATTGGCTGCACTGTGGAAGATTTTCTTCTCCGTGCATCATGGTTTTAATTTAAGAACAATTAAGATTGTAACTCGTGTTTGTTAACACAATCAAACTCGCGCAAATTGACGCGATTTGGGTTCCTTACCTTTCACTTGCGTGCTCCGATGAACTGTCTGTGGATATGTGCGACTCCTCGTCGACGCGCGGCAAACAGATATACGCGCGAGAGGAAGGCGGCTTTATGTCAAGCGGAGCGCTGTGGTAAATATTTGAGAAGCATGCTCAATTTGTTGTTGTTGTTGTTGTTGTTAAGAGGGCGAATATTTGAGAAAGGTGATTAGTAAGTCAACTAAGAAACGTTTAATAAGAGGTGGAATGTTTTTGAAATCGAGAAATAACAGGTAATTGATTTTAGAGATTCATTTGTTTTTTGCTTCAAGTGTCCTTTGACCCACAGAGAAAATGGTCCCTTGTTTTGTGCGTTTGAGCCGTAGCCAGAGAATTCTGTCTGGGAGATGTCGGCAGGCGAACATTTGACACGAGAAATCTGAGTCCTTTTAACGTAACATTCCACGAATCCCCGATACAATAGTTTCACATTTACATCACAGTGAATGATGTAGACTGAATTAATTCGACGTATTTTTAGACTGTAAATAAGAATTTCGTTCATTTCATAATTACAACTGTCGCAAGACATACAATAACATAAGACGGGATATTTTTTTTATTTCGGGAGGAGCTTTATCGTTCCTCGACATCACCGCCACCTCCCGATAAAAAACACACAACACACTTACGGGACCAATGACCTCAGTAGTTGACGTGTTCGGAATCATTAATAACCAACTAATATCACTAATGCCGTCTACAAGGTAAATCGGAGAGCGTGAAAATATGTAGGAAGTTTCGATTTTGAATCCTGTAAAGAAACCTGGAGAGAATGCGACTTTCCGAACTTTTCTACCTCTTCTCCTTTATTCAACAAATACTCATACATTTCTTTATTTCAAATCATTTAAAGATATAAAATTGAGGGATAATTGGTTAAGAAAGAAATATTTTGACTTGGAGGTGACGACATAATAAAATATTCGAACTTTAGCAATTTTCAGAGCTTTTAATGAAAATCGGAACGATACCATATTTATAAATGCTTCTTTCTCTACCCGAACAAAAATTGATAGAAAAAAATTGTCCGCCTTTTTTTAGAAAATATTGAAAACGTCACAGAGGCTTCATGTAGAGTAACCCCCCCCCCACACACACACAGAAAAAAATCTTAACGATCCGTGAAACGGGACAACTAGATCTGATTTCTGACGTGTTGACCAAGTGTCAACTCAAAAGCTTTAAATCTGACAGTTTTGCGTGACACATCCATCGACACAGTCATCCACATTTTCGGATAAGAATAGGCATCTATCTTCCCGCCACCTGCACCAATCTTAAGAATCTTTCAAACAACAACTAATAGACATTAAATGTGACGTGTGTACGACGTTGCGCGTAAAAGAACTTCATTCACTGATTTTACGACCGAAAATTCGAGATCGTATTGTTGAAGTTATTTCAATACTTTTCATCCCTTTGCTACAGTGCAGCGAGGAAACGATAAGGACAGTATTGAACGGTTTGTCGTTGTGAGGTTCATTTTAACTTTCTACGCGGTGTTCGCCTCAAAAAATCTCCTTGTCAAGTATCACACTAACAGAGGGAACAGAAAACATGATCCATTTGTTCTATTATTTCTTGTAATAAAATATTACAGAAAATATGTGAAAAATATCACTACAATTTCTCGTCAACTTTCCAAATATGCACTTACGAATATCTTTCTCCTCAGTTCAGATTGCTTCCTCAAAAGTCGTCGAGAAATATTAATATTCCACTTTCTCGAAATTCTTCGTACATTATTCAGATTATGTTGTAAGAGGGCGCTTAATAGTTCCGTGGAAGTCAACTAGTCGGACAAACTCACTATACAAGTTTTTACCCGCCCTTATATTCCAGGTATTTTAGATAGAATCTAAAGTTCTAGACTAGATTTTGTATGCGTGGATACTCCAAATGTGCACAAAGTATTTTTATGAGAAATCTCGTAATACTTTGTGCACATTTGGAGCGTCCACGCTTGCAATGTCTTCATCGTGCATTAAAGTATTAAGATAGTTGTGATACATACAGAGGCTGGATTTGTGAATAGAGATTTCTTGCTTTTTGTTCCTCGTCAGATTCGTCCGAGGTGAAAGATGTAGAACTGCTGTTAATGGAACTGTTAACAAAAAATAAATTAATACGTATGGTTTACTTCACTGAATGTGCATCTGTACGTGTAACTGTGTGAATGAAACAAACTACAGTCGACTCCGGTTATAGTGAACTCGTATAGTGACTTAGCACAGGTCCCGTTTCACTTACATTACAAATAAGCATCAGAAGATCCGATTATAGTGAACTTGAACCCCGGCTATAATGAACGAAGGAAAACGTCCTGGATTTTTTTTCTGGAAAAGAATATATCGCCTCGGTGTCATAAATTCCAATAATAGGCAACTTGAAAAAAATATCGTTGGGCAAATTTCTCAGTCGAAGAAGTCTCCCTTGAGGTGATGGTAGCGGACCGGGAATGGATTACCGTGTTGATGACCTTAGGCCACTCAGTTTCACTGCCGAAACAAAGGTCATGTCCTGCGTGGGCTACAACAGGCGGCGGCGACGCGCGGCTTGATTCAGTTTCAATCTTGGTGTTACTGCATATTTCCCGGGATAAAGCGTGTTGAGTTCTACGAAGGCGATAGGAAGCACGCGACTGCCACAGCCTGGCGATATCTGCCATGCCGCTAACCCAAAGCATCTCTTATGTTATTAGGCCAGTAAAAGGGTCTTCGGAGAGTGGGACGGTGTTTCACCAATGCAAGAGGCATTGAAGGGTGTCAAGATTACTATTAGACCCTGTGGACAATAGCACCCTGTGGAGCATCACAAGAAAAGCAACATTAATTTTAACAACGATACATAATGCATTATTTACCATTTGGACTGTATAAATGAGTATAAACAACCTGTAACAACTATTGTACTACAGCTTCCGGGTCAGTGACCTCCATCTCGATCAGGTTTTTCGTCCAGTTTCCCTGATCCAATGAGCAAATGCTGAGATGGCCCCTTGTTTTGCTTCAGGACATAAATGTAACTTCATTTTCTGTGCACGTCTTCGAGAATTCAGTGAGAAATACAATTATTCAAATTATCGTTTCCATGTTGTCGCGGCAGGAAGTAATAAGAGCCAAAATGTATTGCTTATTTATCCTTGAAAATAGATTTTATTACATGGGAGTTTTTTTTTCTTCCTTTCAAAATTCAAAATGTATGGCTTATTTATCCTTGAAAATAGATTTTACTACATGGGAGTTGTTGTTTTTCTCCCTTTCAAAATTCAAAATTTAAGTAGTATATGACTTAGTGTAGGGATCACAGAATTTTGGAAATGTGCACACAATTCACTTTTCCCCATAGCACGTCATACGCAGTTTTTAACTGTTTTTTTGACGTAAAATAAATAAATAAACAATACAGAAATAAGTATGGAGAGAGCACGAACTCTGGAGAAGGATCTAGAGAAATTACTAATGAAAATGTGCGAAGCGAAAATTGAACGTAATTCATTTTTTGAAGAACGAATAAAGATATTTATATTTTCATTTAGTGCTGTTAATGTATTTTGCTCTATCTCTATAATAATAAAATAAATCGTTGTGGAGAAATTCTATTAAATTTTAACATCATTGGATATAATGACCCTCGGATTTAGTGAATCAAAAATGTTGGTCCCCAGAAGCTCACTATAACCGGAGTCTACTGTAGTTGGATTTAGTTGTAGTTAGAAAATTCTCCAGTTAGAGAATTTATGTGTGATTGTAGTATATTCTTGTTGAGTATTTGTATATTTTATTTTGTCATTAACGTGTGTGTATTTTGCACGACTTGAAATCAATTGCCTTAAAATCCTCAATGAGCGTTTCGTGTCTCGGGGAAATCATTGGGTTGTGTCATTAAATGATAGCCTTGGATGTGGATCTCAATCTCGTGAAGTGCTTTCTAATGAAGGTTTAAAATGTAAAAATTAGTTTTTCAATTGGCGAAGTCATCACATTTAATTACATTTTGTTGATTGTTACACATTGTAAAATGTAAAAACAGTATTTAAGAACACTCTCATTGATGTAAAGGGAACGTTTTGACGCACACCGGAAATTACAGGCAATTTGATGTTGTCTAGAAAAATCATGGAAGATAATTAGTTTTCTACCCTTTTTTAAAAATTTTGTATTGTGTTCGTTAAGTGTGCCTAATGATATTCTGTTTTTGACTATTTTATTCAGCTAGAAAAAAATCCCTGCTCAATTGAGTTAACAAATCGATTATTTATTTGTCCTTGGATTTTTTTAAAATGTAAGTTCAGTAAATCTCATAATAAATAAATTTAATGTATTATGATACGTGCAGTTGGGTTAATAAATTGAGTTACTAATAAATTAATTTACTAACCCGTTTAAAATCACGTTTAGGAAGAAATAAGGGAGCAGGTGAATTGATTTCGTCTCAGAGAACTGTGATTGTGTCAGAAGTGTCATATAATGTCCATCTCCTAACATGCTGGGAAGTCTGAACCGTTTATGAAGTTTCGCACCTCATATTTGTCTCGTCTATCTCTTTCAGAGCAGGTAGTGTCTGCTCCATATTTTCTGGAGTGGACTGCGTGTCGGGCTGTGGTGACTGCGTGTCGGACTGTCGTGACGGCGTGTCGGGCGGTGGTTGAGTGTCGTCTTCTTTTTGAAGACGTTCCGCAGAAATTTGAGACGACGGTGCGTGCTGTGTCGTCTTTTCGGAAGATCTGGAGTGTCTCCTGAGAAAGTTAGACAGATTTCATTAGCATCAAATTCAAATATCTTCTAATGCAGGAAATAATAAAGAACGTTTTTCCGAATGTGTTTTATTCGATTGGAGAACAGTCCAAAGAAATATTTTTCGAACTTCTTACACGGTAGCAATAGTTGTACTTTTAAATTCTAGCCTATATGGAAGGTGTGAGGGAAGATTTAAAAGTAACGTATCTGAGTAAGTTTTCTATTTATATTACTTCGTTTTCAAGGTAATGGAACCAAAAAAGCAACTCCGATAATTGCTGTTCATTCGCGGGGTGCAGACTATTTCGGAATAAATTTTACTAACTTCTAGAGTATGTCAGTTTGTTGTATGCGGGTCATTAAACTAAAGGAAATTGCTAGGCTTATAAGTTGGAACGAGACTGTGAGTTCTATTGGCTACTCCTACTTTTTAAAATGAAATTTCTAAAAAAAAATACGAACTAATACATTGTTCATATAAACCACCACATTTTTCTACAGAAATTGTATCCATTTTAATGTATGTATTTGGCGTTATTGGGTCGGTAGTCCGACTTGGCAGGCCAGCTACCGATGTCCCTTGCCAGGGTCTAGTTAAATTCCCATGCCTGGGGGTTAGAGCGACATGAGGCGGACATGAGTCTTCACCGTAACTAGCATATATATTTTAATTGTTTATTAAATATTAAAATTTATTGAAATTATTCGCCATATGGAATTCGACTTGTCGGAGATTTGTCCTTCTATGCCTTTGAAAAAGGGGACAGGTGGCCAGTTATTGGTTCAAACAGTGAAATATAATTTGAATTTAACATATCTGCATTCATGATCACTTAATAGAATTGCGGCAGTTTGTTGAAATGTACTCACTCGTTAATGTATGCCAACCACTGGTCGAGGAGGGAATCTCGTGCCATTTTGCGAATCATCTCTATTTCTTCGTCATCCGGCCAGAGGTCGTCCATTTTCCTAAATCATGTGTAATGATATTGTTAAATGACGCTCAGTGAAAACAAATTAATGAAACTCTGCAAACATTTTTAGGTTCTTTAATCAATTGCACGTGCACGTTAACCAATCATACCTTCTGTGATATCAGTTAATGAGTAACTGAAAGCGAGAGGAGAATGTTTTCTGAGGCAAAATCTCATCGCAATTCGGATGCAATTTTTATGAACAGGTATTTCTGTAGAAGTGTAACTACGAGCTGTGTATGAACGAATGTGCATGAAATGTGTAGAATAACCATATAGTTCATCCGTGGAGTAGAATTATATAGTCTAAAAAGAGCGTAATTAAATATATCATCTTTGTTCTTTTCTTCTTTGTTATTAATTGGAGTATGATCAAGCCCAAACAGATATTGCTGTTATTTTTTCGTTCGTTTTTAATATGGTAGTTACCATGTCAGAGAATCAATCCCGATTTTGTATGACGTTAGATACACTGCGCGAATAGTTCAATAGATGTTCTTTGGATTGACTGTAAGTAGGCGTACGAAAATTTTCCACTCGCTGTAGCATGTTTTTAATATACCAAATCTGCTCACCAGCTTACGTTTTATCTACCTGATCTTGAAGATCTTTAGGAGGCTGCCGCATCTTTGATCCAGGATCCTGGTCAGACCTAAACTTGGTAATGAATGAGGCAATACGTATTAGCGTGTCATCATACGAATGATGTGAGTCATTTTTGAAACTTGAGATTGTGCTTGTGTCTAAAGACTTAATATATTTCTCGTTTCTCAGCAGTTCATTTTTTTTTATTGCAGAGACAAGTGGTGTGTGAAACAGCTAGAAACCTTTGTCAATCACAGGTTTGAATAAGAGAGGCTAGCAAAGTATTTTGAATTCCGACTATTCGGTATACTCAGTACCCATCTATTAATCAAAATAGATGTTCTTTGTAGTAGAAGTTAATAGAAATTAGTTCTCTCTCAAAATATATTTCGTAATACTGTTCAATCGACTTGAGAGAAATGTAAAGCCCCTCTTCATGACCGACATCCGTTATGGATTTTACTACGCCGACCGTCAAGATGTTTCGAAAGAAATGAATTGTACCTTTAGGTGACATATAAATACTCCTACTCAAAAGAACAGTTATTTCTTATTTACACTACTTTTTTTATTTTAAAATGGTAGTTTTACGAAAAGTTTTTAACGATACACCCCCGATATCGCATTTAACAGATTTTGTAGATTACAACCTTTTCAATTATTTTCTTTGTACAGGTCAAATAATGTTAATAACGGGTATATCCGTTTATGTTGATATTGTAATGATACCACATCGCGGCCAAACTTCCGAACTTCCTTAGAATTGTCGGAGGCTGTACGCCATGTGGGAACGAACAAAAGCTTTGAGTAGCTGTGAGCCAACTGAAAAGGGAGATATTACCCCCACCCTCCACCCCGTGACGCAGGACGGGCAAGGCAGTAGAGACTGACCTCCCGGGGGTCGACTATGTGTCCCAGAAGCCACCCGCACCTTTCAGTGAGTCTAGTGGGTGGGGGATCACATGACCGCCAAGAAGTTAGCTGGCCCGGGAAGCAGAGAGGAGTTCGCTTTGAGATTGCCTCGCGTGCGGACGCAACTGCTGCCCTGGAGGCGGAAGTGTATTCCTTGTGTCATGGCGAGTGCGTAGCACTGGTTGTCAGGGCACCGGCGCCGTAAGTCTGGTGGGTGGAGGATGCTCTAGCCTGGAGCGGGGAGCAGTGTGCGTGGGAGTGGCGGGGGTAGATTGCGAACGTTAACCCAGAGTTGTAAATTGTGTGAATTTGTAAGTAAATAGAGCTCATGTCTGTGTTGTCATTTCGCTACCACGACGCCGCAATATTATTGTCATAAAACTGCAATAACTAATGGTAAGTGAAAACTGTCGTGTGACATACTTTTCGAGGCCGCATCTGCAAGGCTTCGCGCAAATGGGGCCCTCCTCGTCCGGATGCGCTGTCAATCTAAACAAAATAAAAAAAAAATTTACACTAATTCAATCATATTTGACTTGTAGGTGACTAATTTTGGGGCAAAAATAACAAATAGATCTTAAACTCTTAACACTTTCCACTATGTTTACACTCCTGTCATATTTTTGCTTAAAATAACATGACTAGAAAAAGGAGTATATCTGTGAAATTCAAGTGTTGAGTTATTTAATTTTGACTTCTACTTTAAGGCATGTCAGTCTGATCAGCCGAAGTTAGGACTTCTCTAAATCTGTTTTGTATTTGTGTATTCATTTCCCACTTCCATGATTTTCTTGAAATCAAAATGAAAACCCTGGCTGGTTGCCACCAGTCTGTCTGTCTGAACTTGGCGCTACAGCCTGCGTAAGGGCCATGGCGTATCAGCAGCGTCCCAGCCTCGCGGCCAAATGGTTCGGAGGGCATGTGTGGTTAGCACGAAGACATCCTCACGCCGTATTCTGATCTTCCCTACCCGAGAAGTGAGTCTCACCGTCACTCAGCAACGTATACTGGGACATTGCGAGGAAAACATGCACTATAATTTTGTTCGACCGGGAATCGAACCCGGGGTCTCGTCATGGAAAGCAAGCACGGTGACCAATGAGCTAAGCTGCGAAATCGATTGTCCCCAGTAGTAGCATTTACTGCTATGCAACTCTGACTTATGAGAAGTTTGATTATATCTATGGAAACTATATTTATTAGGCGACCTTATGGTAGTTTTTATTCATGTATGTTTGACTGTCGAACGTTTAGTCGAGTCAACATCTGGCAACTAACCCCACTTATGGGGTTGGTTGGTGCAGGCATTGGCACTTGCCTGGAGTAGGTTGGCACCCTAATTCCGTGAGAATGAGGTGTAATAAATCAATGTTAAAACGAATCGTTTTTCCATGTTTTATTTACCAATTAAAACAGAGACGTTCATCACATTTTTGTCTGGTAAATCAGCCTCGTAATGGCAACTAAAGCTTTTGCAATCGTTTTTATATGAAGTATTTCAAATGAGTATTTTATCTGTTTAAAAAGTAGTATCTTTTTGCAACAATGAGTAGGTAATCACGTTTAATTATTTAAACTTTCAAGCTGAGGAGAACTTTAACTTGCGACAGGTGAACCAGGCAAAGTTGCAGGTTAAAAAAAACGAAAAATGAATTAATAATTACTACAGTGTGTAAAAAATCTAAACATCACCAGTTAATAACAAAATGTTAGAGCCCGTTCATATCCACCAAAGTTCAAGGCGATCCCATTTTCTTTAAAATAATCCAAAGAAGTATCAGATAAGTGTGAGTCGTTATCCAACAAAGAACAGGACGTTCTGGCGAGCCCCTCGAGTGAAGGAAAAAATGTGTAATATAAGAATAATGAAGCTAATTTGAAAAACATCTGTCATCCAACCTCAGGAGTTCGCATCCATCCCATATCTTTGATGGTTGAACTCCCTTCAGAAATTGATCTTGAAATACGGTGGTTCGCGACATGGCTAGCACTGAGCAAACCCAATTAAAAAGTATCAACCAGTACCGAGCAGGATTTGTTTTATGAAAAGTGACTGCAGACGTGACAAGAAAACTGATAACTAAAAACTTGAAACACGAAAATCAAGAGCAGGGTTGAAGGTTTCTGCTGGAGAAGTGGGAGAGACACAACTATTCCTTTCAAGTATTAGAGAAGACAATGGTTGCACTTCGAAAATATAACTTTCCGAACTCTAAAACACATTTCACATCGATGATCATACTGAGACTTTTGTGGGAAGTTCATTATGGTTTGAGTGACACAAAGATACAAGCTTTGCCTAAGGTGATGGCTTTCGAGATCACGTTTCCACCATCGTACCATCGTGATCGTACCGAGATTTCTGCGGTAATTTTTTAGCTGGGTCGCGAAGGTCACGTGATTTAAAGCAAGGGATTGTGGAAGCAACGTGGCAGGTGTAGACACGTGAGGGCCAACCAGCCCTGATCTCTTGTACGAATGTTCAATGAAATAAAATTAGTGTACTCGTGAGAGCTTTGAGAAATTGTCCGGTAGCACAACCTTGTGTAGAGTTGTGCTCCACGATTCGGTATTTTTTGTTGTTGTAATATATATTACATTCATTGAAATTATTTATTGCTATGCTTCTCAAAGGAAGTACACAAACTTTTATTACGTACCTTCCTCCTCTCGTCGCTTGCCATTCACTACTGGGCGTTTGCTCCACCTCAAATCTAAACAAAGTACGTTTATTATTCGAGGTCTGTTCTGAACTATTTATAAACTAGACATGAATTACTTTAGTGATTATTGCATTCCGTCCCCATCAACGCTTCATCGCTTTCGTGAAAAAGCAAAGTATTAATGATACCCTTCTATACTTTCGTAAATTGCTGAGAGATGTGAAAAATTCCAAAGTTACTTTCTTAGACTTAGGTACTGATATTGACAATGAGAATTTTGATATTCATGTTTTTACAATATGATATTGTTTAGGAATTTTATTTGTGATTTGTATTCTTACTTTTTGCTGGCATTTCCATGGGTGAAAAGTATATGTACACAGTGGCTTTAGAAATAAGTTTTAAGTAAAATTATTTCTGAAGCTTAACGAAGTTTTAAAATTGAAAGTGTTTGCAGACGAGTAGTTGCACTAGCGAATGATTGTGAGAAGTATTCGAAATCAGTTGGAATTGCAATATTTTTTGGGTTGCACAATAGGTAGCGTCTCGCCAATCAATCCCACCGGGCATTCTGTCCAAGCCTTTCTTATTTGAGAGTTTGAAAATAATTGTTACTTTAGAGGCAACATTTTCCATTTTCAAAATTTGTTGACAATGCATTTGTGTGAATAGTAATATTATCAGTAGATGTGTCAAAAGAAAGATGATATCATGGAGTGATAAAAAAATTGCACTTTCGATTTATAAATTTAAAAGATTTGTTGGCTTCGCACGACCAAATTAGGCAGACGCAAAAGCTATCTGTATCACCCGGCCGGCTTAATTGTTTCCTGGTAGATCGATCGTGCGTAGATCGCAAATGATGGCTACTGGGGGAATATTTTTGAGACCGTATGTCTCAAGTTATCTTCCTAAAGCTGTATTGAGATATTTTGGGGCATTTGGTGTGCGAGGGGTGGGTGAAGTCGGCAATGATTGGTATCTCCACTGTTGAAGGGGTGGTCAGAGTGGTGCGGAATCTCGAAATGTGTGTGAAATGTATCCACGGGATTTTCCGTTCGGTTCAATCTCAGAATATCTGTTAATAACAAGCGTTGAGTTTTAATAATTTTTATACCATTTAATATGTTCCACTAACATAACCTCCCTTTACATGAGCGGAAGGGGGAGCAGTCGAGTTTCCACATGCAAGAGTTGGCGCACGTGTTCGCTCGTCAAACCGAACCCATGAATATCCCCGAAAGCGAGCAATCTCAGGGCATGAACTGAAGTAACTGTACAGTATCGGTAGTGTATAAGAGACTGTGACAGTTCTTTCGCCACGTGCTGTAGTACGTCATGTGACCTGCTCTGAAGTAATCAGCTTGCGAGGATTTGTTTGCTTTCTCACAGCCAGGGTTGAGCGTTGCCGTTCAGACTCGCGAAGTCGCGCAGGCGATAAAATTCCGTTTTGGCGAAAGTTATGAACATGATATCAAGACGTGTCATAGGCTGACAGTAAGTGTAAATGTTTTGAGATTTAATTTATCTGTGATATAGGGGATGCCATGTGCGTAGTAATGTGTGGCAGTAGAGCATTGATCTGTCAGAGTCCCTTATACGCTGCCGGTACTGTAGTGCCTCTGACCAGAGATCCCCCTGGTCAAACTACACTCCGGTTTTTATAACGTAGCGCGTCAAGGCCTGTCTTCACGATTAAATATGGCACGTTTTTTTGCGTCTTTCTCGGCCGTGTCGCTACATGTCGCATGATTGCGACCTATCAAGCAGTGATGCATATCAAGCGACATTTAGCGGCACGATCGAGAAAGACGTGAAAAAACATGCCGTATTCCATCGCGAAGACAGACCTAGAGCGCCATGTTATAAAAACCGAAGTTCAGGGTTCGAGTTCCGACGGTGGCACAATTTTCAACACTAACTTGTCAGCTTGGTCGAATTCAGTTTCTGTCAAAAGGGGCGGTGCCGTTATTGGGAGAGATATCTGGATAGGGGAAACTCCCATAAGCCGAGGGTGTCCAGGTGACGCCAGGTCGAAGGCTGTGTTGCCGACCTTTCGACCAACTTGTCGTGGTCTTCTTCAGGGCTGATCTACCCTTGAGGCAGACCACGTCAAGATGGACGAAACGTCGGCAACACAGCCTTCGACTCGGCTTTACTCGGACACCCAAGATCATTTACATGACTCTGGCCTTGGAAGCTTATGACTTCTCCCATAAGCCGACGTGGTTCGGCGCGAGATCTCGCCATCCAGCGGAGGAAGATCGCTAGAACCACTTCCCCGCGATAAAAAGCATGCACTATGCTTTCGGGACTAATACCGGGAGCGGTAGCTCAGTGCATCAACTGATGTCACTGCAGCGCCTCTGACCGGGAGATCCTAGGTTTGAGTCCTGACGGCGGAAGGATTTTCGACTCTAGCTTTTCAGCTAGGTCGAATTCAGTCGCTGTCTGGAGGAGAATTCTAGCGGCCGTCTGCTCTGATCTGTAGTTTTCCGTGGTTTCTCCGATCAACACCAGGCGAATGCCGGAGAGTACCCTACCAAACGGACCACGGAGCGCGCCGATTTCCTTCCCATTCCTTGTCCTATCCTCTCCCCTTTACACACACACACACACACACACACTTACACTAGCATGCACTACACTATCACATTTCCGGGAGACCGGTCGGGAGTTTAGAGCGTGTCTCGGCTGGAGCGGTGCCCCGCTCGTGGGAGAGTCCTGGTTAGGGGGAAACCCCAGTAGCCGACGGTAGGTCGGCGCCGGATCTCGTCATCCAGCGGGGGAAGACCACCGCTATCTCCCGATAAAAACATGCACTACACTAACGGGACTAATGACCAAAGCAGTTGACGCGTCCGGAAACACGAAAAAACCAAACCAACTTTCGGGACTAATGACCTGAGCAGTTGACGCACCCGGAAGGGCTAAAGAATCGAGCGAGCGAGCAACGCGTGTCGGGACCTGAACTCAGGCAGCTTGACGGCGTCGTGCGCGGGCGCGAGCGAGGAGCGGCGCTGGGAGGGCGTGAGGCGTCGGCGGAGGACGCCCTGTAGAGGAAGGGCGGCGCCCGCCAGGCGGCCGCGCGCAGCACCACGTCCCCGCCGCCCGCCAGCGCCGCGCGCCCAGCTCGCTGCTGCCCAGGCCGTACCTGCGGGCGGACGCACGCGCGCCGGCTACAGGGCGCCACGAAATTTTGCACGAATGATGAATGCACGAATCTCGTTCAGATTGAATGAAATCTGCCTTAGCAGACCACGTGATTCGGTTAATGTTAATGGAACCCCTTCCGCCCGCTGCTGCGCAGACGTACCTCTTGCCGTACACGACCGGCTACAGGGCGCCCGGAAAGTTCGTGAACACACGAATCTCATGCAGTTTAATGAAATCTGCCCACCAGTTAATGGAGCGCTTTGCGCTTGCAGCCTCCGCTATCGTACCTGCAGCCAGACAAGCACCGGCTACAGAGCGCCAGGAAATTTCACGGATAAACGCGCGGATGTCGTTCAGATTTAATGAAATCTGCCTTAATAGACTATGTAATTCAGCTAATGGAGCGCTTTCCGCCCGCTCCCCCCCGCCACAACGCATCGGCAACAGGACGCCTGGAAATTTTTGGTGAAAGCACGAATCCGTTCGATTTAAAAACCTTGGCCGATCAGTTAAGGCACCTTGGGCCTGCTGCTGCCCACACCGTACCTACAGCCGCACACGCACCGGCCAAAGTCATACTGTTGTATGACGTCATCTGTGTCATATGGACTGACGCATTGAGTAAGAGAATGTAGTCGTAACAATAGGTATGCGAAATTTCGGATTAACTTATCAAATATTTGCTTTTTCAGTCAGAATCGAAACTACAAACTACCACATGTTTTTGCATTGTTCCTGAATTCCTGGTATCTAGCAAAACCATCGACACCTCTCCCATGGCTAGAAGCTGGTTTGTGTTTCGTAAATTTATCCGTTCATTCCAAATTTCTAATACAATTTCAGTTTCAAACACTCATACATTAACAATAATGGGCACAAATCCATGTACATAAAAAGTCTCAAAATTAAAACAAAAATAACAGCCTTAGTTAAAAAGGACAGGTACTAGAAATTAGCGAAAGTCGATAGAGTTCAAAGGAATTTAGTTTCGATAGTCACCAAGTAAGTCGTATTGTTGTAGTTTTAGTTTGCGCTTACCCTGGGATGCTGCACTCCAGGGCCTCGTTGAGCGAGAGTTTCAAGCGGATGGCATCGCCTGCGATGGTGATCCCCCGATGCACGACGCTGACAACACATAGGTGGTTCAATTAAACGCGGATGAGCGGGGTTTAGTGATCGGATCTGCGGGCTGGACAAGTGAAATGCCGTGGTCAATAGATAACTCGCCGTATTATTTCCGTCTCTGCCTCCCACTCGGAATGCATTTAGGATACACCTTTGTTGACAGTTGAACATCTAACAGTAGTGCCAACGATAATCCCTCCAACGTTGTGTTGTGTAAGTTGCCGAACAGGTAGTACTGCATTCTTTTTTTGCATTACTTTAATATTTCCTAATGACGACTTGTTTCTTACCAGTCCTAGCAAAGACAAATCAGGGTAATGTGGTTAACTGAGAATCGTGTGTGTTTTTACTCGTAATATTCCATTGATCTTTCATCGATACCGTTTCTTCAATGCACCGTTTTTCTTCAGAACCGGTTGCGTGTCTGCTTTTCTAAGAAAGAAAAGAAAGAAAAAAGGTCCTAAAACAACAATCGGGTTTGATATATAATTAACCATGTGTAATCATAAGCGAGCCTAGTATGGAAGATTCGCAGATAGCAAGTTTGAAGGCAAAGTCACCTTTCACCTGTGGGGTACCAAGGTACTAATTCCGGTCGTTTCCAGTGGAATTTGTGGTGGACAAAGCTGATTCCCAGGTTTTCGTGGGGTTCTTCCATTTCTCTCGCACCGCATTCCTTCCTCGGTCCAGAATCACAACGCGCTTTGCATGGCGAGCGCAATGCTGATCCCTGTGGATATGCGTTTTTCTTTATACGTTTGTCACGTGACCGGTGCCATAAGCGGTCCTACGCACGCCACGTGCAAAATGATCCAGGGTATTGGAACGCGCTCTCATCTCGTCTGTCGTGAACTGCCTGTCGATCGGCGCATCTCTAAGAAACGCGCGCGCGCAAGAGGAAGGAGAGGGAGGGAAGGAAGAAGGGGAGAGAGAGTGGGGAGGAGGGAAGGAAGAAGAGGAGGAGGGGGAAGGAAAGAGGGAGAGAGGGAAGGAGAGGGAGGAAAGAGGGAAGGAGAGGGAGGCAGAGAGAGAGGGAAGGGATGAAAGCGCGCGTCGCATATCGCGGTCACCGACAGCACGCCGCGCCGTCTGTGTTTACGAGTCAACTTGAACCGGAGGAGTAGGTGGGTCGCGCTTTTTCTTTTCCGTGACGGGGCGGGCGTTCGTTCGGTGGATTGGAGAAAGCTGCTCGCAGTCGGCTGCGGCGACCTTGAGGTGGCCGGACGGGAACCGAGGGCTCTCAGCCAGTTGTACGGTTTCTCTGGCGCCATTTTAACCTTTCACGCCGCCGCGCCGCGGCGCGAGCCACCTCCTTGACCGAGGCGCGGGTGCGGGCGCGGGCGCGGCCGGGAAGGGGAGGGGCGACTGAACGATCCGCCGGAGAGGCGGGGAGAGGGCGTTGCTTCGAGATGCGAGACATTTCCTCCAAACTGCACGTCAGCTTTCTTAAGAAAGCGAGGGTTTTCGTTCCCTGGTGCAGACAAGGGACCATATCGTTCGTTCGTGCAAACTTTAGATTCCAGATCATTCCAGGACACCGAATTGTGTGACCGAACTCCGTATCAAAGGAATCGTGTAATAATGAATGCTGTTTATTTTTCAATTAACCTAACGATGTATACTTGTGCTTTAATGTTGTTTTTGTTGGGACGCATCAGGAATAAGATTTCCGGGCCACTGTTACCTCATACATCTACAAATACCGCATAATATACTCGTCAGCTGTTCATTTCTCTTTAAATTGTTGGGATAACGACGGATTGGGTGCCTGTTTATAGTGGATTCTCTCATTCGTGTAATGATGTGGAGAAAGAGGAATGTGAGTCACATGTAGTGCTAACGAGCATGGAGTTGAAGGATGAAAGCAAAGAATGCCGAACAAACTCCACAAACCGCTCTGCCCACCACCACTTCGCCATGGAATTTCGATACGGCATGTGGGAGGCTAGCGCGTAGGCCGTGGCACTTGGGACGGCCCCGGAGCACCGTGAAGGGAGAGTATGAGCCAACTAAGAGTGCTTGCGCGGTCGTTGTGGAAGTCCGCCGCGCTCCGACGTCCGTTCCCCGCGGCGCGCTTCCGCTTTGCTTGCAGCTTGCGCTGCGAGAAGGGGATGGCGGCGGAGAAGGGAGTGGTGGTGGGGATGGAGGATAATGAAGGCAGTGACGGTTGACAACTGCGGTGAAGTTGGTAGCAGTGTCATTGTCGGTGACTGGGGCGGAGACAGCGGTGGTTTTGGATTGGTTTTGGTTTTTTCGTGTTTCCGGGCGCGTCAACTGCTTTGGTCATTAGTCCCATTAGTGTAATGCATGTTTTTTTCTCGAGAGATGGCAGTGATCTTCCCCCGCTGGATGGCGAGATCCGGCGCCGACCTACCGTCGGCTAGTGGGGTTTCCCCTTAACCAGGACTCTCCCACCAGTAGGGCATCTCCCCAGCCGGGACAAGCTCTAAGCGCCCGACCGCTCTCCCGGGATATGTGGTAGTGTAGTGCATGCTAATGTGTGTTTGTGTGTGTGTGTGTGTATAATAGGAATATGATAGGACAAAGGTTGGGGTAGGAAAGATTGCGGGCGGTCCGTGGCCCGTTTGTTAGGGTACTACTCCAGCATTCGCCTGGTATTGATCGGAAAACTATCGATCAGAGCAGCCGGTCGCTAGAATTCTCCTCCAGACAGCGACTGAATTCGATCTAGCTGAAAAGCTAGTGTCGAACATCCTGCCGCCGTCAGGACTCGAACCTAGGACCTCCCGGGCAGAGGCGCTGTAGTGACATCAGTTGATGCACTGAGCTACCGCTGCCGGTGACAGCGGTGGTGCTGATGGTGCTGATGTAGAGTTGACGGTGACTTGGTGATAGTGGTATCAATAAATAGCTATGCCGGTAGTGGTGACAGTGATTTGAAAGGTGGTGATTGATTAGTGATTCCGGGCTTGTCATTCAGCAAGGTCATGGTCCTCTAAATATAGTACATGCATTTGCTTGAAGGGTGGCGGTGATCTGTCCCCGCTGGATGGTGAGATCGAGCGCCGACCTACCGTCGACTGGTGTGTTTTTCCTAAAAAGGTATCTCCCACCATCGGGGTATCGCTCCAGTCGGGACAAGCTGTAAGCTCCCGGCCGGTCTCCCGGCATGTGTGAAAGTGAAATGCGTTATAGGTGTGTGTGTGGGTGTGTGTGTGTGTGTGTGTGTGTGTGTGTGTGTAAATAAGGAACGAGGATGGGACAAAGAAGAGGAAGAAAAGATTGCGCGCGTTCCGTAGCCCGTTTGTTAGGGTATATATAGGGCCCCGGCATTCGCCTAGTGTTGAACGGAGGAGCCACGGAACACTACCGATCAGAGCAGACGGCCGCTAGAATTCTCGGCCAGTCAGCTGCTGAATTCAACTTAGCTATCTAGCTGGTGTCAAAAATCTTATCCTGGGGGTTCTCGAACCTATACTTCGATTTATTTAACGTGGCGCCTCCAGGCCACGAGCTGAATGAAGAGGGAGCACTGCCATCCAATCGTGGGCTTGCCATCCAATCGGTAGCTCCAATCCAAAAATTTAAATCGTAACGAAGCTCACGATTGGATGACAGTGCCCCCTCTTCATTCAGCTCGTGGCCTTGAGGCGCCACGTTAAATAAATCGAAGTATAGGTTCGAGTCCCCATGATAAGAATTTCGACACTAGCTAGGTTGAATTCAGCAGTTAAATAAATCGAAGTAATTAAATCGGTCAGAGACACTGCAGTGACAACAGTTGATGCCTTGAGCCACCTCTCCCAGTGGTGGTGATTGGAATCGTCGGTGGCGCTATGGCAACTCTTGAGGGCGTTGGCGCGCGTTGCGCACACCTTCTCACGTTCTGGCCCGGCGCAAGCGCCAGCGGGATCGGAGCGACGCGTTCCGCCGCGTCCCCGTTTCCAAGCGCGGCGCCGTCTCGCCTGCCAGCCCCCGGCGCGGCGCGCGGCACACAGTGTCCCCAAACAGGGCCGATTCGCTACTTTAGATATCGATATTTTTGTTTCCACTCTCGACGGAAGTGTCGAAGCCAAATGCATGTGAATCTATATCGTGGAATAGACACTATAACTGCAGCATCTTAATCAGAAAATACAACGCACTGTTTATGTAAATAGAAATATTGCAGTACTTTAATACTTGGTTTGACGATCATTTTTGCATTTTTTAATCGGTTATTGGCAATCTGATATAATTGTCGTATCTGCGATTTTTTTTCTGCACTTCAAACAGATTAATCTGTTGTAAAAGGTAGGTTTCATTGTGAGTAAACATTTTTAAAAAGCGGGAAACAGATGAATTAAGAAGTATCATAATGTAAATCGTGGGTCAACTATTTTGCGAAGACTGTGAATGTTAATTCCTTTTCAAGGGTTGTCTGGAAGGTCTCTTGAAGCTCTTATTGCTGATATTACGTTTTGATCGGGTGCGCCGGAGTAATTCATTTCTTCAGGTCTGACGTCCATTACGTTTTCTTACGATATCTGTGTTCGTTGAGGCGTGACTCATCCATTTCGATCTTCTATCAGCGTGATGTTAAGAATGCAGCGAATAAATGTTAAAGAAGATGCATATCATTTCGTGTCATTTTAATCATTAATCGCCACAAATCGATGTTGAAAGTAGCGGCCCAACAGGTTCGACCTATCGTTCAATTCCACGTATCGTATCACGAAGTGATAGCAAAAACTCGCCTGGCATAATTTCTTTGCATACCAAGCCAGCATTTAACCCGATATATTTTTAGTGTGTAAAACTATTAATAAATATAGATCAATGTAAATCATCTGGGTTTAAAAAAATGTTTTTCAATGTTTCTCTGAAAGTTCAAACATTTGTGTAGTGAGAATATCATGACAGCGGCGCCTCGTATCTCCGAAAAGATTTTGTGCGTGTGATGTTCTGGCGAGGTATAGTCATTGGATAAACGCCCGAAAGTTCTTTTAGAGGTATCTATAGGTCGGCGCCAGATCTCGCCATCGAGCTGGGGAAGATCACCACCACCTCGAGGAAAGCACTGCACTATACCATGCACACGACCTAGGCGTTGACGGGCCCAAAACCATCAATCAACCAAAAATTCAAAAATGTTCAAAAACCAAAACAGGAATGTAATTTAAACCCGTTTTCAGTTTAGTTGGGATCATAATAAAGTGTCATGAAAGCTCTTTGGCTCGAATCGGACGCGTCTGCCTCGTTCTCCGAGACCCCGGATCTCGGCCGAGAAAGTGAGGCGAGCCCGGGCTCAGCACGGCAAGGCTCAGCCCCAGTTCCGGTCACTTCCCGCGCGCTGCCGCCGCCGCCGCCCCGCATGGTTGGCCAGCACTTGCAGAAACTATCGCCTGCTGCTGCCATGTACGCAATCGGCTGTTGCTTCGTTGTTGCCGACTCGATTTTCGACGAATTTGTTAACGGCATTCAGTTTCTTTCATAATTGACTGCTCTTCGGCTCATTGATAGAAGTGATGGTGTCTCGGTATCGGTTTCCAGATCGCCGAAAAATCTTCTCTTCGTTCCGGACGTCAGTTGGCTGTCTTCCGTGACACTTATTTCCTCGTTTTACATGCACATTGTATACTATGTGAACGAGCCATGAAATGGTTGTATTAGCGATTGAAAGATTCCAATTCGTGATATACGAACTGGAATTATATATTAACTGTGCTGCAAATGTGTTATCAAAAGCTTAGCGTGAAGATCATATTAGTTTAGCATACTTTCGTTGATTTTGATATTGAATGAAGCTTCAAAACATTCAAAATATATTAGGAACGTTATTCCGGGTTATATGTCGTGACGGGCATCGTAAAAAGGTATCACACAGCACCTCAGTAGAGCATCAAACATGAAATACTGAATGCGTCTCCTCTTAAAGGGGTCTTTATGGGTGAAGACCGATCTGGATATCCCGCTCTCACCTGTGAAAGACGTCCAAGGAATCTCCCAGATAGGCTACGACAGTCTTCTTTCCATGAGCCCTGTGCCGCCACTTTTCCTCCAGGCTCGGGTTATCCACCTGTCACAGAAGGAACACGTGCGGATTCATTCCAGTACACATTCAGGGTTGCTTCTTGGGAAAATATACATCTTACCCTACCACTTCCATTGTTTGAAGACGGACTTCGGATAAACGTTCCTTAAGAAATGCGATTTATGAACAAATGTGTTCGTAATTGGTGTCAGTTTTAAATTAACATTCTGCATTAATACGTAAAAACCTACCTGTGTGAATAGACTGAGTCGTTGCTAAAAGTGCTCATGTGTAATGGCCGATCTTCGTATGCTCGACATTTAAAACATCCAAAAAACAAAATGTTAATTTATTTCATTAATGTAAGTCGAATAGTTATGTTTTAAATTTAGGTCGCTGACAGGTTTGGCCATTAGATCTATCCATTTTCAAAATCATTTTCTCACGAATGGAGGCAAAAATTGGGAAAGTCGATTTTACATAAGATGCATTTCCAAATCCTGCGGAGATCCTATCTTAACGTATCGCGGATGTCTGAACGTGGCATATCCTGTGTATTGAAACTATCTCTCCAAGGTGAAAGCTTGGCGAACCTCGTTTCCCCCGCACTCGCCTCTCAATTCATATTTTCTACTCGTTATTGCCTTGCTGTTGTGTGTCTCAGGTGAAGTTTTGCCCATAGTTAATGTAATAGGTTAAGAATGTATTGTGCGTTCACATTCTAGATTTTTTTCCTTCGTTTTCAAAATTTTGCTCCCTGAATTTTCCTCCCTTTTAGAAATCCATCGGTCCTAATCGGTATAATTGATGTAAATATTTTACATGTGGCTTTGTATTCTGGCTTCAGTTGTGTTTCGCTCCCAAAACAGTAATATAGCTAATGTTCCTTTTTCTTTGTTTCAGGTAAGTGTGTTAGCCTAGCGGAGAAAGAACCTGTACTAAGCTGTTCGTGAGTACAAAACTCAAGTTTTATGTATAAAACCATTGGAGAAGACGCCTAAAGATAACATACGTTGTCTTAATTAAGAGATTGCACCTAATCTCATCTTAAATTGTTCTTTATGTTCTTGTAATTTCGTTATCTAATCTATTAATGATGGTAAATTGTGGGAAGTCGTTCCTCATTTTACTTAATGAAGATTTAGTCATTCGTATACTGCACATCTTTTTGCGACTAAGTTGCAAATGACGCATTGAATTTGCGGCTTAGTATATTTTACACTGATTCCCAGTAACACAGTATCACAAGGCGGTCGAAATCGCCTGTCGTTTTCTACTCACATGCAATTCCTGTTGTAAAATGAATCCGTCGTCACAAATCGCCTCCCAGAACCCCATTACGCTACCCATATACGGTTTATTTGAGTGCGCCTTAGTATCGTGATTTCACTCGGTCGCCATTACACTTTATTAGGAAGACTTTATCTTAACTCTCACCCAACACGAGTCACCAATAATTGCTCCGGGCTCCAGGGTGGTGCAGCAATAGTAAGTACCTGCAACACTCTAGAACACGGAACAATTACCCTGTCCTGTCTGAGCGTGACAGTACTGATCACGCAGGAAGTGGAGCACTCGATATCTGGCGCCGTGTGCATATTTCACGTTTGACTTCACATTCCTTTGTGAATCACTCTAGCCTTATTCGGAGTTGTTTGGTTGGGCAAACTGCCTTATCGCTTCGGCAAAATCAAGTGTTCGTGAAGCTGCAGTCCGATTATTACGTTAATATTTCTGTGCGTGACAATCCCTCGTGTTTTTTTTTATTTGAGCGCTTCTTTAAATATTGTTTGCTAGTTACATAAGTAACGTCTGTATAAATACTTCAGAATATTTCTCTAACACATTTCGGCCAATGAAACGTAGAAGGTAGGAATTTCATCGAGTTTTATCTGTAAAAATAGGGTCGTTATCGATTGGTTCGTTCGGATTTTTTATATTTGACTTCTACAAATGATAATATCTCTGCGTACAGAAGTGACTTTCATCTTCAAGATACCTGCAACCTTTGTTCGTGATGGAGGTATTTGAAACGTTCCGGCCTATCGAACACGACGATGTCTATACGATATTTTCCCGGGAAGGGTAGAAGTTTTGATCTCTTTTTCTAATGTAGGGAAATATCATAAAATCATGTTCGTAATTTACGAGTTCCGAGCAAAGCGCTCGCATGGGTTTCTAGAGGAAGAGAGGTCAGAGTGAAAGGTTAACGAGCTTGTGACGAAATGCGCACATGGCGAAATTTTTGGATCAAAATTAAAAACGATAGACTCTTGCGTTGGGACCTGATATTCTCGCGCACGTTATTATTTGGCTAAACATCTTTCGTTTCAAGTTGGAAGAAAACTGTAAGAATTGAAATCGTTGGAGCGAAGTACTTACATAACTTTACATAATTCCAAAGTTGTTTTTTTCTGAGCAAAGCAATTTTTATGATGTATCAAATCGTCCTAGAGAACAACGCAGTACACACCTATGTTCGTCGGCACTTTCTTGAAAAAATAGTAAATGATTTGAATGGAAGCAATAAGAATGAGAACAATCAAAGATAATACCATCAGTTTATTAAAAATTTTCGATTTTGCGACTCACGTAACGATCAAAATGCATGAGTGATTAAGAAAAAGACTTTCCAGAATGAAATTACATCTAAGGCACATTGCTTCCTATGATGTATCACACTTATGATTGACCAATAATAAGTAAGTGGTAAGAAAAAATATGGCTGTATCACAGCTTATGATTGACCAATAATGAGTAAGTGGTAAGAAAATCGATAATATTTTTCAGATACACCGCTTTGATTGGTGGATACTAGTTGTTCACTATATTAGTATTAATTTCATTTGTGGAATGGTCTAAAAACTGTTAGGGTACAAACAACCAGTACGGTTCGCAACTGGTGAAAGTACGCCGAACAAGTAGAGAACATGATCAGCGCTGTTACGACTCTTCCACTCGTGAAATTATAACCAATAGTGTTCAACTACACGTATAAAATGCCCCCCCCCCCCATGAGGACGGTGTATCTGAAAAAATGTATCGCTTCTTTTTTTTAATTTGTTGCGTCTTCACGCAACACGTCTCGAAGCCCCTTAAGGGGCGTTGAGCGCTTTGCACTGGGGAGTAATCCTCCATTAATGTGCTTTATTTTAATATTTGTCAAGTCTCGTGACGTCGCAGTCAGTCAGTGCCTTTTATCCCTTCGGCCAGGGGCTCGACGCCGTTAGATCCCAGGGTTCCTGGCCGGTCACCCAACCACGAACCCGCAAGTCTCGAATTCACTTAACATTCGTGACTTCACGGAGCGTAGTAAACGAATTCGGCTAGCGCCGCCGCCGTCTTGTATCCGATTTTTCTTACCGCCCCACGCTATTGGCCAATAATTGTCTATCTTGTATATTTGTCTATCTTAGGAAGCGGTATGAGTAAATCACTGTGTTGACGCGCTATAAACCGCGTATGTACTATAACATAACCTCTTTGATTTTAACATGATTTCAATATCTGTCGCATTTTGAAATCCTGTTGGGACGTAATTCCATTCGTGGAATAGTTGTATGAAATACCACTCGTGCTTTAAAAATTCTCGAGGTTTATTCACAATTTATATAGCACTCGTGGTATTACCTATGATAATTTATGCTTCTAATGTGTTGCACGTTTGAAATATTGTGAGAGTGTATTGAAAAAAACATCGTGGCGGACAAGTGGTTGATGGGAACGCGTGGCGAAACGGGATGGGGAAAGCGCACCTCAAGGAGGTAATCTGTAGCGGCGGAGCGTTGCTCGAGCTCCCCTCATTATCGTGAAATTGTTCCGAAAATTTATACGTAGTCGAATCAAAATGCAAGTTACACTAGCTCGCTGCGAGGACACGCTGTGTGACGTGACTGTTACAGTAACTACTGACACGTCCGATAGGAAGTTTGGTGTGGTATTCCGTCGGGTTGTGTGCAGAGCGGACATTGGTGCGTCAACTGAATGTTCGCCCCAAATTGGAGGTTGGGGCAACGATCAGATTTCTATGGGCTAAACGGCTCAATTGCACGGACATTCATCGTGAAATCACTGCTGTGCATGGTGAGATTGAAATTTTTCGCCCAGGTATTGTAAAGTGGTGTAAGCAATTTGATGCCGGACGCACGAACCTTACGGACGAATGTCGCGAAGGAAGTGGAAGGTTCGGCAACATCCTCCATACGATTCAGGCTTAGCGACTTGCGATTGTCATTTGAACACCTCGTATAAGCTGAAAAAGGATCTCAGTGGACGACGATTCCGAAACGATGAAGAAGTGAAAGCAGCTGTCGCCAAGTGGTTACTTAGCGCTGGAGGTGATTTCTAGCATTCGGAATCAAAAAAATTGATTGTCCGTTCCGAGAAATGTTAAGTCTCTTGGGGACTATGCGGAAAAGTGAACTTACATTTTATGTTGTCATAGCCATCTTACCTAGGTGTAGGTGGTGCCATAAATGACCATAACTTGGAAATGTAAATTACTTTCTGAGTCGCTCTCGTACTTGTAATGTGTTCCATGTTATATAATGTATTTGGCGTTATTGGGTCGGTAGTCCGTCTTCGGCACACAGCTACAGAAACTGGGACGATTTTAAACGAAAGCTACAACTCTATTTTTGCCTCGACCCGGAAGCTAGCCCATGATCCATCCCAGAGGCTATATATCTTTGATCCCGGTGAATAAGCTGATAAGTCATAAACACTTAATTATACAGGAGAGCAAAAAACAACCTTAAACTAATACTATAAATAAGGGATTAATGACATTCAAACAAAACAATTTTTGTGTAGGTTTTTTCGAATATCATTAATCCCTTATTTATAATATTAGTTTAAGGTTGTTTTTTGCTCCCCTGTAAAATTAAGTCTTTTTGTCTTATCAGCTTATTCACCGGTCTCCCTCCCTCCCTCTCTCTCTCTCTCTCACTCCTTCCCTCCCTCCTCTCTCCCTTCCTCTGTCTCCTTCCTCCCCTCGTCTCCCTCCCTCTTCTCTCACTCTCACTCCCTCTCCTTCCCTCTCTCGCGTGCACGCGTATCTTAGAGATGTGTGTGTGTGTGTGTGTGTGTGTGTGTGTATTGTGAGAGGGCGATGGAAAGGCACCTCGAAGAGGTAGTCCGGCGGGGCGGGCGCGCGTGCGGAGCGGCGCGCGGGGCGGGGCAGGGGGGGGCCGGGGGGCGGGCGTGAGCAGCCACAGCAGCAGCCCCAGGGTGCTGGGCGGCGCCAGCGCGGCCGCGGGGCCGCCGCCAGCAGCGAGCGCAGCGCCGGCGCCGCGTCCAGCGCCTCCGTCAGCAGGTGGATGCCGCCCGGCCGGTCGTACTCGTGCGGCAGCGGCTGCGCCACCGACGCGTACCTGCCACGCCCACGACCGCCACGCTTGACGGCGGTGCTGGCTGATCGAGCAGCAGTCAAACGACCCATCCTCTTGTGTGGACGCCCGTCATGCCAACCCCTGCCCTGAGTCGCGCGGCGCCGCTCACGTCGTTAGCCTGATGGTGCAGGCAATGAGAAGGCGATGCTAAGCTCCTGGCAGTCGCGTTCGCCCGGCTACCCACCTGTTGGGCCTATGGCGCGTCGACCTTTGGGCAGGATCGGGCAAAGGATCCTTTTCGGAGTACTCCGGATCTCACTTAAAAGTGCGGCGGGAAACTAGATATCACCTGTCAGGTTGCCCAGGTTCCAACGTTACCCACGAATTCATAGCTGGCGGTAAGTATTGGGGAGACGGGATGGGGGCTCCGACCTGCCTGGACCTTAGTTCACGTGGCTCCCAGTGGGCTCTCAGATTCGTCGTGGCGGTAGCCCGATACTCTGGACAAAGAGGAGGGAAGTTACTCTCGGCGCATGTGAATGGCGTTGTTTTGACTCCGGTACTAGCCTGGATAGCTAGTAGCTCTGAACTGGCAGGGCGGCCCGATCCAGGCCATATATGGGGAGGTTTCCGTGAGGGTCAACTGCGTTCTGGCGGGACCGAGATACCAGCCCAAAGGCGTACTTGGGCGCCGGTGGGGGGGGGGGATAAGAGGATAGCGCCCAGGGTTCATCCTTCCTGGTAAAGGACGTGTATGATAGGCACACTGTAGACAAATGCAACCGCAGTCCATCCCCACCCTCCGTGCACGTACGCCCTGCTATCACCGTCATCGGCCTGCTCTTCCTGCTAGCGCCTTCAGCTCTGCATGCACGCCATGCCCACGCAACTCGCACGCCCTGCCATCTCCACACTCTGCCCCCCGCCCCCTCCCCCCCCCCTCCCCCGGCTCTGATCTCCCCTTCCGTATCTGCCCTTCTTATAAGTATTGCGGGTTGCATTTCGCTTATTCCTGGGGGCGTAGAGGACTTAACTCACGCAATGAGCTGAAGGGTTGTTAGTATGTGTGTTAGTGGTTTAAAAACCTAATAAATAGTGCTCTTTAGTGGGGCACCCACTGCGAATGTTTTTTTACGCACTATGCTAGTTTAAAGTTCAGTTCTGCTTTTAAATTCCAGTTCACAACCCGAAGTTTCTTTGTATCCTTACTCCAAGTTCATTTTGCCGATGGAATCCAATCACCAAGGGTTTTTTACATGCGACATGGTTAAAATCGATTCATGAATGATTTTGTTTCCAAGCGCATCAATTACTATGGCCATTATCCCTATAAGTGCCGTGCATATTATATCCTGGGAAGTGCCAGTGTTCCTCGTCCGCTGGAGCGTGAGATTCGGTACCGACCTACGCGTCTGCTAGCGGGATTTTCTCCTTTCCTTGAATACAGATATTGCTATAAGAAGGAACCGCTTTGACAACTACTACATGGTCACTGCTGGCAATATAACTGTAAGATACATCCATGCACTCATTTTGTCAGTTTACAGTTAGCTCATTTGCAAAAATGGCATCATCACTATCACTTGCAAGGTTATAGCTCTGCACGATGTTCATTTTTTCCCGCCTGTCAAAGTGGCCCCTTCTTACAATAGCTTCTCTATATCTCCGCCAGCCGGAGTGTTATGGGTTTTAACCTCCAACCCCCCCCCCCCGGCTGTTTTTTGCCGAGGACCGGGAGCGGTAGCTCATTGCATCAACTGATGTCACTGCAGCTCCTCTGGCCGGGAGGTCCTAGGTTACACTCCCCACGGCGGCAGGATTTTCGACACTAGCTTTTCAGCTAGGTCGAATTCAGTCGCTGTCTGGAGGAGAATTCTAGCGGCCGGCTGCTCTGATGGGTAGTTTTCCGTGGTTTCTCCGATCCACACCTGGTGAATGCCGGAGCAGTATCCTAACAAACGGGCCACAGACCGCGCGCGATGTTTCCTTCATCTTCCTTGTATCCTCACACACATACACGAACATGCACTACACTTCCACAAATACCAGGAAACTGGTCAGGGACTTAGAACTTGTCCCGGCTAGGGCGGTGTCCCTCTGGTGGGAGATACCTCGTTAGCCGACAATAGGTCGGCGACGGATCTGGCCATCCAGCGGGAGAAAACCACCGCTTCCTCCCGAGCAAAAGTACGTACTACACTTACGGGACTAATGGCCTTAATAGTTGACGCGCCCGGAATCACAATCGATCAATGGTAGATCGGGGGAATAGCTACCCCCCCGCTACAAAGCCCCCTGTACGTATGAATCCCCGTAGCAGCGTACTCTCATTAAGTGAACTGATTATTCGTATTTTTCGTGCTACTAATTTAATTTTCTAACCTACACAATTCTTTCACCAACGCATTTTTTTCAACAAGTGGTCCGTGACGTGCTACCGCACGTCGCTACCCGACGGATCCAACGTGCTACGTTCGCGAGGGCCTTCCGGCCCTCGCTCTCGAGACCTGGTTCGCGCCTCCGCTGTCGCTTCGGCGCTCACGCTGTATTATATACCTCCCTCACGTTAAGAGAATTTATTTTAAAGGGAACACTCACATTTAAGAAAATTTATTTTAGAGGGAATAGTAAATAAATAGACATTAAAAAATGTCATTTCCTACTAAGAAAATTTAAAAAAATACAAAAGTAAAAAATATTGTACTCACGTCTAGTCTTTTTGTGAAGTTTCGTAAATTGACACTATAGATGTTAAGAATTTCCACATAATGTCACTATTACTTTTTTTTAATGTTTTTTCTCCCCATATATTCAAAAAGATAAGTCTGAAATTGGCCTTAATGAAATGCAATTAAAGAATAATTTCAAACTTACCTTTATCAGTATATGTGGAGAAGAATGCATAAATCAAATGACTTTCATTAAATCAAACAAACGAATGGAAAAAACAATTGCTTAGAAATGTATGTGACTTAATGTAGCCTTGACATAGGGGGGTAGCTGTTCTCCCGATCAGCCCCATCAATCAATGTTTCTGCCAAGCATGGCATCCACTCGCCTGTAGCTGAAGACGGCGCTGGCGAAGAGCGTGAGCTTGACGTCGGCCGCGAGCGGGTCCCTGGCCACCAGGTGGCGCAGGGCGTTGGCGCGCACCTTCAGCTGGCGCCAGATGTCGGCGCCCAGCTCGCCCAGCTGGCGATGGCGGAACTCGTCCTCTTCCTCCTCCTCGTCGTCGTCGTCGTCGTCTTCCTCCGACTCGTCCTCGCCCTCGACGCCGCCGCCGCCGCCACCGCGTCGGACGCACGCCATGGCCAGGGACGCGCCGGGCGCCACCGCCCGCCCTCTGGCGCCGCCCCCGCGCCTCGACGGAGCGTTGCTGCGGTTGCGCCGCATTGTTCCCGACGGCTTCTCCGCGCGCCGCAAATTCTCACTTCCTCGCTACGCAGGAGAGAGACATTTTTGAGTAATGCTGCGCGAAAAAACTGCGAATTTCCGGCAGAAAAACTATTATTACAGGGCCCTGGTAACGGTTTTGTTTGATTTTTTTTCGTGTTTCCGGGCGCGTCAACGGCTTCGGTCATTAGTCCCGTTAGTGCAGTGCATGTTTTTTCTCGGGAGCTGGCGGTGATCTTTCCCCGCTGGATGGCGAGATCCGACGCCGACCTACCGTCGGCTAGTGGGGTTTCCCCCTAACCTGGACTCTCCCACCAGCGGGGTACCGCCCCAGTCGGAACAAGCTCTAAGCTCCCGACCGGTCTCCCAGAATATGTGGTAGTGTAGTGCATGTTAGTGTAAGGGGAGACGATATGACAAGGACGAGGAAGGAAAGATCGCGCGCGGTCCGTGGCCCGTTTGTTAGGGTACTGCTCCGGCATTTGCGTGGTGTTGATCGGGGAAACCACGGAAAACTACCGATCAGAGCAGCCGGCCGCTAGAATTCTCCTCCAGGCAGCGATTGAATTCGACCTGGCTGAAAAGCTAGTGTCGAAAATCCTGCCGCCGTCAGGACTCGAACCTAGGACCTCCCGGTGAGAGGCGCTGCAGTGACATCAGTTGATGCACTGAGCTCCCGCTACCGCTGTCCTGGTGACGAAAAAGGGGATAAATCCATTTCCTAAATTTATAAAAATACATCATCGAACACGTGGTGTAGTCAGAATCCATGTTTTGTGGGGCCTTTATGTAGAAACATCTAATAACGTCAAAACGTCTGACCGCCTGTAGACAACGCCAGCGGTTAAACTGTTCGGCCGGTTTTTTCCAAAATTGATATTCCCCAATCGATCTCGTTGATGTCGCGGCCCCTTGAATTTGTAATCGTAATTTTAATTTTGGGTCGTACTTTACATCAAGCCCCTGGGACACTTCTAAATTTTAAAAATAAAAATTGGTTCCATCTTTGTAATTTTTTTTTTTTATAGTGTGAAGAACGTTTAACAGAATGGCGCAGGTCTCATGTTTGTTGAAAATCCTTATTTTTCGAAAATTGCAAAAGTTCACAATTTTTTCGGAATCTTTCTGCAACTAATATATTAAAGATTGAGAAATTTTCCCTTAATGAAATCTGTTCCGTAAAGATAGATTTGGTAATAATGACATATACAATTTTTCGAAAACTTGAGTACTTTTCGCTCATAGAATGTTGTTGATAAATTCTCATTCTTGGGGCCATTGTTTCACTCGAGAATTTTCGTACCTTGTATTGTTAAAGGATTGTTTGCCAGTCTTTACCATTAGGGTTTGATCAAATCGAGTTGATGTTAATACGTAAAAATTCAGTTATTAACACTTAATTTATTAATAGGCGTCTTCTTCACCCCCCAGAATTTCTGGTCGGCAAGAAGCAAACAGTTTCCACACTACATCTCTTTACCTTTAAATAGTGCTATCTTCTCAGTAGCTTTCAGGATCTTTGCCCATATAAGGAATACGTTGTCGATAATAGATTACCCCAAATTGTGTCATCACCTCATCCATCATTTTTTATATTATGCTTTCGGAAAATTCTAATTACCGCTTCAATAATACGTCAAGGGAAGATTACTGTTTTGAACGATTTTAATTATCCCATCTGCACATAATCCATACATATTCTACTACAGAATTGCGAATACCTCTAACGTTGTATAAACTTGAGTTAAGACCAAACATTTTTAAATTTGTAGATTACGACTTAAAGAAGATTGTTATCATTGTTTTATCTAAATAATGTGGAATATTATGAATTTCACCAGTGCTTGGAAAATGATTTATTTGATTTGTTGCGAATGAAATGTTAAAAAAAACATTTATATTTCATTCAGCCCAATGCGACTTTACGTAAGTTTTTCTTCTGCGTTTTTTCTGCGAAATTTGAATCGATGTCCTAAGGGTATCCATACTATACTACCATACTACATTTTCAAAAAAGAGAGAATTTGACTGTAAGTATGAACAGAAACTCTAGTTGGGATTGCCATCGATGGCGCTACCAGAAAACTTTACAGAGTCTGCTCAGTCAAATCCCTCGCTCGGTCGGCCGTTCGCGCGAGATTTTTGCATTTTGTCCCCCGAAGCGCGTTGCCAATTGGCCCTGCAAATACGCATAGGAGAACCCTAATTGAACGACTATCTTCAAAGCGAGTCCCGTGCTACACCGAAACTTCATTGTTGAAAAAAAAAGTGACAAACCTTACCTTCTTAGATGTCTGCATCAAACGTTTAAGCAATGCTTAATTAGCTGCTAAGTTTTAAGTTTATCGGAATGGTATGTCTCACATTTTCTAAAGAATTTGCTACATTGGTAAAAAAGTCGTTTAAATACATGATTATCGAGGGTAGTGTGTTTAACTACATATTTTTTGGCGTGAAAACTTGTTTTATTGGGAATATAGACATGAATTCAACGTTATTCAACACCATTGCGATGTTTGCATTGAAAGCTAGTCTCTCCGAAAGAAGTTACTTTCAAAAGGTATTGTTTATTAGTCATGTGCTGTTAATTGGAAGTGATGACTTGTGCAGTTGAGAGAAATGTGTAAAGTACTCATATGTCATTCAATATAGTAACACAATTTGATTCAACTGTAATATGTACGTACGACAAGAACGAATGCGCTGTTTTCAAAACAGCACGAGTTTTATGTAGTCCTTCAATGTTACAAAGTACAGTTCTAAGGTAATTTGTATGTAAAATGATAGCAATGCCATTGATTTAGGGCTTCAATGACTGTGCGCGATTAGATGCAGAAAAGTAAGGAATTAGTTCCCAAGAATAGTAAATGGGTATTAAAAAATACCCTTCCTTCTACGATACTTTTAATCTTACTAGCTCTCGATGTTATCTACAAATAATTATACCAATCTTATGAAGGGGATTATTTCCACTGCAATTATTAATATTGTTATTTCTACTGTTGCCCTGCTATGCTCATACATTCTCTAACACTAATTTATTAAATTAACGTTCAATTTAATCATGGGTTTCGACATGCATTTTACATCTTACCTGTTGCATGTGGACGTGATTTGTATGCAGAATCAGAATTCCTGGAAGTTCTATTGATGAAAACCAATTATTGAGTTGATGGCAAATAATATAAATTATCAGTCTTTCTCAACAATAAAAATTTAACATTGATATACATACACACACATACACACAAAACTTCGATTGAGCTTTTGGATAATTTCCTAAGTACAAGCGATAAAATTTCGTACAATTTTGAGTATAGTTCATAAGCCCACTACGATGTCTTCTCAGATGATTTCTCGGTTGAGTCAGCAGAATGTTGTACTTGGAATGTCCTTGATATCCTTATTATCGCGTTCTTGGCTATCATTAAAATAAATTTAAAATGTTTCGAAATATCCTCAACGATTTGGTATTTAATAAGATTTAATAGTTTCCATAAAATCAATGCGCGGTCGCGACTTTCCCTAACTGTGCTTCGTATGCAACACCTACGCGCGGCTGTCTTATCTTCAGCTACTTATCGAAAATTCCTCCCATTTACGGAGCTATCTTAATGCACATCTCCTCGAAACACGAACTCTATTCGAATTCAAAATTCTAATATTTTCACAATATCAAGCTATCAGACTAATCATAAGTTCCCGCCTCACTATCATTTAAATAATTCCCCAGCCTTTCTGAAAAACTATTTGCACCTCACAAATTGCTTTCGTGTGTACACTTCAGTGTCTTCTAAGAGAGTGATTTCTAGCGCTCTTACCAGATAACGGCTTTCAATGCCCTCTCTACACCTTTTGCATTAATGTGTTCTACACCGTATCTCCCCATCTGAACAGCGCTTTGACATCAAGCATGGAAAACTACACTTTGTTCATTGGTTTGCCCTAACAACGTATGTTCTTTGATTTCCGAGTTTGCGTACAATTCCATTATTACTAACGCTGGATGCCGATTTAGCATTCTAATTAAACCAGGGGTTCTTGGCTTATCACAGTGTATGTGACATTCGGAAATTGTAGTCATAAATTCATTTCAGATGGCTACTTTCCGCATCCTTTTTTAATTATTCTTCCACATGTAATTGTTTGTTTTTTTGTTCAAAATTCGACAACCTTTAGTTTGGGTTACACCTGTAAGATGATCACACTGTAATCTCAGTGTTCTCTTTTGTTTTTTAATTCTTAGCCAAAATGTGAATTCTTCAAATCTCTCTTATAATGTCAGGCGTGTCAAAAATGTTTTGGAATCGACTGACCCTATTTAATGAAGAAATTAGGCATCTTTTTGAGATTTCGACATAATGTTTCCTTTCATTTAGGTATTCTGTTTGACTTGCATGGTTTCGTTTGGAAGATTTTGCATTCGTGAAAGAACGCATTACATAATTGTACCTTTGCACTGACTGAAACCTAATTTCCTCTCCTATTTTCATTACCTCCTCTGTGTTCCGTCAGTTTGAAATGTCCAATGTGTATGAGAATGATCATGTCAACGTAAAAATAGAAAACCAATGAAATCATTTTAAAATCTAATAGAAACGCGTCGTTAAAAGGACCTCTCGAACATGTTTACGAATTATTTGTTTTTTTGGTGTACAGTGTTATTTCTAATTTAGTCCAAATATTGACACGAAAATAATGTAACGCTTCTCAGTGCAGTCGACTCCGGTTATAGTGAACTTCTGGGGACTAACCTGATTGGTTCACTATATCCGATGGTGTCAAAATTAAATGGAATTTCTCCAAAATCATTGATTTAATTAATATGGAGATACAGATATATTCATTAAAAGCACAAACTGAACATTTCAATATTTTTATTTGTCCTTAAAAATCAGATTTTCAACTGTTTACTTCGTACATTTTTCGTTGGTAATTTCTCTAGATCCCTCTTCAGAGTTTGTGTTCTCCCCATTTTTTTATTTATTTATTTATTTAGTCAAAAACTGTATGTGACGTATGGGGGAGAAACTCATCTGCGCACGCTTTCTTGAGTTTCAGAATCCCTTCCCAACAATTTAACTATTAATAGTTTAAAGATGAAAAATAATAATAATAATAATAATAATAACAATAACAACAACAAATTTTAAAAAGCGAGGGATTAACATTTCAAATACTAGATATTTTCGTTGCCAAATTATTGAAAACTTATTTTTAACGGTAAAGGAACAAACAGATTTGATTTTTCTGTATTGTTAACAAAATAGAAACTCACCCTAAGCTCTACTACCACTACAAGCAAAAGGAAAGTTCAACAAAACGTGCGCATAGTGAAGCTACATTTACGTCCAGAAGCAAATCAAGGGGCCATCTCAGCATTTGCTCAATGGATCAGGGAAACTAGACAAAAACCAGATCGAGATGGGGGTCATTGACCCGGAAGTACATTATTTGTCACAGGCATATTGAGTCTTTTTTTAAATTATATAATGCAAATGTAGACTAATTCATTATACTATATCTTGTTTTTGTTAAAGTAAACATTATTTTTCTTTTTGACGATCAGTATAGTCTCTAATTGTATAGAAACAGTTTTGCAGCAGAAAAGATTTTACTTTTAACTTAAATTTGTGTACCAATTTTAATTGTTTAATTTCATCCGGTAATGCATTGTAAAGTAACGTGCATGTATTGTATTGATTCTTGATTCTGCATTGTCCTTTTAAGCATGGTAGTGGAGTCTTGACACCTTTCAACGCTTCTTGCACTGTCGGAACACTGTCCCACTCTCCAAAGGCCCTTTTGCTCGCTTAATAACATGTGTGATCCAATTTTTAATTTCCAGGATTGATTTCCACGTTCACTATAGCCGAGGTTCAGGTTCACTATATCCGAAATCTTCTTACGCTTATTTGTAATGTAACTGAAACGGAACCAGTGACTTTAATTCACTATAACCGAGAGTTCACTATATCCGTGATCATTATAACCGGAGTCGACTGTATTTAATTTCTTCGTAGAAAATGTCACAATGGGGACTTGCAAAAAGAAATAAGTTATGAGTTGTTAATTTTATTGTATAAGTTGTGCATTCCAATACAAACCTTATTTACCAACGTTTTCATTCGTGAGAGAAGATAAATAAATAAAGAATCGTCTTCCGTGTTTGTAGATCTTTCGTGTTGACGAGTAGATTCTTCCGTCTGTTTCCAAGCCCATGATGATGCTGGCCACATTTTTAGTTTGTCGGTAACGTCTGGAAACATTCTTCAAAAAGCGAAGTAAAGTTAATCGTTTGAAAAAACAAAACAAAGCATTGAATTTTATATCAATCATTTTACATTCTAACCTCTCGTCTATTCCTCTATCTTCTTGTGTTAGACCCTCATCTGGTGGCAGACCCGTGCATCTCGATCCATCGTAACTGAAAGACACGACTTAGTAAGTACTCTAGAGACACATCATTTATCCAGGAATTCTATATTTGTCGTTTATTGTCAGATGTGTACCTTCCCTCAGATGGTGGATTCGCCAGCATACTATTCATCTCTGTGTGAATGTCGTCTTCGCTTACCTGCGACGATCTGAAACAATTATATTCATTGTGTTGTTATTGTCTTGACATCAATTGGTGATGCCTGTTGGTTGCCTTTAGAGTGAGCAACGTCTGTCGTTTGTATCTCATCTCTCCCCATCCCCTCTCTCCTCCCCTTTTCTCTCTCACTGTCACACATCCATAAACGCATGCACACAATACATACATACATACGTTTATATTTACTGTTTTGAATCAAATTTATGGCAAGCGTTGGTTAATTTGCACTTGTCCATCGTGAGGAATTCCGTTGCATAAGGTTTTATACGTTCTTCACTGTTGGTTTTCAAAAGCACTTATCAGAAATAGAACACTCCAACTGAGGTTCTTCAAAACACGTGAAAATGTACGCAAATTTGTAAAATGTTTTCGGAATTTTATATACCCCGGATTGGACCTATAATTCCAATCACTTGAAAATAGAATAAAATGTTAATACAGCCAGGAGTTAACACACTCATTCAAAATACAAAAGTTACTTTCCAAGCTATGCGTGCAGACATGATGTGCTACTCTGGAAGAGATGAGAGGACATTTACGTGGAAAGAGATCCCAGCCCTTTTCCGACGAATGTCATCAATCACTGATAAACTGGTAGCCAATCCGATGTTTTGATATCGTAGGCTTCCGCGGCCAGAGTTATGATCTGGGCTGTCCGGGTGACGCCGCGTCGAAGGCTGGGGTGCCGACGTTTCGACCGACATATCGCGGTCCTCTTCAGTGCTGTATTGCCGTATTTGCCGTATTGCGTATTGGCAATACAGCACTGAAGAGGACCGCGATATGTCGGTCGAAACGTCGGCACCCCAGCCTTCGACGCGGCGTCACCCGGACAGCCCAGATCAATCCGATGTTTTATCTTCCGGACAAAAGCATTCATTGAGATGGCCACTGTTCCTGCACAGTAATCGTCAGCGCAATGCTTCAGGACCTTCTCTGTGGTCCTTCCTCTCAACCTCGCTTAAGGTTTTATAAAACTATGGAACTCAGATCTCCGGAGCAATTAATACTTTTATAATGTTTCGCCGTTTGTAAATAAAGTTAATTTTGTAAGTCTAAAGAGAAAAGTAGACGTGTTAGCCACGAGCGGAAAACAAGACTTCGACTTCAAATAAGAGCACTAGAAACTACAACTGGCCCCATCAAGGAACGAATCAACTGCAGTAGTATGTTCTAGAATAATCTGTGATGGTATTAAGTTACAACGATCTTTAGTCCCTTTTTTAGATAAATCTTTATAAACTAAGCGAAAAGGCGCTCCCTGAGGATATGAACATCTATACCGTCTATGATATCAACATGGCATATCAACGCCTTCTCGACTTCGCAGACTCTTCATTGTCCAGTACTTCTTTTGGTGGTTATGCTAAGTGTTTTGGCGCAACTAAGTTTATCTTACTCTGGGAATCTGGCGGACAGCTTTTCCATTAATATTTCTGGTAGGTCTCGACGCGACATTCCTAATTCTCCGATCGACGATCTGAAACATTCCAAATTTTAAAATAAAGGCCAATGTTATTTGCTGATATTTTCATCTTTGTCATCTCTGATTGTTATAAAGTAGTTTATTACTTGAGTAATCGACGTGTGTAGGGTACATCAATTTCTTCGGTTTCTGGTTTTATTGTGTCCCTCGAAATCCTGAAACAATTCAAAATTTTGAAAATTGTTCTGGAGTAAAACACCTTTTAATGGTGTTCTTTTTGTTTCTCGAGCAAGTTGGATAGCATCTCACCGAGAGCGTTGGCTTGCGTATGTAGAATCTATCAATGATTCTCGGGTACCCGAAAGAGCCTCTTTTCTCTTCATCTCTGATGATCTGGAATGTAATGCAGTAATAAAAATTAAATGAAAAATAAACCTGGATTTGCAAATCCCTTGCGGGCTATGTAGTATAGGACACAGTCATAATTCAAATATGATAATAAAGTTGAGGCACTAAAAGATTATTCAGAGTGATTACTCATTATATATTCACAGAATTCTAAAGAAAGTAATGGAAAGAACGTGCAACGCTTTCTCCATTTACGCAATAGTTAACAGTTGGTGGAGATCTCCATTTTTTGTACCCATTTCCGCGTTTACCTTAATTGGGAAAGTTTGGAATCGAAATTTCACTTTCCAACACTATCACATGTATCATTATAAAAATCTCAATCGTTTACCGTTCAGTCGAATCGTCCTTCAATCGATTCCAAAACCGTCTATTATTAGAGGGCCAAATTTTTAACATGAGCGTTACATTTATCTAATATAAAACAATTTCATTAAAGGTATTGTAGTTTGATTGCGTTTAATGAAAAACCTGGTTTTTATCATTTCAGTATTAATAATTCTCTAATAAGCTGGTTTTATTTTTCTAGAATGGAAGTTTAGTACAAAATGTGTTCTTTTGATTGATCCTCTGAACCTCTAACCCATCTCCGCCTGAATATCAAAAGCTAACATTTCTGTCCATTGGTGCATCAGCACTCGAGTACCAAATTGTATTGGATAAGCCTACAACCCTTCAATTTTCCAATCCAGTTCTCTACCTTGGACGAAACGAACATGATAGCTCAGACGAATTCTGTAGTACAATGCTGATTTAAATGAAACATTCTCCACACAAGGCCTCCCATTCAAAAGGAAGAAGGGCTCATAATGAACCCCTTCTAGGTGAGCTACGTTACAACAAGAACTAAGTGCTACTGCCACTAGTATTCACAATGCTATTAGGTTCATATCATCACTGTACATTTCAATTTATAAATGTTTAATGCACTCGTTACTCTATTTTAAATTGCTTTATACTATCCTGCACTTATCTACTCGTATCAGTAAGTCCTTGCGCATGTGCTAAATTCACAATAGCGAGTTTCCTTACGTTCAACACTTCTTTCTCCTCCCATGCTGGATAATGATTACTCGAGATAATTGTGTGAATTTAATTTCCGCCTTTAAAATTCTTTTTTAGGTTTCTCTGATGGTTGGATTCTGAGTGTGTATTTCTGAAATTAATTTAATATGGTGTTTCTAGTTCTGGGAATGTATTTTGTGTGTGCACTCCAGTAAATCGTATTCCTGCAGAGTAAATACGTCAGTATTGAATACCTTTTGTATTCGCTATCAGATGATAGCTGCGTCAACGGTTGATTTGATTGCAGAATTTCAAATGAAGTTCTGGATTAAGGAAAATTACGACAAAGAACTCGTTTTTCCTTCAGTGTCAATATGCAGCACTTAAACATATTTACTGTTGTATATTGTTGTCTTTACTGTAGAACTTGTTCCGAAAGAATGGAAAATCCTAGAATATTTTACAGCTCAATAGATATATTCAAATTTATCGAAGAATACTCATCATACGTATGATGGAAATACTCCTTTTTGAAGAAAATTATGAGAACGAGAAAAAACACATTTTCTTTTATATTCAACGCGTTTATTTTATGAAAATGCAAGTTGCAAAACCGGTATATAGTGTGATTAAAAAATAACGTATATACAAAATGTACAATTAAGTTCAATGTTTTTTCTCTTAATAAATTAATAGGAAAAATTAAGGACAGAGTTAATGTCCAGAACAACACGTGTCGTCATTGAATGTACCTTTTCATTCAATAAAGAAAAGACTTACGTGAACACTTCATGCGTTGACTCTGATTCAGGATCAAGTTCCTGCATTTCTGATTCAATTTCTTCTATTTCTTCTGGTGATGGCCTGTGAAACGATATTTATTCATTCTCGGGAAGCAAGAGTAATATTTGATAGTTTATCGCCATATTGATTGTCGTAAAGAGGATTAATCTTCTCTACACAGTCCTCGTTGTACTGGACACGCGTATCAAAAATATAGAGGAATTTTCTGAATCCTCATTCTAGGAGAAAAATATGCATGCGCGTATCATGATCCACCCATTCGGTTTCGAATTGACTGTGGCAAGAGCAACCTTTGTTAAGAAAATAAAATCATTCACGATATGTGAACCTTTCTATTCTGATGTTAAGGAAAAAGTAGATATTATAAAACTTGATATTTTAGCCAGTTGAAGAAAAAAACGCTTTTTAACCGTCTTATTTTCTACATTCGAAGTTGTAAAAAGTAATTATTAGAAAAATCTTCAAATTATTAGTTTGAGCGTACATGGAATGAATGTTCGAAATCAAAATTTTATTTTCGATCCTGACTGAAAGCACCTCCTTTTCTTTTCACGTCTTGCAAGTCGTTGAACTTTTAATGGGCCTACTTTAATAGATGTTCTCAGCGTCCCCCCGCCTTAAATATTTTTTTAAATAAGAAAAAACGAACAACGCAACGAAGAAGGGTCGAAAATCGACGTTGAAAACTTGAGATGAGAAATGCCCGTGGCTCGTACCCGGGGTGCTCTCGAGCGATGAACACGTCCATCAGGGAGCCCGCCGCTTCTCTCCGCGCCGCGCGACACTCCTCCGCTGCCCTGCGAGCACACACACAGGCGGAGCCTCAGAGGAGACACGGCCCACCCATTGGAGGAAGGTACACCACGGACTGAACTTGGGTTTTCGTAACATTAGGTTATTTTCACAACCGGTAGCGGTAGCTCAGTGCATCAACTGATGTCACTGCAGCGCCTCTGACCGGGAGGTCCTACGATCGAGGCCTGACGGCGGCAGGATTTTCGACACTAGCTTGTCAGCTAGGTCCAATTCAGTGGCTGTCTGAAGGAGAATTATAGCGGCCGGCTGCTCTGATCGGTAGTTTTCCGTGGTTTCTCCGATCAACACCAGGCGAATGCCGGAGCAGTACCCTACCAAACGGGCCATGAACCGTGCGCGATCTGTCCTTCCTCTTCCTTGTCCTATCCTCTCCCCTTACACACACACACACTTACACTAACATGCACTACACTACCACATGTTCCGGGAGACCGGTCGGGAGTTTAGAGCTTGTCCCGGCTGGGGCGGTGCCCCGCTGGTGGGAGAGTCCTGGTGAGGGGGAAACTCCACTAGCCGACGGTAGGTCGGTGCCGGATCTCACCATCCAGCGGGGGAAGATAACTGCCATCTCCCGAGCCAAAAAGCATGCACTACACTAATGGGACTAATGACTGAAGAAGTTGACGCGCTCGGAAACACGAAAAAATCAATCAATCAATAATTTTTAGACGTTCTGCCTTGTAAAATGAATCTTTTTAATTAAATCGCGAATCTCTTTCTTAACGAGGCTCATGGCCTCAAACATGTGTTTATCACTGTTATAAAGATTCATTTTATAAAGCAGGAGGTGTAAAAATAGCTTAATGTTATCCGCCACGTTACGAAAACCCAAGTATGTACTGCGGTTTTTACAAAGCTGCCTCTCAATTCCCCTCAAGGTCCGTCACCACGGTGGCATTAGGGCACGGTTTTTCGCGTCTTTTTCAGTCGTGCCGCTAGGTGTCGCATGCTCGCAATCGTATCAAGCATTGCTGCAGATGAAGCGAATCGAGCGGCACGACCCAGAAAGGAACGAAAAACCGTGCCTAAATGCCATCGTGGTGATGGGCCTTAAGTGAAATTGAGAGGCAGCTGTGTAAAAACCGCAGTCTATATAGAAGGATTTTCCTAAGAATGAGCCAAAGTGATAGTTCGCTAAACAAATGAACATCACGTGTAATTCCGAGAAGTATCCCTCCGCCGCGACAGCTGTTCAGCCACGCCTCTTCGTAAAGTGTTTGGTTATGGCTCCCGAAAAAGACATCACTATGCGGAAGTCAAGAGTTTCGCTGACGTATATGCACGTACGGCCGAGTCCGAGAAATATTGAAATTTAATTACGTATGTGGAAAAATCTCTTAACATCCTCTCTTATTCAGTAAAAGAAAACTGCCACGAATGTAAATACAGCTCGCCACCTTTCAGCATAGGCGCCGGAAACACTTGAACCAGTAAGAATCTCACATTCAGGACACGGTTTTAAAGTAATCATAATACTTATCACGCAAAAAGTAAATTCAGTGAATGTTTATACATAAAAGAATTTTACAGAAGAGCACATAGCACTGCACTTCCTAATTTCAATTATTTCTCATGGCGCACTATATTTTCGTCGGACGAGGGCATCACAAAAGGAAGCGTCGAAGCCATTTACCAGTTAGCCAACTGCAAACGAACGAATAGAGGAAGGGGTGTCTAGTGGGCTCAAGGAGACCACAGAACTTCCAGTTATGTGGCCAGCACGGACTGTCAAAACTGTCCTTTCTTTTAAAAATCGCTATATACTACGATTTCTTAGTGTCCTTGGACAGGTCACTGTAGTGACGTCCACGTTCCCTATTGAATGACACAGAGACAGCTGATTTACGACAAAGAACTCTGTATTTAAATCGAAGTATAGATTAAGAATTTAGCATATTCAGATGATTCAAAATTATTACAGGACCCTTGAGGGGGGGACTTGTGTTAACCATGATATTGCCGGTTTTTGCGGAAAGAAATTTGAAATTTGTCTTTCTTGTGGCGGCGAAGGTTAGCATATCGGGCTGTTATACCCAAGTTCGCGAGCTCAAACCCGATCGAAGCCGTGGATTTTTAAGGGCGAAAAAATCCTTCGTACACCTTCCTTCGGAGGGGAAGTAAAGCCAGCTGTCCCATGTTAGTAGATTTACTACATGTAAAAAGATCCGCAAGCCTAGATGACGCCTCTGAGCTAAATTCAAATTGCCTGTTTCGTCGTCCAAGTAATACCTTCTTTCTCCCCTAGTAGGTGAAAGGAGTGTAACGAAATTTGCGTCGTCAGACGGAAGAGCAGGCCTCATGGCCTGAGTCTCGCCACGTAAAATAAGGCTTTCATTCATTCCTTGTGAATTTTCCAAGTAAAGATTTGACTGGCAGTACGAAGAGTAAGGGTATTATGAAACAATGCCTGACGATGGAGTGCCTGGTGCACAAAAGCATACTGAAATGTTGCCGCATGGCGATGCGTGCTTAAGATACGTGTCAGCGACCGTGCACACGACAATGCGGGCGGAATTATGAAACGCTGACTGACGCGGAGTCGGAACGCGAAGTGTGTTTCGTTCGTGGTTCCCCCAGAACCATCACATTTCGTAGCGCCGATCTGACCCTCTGGCCGTATGTATCAAAAGTTTTGACACCCCGGAGAGCGTCATTGTGTTTCACTGGCCCGGAACGATTAACGATTTTCCAAGTTCAGAATATCACATAACGCGTAACGCATCTCATCTTCTTGTGTCCGTGGAATATTTTGAATCATATTAAATGTTTATAAACATATTCTTCAATTTTGAATCAGTATTCAAAGTTGATGCGAAATATTCGCGCAGATTTGCGTTCTTGATAAAGAGGAATTAGGTAATCCATTGGATTGATCCGTGGAGGTATGCCCCTCTCTGTTTTATCAGGATAAATTTTCCGTAGGGAAACGCACAGAACTCGACTGAGGGAGTCTGTACCTTCTTCTAATATTCTCGCCTTGCAACTGTCCCACGACATCGTTACACAAAAATACACGATTTTTTAGAATCCTTTTTGTGCTTAACTGTACAGCATATAACTTGGACGATGCAGTGACAATATAGTTTTAGGACGTGAAACTCGTAAACCTAGGTTCCAGAGTTCAAATCCCAATCGGGGCAAAAATTGTTGCTAGCTGCAAGCACTCGTACAAGCTGTGTGTTGGGTCAATGGGTCGATCCTCAAATAAAGTAACCGTCGCTGTTTGCGAAAACACAAGTATACGAGTCCAAATGCATGGCTTTTCGCAAGATTTCAGTTAGTATTATAAGGTTCAGTATACGTTAAAAATAATACAATGTATGTGCTATTGTGGCCCCACAAGCATAATCAGAATTAAATTGATCAATTACGAACCTGAGGTCTTTGAACTGTCTCGGGAAGTCTCTGTCTCGTCTGGGCGAGAACTCTCTGAAAATAAACAAGAATAATTTAATTAACCTCTTTACGTAAACTTAGCGATGTTTTGTACAATGCTAAATTTGCTAATGCCCTTTGCTGAAACACACAGTAATAGAAATGTAATTGAAGAAACTATCTCGAATGCAAATAAAGGAGGATGCTATGAAGATCTATGCAGCGTGTCCTGTACCGTAACGCATCTCTGAAACTCAAGAAAGCGTGTGCAGATGATTTTCTCCCCCATACGTCACATACAGTTTTTGACTGTTTTTGACTAAATAAAATAAATAAATAAATAAAAAAATAAATGTCCTAATTTACGTGAGATTTAACAAGTCAACGAAACAATATTTAAGACTAATGGAACGTATTTTATATTACAGAAACTTTTAATATCGCCGATAAAAACATACTATCATTAACATTGATTAGTAAACTTCCTTGAGCAACAATTCTTATTTTGTAGTGTAAATGTTGGTTCAATGGGAATAACAATATTAATTTGTTCTTGCAGTGCTTATTCTGGAAACAATAATACCTGATGTGGCATTCAAAGTCTTGGATGTACCGCTGCACATGTGGTCGGATTTCTTCTAATTCTCCGGATGGAGTTCTGGAAGAAACCATTATAAAATGTACAAATCAGACAGCATTGGTTACTTTTGTCCCATCTCTCTTATAACTACAACAATGGTGTCGAATAGAATTCACGATTTTTGAGGTTGCTATCCTCGTAATAAATCCAAACGCACGATAAAATGAGAAGGAAGTGCCATTGCACTTTTTCTATACTAATGGCAATCAATTTAAGTGGCTCAAGTTGATTTTCGTGGTCTCCCCGTTTCTCAGGTTCGCTTCGCCCGCCCTCTATCCTTTCCTGCACTCTAGTAGTAATCGTCCGACCAACTGCAGGGTTTTGGGAGGGGAAAATGCTGCGCTGCCATAGAGTGGAAACGTCGTGGCTGAAGAGGGGAAACTTCCCGCAAAGAATTTGACTGCACTCTGATGGTGCAACCATTAGGTACAAATGGCCCGTAACGTGGCCTCAGAGCGAGAAAGAGTTTTAAAGATGATCATTAGGGAACGGAATTTATTGTAACAAAAAAGGCAAAATATGTACCTACATATGGGCTTATTTTTTCCAAAACATGTAAGAAAAAATAGAAAATATGTCAAATAAAAATTTATTGTAGTGTTCGAAATTGTTCTCTACAAACCTTTTCCGAGCATAGACGTCGCCGATTAGTTCTTAACAAGAATTCGGGATTGCTGAAAGTAGATTCTACCTCTACAAAAGAAATTGTACACTAGACTTCATCACAAAGAAGAAAAGAAGATTCACCACTGCGAATTTTATTCGAAATATAAAGTACGCTTATAATATATTACAATGTTTACGAGGAGCTGATGTTCACGTGAATAGTAGTACCGTGCATCCAGTGATGGATCCCTGGGGAGGGGGTTAAAGGCAATATACCCTCTCCCCCCTCCCAATCGAATAACGCGGCAAGACAATTTTGTGTAAAAAGTATTTGTTAGTTTTCGATTGAGTAACGATAACATCCAGTGCTGTTTGAAACATTAGCGAGAACGTGTTTGAAATGACATTTGTTCATAAAAATCCATGTATTCTTTACTCCAAGTACGCAGTAAGGTGGGGGGGATAGTTCGACAATTCATGGCGAAGATAAGGTGATCATAGAAGCACAGCAACATTACATTTGATTTGTACGAAAGATGATTCCGTAATATAAATTGCAAACGCGTATCTGAAATGTTCTGTTTCGACGTATAAATGTATCAAAATGTAACGAAATGTATAGTAATAGGTAAAATATGTAATTATACCAAAATATGTAAAATAAAAAGTTCTAAGCTCTAATTCATTCAGTATATCTTGTAAACTAAAAATTATTATTCCATGCAAGTATCTAGTTCCTGTAAAAACATAAGTACATGGAAATCCGTTCCCTAGTGATCACACATTTGTGTTAGAACAGCCCCTTTGAATCACTTCAGTACTGGCCAGACCCAAGCGACATTGGAATTGCAGACTCTGTTTTGTGTGTTTGTAATGCCCGGGCACTGGGATTCATTGTCCATCCCCGACATCGGTAAAATCTCGGGCAATTTTCTAGTTGGCGTCCAGCATCGTTGCCGGTAAAATTTTATTCCAGTTTCTATCGCAAGAGAACGCCAAAACAACGGTTTCGACGATATCTATTTCTCGAGATGTTCCCTGGCTACGCGAGAATGGAATCGGATTAAGATGGAAGTTGTCTGAGGACTTAATTTCGCCAAGTATTTAGCCAGCGTTCTTTCACATGCCGTAATTGCGACGTAGACACTGGATTATCCCACCTTCCGAAATCCAAGCACTTCAGCCGGGGGCTGAGGGTAAACTAAACACTCACCCACTGAAGCACGCATTTAAAAGACATGACAAGAACACGTGTCCTTACCCTGAGAATTCCTCTGCGATGAAGGTCTCGGTGAGCGATTTCCTCTTCGCTTGGCAGGGCTTGCATACGAACGGGGTGTCAGCTGGCCGGAGGGCATGCGGCGTGCTGGATTAATTAGTCAAACATTGAAACAAGCGAACTCTACCTCGCATTGTGGAAACCCTCACGTAATAGGTTGTAAGTAGATGCGAAAGAGGTGTGTTCGGCTCGTCCGTTGCTGGATTTCCGTAGAAAGCCACCAAGTCGATGGTCGACAGACAGACCGGACACTGCGACTAGGCAGTTCTGCCCATCAGGCAGTAGTGGAAGTTCTGAACTATTCCGTTACTGCCTGGAAAACCAGTAGCTAGATCTTGACTGATCTGGACATTCATCCGACTGGTTTTGAGAGAATAATTGAGAAAAATAACGGCTAAAGAAGCCGAAATCTGGAGTATTACTTTAATAATTTCATTCGGCAATACGTTCGAAGGATCCATACCATCGCTTGGACTCGATTGGAAGTCCTCCCGAAGAATGGAACTTCATTGCGAGTTTCACTATCATTCAAGCCTTGGAACAGTTCTTTTATCGCGTTTGTTCATTAAATATTATTTGTGCCCTTGATAGTGAACGTAAAAATGAGTGTTCACATCCGTTTCCCAGAGAAAGCTCATTTTTAATTCATGGTTTGGACTCATGTCACCTGTGGACTCATGTTGTACGCAAGAGGAGCGTACCTCAGGCGCTACATTGACAACTCTCCAGTTTTATTTGAGCTACGTAAAGAAAATAAATAGATTTTTCCGCTTAGGAGAACCTGCGCTACTCAAAATTATGTTTATGCAGTAAGAGCGTATAAGTTATTGGGTCTCGCATAGCATATAATGCTTCATTTCTCATATTATTATGCGATCGTTCCGCCCCCGAATACAATATCATCCCGCTTGAATCTATGAGCGTGTGGAATTGCGGGGCAGTGGCAAGGCATTGATTGGCGAGAGATAGATGGCGTTGGTGCGCGCGCGCGGGACACCGTTCGCCGGGCGAGAGGGGCGGCTGGGCCGGGGCCGGGGGTGGCTTGCCAGGGCCTAGAGCGTGTGGACGCGAGGCGTTGGGCGCAGGCTGCGGCCGGTATTACCAAGGGACGAAGGGTGGAGGCGCTGGCGCTGGGATGGGGCTGGTCGGCGCGGTGGGCGCTGTGGGGGCTGTGGGGCGCTGGTGCGGGCGCTGGTGGAGGGGGGGGGGGGGGGGGGTGGCCGGATGAGCGCTGGCGCCCGAGAGCTGCCTTGGCGCTGGGGCGGGCAGCTGGGGGGAGCTGCTCCTGGCCGACTGCTCCTGACTGGGAGCGGGAAGGGCTTGTCGAATGCCAATCAAAATCGATTGATCCATGCATTGCTAACCAGCCCACGATTTGGGGAATCGAGTTAGGTATACGGGCTCTTTTTTTGACTACGGTGTGTTTTGTGCGACGAGTAATGTAGCCACATACGAGTATACAGTACAGGGTGATTCACGTAACTTCAGCACCTCCTGTACATTTTCAACGGTTGAAATTATTGTAATGCAGTTTTCACGAAAGTGCATGAGGGGCTAATTGATGCACGTATTCGTTTCGATTTTTTCACTTACATTTCAAGACATATTGAGGTAACTTTGTGTTTTTCAAATAGAACTATACATAATTTTAGTCTATCATGGCAAGCGTAAAAAGACGAATCCAATGATATGCATATTGTGGTATGTTAGATAAGAATTTTTTTAGGTTTTGTTTTTTTCGATTCATGTTTAACATACATTTTAAATGAAACAGTCCAACAACCAAGGTCAAGCAGCGCTCTCCCTGCTAGCATGTGCTTGGGGCGTCACAATATCTGTTAATTACGAGTCTCAAAAATCAAAATTACTCAAGAAAATACTTATCTGGTCTTTGACCATATGTATACCTTTGGATTCGCTTTTTTAAGCTGGTCATGAGAGACTAAAAATAAGTATAGTTCCATTAAAAAATCAAAGTTACCTTAATATCTCGAAAAAATGATAAAATAGAAATGAATACCAGTATTAATTAGCCCCGTTCCCTCTTGCATATCCGTGAAAACTGCATTGCAATAACCTCAACCGTTCAATAACCGGAGGAGGTGCTAAAGTTACGTAACTCACATTGTATAATCAACGAAGATATGGCAGACGTTTATAAACCCTCATTTAACACTCTTCCTTTTCGTGACTGAACTGCGGAAAGGTGGATGAAAAATAATGCACAGATTACTCACACATTTATTACGTTTTCAAAAAAGCATTATTGCAAAGAATACATTTAGTATCTCGTGTCGCAAACCCTTTCCTTCGTGCCGCAACTCTCCCTTTTCTCGCCAAACTTGTGTGTTATTTCGTAAGAACAGAAAGTGAGGATTTATTAAAAGTCAGCTCCTGCTATTCATCTGCGAGTATTAAAACACAAATTCAATACATTCTACACACTCACAAACAACAATAAACACTTGTACAGTACTACGTAAAGGAAATGAGTAGTATTTTATTAAATATGACTGTAAGACGGCAGCCTATGGTGAATTATATTTTCATTTAAACCCTAAATACAAGAAAAGACTGCCGGGAAAAGACAGAAATCGCTGAAGGCTTACTAACATTCAAGAAAATTCGGAAAAAAATTATCATCCACGGGGCTAGCTTAGCATTCGAGGTAGGAACGCATGTAACTAGGACACTGTCAAAGAAGCTCCGCTTTGGCCAAATGAATATTCGAGTGCGAACGACTGATTCTGCCGAAAAGTAGTCGCACTGCACTCAAGTGCACCAGTCATTCATCTTCAAATTCTTGCGAATAGGGATCGTATAAGGGATATCTACGACAAGACAAAAACTTCTCGTAGAGACTTATTTTTGATATGACCTGAGAGATATGTTTCTACACGAAACTTCACGGTTCTATTGCATTGATGGGATAAAGTTAATTTTTGGTAGAAACTATCAGCATCACGTTTTTCTAGACTCTCTGGGCATGTTTTTCTGATGATACCCACGTTGTGGTATCTTGAATCTTAAAGTTTTCCACTTTCTTATGGCTTTTTGTTCAAAAAGTAAAGAAATTTGTTTCTAGGCGTCCATGTTGGTTGGCTCAGTTCATCCAAATAAAAGTCATTTGACACCATTCTATCAACTTGAAAGTTCGGCAGTGTTCACCGGACTGTGCCTGCGCTCTAGTGAGTCTTTCAAATATTCGGTCGTAAACGTACGTATAGTGTACGTCCGAATACGGATTGGCTCTAACCGTGTGCTTTGATCAGCACATTCGGACAGTTTCTAAAATAGTTTAGCCACGCAGAAGACCGAATCACTGCGAAATGTTTTTGCCGCCTGCCAGATGAGCCGATAGCCAGTTCATAGACTTGGAAACGTCAGTTCACTGAATGCCGAGTGAGGTTAGGGACTGTTTTTACGAATGTTTTAGATTGTAGCGACATCGCCTTTAAATATTGTAAGAATTGAAACAAATTTTATGATAATATGTATTTAAATTCTTTGAATTAAAATTCACATTCAAAGTAAGATCGTGCACGTCGAAGGTTCTCGGGAAGCATCAAATCGCCGAATATCAATGAACTCACGGTCTTCACGTGCAACACTGTTTCAATATCCCTACTCTTAATCAAATAATAATCCGTATAAGTAGTATTTGTTTCAATGGAAGCTTTGATGTGTAATGCTTTTCTTGCATTCTAGCTTCATAAATAAATTCGTTTCATATAAACATTCTCCAGTTGGCTGAATGACAAAAATTATAGGGAATACCAGAGCCCTAGCGCAAGTTCGCTGACAAATGGAAAAAAAAGTGAATCATTTCTTGTTTCTTTCACGTTTCCAGAAACCGACCACTCGACCGCGCCCTAATACAATTTGGGAGAAATGAGTGTGAAAATAATCGTTCGCGTGACCGAACAGCCTATCCTTCGTGGGGTGGTCCCGAGAGGGGGGAAAGCCCTACCCTGACTTGCTGGGGACCTCCACCTCGAACTTAAACTCCGGGAGGCGGATGGGCGAGCGGGTGGGAGCCCAGGCGCTGGAGCGGCGCGGGGCGGCGCCGGGCCCCGACGCTGACCCCGACCTCGACGCCGACCCCGCGGCCCAGCGCGCCCAGGCCGTCCGCGCCGCCAGCGCGGCGCACCAGCTACAGGCTGCCCGGAAATTGCATACCTTACAATCTCATAGAGATTTACTTAAATTCACCACTAGAGCAGAACAATTGAACGAATAAAGCGCATTTAGCTCAGCTGTCCAGACCGTAATGGGACGACGAAGACCAGCCAAGGCTGCTACAGAGTGCCCGGAAATTACTCCAAGAGGCGACATACATACCTTAAAATCTCATAGGGATTTACTTTAAAGTCACCTCAAAGAAGAACAATAGAATGAATTAATAAAGCGCATTTAGCTGTAGCTGTCCAGACCTTAATGGGACGAGCGAAGCACCAGCCAAGGCTGCTACAGGGTACCCGGAAATTACTCGAAGAGGCGACGTACATACCTTAAAATCTCATAGGGATTTATTATCAGGATTAATTAATTAACAGGTTTAATTAAATCTCCAAAAATTCAAAATAAATTCCGAGAATGCGTTAAGGTAATGCATGCCTTGGCAGTAATACATTTACAGTGATTTAATTTTTCGATTGTACCTTTCCTCGTATCAGAAATAATTCTAGCTTAAGGTTTCAAATAAGCAGTAATTCACACACGCATCGAGAAACTGCGTTTGATCACTTACCCAGCAGTGCTATCGTTGAGGGCTGACTTGAGGCTTCGCCGAATCTTGATGTTGTCTCCTCCTGGTCTCATACCGCAGTGCACCATGCTACAGACATCAGTTAAGGTGGGATACTTCGAAAGGACGGATCGTAATAACGACCTATTAAAACAACTTTTTTATTTCTAATTGCTTTATGGAGGGACATTTAATATCGACATGCTATGAGTTTTGTCTGCGAGTTCGTGTATATTTTTGATGTGATGAACACATCAAAGAATTTGTAATAATCAATTCAAAAATTCATTTATACAATAATAAGCATATAAAGAGAAAATTATAGTACATAATGATATCTATTACTTAATTTAGATGTATCAGTTTGTAAATTTAGGATATCTTTGGAATTTTGAATATCTAACATTACGGAGAGCATTCTCTAATGATAATTTGTTCACAATTAAAATTTTGGTACCATTCTATTTAAAGTTGTCGTAAAGTAAGTCTTATGTTTTGTTTTTCCGCATTATGTTTTATAGAATAAAGTTTTAAGTGTAATTTTATTCTAGTTTCTCAAGATCTTTTTGTAGTTCCAATACATTTACAAGTATAGGTATACAATTAATTTGACAAACATTTTTTTTCAGGGGAAAATTTTAAAATTTTTTTAGGTAGATATTGTATTATTTTTTACTTGTAATGAAATAGTAGAGTGGATATATTAGAAAGAAGTCTTTCATGATTGGTCGAGTCGATCCGAATAGGGATCGTTAAGCTCCAAAGAGCATCCATGTTCCTCGCCGCCGACTATTAAGGTCGTGTTTCCATAATGAGAAACGATCAGTGAGGCGGGTGCATTTCAAGGTGAGCTTCGCCTCTATGGAATATTTAAATTACCGGAGACATGTATAAAATCCCAAGGAATATAACGTCCATAATTTTAACGAAAAGGGTTCATAAACCCAGTGTTTACTACCGGGAGAACGTGAACTCGACCGACAAACTTTGGAAGGTTAGTCTAGAAGGAAAGTGAAGCAAGAATGGAAGAATGGTCCTATATCCATCTACTCAAAATTGCCTGGGGTAATATATGTGTGTGTTTCTCCGGAGGTAAGGGATTAGAACTAGTGCTTCATTGCTATGCCACGGTTCTCTGTAACAAGAACGTATATATTGACGCATTTCTGTAATTTATTAAATTAATTGGTCCCAGCAAGATATTTAACTTGGTCTTGTTTTATTGGTTTTCTTTTCTTCTCGTATGTGAATCTACGTTGAGATATACTCATAGGTACGCCACTTATTGTAGTTCCACGCAGTTACAAAAAGCATTTGTAATGGGAAAATTCACTCTACCTGAAGAAGCTGTCCAGTGGCTGGCCGATGAATCCAGAAACTATTTTCTTGCCCCGTGCCATTTCGCGCCATTTCTCGTGGATCTTTGGATTGATGACCTGCGAGCAAGAGCGGTGCGTAGGGAAATTTGATTGATTGATTGATGTTTCCGGGCGCGTCAACTGCTTTGTTCATTAGTCCCGTTAGTGTAGTGCATGTCTTTCGCGGGAGATGGCGGTGATCTTCCCCCGCTGGATGGCGAGATCTGGCGCCGACCTACCGTCGGCTAGTGGGGTTTCCCCCAAACGAGGACTCTCCCACCAGCGGGGCACCCCCCCCAGCCGGGACAATCTCTGAGTTCCCGACCGGTCTCTCGGAATGTGGTAGTGTAGTGCATGTTAGTGTAAGTGTGTGTGTGTGTAAGGGGAGAGGATAGGACGAGGAATGAGAAGGACAGATCGCGCGCGGTCCGTGGCCCGTTTGATAGGGTACTGCTCCGGCATTCGCCTGGTGTTGATCGGAGAAACCACGGAAAACTACCGATCAGAGCAGCTGGCCGCTAGAATTCTCCTCCAGACAGCCGTCAGGACTCGAACCTAGGACCTCCCGGTCAGAGGCGCTGCAGTGACATCAGTTGATGCACTGAGCTACCGCTCCCGGTAGGTAAATTTGAGAGGCCGCATACTTCTTCAAGCCGTCCGTATCATTCATAAATTCGTAATTCCTCAAGAGGAGCGTTAAGTCGATTGGTAACGATAGTTCTACCATAAAAAGTGAGCTTTTCTATGAAGGATTGTGATTTTTTCTGTAGGAAGACCAAACCCTGATTGAAATTCCTCTAAAAATGATCGGTTTAGAATAAGTTTTCGTCTCATGGGACGTTTGTGTCTAAGCGAACAAACTTGCGAGAAGATCGCGAGTCGTCAACCCATCTCACTATCCAGAGTCTCAATATTTATCAAGGAGCCCATTCACGTCAGTGATACATGACAGATTTACCCATCCAAATTTGCGCGACTCGTATTTGATCCTGAAGACACCCTGTTTAGACCATCCAGTTTCACCGCGTCCCATGTTCCAAGCTCAGCAGCCGCCTGCCTGTGCCGCCCGGACCATCCGATACTTGCGACTGGTTGGGGGGCGAGGATCGCGTTTGCCCTACGTCACTGTCTCCACAATAGGGACTCGCTCTCCGACCTCTAAGATACGTGCGACCTCGAAAATGTATCGCGGAGTAGATCAGGAATTAGTCGATTTCAGTCGTGAGGTTTACTCTCCGGGATGTGGCCACAGACGCTCATGTCCGCCCGGACGTCCGAAACGGAACGGGCCAAAACTCTCGTATCCGAGTGTGTTCAGGCCGCTTTCGAGAACCTACGTAGTACCTCGAAGAGACCGGAAGATCCTAGATATCGAGCCCCATCGGTGGCGGATTGGGGGCGCTGGCTAGATTGCTCGTGTCGGAGGAAGATTCTAGCAGCTGACTGCGCTCATAGGTAGTTTTCCGTGGTTTCTCCGATCAATACCAGATGAATGCTGAAATAGTACACGAACACAAGGGCCACGAAACCCGCGTGCTCTTTCCTTTCTGATCCGTGTCTTCTCATCTTCCCTTACCCACGCGCGCGCAGCACACACACACACACACACACACACACACACACACACACACACACATTCATGCACTACACTGCTACACATGGCAAGAGCTTAGAGCTTGTCCCGGCTGCGGCGGCGATGCCTCGCTGGCGGAGATAACTGCTAAGGGAAACTCCAGCAACGACATGTAGATCGCCACACACAAAAAAGACTATGTAGAAGTAGACAGATAATAAATTATGAACTCAGTATTGCTAACCATCACAACTGGTTATCGATGGTTAGTAATTCCAAGAAACAACTATGTACATCATTTCTGTACAAGTTGGAACTAAATGTTGTTGTTATTATTATTATTATTATTATTATTATTATTATTATTAAAAAAGATCGGCGCCGGATCTCATTCTAGCAACGGAGGAACAACGCCATCTCTCGAGTTGTTATAACATGCATTACTCTTACGGAACTAATGACCTTAACAGTTGGCGCGCCCGGTAACATCAATGAAAACCGAGCGTGTACCTCGAAGAGGTGGTTGGGCGCGGGGGCGTCTTGTGCGGGCGGCGGGCGGGGCAGCGCGCGGAGCAGCGCAGAGGGCCAGTGGGCGGGCCGCCGCCGGCGACCCGTCCACCAGCAGGCGCAGCGCGGCGCCGCCTCCAGCGCCGCCGCTAGGCGCTGCAGGCCCCCGGGCCGGTCGTACTCCGCCGGCAACGGCTGCGCCACCGACGCGCACCTCCCGCCCACCACCAAGAAATGTACACACTGCTCTGCTTGCTCGAGTGCAGGCACCGGCACAGGGTAACAACGGATCACACTGGCAATGCCTGTCACCGGAAGTCCAAGGGTTCGAGTCCTGACGGCGGAAGGATTTTCGACACTATTACAGCTGCTGTCTGGAAGAGAATCCTAACAGTCAGCTGCTCTGATCGGTGGTTTCTCTGATCAATATCAGATGAATGCTGGAGCAGAAACCTAACAAACGGGCGTCGGACCGAGCGCGATCTTTCCCTTCCTCTTCCTTGTCCTTTCCTCGCCCCTTACTTACACTCACATTCACTACACTTCCACACTTGTGCGGAGACCAATCAGGAGCATAGAGCTTGCCCCGGCTGGTGCGACACATGGTTGATGAAAATCCCCGCGAGCTGACGTAGGTCACCGCCGGATCTCGCCAGCCAGCGGGGGGCCTCGCCACCCAACACGATAAAAAAAATGCATTACACAAACGAGACAAATGACACGCTCGGAATCATCAATCAGTGGAATACACGCATACCTCACGTGTAAGCCTTTTTAAATGAAAAATTTCGGAAAACTTTCGAATTTAATTAATTCTATGTTATTCGTTGCAAATATTTTGCTTAAAACTGATAAAATTCCCAGCAATTTTCGTTATCAATAGGTTCTAAGAAAACTTCAGGTGGAATGAGGGAAATAAAAATGTCTATGTATTTGTAACATTGTTGGAAAAATCGAGTTTCACTTCATTTCGCGACACTTCCGTATAAGCCACCTACCGTTTTGTTGCCAATTTGTGATGAAGGGAGAGGGGGCTTATATTCAAGAAAATACGATATTTAGTAAGAATTGCCATCAGGGTTAATTTCTCTTGACCTCCTGCTTTGTAGTTGGATGGTTGTTGAGTCAAGGCAAAGTTAGAATTACAACAAAATGTTTCAAAACGACGTTTAAGTCGTTTATGTTAATTGTTAATTTGCAAGTCTCCAAAAAAAAAAATTAAATTTGAAGGAGAAATTAAAGTTTCCAGAATTTCATTGCTTAAGTTCTTAAGCAGCCCAGAGCCACATGATGTTTAGAGCACTGGATGCTTTCTTCTTCAGTACAACGAGAAGAATACAGACTTTGCGTGCCCAACAGTGCAACTAAGCACACTCTATATTCGCAAGATACCTTTTATATCATAAACTTAGGCCTTCATGCGGGTCTAGTCTACCAAGTGCCCAAGTCCTCGCTAATGGAATACGCTCACATCGTGCATAGTTATCTCTGGGATTCCACGATCCCTGAGGATATCTCGAATCTAGAGAAGTACGACCGGCATAAAGAGCTGAAGAATGCCTGAATAAGGATACGAATTTCGAAACAATTCTTTCACTTCATATTACTCGGATCGAACGAATGTTTGTCCTGTACCCTGAAACTTTGACCCACCAATGAGCCCATCGTACAGTCCCCGCGTACCGGGAGCGGTAGCTCAGTGCATCAACTGATGCCACTGCAGCGCCTCTGACCGGAAGGTCCTAGGTTCGAGTCCTGACGGCGGCAGGATTTTCGACGCTAGCTTTTCAGCTAGGTCGAATTCAGTCGCAGCCTAGAGGAGAATTCTAGCGGCCGGCTGCTCTGATCGGTAGTTTTCCGTGGTTTCTTCGATCAACACCAGGCAAATGCCGGAACAGTACCCTACAAAACGGACCGCGCGCGATCTTTCCTTCCTCTTTCTTGTCCTATCCTCTCCCCTTACACACACACTTACACTAACGTGCACTACACTACCACACATTCCGGGAGACCGGTCGGGAGCTTAGAGCTTGTCCCGGCTGGGGAGGTGCCCCGCTGGTGGGAGAGTCCTGGTTAGGGGGAAACCCCACTAGCCGACGGTAGGTCGGCGCCGGATCTCGCCATCCAGCGGGGGGAGATCACCGCCATCTCCCGAGAAAAAACATGGGACTAATGACCAAAGCAGTTGACGCGCCCGGAAACACGAAAAAACCAAACCAAACCAACCTACAGTCCCCGCGTGTCTATTAGTACCTGCGGCTGAAGACGGCGCTGGCGAAGAGCGAGAGGTGTAGTTCGGCTGCGAGCGGGTCGCGCGCTACCACGTGGCGAAGGGCCCTAATGATCTCCTGCGTCTCGGCCTCCACGAGCGCGCCCTCCTTCGCGCTCTCGTCTTCCTCCTCGTCGCCCTCATCCTCGTCGGCGGCGTTGATGGAGCAGTACGCCATCATGGGCCCGCTGCGCGTGTGGTCATCGCGTCGAGGATGTGTGTGCCCGCGCGCCCCCCATGGCCCGAGGGAACGCGAGGTTGGGAGCGCGTCTGCGTGCGGCGCCGACGTTGCCGCGGAAACGGAAACAGTGATCGACCAGCTGACGGCAAACGCGCGGCAGGGTGGTGATTGACAGAATCCTATGGTGCTGCAGACCCGGTGGGTCTTCTCAACACTTTACAACTCGCGCGCTAGGCATATGTGACAGGTTTGCCTGCGCGTGATTGTCTCGTTTAACCGTATGTGGATGATGCTCGTTAGTTTTGCATGTCCGCCGTTGCAAATCGCGTTTCCCCTTCAGAGGCCTTCTCCTCCGATGCCCTGGTGAGGTTAAAACCGTATCTGGATGATACTCGCTGGTTTTGCTGGTCCGCCTTTGCAAATTGCGTGTTACCACTTCAGCGACCTTCCCCTCTCCCTGCTCCCTCCGATGCCCTGGAGGAGTTTGGTACACGGAACACGTGTTGGGACATCGAGGCTCAGGATAAGTGCAACAATGAACCCGTGCACTTTTCAGAGCCGCATTTAAGTGGGCTGAATGGACTATATACTAGCGGCGTCTTCCAGATGGAAAATGAAACTATTTTTTTTTTTTATTTTAGCAACTAGATTTATATACTTTTTGTTACCAGTAATAAGAGTTTTTTCTGCCGAAAATTCGCCTTTTTCTCCGCATCCTACATTACATAACTTTCTCTTCTTAAGAAGGAAGAAAAACTTATTGCTGGGTCCTGGTAACAAAAAGTATACAAATTCTTGCGTATTTCTAACATTCTTATGTCATAAACATCCTGTCCCTGGTTATAAGTTAAATATTAAAATGATTTTTTAGGGGATCTTAATTATTTCTGCCCTCTGTTGAATAAATCTTTATAACATTTAAAAATGACTAATTCTAAGTAGTTTTATTCTCATAAGTCAGGTTAAGAATAGTAGAAATCAACATGGTATATTATTCATGATCCTTAGTAATTGCATTGTAAGAAATTGCAATGTCTATTATCCCCAAGACACATTAATGTAAATGCTTGACTACTTTCATCAGAAAATCATGTAATTATGTATTCCTGAGGTATACCAATGAAAGTTTGCATATTAGATTATTTGGGATTTCATTTTTTCTTTTCAACCAAGGAATAGAAGCACACATTTCTTATTTGTATATTTCAATTTGTTTCAGATGACAGTAGTGTGTCTGAAGAACAAATCTCAGCTTTGGCAGTCCTTCAGAGTCCTGACTCCAGTTCAACTCCATCTCCAGTGGTAGGAGATGCAATTCCCATTAAACCAGCAAGTGTTATTTCATCTGTTGACTGGCCTCCTGAAGATGACATTGACAGATATGTGGGAATCCATCAACAGCGTAGCAGTTTGTCATCCTTGGGAGTGAGTATTGTGATTCTCACTCCATTTTTCCTTTCTGTGTGTTATTTCTGTCACATCAATGAATATTAACATCTACTGTAATTGTGGTACTTAAAATTAAATTAATTGTAAAGTTATTAGTAATAGTAAGTAATTTTCATTTGCATCTACCTAATAAATCACATTTGTTGTGTATATGGAAGTTCAGTCTTCATGTAATGAAATATTAATAGAATTTGTTTCAAATCTCTTTCATTTGCAGCCACGCAGTGATTCTCTTGCTAGTGTTTATTCTGGTGCTGGAGAAGGGCGATATGGCACAGTAGCTGTGAGGGGAGAAGTTGAGTTTGCATTGCAATATAATTACAAAGCTGGTGCTTTAGAAATTCATGTAAAGCAATGTCGTGATCTAGCCCCTGTTGATGTTAAGAGAAACCGTTCCGATCCGTATGTACTTTCGCCTTGCAATTCAATTATATTTGAACTTAAGAATATGTTTTTCAATAATGTCTGCATTTAACAATTCTTCCGTTTAATTTTCAGATATGTAAAGGTGTACTTACTACCTGATAAATCAAAAAGTGGAAAGCGAAAAACTAAAGTGAAGAAGCATACCTTGAATCCTGTCTTCGATGAAACACTGAAGGTATTGTAGAATAAAATAATTTTCATATAAAGTGTTATTATATTGATGATGAATTTCTGAAAGTCATGAAATTACTGGAATTGTATTTAACATAGAATGGAACATTGATTAATGGTATATTGTTTATGTTCTATAATAGTGAAATCTTGGCACAGAGCTTCAGTTATTTATATAGAGTGATTGAATATAATATTAATGAAAATAAGATATATTTGAGAGATAGGGAGACGGTGCTTGTGTGCATGCATGTGGGGGAGAGTGGTAGTTCTGTTGGTATTTTCACTTACTGAAATACATGCTATTACTATACAATATTATCATTCCATTGTGGAATATTTATGTCCCTGAACTTGTTTGCTAAAATGCCAAAACGATGAGCTCATTGTAATTTAAAGCCTCTGTAACTGTATACCAATCATGAAGTTTTGTATAAATGGCATTTAATAAACCTAACTTTTTCAGCTATAAAAATTGCTTTTTTAGTATAGTAATATCTATAAACTTTTGTTGTTCCATGTCCATCATTAAATGAGCAATTGTTTATTGTATTTCTACAACAAGATAGAGGTACATAAATATTATGAATGATTTTGTATCCATTACTTATTATTTTTTTTATGTTTCTCACAAAAATATTGTGATTGTAAAGTAAAAATACCATATGTAGCTCATGAGAAAAAGCAATTTTTTTCCTCAACAATAATTTTTACTATAATAGTTGTAATTGTAGCCCTCAATCTTCCATTTTCATTCCTAACTTTTTATTTTCAGTTCCACATGACTCTCCATGGACTGGAGACAAGGACATTGTGGTTAACTGTGTGGCATTCTGACATGTTTGGCCGAAATGATTTCCTTGGAGAAGTTATGATGTCCCTTGAAAATAAAGTATTTGATGATCCAACTCCCCATTGGTACCCTCTGCAAGAAAGAGTAAGTTTTATTTAAGCAATTTAAGCAATTGAATTGTTATTTAGTGCAAAATGTGTTTAATTCAGTGCACAATATTAATATATGGATTTCTAAATTGTGGAGTATTTTTTCATTTGTACATCTTATTTTGCAGACTGAACCATTTGATGATGTGCTAAGTTATAAAGGGGACGTTATCATAGGTCTTAAATTTGTTCCACCTGATGTAACTGTAATGAAGAAAGGTAAACGATCCAGAGGGGCTCTACATGTATTAGTTAAAGAAGCCAAAAATTTAGTTGCTGTGAAAGCAAATGGTTCTTCTGATCCGTTCTGTAAAAGGTATGAATGCAATTCATATTGTTTATTTTTTTATTTTGTTTATTGTTCTCTCTCTCTCTCTCTCTCTCTCTCTTCTCTCTCTCTGTCTCTCTCCTCTGTCTCTCTCTCTGCTCTCTCTCCTCTCTCTCCTCTCTCTCTCTCTCTCCCTCTCTCCTCTCTCTCTCCTCTCTCTCCTCTCTCTCTCCTCTCTCTCCTCTCTCCTCTCCTCTCTCTCTCTCCTCTCTCTCCTCTCTCTCCTCCCTCTCTCTCCTCTCTCTCTCTCTCTCTCTCCTCTCTCTCTCTCTCTCTCTCTCTCTCTCTCTCTCTCTCCTCTCTCCTCTCTCTCTCCTCTCTCTCCCTCTCTCTCCCTCTCTCTCTCTCTCTCTCTCTCTCTCTCTCTCTCTCTCTCTCCTCTCTCTCTCTCCTCTCTCTCTCTCTCTCTCTCTCTCCTCTCTCTCTCCCCTCTCTCTCTCTCTCTCTCTCCTCTCTCTCTCTCTCTCTCTCTCTCTCTCTCTCTCTCTCCTCCTCTCTCTCTCTCTCTCTTTCTCTCTCTCCTCTCTCTCTCTCTCTCTCTCTCTCTCTCTCTCTCCTCTCTCTCTCTCTCTCTCTCTCTCCTCTCTCTCTCCCTTCCATCTTTCGCTCTCCTTCTCTTTCTTTGTCTATCTCTCTCACTCCTTTCTCTCTATTTCATTTATTGTTCCTCCACTCTCCCCTCTTCTCACTCTTTCTCCCCCTACCTTTCTCTCCTCTTTCTTCGTATCTTTCTCTCTCTATTTCACTTATTGTTCTTCCACTCTCCCCTCTTCTCTCTCTCTCTCTCTGTTTCTTTCCCTCTGTTTCTCTCCCTCTCTCTCCTTTCATTCTCTCTATTTGATTTTCACTGCTTCTGTATATTATATATGATACTTTAAAAATATAAAAAAAACACTCTGTGTAGTTTATTTTTCTCCTACATGAAGTGTTTATTTGCAGCTACCTATTACCAGATAAAGGCCGAAGTTCAAAACAGAAGACACCAGTACTTCGCAGAACTTGCAGTCCTGTCTGGAATCATTCTTTTGTTTATGAAGATGTTAGCCTTCAGGAGTTATCAGAAAGAAGTTTGGAGCTTACTGTGTGGGATCATGATCGCCTAGCTAGCAATGAATTTCTTGGAGGAGTAAGATTTAATTTAGGCACAGGTATGCATTGAATTCATTTTTCCTTTCTCATTTATTATACACAGTAAAATTACATAATTGCTCATATTTACTGGTTGAGTCACCAAACCAGCTTCAACTCTGGAAATGGTATTAACACTTCTAAATTTAAATGATCTTTCTTATTATTTCAAGACATCTCTCATCAACTCTCTGTGGCCATTCTGATCAATCACTTGCAGTGTCTTTCCAGTTACTGCATGGTTTTATGACACCTTCACTGTCCTTGTTCTTCTTTCATTACCTCACTGGAAGATTGTTTTCTGATCAATAATATGTTAACATTGTAAGTACATGATTATTGAATCTATGAACCAACAATAGACTTCAATCATTCTGGTAAAAAAATACTTGATACCGCTTGTACATCACTTTTTTATTTTCATACCATCCAGTTATGGTGGCCAATTTCTATCATAGGCAAGTTGTATGACTTATGACTTTAGGCAAGCTGTAGTGATTTGAATTTTTCCTTTTACTGTCTACTCCTTGTGAAAGATGCAGTCAGGGGTTCATGATGTTACTTTCACCATTGGCAAAGCATTTGATATCACTTCATTGAACTAACAGTACTTGTTTGAGCACTATGCCACTGCTGTGAAATGTTCTGAACTACCTCTCCCTTTTTTATTCAGTACCACCATCATCAACATCAACATATTAAGGTTTAGGTCCCATGGCCTGTTCCTTGCTTCCAGAATTCCCTACACTAGTTATGGTGTTCCTGGTACTCCCACTGATTGTGTGATCTGTTGAGGTCTCTATTTCCTCTTGGTCTGTAGTTCATTGCCATCTTTGCAAGTTTACTTGGTTTCATTCTTTTTATATATCCTTGCCATTTTGGCTGATATTTCTCTATTTCAGTGCCCAAATTCTTTTTTAGGGTTTTTTTTGTTACTTGAAGTACTGCTCTCGCATACCTCATTTGGGCTACCTCTATTCTCTGTTTGTCTCTGTTTCAGTTTTTCTTCAGTTCTTTTTATTAAATGTAAAATACCATGCCATTAAAAAGTTGTTGTTGTTTTTTTCAGGTAAACATTATGGAAAGTGTGTAGACTGGATGGATGCAACAGGGAAAGAAATGACATTATGGCAGAGCATGTTGGAGCGACCAAACTTTTGGGTAGAAGGTTGTCTAGCATTGAGACCAACTCTAGAACATCGTACATCACAATAAATGAAATACAGTGTGCTGGAAATTAAAGAAACATACATTACTGTTCTAGTGATCTCATTGTACTGGCAACTGCCTTGTAATATTGTAGTTTTTGTTATTTTCAAAATATTTACTGTGCAGTTTTATGAAGAATGTGATATTTTTGTAAGTGGGTTTTGTATTATTGTTTAATAAAATAACTCTCAGGCTACATTGTTATCTAGATGTATTTGATTTCTATGATAGCTGTAACCTTGAAAGACTTGGTGAATTTTGTATTTTCTTCTTTAATATGATAGATGTAAAGAAGAAAACCATAAAAATTCATTTTTTTACGTAGAAAACTAATCATATTAAAATTACCTCCAGTATTGTTATTTTATTTATCACAATAGCTATGATGAACCATCTTGAAATATACTAAAGTTTAGGCATTTCAAATTTGTTAACAAATTAAATGAATGGTTATAAACAATTTGTAACTAGAAAAGGGACCACTGGTTATTGTATTCACTTGCTCTCTAATATACTGTCCTATCCTTCAGTTATTATACTTTCATGTGTTCATTGACCTTATTAAAATCATGGTTTTAATTGTTAAAATAATTCAAAATGACTGGAATGTACATGTGGGACGAAATTGAATTCATTCATCAACTCAAGAAATCAAATGTGCAAGTAATTTTAATATGGTTATATGTGGATAGATTATTGTAAATATAATTCTGAGTGAAGTATATCATAGATCTGTTCAAAGTTTACTCTACATTTCATATTTTATCCTTCTGTGAGGATAACATTTTGTGGACAGAAAGTTGCTCTATTAATTTTTTTTTTTTTTTTTCAGAATCATTTTTAATGAATATTTTAGTAATCTCTGTTAATAATATACTATTTTTAAGTATTTGGTCCATTTAAATTCTTTTATTTTGTAAATATTTTAGGTATAAAATTGCACATTATTAAAAATGTTCCTCTCCTTCATATTTTGTGTTTTTAAAAATGTATTTAATACTATGTATATACATTCTAAGAGAGCAAATCAAAATAAGAAATTGATGTAAAAGAGGAAATCATGTTTATTTATTTATTAATGGCGGCAACCAAAGCTTATATACACGTATTAAATTAGAATCTGCAAGTGAATCACATCTTACACTCAACACTCAAATTTAATATCAACCTTAAACAGAGGTGGATTCAGAGACAAATTTTGGAAGGGGTAATTCCAAATGTTTTGGTCGAATTGGTCATATTATAGGTTTTGTAAAACGTTGCAGGCTTCACTCAGCTCATGTTGCAGTATGATTTTATTCATATTAATGATTATCCAAAAATATTTTTGCTTGTTGAAAGTTTGAAAGTTTCATGACAAGTTAAAATTAATAGTTACTGAAGAATTTTACGTGGAGAAATTTCCCTCATTTTCCTCCCTGTGAACCCGCACCTGCCTTAAAACAATTGGTGATCTGCCGTTCCAATTGAACAATGGTGTCCTCATCATTGGGACAGTCCAGCCTCTCTCTTTGAAGGAGTCAACTGTCCTGGCTGAAACACAATTATGCGAAAGACTGTACCAACTGTTGACAACTTTACTGCTGAGGCAATGCGTCCAAATTCTCTCAAATTCAAATCCTTCCAAAGCTTCTAATGATCTCCCAGTAGTCTATTATCAAGGACCCTAAAGATCTCATTCTAGTTCTGGATGTTTTACCCATCTTTCAGGAGCCCATGTGAGTCAACAATGTCATTCCTATTTCTTCTCTGTTGTAGTATGGGAAGGAACTTTTTTTCATCTCAGAATATCTGTGGGTATCTCTGTAACATTTCTTTAAATGTTTTTATATGTTCTACATCATTCTTGAAAGAGAGGGCACATAAAATGTGGGCACATTTAAGAATGGATCTAATATATTCCGTGTATATTTTCCTTGAAAGAGGGACAACAAGGGATTAGCTTCAAGGATCTTTGTATGAGATACGACTGTCTCACTCAACATCTACGTGCCCTTCCCATTGTGTGATCAACATCCCCAGGTCATTTTGCTAGCAACCTTTCTCAAAATAATATTCTAATGGTATATATAGATTTTGAGTTCTTGGGGCCCATATGAAGGTCAGTGGCAATTAAGAGGTAGATGCCACAGCCTTGACCATTCATTTATCTGAAATAGGTCAGGTTGTAGAATATCAAAATCTAATTACTATTTAAATGTAAATAGTACATCAAAACTGTACTTCAATTCCTCTCACAATATCAATTGTATTCACATATACCCTGAATAGTTAATTCAACTCTCAAGTGTTTTAACTAGGTTATTCCGTTCTATTCTATATATTATTATCTATTCAACACAGTCGAACATAATTACTACTGCCCAGAAGTTTGGCAAAATGCCTTTTTATTATTGTTATGATTTTATGACTTTTAACAATAGAAATCATTTAATTGTACTTCTGGAGTTTTTTTAGTAGATTTTTATTTTGCCTACTTTAGCTTCTGATGCTGATTTTTTTTTTTTTTTTTGCATTTTGCCTTCTTTGTCCTTTTTGCCTTTTTCTCTTATTTTCCCTTTTTCCTCCTGCCCAATTCTTTCAAGAAGGAAACACCCTAAAGCCTGGAAACTAAGGCTGGTCATGTATTGTCTTTCTGTGGATGTGAAGGCTCTAGTGTCAAGTTGTGTTAAGAATATAAAAGAGAAAGGAAGATGATACTAGTGAAGATTTTTGATGACTTGTTCGCTCACGAGAAATCTCAACCTATGTTTGTGTGTGGCCTCTGATCCCTTTTGAGGACAGAGTTGTCTGTACATGATATACCCTTCTCAATTCCTTCTTTTCTCTCTTCCCTTCTGGTGATTACACAAGTGCAAAGAATGAAGTCTATAATTCCATTGTCACTGATATCATTTCAAGATTCAAAAGAGAGTCCACAGTAGCATTTTGTAGAGACAGCATTATAGGATAAGTACAAATTACAAAAATTCTTCCATATGTGCATGTAAATAAGTAAGAAAATGGAATCATTTCTCATTGTGAAGTAAGAAGAGAGACAACACACACACACATTTCATACACACACACACACACACACACACACACACACACCACACACCCACACACACCACCACCACACACACACCACACACCCACACACACACACACACACACACACCACACACCCCACACACACACACACACCACACACACACACACCCCACACACACACCACACCACACACCCACACACACCACACACACACACACCACACACCACACACACACACACACCACACACCACACACCACACACCCACACACACACACACCACACCACCCCCACACACACACTCACACACACACACACACCACACCCCCCCACACACACACTCCACACACACACACACTTCTGTTTCTTTCTGACCGAAGTGATTCTTTCTATCCATCAAATTTCAGCGTTTCTGAGAAACTTGGCTAATAGGTAATGTTTCCCAAGATAAAAAAAAATATATTGCCTAATTTGTCACTCGATTTGAATGAAGCGTGCTTCGTGCGCTATGTTGTCAAGTTGAACTTACCGACCCGACCCTCTCCAAAACATGCGAATGGCTCCCTTCGGACTCACTTGGGCTTTTTTATAACCCATGCATGGCTACATTCATTCAAGGAAGCCATGGACTATTTTGGTAATTCATCTTACTCCATGGACTTATTTCACGAAACACTAGACTGTGAAATTGATTCAAACTTTACCAGTTCGTAGAAAAACGTCTCATCTTTTCATTAACACTGCAAAACTGGCCTGTAAAAGGAGACAAATATCTCGCTCTAACCAAGTCGAGGTTGTGTAAACTACATGACACTTATCTGTCGAAGTGAATCGGTCTACGTACTGAAAGGGGATGCAAAGAAGGCTCTCAGGTATTTTCTCCTTCTTTCATCATCTTGCTTTTCATTGCATGTCACCTACATTAATTTTCATTCTTCTTTCTTCCTCATTGGCCTTCTCTGTATGCTGAACGCCCACTCACGTGTTTGCCGCGCATGGTGACCCGCGTCTGTGCATGCTTTCCCGACTGCCGTCTTGACGCTGGATGTTTGCAGATGACCTTATGTAGCCCCGTTCACTACGAACACTATTAATTCCTGATGACTGAGGGAAGGTCTCTGCACCTTGCAGGTTCTAATGCATTTTCTTTGGCCTCGGACTCTGCTAGACGGACAGTCGGGAGCTAACCCACTACCGATCGGACTAAACTGAACTCCAGGGTGAGTGGAGCATGTCATGGTGTCCCCCTGCGAGTGTGCGGCAGGGAATAAACTATGACCCTGCCTGCTATGTCCCCGTAGTAACCTTGGCACACCAACGGGGGACTTCAGGCATGAATTAGAATCCTTTCTCATGAATTTACAAACAATCTCTCCCGCCGTCTTCTTTCCAAAGGAAGAGGAGACTACATGAAATAAACATAGAACTAGAAAGCTTCTTCTGCAAAGTCATCAACAAGCCATCAAACCCCATTTTCTTTTAATGACGTGAAGCGAAGAAGGAATAACAATGAAGAGTGTAAGTTCAATAAAACTTGCCTGGCCATAGAGAATTCAGGAAATTCTCAGACAGTCGTTCGCCAACGCACTAGAACTATTCTTTTCGACTGTCAGACGATCAAATTGACAAGGTTTGAAAGTTAAGGAAATAATAGGCCTCCAGGTTCAAGTTTCGACCCATCCTATATTAAACCTGTGTAAGGATGTAGTAAATCAACGATTTCGCTACCGAAGACCCGAAAACCTTCCTGACTGAGGGAGTTACTGGCGTGCATAGGATTCAACGGAAGGTGAACGACGGATTCGAAAAAGTGGACTCACCCTCCACCTCAACGCTGATCCTCACATTTCACCGCCCCTCTCTTCCGGAGAAGATCTCATGTGGTTTCTACAATCTCCGTGTGCGGCAGTATGTGCCGAACTCTCTGAGCTGCTTTAAGAATCAGAGGTTCGGCCATACCCCGCAACACTGCACGGGCATTGCTGTCTGTGTATTTTGCGCCAAAGAATGCCACAACACTCAATGCGAATCCAGCCCCAAATGTGTAAACTGCACAGGAGACCACTCATCAAATTCAAATAAGTGCCCTTATTTGAAAAAGAAAGATACAAAAAATTAGAGTGAGAAAGTGTCGTTCCTTCAAACGCGTCGTCGATTCCTTACAAGAAATCCTGTGAACCTCTCTAGGAGTTTTTCCAGCACCTTGAGGATGTCAAAATCTTCCTCGAATTGCCAAACGAGTGCGGAAATACAATCAACTCCTATATGTGACTTTGCCTGTCAGGTGTCCCCTAGAAGATATCGTCTGCGGAGACAAGATATCAAATACACTTGACTATCGGAAATAAGCAAACTAACAACTACGAATGTCCCATCAAATACCCAAAGACGTGAACCCGGGAAAATGAGGCCGATAGGACCTTTTTCTGGATTCCGTACACCTGAATCAAAAGAATGTGAAGGTACCCAGACACATGCGACAATTTCAAGCAGCAATCAAAATGTCTCAGCAATAGACGAGGAGCCGCATAGGAACTCGTCCACCACATTTCCACAGACGAGAAAAAAAACAAAATCTAATTCCTACAGAAGAAAGAAAAAATCTTAACTCCTAAAAATGGCTCTCCTTTCGTGGAATCTCAATGGCTTCCGTATTCGCTTAGACGAATTGTTGATAATCTCACGTTATAGACCCTTTGTTATCTGCCTTCAGGAAACATCTTCCTGAGCATTCCATCTCCGTGGCTTTTGTTCTTACAAGCAAGACGTTGATGACTCCGTGCCCATGACGGAATCGCTACATTTGTAAGAGTGCGAACCAGTTTTCAGACATCTTGCATCCGTAAAAAAATTCGTACTATCTCGATAACCATTTGCAACACTTATATCCCGTATAGACAAGCCGTGTTACAAGAAGACCTTGTTTTACTCATCTTTCATCTTCCCCTACCTTTTATCATTCTTGGGAACTTCAATGCTTATAGTCCCGTCTGGGGTGCAGCAACATCTTTCCGGAGAGGAATTCTAAAAAAATATTGTAGACAGATTCAACTTGGTTCTTATAAATACTGCTCATGCCACTCATTTCTTCCTGGCGTCGAACATCTTTCCCATATCGATCTCGCTTTCTACAGTCCATATTTACCTTCGTTTGTAGGATGTCCTCGATGTAATTTATCCTAGAGGACCTCCATGGATGCGACCATTTTCCAATCCTTGTCCATTTAGATGTGCCCGATCTTGATGTTGTTAGCCCACCAATCGATGTTGTCAATTCAGCGCGCTAACGGGGCCAAATATGGTGAAGAATGGCACATACTAGGTCAGTGTCCCAACGATATTAATTGTATGGCTGCTCATTTTACCAAAGCCGTTGTCGACGCCGCAAACGCCGCCATACCGAGAATGTCGGACCGACCATGACGTCCTCCTGTACCATGGTGAAACGATAACTACGACACTGCGGTCCGTGAGTGAGAAAAAGCACTGCATAGTATCAATAGGTTCCCTACAATTGAAAATTTAATATAATAAAAGATGTGTAGAGCCTGGGCCAGAAAAGGGCATACACACAAACAAGTCATGGAGAGCCTTTCTTCTCTCTCTTCCCGTCCTTCTAAAGTGACATGGCGACAGTTCCGTCATTGGAGAAGACTTGCCCCTCAGAACGCTCCAGGGTTGCTGGTGAACGGAAATCTGATCACATCTCCTGAAGATATAGCAGAGGAACTGACTTTTCACTATGAGAACAACCCAATTCTTCGCAACATTTTGCAGGGTTTTCAGTAATAAGAGGAGAACTGGATTAAACATCACTGGATATTGCAAGTAGCATAGAAGAGGAATATAACTCCTTTTCTATGGAGCAATCATTGTCTCAGGATATATCTCCTGCACAATCACCCAGATCAGTTCCTTGGGGACCACCACCTCCCGTTCGACAAAAGCCTGGCATTGCGAAAACATGTCCGCAACCTACAGGGTCCATGTGTATCCCATTAAACCTACTTCGCAACCTTAGTGGTACCTCATGGAGTGTTGTACATGTCTCTTACGGTTATGAAGGACACTTATTCTATGGTTTGGATTCTGGCAACTCAGCGTCACCTTCAACGTTACTATCTCTAAATACTATTTATTATGCCAGAATCCGCATCAGAACATGTGCCTCTCGTACGACCCTTATCGAGTCACTCTTGGCTGAAGCTGGAAAACCGTCTCTTAACCGAAGATGGAAGATTTTGGTTCGGTTCGCTTGGTGCGGAAACGTCAGAGCTGGATGTTACATTTCGGCGAGGTTTCTTGTATCCAGGCCACCAAACATAATACTTACTGAGACCATCTTTACCTAAACCGCCTGGTATCCGCTTTCACACTTTGCTGCACGAGCTTAACCCGAAACTTCCTGCCCCTATGCAACCTCCCCAAAATCTCGTTCCTTCTTGGAAACTTCTCCGATCTCTAATGGACTTCAGCCTGTCCTATCTCCCTAAAACATCAACTACGCCCATAACATATCTGAAACGCTTCAATAAATTGAGAGCATCTTATCCAGACCATACTTTCTTGTACACTGACGGCTCTGTCACAAATAACTGTGGTATGTGCGTTCTACCATAGAAATGCCACGCGATCATTCAAAATTCACCCGTACTGTAGCGCATTCTCTGTCGAGAAGTTTGCTATACATAGAAGTAGTATATAGTATGCTGATATATATATATATATATATATATATATATCATGTCGTGGTCATGGTGCGTCGCGATGAGTAGTTGTAAACAGTGATTCCTGAAGTGCACTCCAGTCACTAGATTCTTCCTCCCTCAGATCACTTGACTTCAACTATACATCTGTTTCACTGCCTATTATCTCGCCTCTATGACCTAGTAGTATGTTGGGTACCGGGTTAAGTGGAAATTGTAGGCAATGGGCTAGTCGACTAAGCCGCGAAAACAGCGACTCGGAAATCATATATTGGCATTCCTCATGTCCTCCCAGCAGACTCTAAAGTATATTTGAAACACTCTATACTCAGTGCATGCTAGTGTGGCTTTTATTTATTTATTTATTTATTTATTTATTTATTTATTTATTTATTTATTTTACGTCAGAAAAACAGTTAAAAACTGCGTATGACGTGCTATGGGGAAAAAGTGAATTGTGTGCACATTTTCAAAATTCTGATCCCTACACTTACTCATATACTACTTAAATTTTGAATTTTTGAAAGGGAGAAAAAAACAAAAACTCCCATGCAATAAAATCTATGTTCAAGGATAAACAAGCAATAAATTTTGAATTTTGAAATTTTGAAAGGGAGAAAAAACAAAAAACTCCCAT